>CM019071.1:63929952-64529952 GCA_009667805.1 Leptobrachium leishanense | reverse complement strand
ACCTGACGAAAACAAACCGCAAAACCCGGCGAATGCACGCCGAAAACCCGCAAAAACATCTGGATTAACCTACCGAAATCCACAGAAAAACCCGAGCAGGAGCCGATCGCAGCCTCCGGAAAAAGCTGACACCAGAAGAGGCAGTGAATAAATTAGAAAAACAGTTTGCATGAATGATTGAAAAGTGAAACGCTGTTTGCAAAGAAACTACTGAGCGAAAATGTCTGAAATTTGCATATGAGGTCCAGGGAATGATAATAAAGAGGGCTGTTACAGAAAAAAGAAGAAAACTTTAAAAAAAAAAAAAAGCTATAAAGAGACTCTTTACTGCAGAATTTTATAATGAATGGTTTATTAGATATTGAATTAAAACGGGAATATTTTTAACATTGAAGCCTATGAGATTCGCCTGAATAAATCTGCTGAATTAAACCACCGAATGACAGGGCATTTCGGGAACCTTTCACTGCTGGTTTGTGTTCTCTGACTAGACAAAGCATTGCTTCTCTATGGGGATTTCACTGCCCACGAACAGGCAACGAACAGGCACCGTATGTGCAGGCAATTCGCCAGGATTTGGCAAATTGCCTGCTCTCTGGATAGCTGAATGGCCAGGAAAGGTAACCGAACGCTGATTTTCAGCGTTCGGTTACCTTTCTCAAGCAATTCGGATCGCTTTGAATAACCCTGCATGTAATAACATACCGAGAGAAAAAAATTCCTTTTGAAAACCAGAGGAAAAACGGTGAAAACCACTGATCTAGTTCCAGAGATCTGCTTCTGTGGGAGTCATCTCCTTTAGCTTTTGATTCAAATATAATTATTTATCAGTTTACACTACAAGTCTTCTGCCAAACATACCACTTCCAGGGACAGGAATTAGGTATAAATGGGACATTTAGGTCAGGGGCACAATGACCGGAATTAATAAAGATTATGCAATTGAGGGTACAAGCTCATCTCTGCCACACAACCCCAATACAATACAATCTGGGACCCTCGACACAAAGCTTGTACACACACATGCTCGATGAAAATATCATTATGTACATTTCCATACTAAAACATGCAAATTTGTAGCCAGTGCAACAGGTCTTTCAAAAGTCGCTATTGTGCTTGCAGCCGTGATTAGGAATATGTTAAATGAGCTTATCACGCTGATGGTGCTGACTGAGCACAGGGAATTAAAATAAAAATGATATGTTAAATGGACATATGGCATTCCATCACTGAGTAGAATGCTCATGTAAGGAGAATGGCGATGTGTGACAGTTAATACTTCAATAATGGGTTAATGTGTCGAATGCCAAAAAGGTTTCCCCACAGAAAGGGTGAAATAGGTGCTCTAAAAAGTGCAGTAGGAACCAGAGGAGAATGGTGCCGAGGTGTCTCCGTAGCAGGAAGCTCTCCCTCGGTGCGGTTCCATTGTGATAGAATGGCTTCTTCTTTGAAGCTGATCGGTCACTGGGCTGGACGTGTAACTCAAACATTCAGACACTATGATGACTCTCAAAACAGATGCATTGGCTGGACAGCAAAACCTTGGAAGGTTTCCCAGTAAGGGCTGATTGACAGCCTTTCAGGCAGAGGAAAGCCCT
This sequence comes from Leptobrachium leishanense, assembly GCA_009667805.1. Classification (NCBI taxonomy): domain Eukaryota; kingdom Metazoa; phylum Chordata; class Amphibia; order Anura; family Megophryidae; genus Leptobrachium; species Leptobrachium leishanense. The sequence continues at coordinate 64,528,354 of CM019071.1, read as the reverse complement.
GCAGTTCAGACGGCTGAGTCAGCCCTCTGGGACAACCGACAGGGAAGGACGCTCAGCTATCCGATTAATTTATATGGTCATTGTGGCTGAAGGGTCACTTTAATGCCAACACGGGGAATCTTCCACCCATCTGCCAGTTCAGTTTATACAAGGTAGTTTGTAGATTCATTTTTGATCACAGACTGGTATCTACCTGCGTGTTTATCTTCTTTTGTACTGGATAGCTGCATTTTTAGCCGAATTAAACAATTTTATTATTCTTTAGCTCTTCCAGGGGCTTTGCCGTTTTGTTGGAAGAGCAGTCTGTTAATTCTGAACTGGAAAGAAGAAACAGCAACTCTAAAGAAAACAAGAACTCCTGAGACATTACCGGTTTAAGTTTTATCACCGCTACCAAGGTCCGCTCAATCACGATGCATAGACTTGCAGTCTAAAGCAGAGATATTGAGGAAATTCCTTCACTGTGTAACCAGACACTTTCTCCTCCAAGCAACGTCATTTCTCTAGCACTGAAATTCAGATTGGCAAGACTGCTGTGACTAGAAGGAAAGCAAGAGATCTGATATGTGAATGAATTGGGGTTGAAGACTGCCGCAAATACCTTATGAATTCATGAGGTGTCTAGCCCAGAGTTAGCTGTACAGACACAGGGCTCCATTTACCAAGTAGGAGTGTCGACAAGAGCAACTCTTATTGCAGAGTTGTACTTTATGCAGTCAGCTTGGCTAATTGAACAGGAAATGACCGATACATCAGTGGGATTAGCCAAAGTTTCCATCGTATGAGGGGGGCTGACCCAGTGTCACGCCCAGCGTTGCTCGGGTGGCTGGTAGCGTCTTCCACGCTGCTTGGCCGCCGAGTGAAGAAGCCTCCAGCCACGATCACGTGACACAGGCCAGGGGGCAGGATGTGGCGTGATGAAAACCAGGCAAATGAAATACGCTCGTTGCCCTGACGTGGTTTTCACATCCTCTCAGTGCTTATCCGTATATTGCTATTGTGTATGATCATTGTTTGTTTGTCCAACTACATTACTGGTGTTTAACCCTTTGGTTTCCCTTTTGACTACCGATCTGGTTTCTGAACCTGGCACACGACTGACACTCATTCTGGCAAATGACCCTGGCACAGGGCTGAAATGCATTCTGGCAAACGACCCTGGCACACGGCTAACACGATACTCTGACATTTCTATCCTTGATATTCCGGTGACATATGTTATTAACCCTTGCTGAGTAATCATGTTATTTACCCTGTCTGTGTGGGTCAAGACGATCTCGGTCTCAGGTTTACGTTCACCTATACTGCGTAACCTGTGTGTGTAATCTCCCAAGATTTCTCCTATGAGTTCTGTTGATAGGTAGCTGTGCCAACCAATTCAAGGATCGAAAGGTTAGGATAGCCGTTCGGTGAAGAGGGATCAGTTTAATAGTTATTGGGGAGGAACGTGACACCCAGACAATTACAACTCTGCGATTTCAGCCATGTTGCACTTGTCACCTATTCAGTGCAAAATGAATAGAGTCCTACGTTTATTTCTGTAGTTTCTCAAACATGTAGACCTACTATCCACAGAAAGCAAAGAATTTGTTCACTTTAGAGTAACAACTATTTTGTTTTCCGATCTTTACCTCACTCGACATATGCATAGTAGGGAAAAGTCCATAACTCCCGTTTTACATTTCCATGCATAAACGGGTCTTGTCTGGCCTAGAAATTGTGTTGGAAATTGTACAGTGCATATACTCAAACTGAAAATGATGAATCGAACATGAAATCACAGAATGTTTACACCGCGAACTGGACAGATATTAGAAACCCTGAAAGATTTTTTTTAAGCTTTAAATATATCAGCCATTTATTACATTGTCTTAAACTTGGATGCAGGCCAGTAGTGAAGAAAAAAAAAACAAAGTTACTTGTTTACAATATATAAACCACAAAAAAATGAGAGGTAATGAACTTTTACAATTCACACCATATGCCTTGCTCTCACTTGAAGAAAAGGTGATTTAACCATAATGTTCAGATGACTGCACACTCCGAAGAAAAACTATAAAAAAAAAAATTAAAAAAAGAAGTAAAACCACAGGAAGAGAGGATAACATTTTAAGCATGCCCCCCAAATTGGATGTTTTGGCTGTTTAGTCGTAGAGTATTTCACTTGGGCTCTGGTCATACAAGCGTACTGCGTTGGTCTGTATGACCCCCCCTCCCTGTGTCCGTTGTGAGGTTTTGACGGGGTGGGCCACACGGTGCAGCGTGCGCACTACACAGGGCATACCGCCCTTCCCGTTGAAAAGCTATGTCGCACATTCGATGGGGCTACAAAGCGCAATCCTCCATAGGTAGGTTGCACTTTGTAGCACTGAGCGCACCAACTGCGCTTAGCGAGGTGGCCACGCAGATGTCACAGTGGATGGAACATCTACGCTCACAAACGTTCCTTGCGCTCTCTAGCATATAAAAACAAGATTTTTGGTTCTCTCCTGGGAGAACACTAGTCTCTGATATCTCAACTTTGTCCCCCTCTATTACTGTAAATCAAAAAGGAGCAGCCACCACTCACTGTAACAAAATGTTCAAACTTTATTGCTGCATTACAACAGCCAGCAAGAGGGCAGAATACAGGGAGAACTCTAGGTTACAGACTCCATGTTTTACTGTAATTCCAAAATACAGTCATTATGCCGGTGTACTGATATTTTTTTTTTAGATGTTGTAGTGCCAATACACAAAAGCAAGGACTGTTTTTACTCGTCTTGATAACATTCAGCTTTTAACATTAAAGGCTATTTTTGCCTGTTCCCTAATGCAAAGTTTGAAATTGTGCAAGAAAAAAGGACACCATCAAGAGTTTAGAACCTTTCACAGTTGTGACGCAAGTCACTTTGAACTTTATGTGCATGGAGGCATATTTGTAGGGGGCAGGCCCCATAATTGATATTGGCTCAGTGGCCTTTCCTGTGCAGACGGTTTGTGTAATTTGTGATTATGCATGAATGCTATTGCCTATTATCTGGTCCATGTGTATCTTGTTATCTGTTGAGAGGATTAACCTCCCAGTCTACCCTTGTCTCAGGAAAGTGTTGATGTCTATTTTTTTTTAATTTAAAGTCTTTTTATTATTAGAGAAAAGAGTCAGCATAGTTCTAGACAGTGAAATTTGAGGGCCGCACTGGACCACCCAAAGCAAACAATAGAAATGCATCCAAGGAAAAAATAATCAGCGTAAGAATCAGCGATATTACCAAATACACAGCTAATAATCACTCAGCTAGAAAGAGAAAAAACAAAAAAGTGAGTCCTCAGCAAGTGTCAGCAGAATAAATGCAAAAAGGTAAAAAACAAAAACACAAAGTCTCAGCATGAAACAAAGGCATGTCAAAATTCAACGAAAAAAGCTCAGCGAAAAAAAGTCATCCAGTGTCTAACAAAAGGAGGCTGTGGTGTCGCAGGCAGGGCCATGCGGGGCCGCCCAGGTCTCGCTATCCCTCCAAGTAGACAGGCTTGGTAGAGGGGGCATGGGAAAAACAACACCATTATCAATACGGGGTACCTGAGATCACAAAGGTGCAGCAAACTCGCAGCAGATATGGGGTCCGCAGCTCCCTCAGCCACCACCGGGATCAGGATGTTCACCAACATCTCTATCTTCACGTTAGGGGAGTAATGTCGCCTAGAAGGAAGGCACTCCAGATCACCAGGTGCAGCATCACACTCCGTCTCCTGAAGCAGCTCAGCCACCACAGGTCCGGGAGGTAGTGACACCCAACCGCGGATCCGCGGCCTCCTCCACGTTCACACCACCCGGGTCTTCTGTCGCCACCCGGTTCCCTTCAGGCACAGCGTCGCTCAGGGTACCTGCACTTCTGCAGCTCCTCAGGGCCGCCGTGAAGCGCCGCATGGCACCCTGCGTCAACGGGCTCTCATCCTCCTCTTCCAACAGTAGGCCCTCGAGTGTCCAGAATGCCGCCTCCATGCTGGATAGCGCGGTAAGCGACGGGGCACCCGCCCACCACCGCATGTGTCCTCCATCCGCTCCTTCCACCAGGTCAGCTGGGATGATGGATCAGTAAAGGCACCGCTTTGCTTAGTAGGTTCTCCCGCTCCCAGGCCATGATGCAGCCTGGAGGTAGGCCTTAAGATGGCAGCCGGCACCACATGCTTGCCGCATATCGGCTCTCTCTGGTCCGGGGGGGGGACAGAACGGGCCCCGGAAATCTTGGCTCCGATGGTTAGCTGCCCCGGGGTCCTGTGGTACAAAACTCTGTGGGTAAAAACGGCAAGGTAACCCCGAGAGAGAGGGACGGGTCGGAGCTCCCGAGACACGCGTCCTTTCTCTTCAGCAGCCGGCCACGCCCCCCGTCTGTCTATATTTTACTAGTTTGTACATCTGCCTTGCCAGGCAAACACTGTCCCATTATCGGATTCCTGTTATGATGGTTTATATAATTACTGTGTGGTCGTTATGTAACTTCACGCTGTTATCAGAATACCTGAATACATTCGATACGCAGCCTGTGATTTCATGCCACCATATAGTTTGAAGTCTGAACATGTATGGTTTACTTGAGGCTGGGGGGGGGTGCCAGGGTGTAGTTCTCTTGTGTCTCTAGTCACTCCTGGAACTTAAATATATATTACACTCAATAAATGTGATCAGTCTGTCTGTTCCATTCTGACCCTGAATGACCCCAGATCTACAGACTAGTCTTATTTCGGGGGGATGCTAACAAGGCTCTCTACATGTACCAGTCTTTAAGCTGCGGCTAAGGACTGGAGAAAGGCATGAGAGTCTGCCTGGTGAGAACATGGGGGGGGATGTTTAGCAAGGAAGAGGCATTAGCAGATGTGACCGATCTCGGTACCCCGACAGGGTCACAACAGTTCTATTATTGAAAGAATAAACATACATGAAAATTAAAACTATTTTAATATAATCACATAAAAAAAAATTTAAAAAAAATCTGCAACGCTTAACTATTTTACTTGTATGTAAAGTGTTAGCTACAAGTCCCAAATATAAGCGTATGAAACACATCCATCTATAATTCCGATATCTCGGTGCACGCACAAGTCTAAATACATCACATATTAACTGTGAATCTGAGGACAAATCCAAGATTGGAAAAGAAAAGCAACATGAAATATAGAGTAGCAAAACACTGGAGCCCATGACGACAGACACTGGAATGAAATGGGGAGCCAAACTATGTATGGATCCAGATGTGAGTGGGTGTGTGTACCAGAAATTATAATTAAATTATCGCTGCAGTAGCACAAAAATCCTTCATTTAGCTGTGAACCACCCAAACCCATTCTCTACAAACATGTTCACAGAAACCATATTTCCTTTTGAAAACGGTCTTGGCAATACACCCTGCAAATTAATGTTTCCCAGTCACATATCACACAAATTAACTCCCACATTGGAACATCTACTTGTTTTTAAAAAACCCTATTCAACGTTATGATAGTCCAGCTATAGCAATACTTCTCTCTGTCGGGAAGATATTGCCTAGTCCTTAATCATAGTCATAATACCAAACAAACATACTCGACTGCCTTTTGCCAAAAAAAACCCTAAAGTTTTGAACTTTCAACAAAAGAAAAAATAGTTTAAGAAAAAAATGATTATAATGGGTAGCCTATTTCCTTGAACTAGAGGATAAAGGGAAGAGAAGAAAATGTAACCGCTGAACAGTCAAGATTTTAGCGATTGTTGGAGAAGAGAAAAGAAAAAAATATTAGCGGCCATGTAAAATACATAAAAGATATGACCACTCCGCAGTAGAAGAGGAAAGAGGAAAACGTTGGTTACTAGAATATGGTCCTTATATAGCCATTTCATCTCTTGACAAATTAAATATCAAAACGTCAAAACCAGCAAATGTTAAGGTTATCTTTTAGGTCCAAATAAAAATAAATGTCTGAATTTTATGGTGTGTTTTTATTTAAGAGCTGGGGAGCCCTGTTTTTAGTGCCCACAGTTACCTAGACATTGTATTCACGAACCCCAAGCCTGTAGATTAGAATAAGGGGAGATCCAAAAGATTAAAAAATAAAATGTTACCATCTTAATTTATTTTCCATTTAAAAAAAGCCTGTTTATTCAGCATTTCTCAACATAAATCACCAATCTCCATGTATTTTTCAAACATTACACCCACTTCTCATAACACCACCCCCCAAAAGTCATCTCCAGTGACAGCTGCACATGTTCAACCGTGACAAGGAACATTTTAGCAAACTCAACTCTAGCAGTTTTTAGTTGTGCATTTAACGAATGTGGAACCCAGCAGGTGTGCTTCATGCTTATTTTTGGATTGTATAACTCATCCACAAGAAACTCCTTTGTCTTGACCACCATAGTCGTGCGGGGATGTCCCCTCTTAGTTCATCACAGGCATCAAAATGTACAAACTTGAATCTGCTAATCCACTTTTTAGACCTTTGAGGACTAGTTGGGCCTTCACCTCCATGATGGGTGGTTGAGGCCGTCAAAGCACGGTTTTACAGAGAAACCACAATGTAATTGGTAGAGGTTGTGCTCCTTTGAGAATCTGAATTCTACGTGCCGACCGAATTGTTTGAGTCACCTCGTCTCTCCGTGGTAGTCTGTGGGGAATTTTTTTTTTAATTTTTTTTTTTAACCATTCATTAGAAAGTTTAGGTTTTTGTTGGAGGGAAAAAAAGTATTTTTGGAGTCAGCATCATTTTAATGGATTATAATCTTACATTCTATATGAGGGGGAAGTCAAACGTGACAAACACATTGTGAACGTAAGCTTGAAAGTAATCTTTTTCTGGAGTCTGAGGCCTTCATCCGCAAAGGAAAGCCTCATGACCAGATCTCCAATTCCATCAGGTAGAAGATTTTTCCCAAGAGACATCTTGCACATAAAACTGAGACCCTCTAGACTGTATTTTCTCTGGTACTTCAAAAGTGAAAAAGAAAGAAAGACTGTCATGGAGCTGATGTAACGCTCCATGCGTCAAACCCCCAAGAGACTTTATGTTCATTTATATCATGTGTTTTTAAATATTTTACATCGTTTGGTTTTAGTTTAAATTAGTTTAGTGTAAAATGGCGTAACTTTAGTTTTAAATATACTTATATTCCTGTAGGTAAATGTGTTTCTGTATAGCCAGTAAACAAGCTTTACTGCTGTGTAATTTATGCACCAGGGTTTTTCCCCTTATCTAGCTGCATATTTAATTCAAGAAGTCTGTGATTGTGTTTGTATTTAATCTGATGTGTTAGAACAATGGATTATACAAATGTTGTGTGAGCTGAAGGCTAAAGAATGTTTATTGTAAATAACTGACATAATGTAATTAGTATATTGGTAAAACGAGGTGCGCCATTTATGCAAATTATGACTGTTGGACTTCAGCATAAATGGTGGCGTTTTGTTCAGTAAAAGTCAGAACTCTCAGAGCTCAGAGAGAGAGAATCCTGTTTTAAAGCATACAGCCGCGCCTGGTGTTTTTATTTCAGCGACGCTACACTATACACTATCACCCTCAGAAGGTACCGAGCAGCCTTCTGGAAATTCCTAACGGCTCCAGGGCAGAGGAACAGAAGCAGACGGGTCAAGCTGCTCGAGGCGCTGATGAGGACAGCGCTCCCAGTAGCCGGGCTGACCGCAACGAAGGGGTGTCTGGAGAGTCAGGACAGACGGAAGAGAACGGTTCCATCACAGACTGAAAGAGGCTTAAAGTTTTAGAAGCTTTGCAATAAAGCTCAACTCTTAAAACTTAGCGTTAACGTCAAAGCATTTGACACATTTTTCCCTAGGTCTTGGTTTTCTTTGTACTGACTGGAAATGATGCAAACAGCCAAGAACATTGCGGACGGGAAATATTTAAACCCAAGGTCTCTGGGAAGAAATTAAAATATATATTAAAAACAAAAAGGATTTTATGCACAAGCAAGCCAAAATACGTTCAAAAATAAAATACCGGCGATAGTGGGTGTTTATAATCAGTCAAACATCCTCAACCGACCCTTCCATCCCATTGTTTAAACAGCAACAATGAAAGGCCAAAATAAAATGGGTCTTTAATACACACTGCTTAATACATAATCCTCTGGGTCTCGGAAGCAGAAATAAATCACATTTCAGTCTTTTTTCCCTTCTCTAAAGTATGAATTTCCCATGATACTGCGTAGGATTTAATTTCGAAGACTTCATGGCTCCCTTTAATATACGGATTATTTATTGCCCCTTGGATGAATGGAGCTTTTAATTTCACAAAAAAGTGGGGGAGAAAAAAAAGCAATTTTACCCTAGAAAGACCACACAGAATTCATTGTTTGGGGTCCTATGAAAAGCTTTCTTGGCCGTTGAAGGCGCCAGTGATATCCGAGAAACCCGCTAATCTTTAAAGCAGCCACGACTGTCGGCATGCTCCATATAGCGAGAACTGGGTAATAGCTTCCTCTTTCACCTGTACTAAGGTGGTTTACCATCAAGATTTCCATAAAATTTGGCCTAATGAAACCCTCTGACCATAGAGACGTAAATTGTAAACGGAGGTAGGAAAGAATTGTTCTTTAAGAAATCACCATTACATGATCTTATCAAGGGTCACACCATTTCTTCAGAATAGACTTTTACATTGAACCAATAAATTAAAACAAATAGCAAATGAATAGATTTTGAATAAAGGTCCATTAGTCCATTTGTAATAAAGGGCGTCTTTGTCTGGCGGCAGCCCAGAAAACCCTTCAAAATCAAGATGCTATGTAGTCAACGTGACAGCCAATTGCCTTAACCACATAGCTGTGGAAATGTCGAATAGCTTTACCGGCCTGCCTCACATTAGATGCACACGACATTGGTAATAATGCAGTCCTGGTGAGGAGAGTATACCCATGTTCATACCATGACAGTCACCTGTCCAGTAAGTACTGATTTTTGTGACAGACACAGCAAATCACTCAGCTTTAACCTCCCTGGCGGTCCATTTAAAATTTTCTTGTCTCAAAGTGCTCAATTTTTTTTTTTATTTTTTTTTGTGCAGCTTCAGTTCTCAAACCCTTTGACATTACATGGTTCACCACAGTTTACACCAACACCTATTCAAAAGACAATAATGTTTAATCTTGGACATCTGGGGCTTCATACATTGATATGAATTCTAATATTCCTTTATCTTCAGGGTGTTGATGGGATTCCTGAATCAAGTGGTGGGTAGTGAGGTCTTAGGCTGGGCGTCCACTGGCACCGTATTTGTGCGATCATCAGATATCGTCAGTCGTCGTCCGTCCGATCCAACAACATACAGGTGAATGGACCATCGTCCATTGCGTCCGACGTCAGTCTTCCAGCGACAGGTAAAGACGGCATCAGATGGGCGATCAGAACCATTTCACTCGTTTGCATCGCATGTATTTCAGCAGATCAGAGAAGATGGATGTGGAGAAACTGATCAGGGGAGTTATAAAAGCATTTAGAATAAACTATATCAGGGATCTCAAACTTTGGCCCCCCCAGATGTTTCTGAACTACACCTCCCATTAATCTCTGGCCATTTATTGCATTCAAAGAATTCTGGGATTTGTAGGCAATATACATCTGTAGGGCCAGAGTTTGAGATCCCTGATTTATATGTATGTGATATGTGTGGGACTAGCCCTGTTTGTGTAGGGGTGAGGGGTAGGGCAGGGAAGGCTTTTTGGTTGATTGTAAGCTCTTGGGTCCACTCTGCTACTGTTCTGTGTGTACTTGTATGTATATTTGCATTCTGTGTCACCCATTGTCCCACAAAGGACTGCAGTTTTTAAAAAAGCAGAATGAACGGTGTTTTATATGTAAAACCAGTTCATTCTGGTTTTGGCAGTCTCTGCACTCCACCTCTGAAATCTATCTATCTGATCGTCCATAGTTGTTCCGACAGATCGCTTGCAGTGGAAGACCCTCGTCGGACCTAGTCGGATGTCCGACATCGTCCATGGTCTGACGAACGCATCGGTCGTCCGACGAACGCATCGGTCGTCCGACTACGGTGTCAGTGGACGCTCATGCTCAGATCCTATGAACAGCTTCTTAAAGATTCCAAACAGGAGACAAGGCCATAGAGTACTGTATTTGTGAACATTCTCCAGTGCAGTATTTCTGTCTAGCAGATATCTGTGCTGATATTCAGTACATTTAAAGTTGAGAAAAAAAAAAAAAACATTACAAATCTGACGTTACGCCACAAATGTAACAGGTTTCATAAAACTTTAAACATTGCACAATGCTCATTTCATTTATACAACTAAGGCTGGGGTCAGACGAGCGCAGTTATCACGTCAGTGTTGCTGCACATTTGTACGTCCGTGGCAGCATAGCATTCTGACCAATGGAGCCACACACACGAAGTACGTCCGCACGGAATTGCGGATGCATGGCGGACACGGCAAACGGACGCAGGTTAGGCAAGAACGTAATACTGCTAGAACGGACGTGCGAAGTGCGCCACGTCTGCAACGTCCGTGTAGCTTTGTGTGTGAGTGATGAAACGAGGTCAGGTGGACTGCATTTATACGTCCAGCATTTTTGACGGACAGAATGTTTTTTTCATTGTAATTTATTTTCCCTGCTACATCAGTCAAAAAATACGTCAGTACCTTGTTGTCAGTCAGTAAGTACGTCCGTACTGCACGGACGCACAGTCCATACAAAATGTGCTCATCTGACCCTAGCCTCAGTAAACAGTTTTATTTAAGATTTTTTTTTTTTTTTTTTAACAAACAACATGGTCATGTCTAGACTCTGGCCTTTGCAATGGTACCTCATAATGACCCTTTACGTAAGGGGTCAGGAACCATGGTCCTCCAGATGTTATGAAACTACATCTTCCGTGATGCTCAGCTACTCAGATTTTTAAAGTCTCAAGGGAAATTTAGTTTCAAAACATCTGGAGGGGCAAGAATATTGACCCTGCTAAAGGGCATATGGTACTGGAGATACAGGGGTTCAAAAGACCACTGCACCTTCTGTATAGGGAATTCCCTGCTAGATGGGAGGGAAGTCTAATTTCTGTTATCGCACCCATGCTCAATACAGTCAGGGCGAAGGATGGGTCCTATAGAGGGCTGACATCCAAGAGGTCAGTCTGATGTGGCAGAAACCCCATATCAGCACTGTGTGACTTCATGCATCGCGGCTGCAGTGAGCGAACTTGGCCAATTAATTATCGGCAGATAAAATGTCAGATAGCCAGTATTCGGCAAATAATCGCAAACCATAATTGTCTAGCCTTCATGTTTCTCCGTCTCAACAAATAAATGCAAATTTAAAATTTCCACTTAATTTTTCTCATTATTATGGTTTGCGAAGGACTGCCCCGGTGGATGGATCTCCACTGTTTACCACACTATTATACATAGGTGAAAAATATAGCTCATCACCGGGTGTCGTTTTTCAGCTATCTTCCTGGCTTACTCCTAGCTGCAGGTCCCCACTAACCAAACTGATTGTAATAATTTGTTCCTGTTCTTGAGCCAATCTGGAATCTTTCTGCCAATTCTGAAGCTTCTTAGCCTCCCTGGTGGTCGTCCCCCGTCTCCCCCCCCCCCGAGTGTTGCTCGGGGGTTACATTTCATTGCTAAAAGCGGTAACCCCATGCCACACTCGGGCATTACATATCTGTACCTGCAGTCCCTTACTGTCCTCCCACAATCGCATTCTCCTCCGGCCAATCCCGGCGTCCTGCTTCCCTTCTCACGAGAGGGGAACCAGGACGCCACGATCGGCCGGAGGTGACTGAGTGGGACAGTGAGGGAGCAAGGGACAGTTATGTATCCAGCCCGAGTGTGGCTCGGGGTTACTGCTTTCAACAATGAATTTAACCCTGAGCCACACTTGGGAAAACCGCCCGGGGGCGGGGTGAAAAAAGAAAAAAGAGTACCGATTCTGACATATAAAATATATGTCAGCATCTTTCTGCCAGGGAGGTTAATGAAGGTTTTTCAACAGATCTTCAAACGGCTCAAGGACTGCTTTCTGAAGGCCCAACAAATCGACCAGATTTTGACTTTGTTATCTTGCAATTCCTAGCCATTTGTCTTTGGGACCCTCATATTGATCAACAATCCGCCATCTTGAGTTTCTAAAATTTTGTTTCCTAGGCATGCTAAATAATGGGTATATTACATTCTGGATAAACGGATTCAATATTAGTCAAAGAAAATGTGTGGCCCTAGATTTGTAACATAGAAAAAAGAAAAAAAAAAGGTCCTATGGACTCCTGAAGCCGATAGTAGTGGCGGCATGGTACCACTGCCACTATCTACCCACAGTTCAGAAGTATTGTGACTCAAGTTGCCGAAGCAGCGGCTCGGTTGAAATACAGGTGTTGAGTGGCAACCGGAAAACCGCTCACGCATGATTTTTCCATTTGTGGCTGTCAACATCACAGTGGAATAGGGCCCCTTGGGTTGCTTGGGTTTGTAAGGTCATAAGTAAAAGGTCTTCAAGACCTGAAGCAGCAAGATATTCTGTCAATAAAAAACATTAGGACACTAGAACGTGAGTTCTCAAAAGACGTGTACTACCAGAGAGTTCGATGACATTAGATTTGTTTTCATTTCCTGCATACCGAGGCAAGAATTGATAAAGAGATTAAGCTCTTGGTATCAGGAAACCGTATCTGCATGTATAAATTCTTCATTCCACTTTGCTGCCTGGTAGACATGGTATTAAAAACTAGGTTCTCCTCGGAAGTACAAATGCAACACATCAAATAAAGCCACAGATTATGCTACGATAACACTACACAGACTGTCAATGGAAGCAACTAGGACTCACGCGTTAACCGAGATCTTTGAAGATTATAATTATTTGGTCAAACACGCCTGAAATTTACTACGTGATTTAAATGGAATGTAACCATCTCACCTTTCTGTCCTAAAAGATAAAAATCAGAAATTAATGTATTTGCTTAGCTTCAGGCTCTCTTAGAAGTTTCATCGTCTGATACACCGCAGTCACCTTGGATCCAGGTTTCTTGCAGCCTAAATCTGTACAGGGGGCATTTAAGTCCATGAATCCGATTGCCTCCTCGTCTGTACCTTTGAGGGTTTCTACACCTGTCTGCTTGATCACTTCTCTTGTAAGGCTTAGTGCACATTGCAATCCTCAAAGACACATTAGGTGCGATGAAGGTTATTTTTGAAAATGACCCTCTGTATTAGTGGTGCACCGAAACGGAAATTTCAAGCAGATACCGAAAATTCGAGATCGGTTCGGCCGAAAACCGATGCCGAAAATCAGACATGAGAACCTGGGCCTGGAGGCCGGCCAAGCAGCTCGCTCGGCCGGGCCTCCAGACCCAGGTTCGCATGGCTGATTGGTTGCACCTACATACTCACCTACATCCTCCTACTTTGGCCCTGAGCTCCAGCGATGACAGTCCTCCGGCTGTCGCAGGATGCTCGGCCGTCCTCCAGGCTCAGGCGAGCCCCCGGCTCACTTGTGCAATCAAGGTGGCTGAAATTTGGGTGCATCCCTACTCTGTATGCAGTTCAGGGCTTCACAAATCCAGGTAGCTACTGGCTCCTGAAGTTCTGGATTTACAACTAAAATTAGTCTATCAGGTCTATTCACTAAGGGGTGAAACTCAGGAGAATTGGCAGGAGAAGAGAGCAATCTAGACCAGATAGCCGAATTAGAAAGTGAGATAAATGGGAGGATTTTTCTGGTTTGGCCATTTTGACCTAAATTTCTCACTTCTCCCCGACTTCACCCTTTAGTGAATAGACCTGTAACAAACCCTTGTCCAACTCCCTAAAATATGGAGTTGGCACCTTAGTTTTCTTCCAAGCTTCTAAAATAATTTGTCAAAACCAAGATCCACTTTAAAAATAAAGTGAACCTGTAGCGGCTCACTCTCCTGGCGATTTCCCATCAGGTGTGGGCGTTACATTTGTTTTAGAAAGCAATGTGATCCCATTTCTTGATGAAATCTAGCAGGTTGTACTTTGCCAGTTTCAGCAACAGTCACCGCCATGCTTTCATTCTGTGGGCGGAGCTATATGAGGGCCTCCATGCAGCACAGCTCAATAGTCCCTCCGCAGTGGTGTTGATATGCTTGCCAGACAGTAAATCAGCCTGAAAATTAGAATGGATAAGGGAATGGACGACTCTTATTAACACTGTCACTCACGTCAGTGGCGTGCCACCAAAAACAAGACCAAAGCTTTGATCAAGAATTACTAAAAATGTTGTTTCCATTGTATGTACCTGTATTAGCAATTATTTTTTATATTTTGTAGACACGTGTATATTGTAATTTTACATCAAACAAGTCCAAATTATGTTGGGCATGACAGGTACACTTTAATATTATTGATCAATGCTTGAAGGCATGAACATTACCATTCACCAACACTCAATTTTTCCAGTTCTTGGCTTGACTTCCCAAATTGATTATCACAATGGAACATTTAGAAAGCCAGCTAGCAGACGTCTTGGAGATTCATTCTGTACATCGAGGATAAACATGGAACAATACAGGTCTAGAAGGGGTTCACTTTTAAAAGGAAGACAATGCAGGCCTCCCCGTGTCCCTTTTTCGGAGAAACAGCCCCTGTTTTGGTCCAAAACCTTGTTATTTTTCTACAATTAAACCCCTCTTTTTAAAGGCTCCATGTATTTGGTGTGTATGTGTGGACTGTATCAGAGCTGCAAAACAGAACTATGCACAAGGAGTCTCTAAACCAAGGGTTAGCAAAGCTGATAATTTAGTTGTTTTGGAACAACATTTCTGATGAGGCTCGACCAATCTCATGAGTACCCGAGCATCGTGGGAGATGTAACAGATCCCTGCTCTCTAGACAATTATAAATGATCAGGACATAATTTGCTCTTGTTATCATACTTGTTTTATGACATCTAAAACGTGTTCCCCTTTGTCAAATACTACAGTAGGATTCCATAAAATGCAAGTAACCGGTTTCAGAAAAGGACTATGTGGCAGGGGCGTCGCTACGGGGGTGCGGCCCATACCAGGTGACACCTCCCCTAGGGTGACACCCTAAAAAAAAAAAAAAAAAAAAATTAAAAACAAATATTTTACCAAGAAGGATACATTGAGAATACTCTCATTTTCAAGTATGTCCTGGGTAGGCAAGGCCTAGGCTGGCACTCTCCATGAGGTGGCAAAAAAAACACCACAAAGGGGATATTCACAGAGCACCAAAATGACGCAGACATTTCAGTGTTGTTGTTCCCCGCACTTTGGGGAATCAAATTTCCCCAGTGAATTCAGCACAGGGTCCCTGAAGTGCAGGGAATCAGCCACCGAATGCTGCTGTAAACCTGTCGCCTGCTGTTTTAAAAAGAACTACTGAAAATATCTGGAATTAACATATACAGGTGAAACTCGAAAAATTAGAATATCGTGCAAAAGTTCATTTATTTCAGTAATGCAACTTAAAAAGGTGAAACGAATATATGTGGTAGTTCAAGCCGTGATTTGTGATAATTATGAGGATTATGGCTTACAGCTCATGAAAACCCCAAATCCAATCTCAGAAAATTAGAATATTGTGAAAAGGTGCAATATATTCTAGGCTCAAAGTGTCCCACTCTAATCAGCTAATTAAGCCACAACACCTGCAAAGGGTTCCTGAACCTTTAAATGGTCTCTCAGTCTGGTTCAGTAGGAATCACAATCATAGGAAAGACTGCTGACCTGACAGTTGTGCAGAAAACCATCATTGACACCCTCCATAAAGGAGGCAAAGCCTCAAAAAAGGTCATTGCAAAAGAAGTTGGATGTTCCCAAAGTGCTGTATCAAAGCACATTAATAGAAAGTTATGTGGAAGAAAAAGGTGCACAAGCAGCAGGGATGACTGCAACCTGGAGAGGATTGTCAGGAAAAGGCCATTCAAAAGTGTTGGACTTTCACAAGGAGTGGACTGAGGCTTGAGTCAGTGCATCAAGAGCCACCACACACAGACAGATCCTGGACATGGGCTTCAAATGTCATATTCCTCTTGTCAATCTGCTCCTGAACAACAAACAACATCAGAAGCGTCTTACCTGGGCGAAAGAAAAACAGACCTGGTCTGTTGCTCAGCGGCTCCAAAGTCCTCTTTTCTGATGAGAGCAACATTTGCATCTCATTTGGAAACCAAGGACCCAGAGTATGGAGGAAGAATGGAGAGGCACACACTGCAAGATGCTTGAAGTCCAGTGTGAACTTTCAACAGTCGGTGTTGATTTGGGGAGCCATGTCATCTGCTGGTGTTGGTCCACTGTGCTTCATTAAGTCCAGGGTCAACGCAGCCGTCTAGCAGGAGATTTTGGAGCACTTCATGCTTCCTTCCGCAGACCAGCTTTATGGGGATGCTGAATTCATTTTCCAGCAGGACCTGGCACCTGCCCACACTGCCAAAAGCACCAAAAACCCGGTTCAATGACCTGGGATTACTGTGCTTGGATTGGCCAGCGAACTCGCCTGACCTGAACCCCTTGGAGAATCTATGGGGCATTGCCAAGAGAAAGATGAGAGACATCAGACCGAACATTGCAGAAGAGCTGAAGGCCGCTATTTATTTATTTATTTATTTATTGAAAAGGATTTTACCAGGAAGGATACATTGAGATTTCTCTTGTTTTCAAGTATGTCCTGGGTTCGAGAACATTGAGTGGTTACAGTTGTTACAGAAATACAAAGTAATAAAATGCAAACTATTAAAAACAAAACACAAATATACAGATTAACATATCATGGGAAGGGCTAGAACCTTGGGTTAATTAGGGTGATTTGCAAAGTGGAAGCAGCTGGAAAGTAAGCTACAAATTTCTGACCAGATTATTGAAGCATCCTGGTCTTCCATAACACCTCAGCAGTGCCACAGGCTGATAGCTTTCATGTCACATTGCCGCACTGAGGCAGTAATTGCTGCAAAAGGGGCCCAAACCAAGTACTGAGTACATCTGCAGCTTATACTTTTCAGAGGTCCCATATTGTTCTATGTACAATCTTGTTTTATTGATTGCATGGAATATTCTAATTTTCTGAGATTGTGGATTTGGGGTTTTCATGAGCTGTAACCAAAAATCATGTCAATTATGACAAATCACGGCTTGAACTATCTTGCTTTGCATGTAACGAGTCTCATATACGGTATTAGTTTCACCTTTTAAGTTGCATTACTGAAATAAATGAACTTTTGCACCATATTCTCATTTTTAGAGTTTCATCTGTAAATTCTGATGAATGATAATAAAAAGGTCTGTTACAGAAAAAAAAAGAAAAATTGCTATTAGAAAAAGAAAATGGTTACAATGGATACAAAAAAAATAAAGATCAATAAAGAGATTTTTTACTATGGATTAAAAGGAATAAACTATTAGATATTGGATAAAACCAGGAATATTTTTAACATTGAAACCTATGGTGTTCGTTCGCCCTGAATAAACCTGCCAAATGAAAACACCGGACATCAGGACATATCTTTGCTGTTCCATGTCTCTGAACAGATTAACCATTACTTCTCTATGGGGGCTTTCACTGCCTTCGAACAGGCACCGTACTTGCTGTCAGTTTGCCAACATTTGTGTAAGAGCATATCACAGAGCTCTAGCAATAAACCTCACAGTAATGTGCACCGTGTATTATGAGCATTCAGTGTTATATGGGAGTACTAATTTATGATTAAAAGTAGTTAAAAAAAAAAAACCCCCGTAAAACTCGGGGGGGGGTGACACCATAAGTTACCGCACCGGGTGACACCAACCCTAGTGACGCCACTGCTATGTGGTGGACTTACATAGACAAATTCATGGCAACTGAGCAACCCAGCCGAGGAATGGGAGTTTAGGGAGATCATTTGTGGATAGTGCGAGTAGATGGCTGTTACAGATCCCGGTACCCCTTTCCGCTGAACCCAAGAGATATTCGTACCCACACAGAGTAGACGACAAAATCTGTGAGGAGTTCTTGCAGTTTCAAAATCCAAATGGAGACTTTTTTTTCCTACTCTGAAGTGAAATAAAAACACACACGGCACAGAGACAATGGAAACACGCCCAGCAGTGTAACAATAGCTGGAGTCAGATGATCATCTGTGTGACTTGTTGCTGGGGGGTGGTGTGGGTTGATGGAAGCATGTGAAGACGGGGGGGGGGGTGGAAGCAGACAAAAAGTTAGATTGCAAGCTCTTGAGCAGGGTCCTCTCCTGCTGTTCTGTGAGTGCAACTTGCATGCACAGGTTATCCTGTCTTATCCATTGCACAGCGCTATGGAACTTTCTTAGTGCTTTTTAACAACTTGTAACTGTGACATACAGATAAACACTTTGACACCAGCATAGCACGTCACACAACATTCTACCCTATATACAGAGACAATGAAATGTAAGGAAAAATAAATGCAAATAAACATTGGGGCGGCAGTTTCGTCATTAACATTTAGGAATGTTAATTCATGCCTCACACAGGTGGGCCTGAAATTAGCCACGGTATGCAAGGCCTTCGGCGACTTAGGCTGGGGTCAGACGAGCGTAGTGTTCACGTCCGTGATTGCGCCTAAAAGTACGTCCGTGATAGCATGACAGAAAGCCCATTGGAGGATGACACATGAAGTACGTCCGCACTGAACTGCGGACGCACAACGGCCGCGGCCCACGGACGCAAGGCAGGCAAGAACGTACATCCCCTAGAACGGCCGCACAAAGTGCGCTGCGTCCGCAACGTCCGCATAGCTGTGTGTGTGAGTGATGGAACGTGGTCAGACAGACTGCATTCATACGTCCAGCATTTTTCACGGACAAAATGGTTTTGCTTTTTAATTTATTTTCCCTCCTACATCCGTCAAAATATATACGTCAGTGAAAAAAACGGACTGTGTGGCCACTACTGCGTCTTCCGTACGTCCGTGTGCACAGACGTACAGTCCGTAGAAATCACGCTCGTCTGACCCTAGCCTTAGGCGTGTGTTTGTGTAAAACGTTCATATGGCAGATGGCATTTTGGTGCATAACAATGCTGTGACACAAACACACACAATGAAAATGGGCCTATGACCAAGTGCTTTTATACTGGAAAAATTTGTGGTTTTCCCCCCATTATATTTTAAAAACAAAAGGGAATGCTAATAGAATAGTAAGTGTAGCAATACAATGGAGGAATCAATTTATAAAAAGTTCATATTTACGGGTAAGGCTGGGGTCAGACCAGCGCACTTTTAACGTGCGTTCTGGCGCACTTAATCACGGCCGCAGTAGCAGCAAATGACGGGCAATGACAGCCAATATACGAAGTACGGTCGCACGAAAGTCCGGCCGCGCAACACAAGTGGAAAATTAACGCATTTTTTCGAGAACGCAGAACCGCTAGTACGGACGTACAGAGTGCGCTGCGTCCACATAGCGGTGTGTGTGTGTGATTTGGAGACGTCAGACCCTGCTCATGTCCGGCCAACATAACGTCCAGACGCAAAAAGTTTCCTGGTTTGGATCCGTAAAACATCACGCACGAAAATGCGCATCGTATGACCGTTTTCGCATAATCCGTGAAAAAATACATCAATGCGTTCGGACACACTTTTTTACGTTCGCGTGTAAAAATGCTTTCGTTTGACCCTAGCCTAAACTAGCAGAATTCACCTATAAAAACACGGTAACCATGCTACGGAGTGACCGAGACCAGTCTGGGCCAGGGCATTCATTAGTTTTCTTTGAGGAATGCCTGCACTTCTTCAGCAGACACCTCTTAATCTTAAAAGGCTCTGGTTTCATCAATCAAAATGGGGAGTTAGCAGCAATCAAGTAGGAAAGGATGTGGGAAAGGAGACAGGAATCCATGGAGGATAAGTGAGGGGAAGGATTAGAGAGGCCCTTAGAATAATCATAAAACATTTTGACTCTGAGAACATACCACATGTTGTAATGATGTAGCAGTACAGTCTTGTAATGAAGAGCTCTTACATTTGGGGAGAATCATTTATACATTTATTGACCAAGAGTCAAAAGTAATAAACAAAAGCAAATAAAAATGATGGTGAACCTTGCCACCACAGATGTTTCTGAACTACATGTCCCATAATGCTTAGTCACACATAAAACTGGCTGAGCATCATGGGACATGTAGTTCAGAAACATCAGTGGTGACATCTGTCAACATCGCTCTGATCTCAGGTGCATACACAACATAACCCCCTGCAGCCTTATCTAAATATTCCTTCCTCCGCCCCATTGATTGTTAAATACTGTTGAAGCTTGTTTAGCTGTAAAGCTAAACTCTCCATAAGATTTTGGGAAATGCTGCATCATAGGAAAAAATTAACAAAATGGAAACAGGAGAAAAGAACCTATTTTTCCTTTTTACATGCAAATACTTCAAAAAAAGGAAAAAAAAAAACAGCATGTGTTTTATTTTGTAATACATAGACTGTAACTAGTACAATAGTGTTCTTTTAATCCTATTTCTACAGGAGTCAGTCTACCACATCTGTGAAAAGTGTTTTTTTTTTTTTACTGACAGCAAGGGGGAGTTTCTGTGTTGCAGTACAATAACAATAATTTATAAAGTGCTAACATATTCAGTAGGGCTGTCCAGAGGGTGAAAAATAAAAAATGTACAAATAAGTGTGACACACCAAGAACAATAGGAAGAGAGGACCTGCTTAAGTGAGTTTACAATCTAAAAGGAGTGGGATGACACACAGAGGTGAGAGTAAATTGCGGAGTGTGAGAAGTAATGGCATGCAGGGAGATGAGGAAAGGTATGATTGGGTGATTACATAGCGTGCGGATAGGCTGACAGTACAGAGGAGGAGGGGAGGTGAGTTCAGGTTACAGAGATACAAAAAAAATCACTATAAAATAGATTTAACCAAAAACTTGTTTAAATCTGTGAGAAGGCGTTTAAGAGAGTCATTGTGTAATTGGTCATAGAAAGGATATAGTTAGGTTAAATTTAGCTCTACAAGAATAACCCTTAGAAAGTATTAAAGTTTGTGGGCCTAAGAAGCCCAACAATGAAAAACATCAGATTGGTATCAGCACGACCAGACACCTAAAGTATCATGCATTAGAGGGGGGGGGGGGGGGGGGGGAGAGAGAATATTTTTTTTTTAAAAAAACAATAACATAATTCGCCAATCTGGAATAAGAATTGCAAGCGACTAAGTGTAAAGTAAAATCACATGTGGAAGACAGGTTTTCAAGATTAACGTGTAAGTATTTCAGAGTTCAGTGACGGGGTAGAAGGACAACTGAACCCAGTCCTCAGAACACAACTTCCTGATTAAGTTTCAATGATTGGAACTTGGTGTAAAGAAAAAATAAATGAAAATTGCACAGCATCTTATTAAATAAATGAAACATCACTTCACACACTGAGCTCTAAGGGTGTTTTTTTTTGGGGGGGTTTTAAGTATGTTACCAGGAAGGATACATTGAGATTTCTCTAATTTTCAAGTGCCGTATTCTCGGGCGTATAAGACGACCCCTAATTTTCCAGTTAAAAACATAGGTTTTGGGCTATACTCGCTGTATAAAAACTACCCCCCCTTAAAAAAAAAAAAAAAAAAAGATTTTATTTAAATAATTTTAATTAAAATTATTATGACTTACCTGTACATAAAATCCTCTCCAATCTGTCAGCCCGCTGGAAGTGCAACACTGCATGCACGGCAGCATCAGCCACATACAGTACAACACACTGAGCCAATCACGGCGAGTGGATGCACTCCAAGTGGAAAGCCTGCTCGGATTGGCAGGTTAATGAGGTCACCCTCCTCGGATTGGCAGAGGTTGCGACATCATTAGCCTGCCAATCCGAGCAGGCTTTGTATTCACCAATAGAATACATCGCTCGCCATGACCGGTCCAGCGCGGCACACTGTATGCAGCCGAAGCCACCGACAACACAGTAGTGCCGCACATCCAGCGGGCCGACAGACCAGGGACATCCCGAGCCAGCTTTGTCCAAAGAAACTAAAAAGGTTCACATTGTATACCCCGTGTATAGGACGGTCCGATTTTTTGGGGAGGTTTTTAAGTATAAAAAGTAGTCTTCTACACCAGAAAATACAATGCCTGCCTGCAGCCAAAATTAGTTTTCCTCACCTTTTAGTGAAAAATAAATGAATATTCATTATAGGGACGTTCCATGTCAAATCAACAAATGAAAAATTCATTTTGGAACGTGACGTCATGGATTTGGTTAATTTTTGGTACATTTGTATCTTACCAAGAGATGTTTAAACATTTTTTCCAAATTGTTTTGGTCCATTCATTTGAAATATTGAACTTTCAAAATTGCATAAACGCACCAAAATTAACCAGCCACCATAAATTTAAATACCATTTACGATATACCAATGATAGCTACAGACATGGAACATATGTCCTTCTAAAGATTATGAATAGGGTTTTCATTTGATAGAAAACATGACAATTGTAAAATTCCAAAAATGTGGAGTTCCAGTGGCTTTGACCAGTTGCATAAACCTCATCTCTGCTAGAAAGCCACGGTATGGCATAGCATTGATTTTAGGGTTCTGTGTAATAACAGACCCAGGATGCATAAAAGTGAGACAGAGGTCATTTGCATATCCTACCCAGAATTCCTTGCTGCATATGGGGAATGTGGCACAGGAGCTCTGGGATGCAATTCTTTGAATTGCTGTGATGTGCAAGTGGCTTCTGCAATAATAAACATATACATACATGATAAAAAAAGCCCATACTCCATTTTTTTGTCCTGGTATGAATCTCTACACTGAAGAAAGAGCCCCTATGGCGCGAGAAGCGAGTGACAGCAGAGAGCAGAAGAACCCACATACAGGCAGTTCTGCCGCTCTCCCATGCCCAGGCACTCTGTGCTGTCATTGACGTCAGAGCGTTGGCGCTGCAGAGGTGACGTGCCCGCTTTCTGGGGATCTGTTGCCAAGTAGTTCATGCAGGAAAGGGCATGATTTGGGAGTTACTAGCAGGTTGGCATTTGCAGAACAGCGTCATCCAAACTACATGGCTCATGTGAAGTAAACTGGGAATATCTCTACCACAAGGACAAAGCATTGATCTTTAAGCAGTGAGCATAGTATTGGTCAAAGAGAAAAAAAAAAACCCTTAAAATTAATGATCAATGCCACTTTAAAAATATACAAATGTAGTCAATTTATAACATCCAGTCTAGCAGTGCTAAGCTCCAAGCCATGCTGGTAGGCGTGCTCAGTCTTGCTTTTTAATCCATTACAATCCGGTCTGTAACACATTACCTTTAGATCTTACAGAGTCAAGGAAAGGTTAAAATAAATAAAACACACTGCATCTTTCCCCTTCTCCCCAAAATAAATAAATGGGATCAATCTAGGCAATGCCCAAAATGAAAATAAGCACAACCTGCACCTTTTTGACAAATGCATAAAAAAACATAAGTGCAGACAATGTGCAGCATTAAGGCCGGCGTCAGACTATCGCAGTGATGACGTCAGTGTTGCCGCACAGTTTAACGTCCGTCGTAGCATAGAATCATGACCAATAGAGACCCACACACGAAGGACATGTGCACCGAAGTGCGGACGCACCACGCAGGTGGCAAACGGACGCAATTTAGGCAAGAACGTAAAACCGCTAACGTCCACGTAGCATTCTGTGTGAGTGATGCCACAAAGTCAGACGCAGCGCATTTGCGACGTCCAGCACCTTGACGCACAAAATGGCTTTTCATATAATTTTCCAATTTGTATCATTTTTCGTATTAATTTTGTTTCCCATAATTCTTTTTTATTCTACGTCCGTCCAGAAAAACAGATCGAGTGGTGTCCGTCAGTACATCCGTCCGTTGTGCACGCACGCAGAGTGCGCTCATCTGACATTAGCCTAATAGGGAGTCACTCATCAGGTATTTTTTCCCACTGATGTTCAAAGAGCCCTGATACAGCCTCATTAACAAAAACAATATAGAGAATGCATATGCCACAAAAAAATAAAAAATATGAGAAAAACAAAAAACATACGCAGCACATACAGCTATGAAATGGTGCTGGATACTTTCAGTGGTTAGGAATTTGCATATCTGAACTTAAAAAGGATCTTCCCCAAAGGCTCTAAATGTCAAACATAGACCATATTAATCTTTGGGTGAGGAAGGGCTCCATTTAAACTGCACCCAATCCCTGGTCAGAATAGAGGACACTTTCTTTTTGAGAGAGGGGGGGAAAAAAAAAAAAACACAAACAAGAAGAAGTGGGGCTAGAGAGGGGAGTATTTTTTTTTTATTATTTTTTTTAACAAAGGGAGGGGTAGAGGGAGACACTGGATTTAATGGAGAAAACAATTATACTAAAAATGATAACTAGGAGGGGAGGAAGAGAAGAGAAAATGAGGTGAAGAAAAAAAAAAAAAAACTTAATTTTTCAGATGACATCTTTAATCCAAGTTGTATGAAAATGTTTACAGTTTAATGGTTGAAACAATTTTCCTCCTGATCTATACCGCCACAAGCGATTCTGTTCATAGTACAGATTGTTTCAGGCTTTAAATAGCCTTTATTTAAGTACAATACCGCATAACATTCCGTACAAAATGCAAAGCAATTTTAAAAGCATTCATTTGATTCACCTGACAATTTAGAAAGCATTTTACCAAGAACACATTTGATTTCCACATGTCAAAAAGGCTTGTACTTGAAGCAAAGAGAGCAACACCTGTGAACAGTTTAACCCATTTTAATAGAGAGGTGCGAACTGCACTTTAACACCTTCACTACCAAGCACCAAATACGTATATATTACACACGCACACATACTACATTTGAAAGATTAGAAGCATAGGGAAGAAATGTGGGGTAAAATATACTAATTTTACATTAAGATTGTTATTCTGAGATGGGCAAATTTTCATAATTTAAATATTTTTCCTTTTTTTTATCCTTTACAGAAATATTGCTGGGATGAAAGGTTCTAAGGTCTAGATGGGGGTCCCGTATCCTGCACAATTTAAAATGGGGTCTGCAAGTTCAGCAGAAAACTCCCCCCCCCCCCGCTCAGTGCATTGTGATAGCTGTCAATCACGATCTGAGTGACAAGAAGCACACACTGACTGGCAAGGGGGCCATCCAATAGGACGTCTCTCTAATCACATCATCCCCTCCCCCTACAACATTACAGTGGCCTAATAGAGGGCAGACCTAAAAAAAAAAAAAAAAAAAAAAACAGTATCTTACCCCCCCCCCATTATATAGGTCAGCGAATAAACACTAATCCATATAAAAACGGGAGACGGCCTCTCAAATGGGCGATATACAAAAGTGATTAAGTAGGTTTACAATTACAAAATTTGCTAGGTTTCAAAGTAACTTAATGTAGCTCTGTCCAGACCAGAAAGTAGCTCAGCCAATCAGATGCCGCCTATGCTCCAAAGAGTTGAAGCATGTGCTTTTAAAAGGGACACTAGCCACCATGACATTAAACTTAGCTAATTTGTCATTTGTAAACCCAACGTTTACCCTACACCCCTAGGTTCCCTTATGTGCTCCCTTTTGGGCGGAGTTCCAAAAGCAGCAGGCTGTCAATTAGCTCCCAATGAACAGCATTCAATGGCTCTGATCAGCTCTGCGCAGGTTGTTGAGAGCAGATCAGCCAGTGCCTCTCAAGAATGCAGAGGGGGTCCCCAGAGAGGCAACCAAGGGGAGCTTTTAAAATACTCAAAAACTAAGGAGGGAAAGTGAGACCAGGACAAGGATGGCTTAAAAATGCAACTCCTTCTGTCCCTCCTTCCCTATTGACTTTAGAGTGTCCTTTGAATCTATACATCAGACTAGCATGACAGAGCAGATAAATCCACCTTGAAGACCTGTCATCTGTGAGAAGATTAAAGAGGTTTGTGTTACTCCTAGAGAAAGTCTCTGAGACACTGGAGTGTCCCACTAATGGAGTATGTCAAGAGCTTTGCCGGGCTGTTACATCATAGTGATAAAAAGCTGTAACTAGATATTCCATATGCCAAAAAAATAATAACCTGGCGAAGGTACTGCTATAATCTAGAAACGAGCAGTCAAGAACAGTCAAACCTAAATTCTCAGGAAGTGTCATTTGCTGACATGAGAATAGTAGATCCAAAATGAGGAAAGGGGGTTCTGATATCACCCAGGAGACGAGATGACCCAGTGAGAAGGACATTTTAAAGAAAGGGGATT
Source organism: Leptobrachium leishanense (assembly GCA_009667805.1). Classification (NCBI taxonomy): domain Eukaryota; kingdom Metazoa; phylum Chordata; class Amphibia; order Anura; family Megophryidae; genus Leptobrachium; species Leptobrachium leishanense. The sequence continues at coordinate 64,502,197 of CM019071.1, read as the reverse complement.
TTTAAAAAAAAAAAAAAAGCGTTACAACTGATTTACGCAAAATTAATTGAAGGCGTTTTCATCCGAAAAGCTTGCTTACTTTAAAATTGTCTCACATAGGAATCCCTCCAATTTATTGTTCTTTTCCCCATCTGTTTTGATATAATCAGGCTATGCATTCCTTTTCCATACTGCGCACACACACACACACACACACACACACACACACACTTTATAGGAGGGTTTTTTGGCGAGAGCACAAATCATTCACAATTTTTGCTTTGGTGGTTGCCACCGTGCCACCGTACAAGAATAAGCTCAGCCGATCTTAATCTGAATTTTATTTGTGATAAAATGTTTGATGATTCGAGAATTTGGATTAAATGTGTGACACCAAATAATGAGTGGGGAGGAATCCCACCCGGTGTGAAAAAGTATTCTTAAACCCTCAGTGTTCTAAAAGTTTCTACAAGATTCAGAGAAATAAAATAAGAACTACATTGTGCAGTAACACATTAAACACACTGCAATACGCTTATTACTCTACCACCTGATTGTTTGCACAAGGACAGAGATTCCAAGTATTTTAGAATAATAGCTTTACAATTAGTTATTTTATAATCCTTTTCTATTCAGGGTTTTATGCAATATTACTTCCTTTGTTAATACAATACGTTACTTGGCTTCTGTACTGCGATCACAGATCATCAACTGAACTTGAAAGGAAACATTTGTGGAATACACTTCCTATGAAGCGCAGGTAGAAGGGTTTGAAAACTACATTAAAAACCTTTGTAAGAAGAGTAAAGCAGATGTACCTACCTGAATATGCTGCTTCCCCCAGCAGCTCCCTCATCCTATAACCTCTGATCCAGAACCAGCACCTTACTTGCAATGCCACAATACAAAAAGAAAGTGTCTCGATCCTCATTTTCCTACAGAGCACCACAGTTATGGAATAACCTCCCAGACGCCATCAAATCTTCCCCCAGTCTAAAGTCACTTGAGAGCTCCCTATTAACATACATGTTTACAGGTGCATTCCGTATTGGAGGTAACAGTGAATATATTTCCTACATATTTATTTTCTGTTAATCCGTATACTTGTGTTTTGTTTTTAATAGCTTTCATTTTATTACTTTAAATTGTTACAGTAGGTACAGAAATACAATGTTCTTGAACCCAGGACATACTTGAAAACAAGAGAAATCTCCATATATCCTTCCTGGTAAAATACTTTATAATATATAAAAAACGGTCAATAGTATTTCATTTCAATACACAGAGGAGCTTCCAGGTAATCCGGTTATAATGAAAAAGATAAGAATTGCAAACAAACCACTAAAAGAATTGGAGACTAATGAAGAAGATCCTGCTGTGTGACAGCCAACACCAATTGAATATATATTAAATTGCGGTGGGGGGGGGGCAGCAACCTTGGCTCCCTAGATGTTTATGAACTACATCTCCCACGGTTCATCCTCGATTGTCTGAGCCTCGTGGGAAATGTAGTTCCAAAACATCTATAGGGCCAAGGCTGCCAACCCATGATGTATCGGCTTGGAGCGCAACATATTCTATAAGCTCCTCCATTGCATAATTAGTGGTTTCCATCAAAATTATAAGTTCAAAAAGTCAGTCACTAGAAATCTTTGAAAAAAAAATTGCCACGTAATGGAAAAGTTTGCCTTTTAAGCGGAAAAAAAAGAGAAGTGAATGAATCCTCTAATTCTTAAAGCAAAAGATCTGCCAGTTTTGAAACTCTAATCTGATAACAGAACAGGAGAAACTCCCACATTTATCATCAGAAAGAATCTGTCAATCTTAGATAAACAAATTCAAAAAACACAAAACAACCACAGCTAATTCGAGGCACGGGAACACAGTTGCGCCACTATTTTTGCAGCGAGAGTTCCCACTCTCCCAACACAATATAAAGCTTGTATTCAATCATAACTTTCCTTGTTAAGTCACAATAAATGTAGGATTTTTCATGCATTTCTGCTAAAATCCATGTATACACATAAATATAATCCGATGTGAGCGTGTGCTTCTATTAGGTAATAATTGGGAGGCAAAAAGTGGGGGAACTCACCAATTTCTATTAAAAAAATAATAATTAAATTAAGGACTTGACCCCTGAAAACAACAAAACTAGAATAGCTCTTGAACCTGAAACAAGAGAATATAATATGCAGGGTGCTCCTTGCACCTTAGCTATGGGTATGTGAGAACATAGGTTTACCTTTTCCCGCCGCGGCAGTACCATGCCGTCCCATAGCAGCATAGCATGCCACGCTGGCATCTATGAGCCGCAACAGGCCCGCGTCATTGTCTGCAGTGGATCAGCATGAACACAGGCCGCCCCTTCCAGTCAATGACACGGGACGTGCTTCAGTTGCATAGGTGGGCCAGAGGAGGGGCCCGCCGCCGCAGCCGGCAGTACTAGCAGAACCCTCCCAACTGTAAGGGGTTAACAATACTAGTTTTTGTTTAGATTTTCAGAAATAAAATAACTATTAGGGAGCTGTGAAAGGATACTGGCAACACAAGGTACAACCACTGGTATCCTCTCATGGAGTCCATAGGACTCCAGGCACAGTCATAAGATTTACTGGAATAGCACAATCCAGTACAAAGGATATCTAAAAACTATTCTACCTGCCTTTCAGTTTGTGGCAAGAGGCATCACATTGTGCCCTCATCACCAAAGAACTGGGCAGTTTTACTGGGGCAAGGGCTAAAACAATCAATCGGCAACTAATCAATAATGAAGAGTTGTCAACTATTCTCGTTATCGATTGGCTAATTAATCGAGTCGTATACAGCACACACTGTTTAGTGTCAGGCGGAGTTAAACCTTAATAACCTCAGACGCTACTTCGAAGCCGATTGCACCATTTAGTTCTAGGGTTATGTCAGACATAACCACAACAGGTTTTACTGTATTTCGTTTACAACGGTTGCAGAACTACAGCACAGACCTTGGGGTCCTGCCACTGGGTGGAGAAGCTGTACCGCCGGTGTTTTCGCCTTACTTGGAGCTGGAGTCCTGTTTCACAACCCCACCCTCTGTCTCTTTAGTCCATTATGTCCATTCCTCCCTTTGATTAGAAACATAGAATCATAGAAAAATGTCGGCAGATAAGAACCTTTCGGCCCATCTAGTCTGCCCAATTACATGGATACTTTACCTGGATTTATCTTTTGTTTAGGATAGCCTTATGCCTATCCCATGCTTGCTTAAATTCAATTACTGTTTTGGACTCTACCACTTCTACTGGAAGACTGTTCCATGTATCCACCACCCTCTCAGTAAAATAATGCTTCCTGATGTTACTTTTAAACCTTTGCCCCTCTAATCTAAGACTATGTCCTCTTGTTTTGCTACTTTGTTTCCTTCTAAATATACTCCCTTCCTCTACCTTGTGGATTCCCTTTACGTATTTAAATATGTTTCTATCATAGCTCCTCTGTTTGTCTCGTCTTTTTTCCAAGCTGTACATGTTAAGATCATTAAGCCTTTCCTGGTAACTTTTCTCCTTCAAACCGTACACCATTTTAGTAGCCCTTCTCTGAACTATCTCTAAGATGTCTATATCCTTCTGGAGATACGGTCTCCAGTACTGCACACAGTACTCCAAGTGAGGTCTCACCAGTGCTCTGTACAGTGGCATGAACACTTCCCTTTTCCTACTGCTAATACCTCTCCCTACACAACCAAGCATTCTGCCAGCATTTCCTGCTGCTCTATTACATTGACTACTTACCCTTAGATCCTCTGAAATAATAACCCCTAAATCCCAACCCTCAGATGTTGAGGTTAGGACTGTATCAAATATTCTATATTCAGCCCTTGGGTTTTTACGTGCCAGCTGCATTATCTTGCACTTATCCACATTAAAACTCAATTGCCACAGCTCCGACCAGTTTTTTAGTTTACCTAAATCATTTGTTATTTGGCTGATCCCTCCAGGAACGTCAACCCTGTTGCAAATCTTTTTGTGTCATCAGCAAAAAGACATACTTTTCCATTAATACCTTCTGCAATATCACTAATAAAAATATTAAAGAGAATGGGTCCAAGTACTGACCCCTGAGGTACCCCACTGGTAACAAGACCTTGCACCGAATAAACTCCATTTACCACAACCCTCTGTTGCCGGTCACTCAGCCACTGCCTAATCCGTTCAACAATATTGGAATCGAAGCTCAAAGATTGCAATTTATTGATAAGCCTTCTATGCGGAACAGTATCAAAAGCCTTACTGAAATCTAAATATGCAATGTCTACTGCACCACCTATGTCTATATTTTTGTTACCCAAACTAAAAAAAAAAAAATCAATAAGATTAGTTTGGCAGGATCTCTGAGGTAAACCCATGTTGTTTCTGATCCTGTAATCTGTGTTTTTAGATGTTCAACAATCCTTTCCTTTAACATGGTTTCCATTCATTTCCCCACTACTGACGTAAGACTAACTGGCCTATAGTTCCCCGATTCCTCCCTACTACCCTTCTTGTAAATGGGCACAACATTTACTAATTTCCAGTCTTCTGGGACGACTCCCGTTAACAGATTTATTTAACCAATCCTTGTTAACGGTTTTGCTATTACATCACTGAGCTCTTTTAATAATTTAGGGTGGATCCCAACAGGCCCCATTGACTTGTCTTTACTTTAGACAGCTGCTGTAGAACCTCCTCCTCTGTAAACTCATATGTAAATGTCTCTTTAGTGTTCTCTCCTAACTGAGGTCCCTTTCCTTCCTTTTCTTCTGCAAAGACTGAACAAAAATATTCATTGAGGCAGTCAGCGAGACTTTTATCCTCTTCTACATACCTTCGTTTTTAATCTAAATCCTGGGTTTTACTTTTCTCGTTTATGTATCTAAAAAATGTTTTGTCCCCTTTTTTACTGACTGAGCTATTTTCTCTTCTGCGTGTGCTTTGGAAGCTCTTATAAATTGCTTTGCCTCTTTCTGCCTAATCTTATAGGTTTGCCCATCTTCTTCACTCTGAGTTGTTTTATAATTATTGAATGCTGTCTTTTTGTTCTTCACTATTTTGGCCACTTCTGCAGAGTACCACAGTGGTTTCTTCCCTTTTTTGTTTTTGCCAACAAGCCGAATGCAAGTGGCTGTGGCCTTCAATAATGCTTCCTTTAAATAATCCCATATCCCCTGGACTCCCTTTAAACTCCTCCAGTCTGATAATGACTCATTCACACAAAATCTCATTTTAGAAAAATCTGCTTTTTTAAAGTCTAAGGCTAGGGTCAGACTGAGGCAGTGCGAACGCGCGTGCAGCCGCACTTAATCACGGCCGCACTAGCAGCAGATGCCGGGCAATGACGGCCAATATACGAAGTACGGTCGCACAAAAGTCCGGCTGCGCAACGCAAGTGGAAAATGAACGCATTTTTTCGAGAACGTGAAACCGCAGGTACTGACGTACAGAGTGCGCTGCGTCTGCTAGCGGCGTGTGTGTGTGATTAGGAGACGTCAGACGCTGCTAATGTCCGGCCAACATAACGTCCAGACACAAAAAGTGTTTTATTGATGATCCGTACAAAATCACGGACGAAAATGCGCATAGTATGACCACTATCGCGTATTCTGTGAAAAAAATGCGTCCATTCGTTCGAACGCACTTTTTCACAGACAACATAAAAATGCGTTCGTCTGACCCTAGCCTAAAACTTTTGTTTTTGTGTGGTGCGGCTCCATCCCTGTTCTTAGATCCCAAATTTTCACCTACAACAACGTCCGATAGCAAACCTCCATTTGTGAGTATTAAATCCAATATGGCCTCTTTACGGGTCGGCTCCTCAACTACTTGTGTTAGAGATAATCCCAGTAGGGAGTTTAGAATATTTGTACTCCTGGTGCACCCAGCTATTTTGGTTTTCCAGTTCACATCAGGAAGATTAAAGTCCCCCATGATAATAACTTCCCCCTTCATTGCCATTTTGGCTATTTCCTCAAACAGCAGATTATCTATCTCTTCTACTTGTCCAGGGGGTCTATAGATCACACCTACACGAGCTACTGTATGATTGCCAAATGTTAGCGTAACCCAAACTGACTCTATGTTCACCTCGCTCACTTTTATTTGGTTAGTTTTTATGTTGTTTTTCACATACATGGCCACTCCTCCTCCTTTCCTACCTTCTCTGTCTTTTCTATATAAAGAGTACCCCGGTATTGTTATGTTCCAGTTATTTTTCTCACTGAACCATGTCTCAGTAACCGCCACTAAATCTACTTTTATAGGCTGCCATCATTGCCTCCAGTTCATTGATTTTATTGACTAAACTGCAAGCATTTATAGACACGACTCTGAGCTTGTCATTTTCTTCCCCGCATGTTGCTTGCACTCTCCGATTTAGTTTTGGGGGACAATCGGGCAGATTATTTTTTACCCTTTTGTCCCCCCCTCCTAGTTTAAATATTCCTTTGTGAAACCTTTGAACTTCTCACTGAGAATATATGTTCCCCTATGAGTAAGATGCAAACCATCTTTATTATACAGTTCCTTTCTGCTCCAATTAGAGCTATCATGGGACACAAAGCCAAATCCTTGCTCCCGACACCATTCTCGAAGCCACAAAGTAAATTCCCTATTGCGCATCTGCCTATCCTGAATGTTATGCACAGGCAAAACTTTAGAGAATGACACAGTGGACGCAATCTGCTGTATTTCACCTCCAAGAACACAAAAATCTTCCTTAATCTCAGAAACCTCATTGCTAGCCAAGTCATTTGTCCCTAGATGGACTAGAACGTCCACTTCCCCTTGCTGCTTTGCTTGTTTGACAATATTGAGAATACGTCTCCTGTATCTACGAGCAGTAGCCCCAGGAAGACATCTCACCAAACCACTACTCTCCAGCTCAACACCTCTTATGATAGAATCACCCAGCAACAATTGCCTTCGATTAGGCCCCATTCCCCAAACTCCTCCCCATGTTCCGTCTGGTCCCTTGCCCAAACTCCATCCCTACTCTCCCCTCGCTCAGTTTGTCCTTTCAAAATAATTTCCTGAACAAAGTGGTCAGACTGCGTGGAGTTCCCCCCTACTCACCAGGCTTTACATGTTCATATCATCACGTCTATACCAGCGGTCTTAGCAATGTTCATTTAGGGAGAAAGCAGACATGGGCTTGAGCTGCGCACGTAGCAGTCAGTCATGCTGACCAGGTGCAAAAGGTACCCAAGTTACATGAGATATGCAGTTTGCGTACATGTGTATGAAAGTTACATACACTACGTGAATTGTGCAAGAAAAAAAGGGGAGGGGGGAGGTTTGTTTTTTAACATAGCGTTGCTTAAGTTTGAGCTTTCCAGACATCATGGAGAGATCTTTGAGCGATTTATTATATATATTGGCCGATCACAACCTGGATGTTAAAAGGCAAAACGCGAATGAAAAAGGTTTGCATATACAGTTTTCCATTTGCAGCTCACCTTTAATGTCCATATTAAAACTGAGCCGCGTTGCCAACCGCCAAGCCTGGCTGGTGTTATCTGCTCCAGGAGTTCATAGGGCTCCATGGAGACGGAGGAGAGCCATCTGGGGCAGCAGAGGTATACTTAGTGGAACACCGGGAACCATTTGTTGGTCATGCTGCACTCGCCACAGAGAGATCTAAGGGGAATATGGTATTTTTGGGTGGGGTTAGGTCTGTGTGTTATTGTTTGGTGCGTGTATAAATAAAACTCACCATCTTTGCCTCTCCTTGGCTGAAAAGCAGCAGGAGGGGCTTGGAGCTACTCAGTAGAGCGGCCTTTTGGTACATGTTAGGTACCCACCTCTGTAAAGAGGTGCCGTGAAGTGGCGAGTGAGCTTACGTTGCAATGGCCATTGAAACAAACAAAAACCTCAGTTTTGTTGTACATGGAACACATAAAAACGAGTGCAGATGACACCTTTTTTCCTTGTTATGTTTTATACATTAACTGGGCTGTTACTCCTGGCAGTTGCTGCCGTTCAGGTGAGTATGGGCACGACGCCATTTTTTCTGTATCTGTGTGTTATTGGTCTGGAAAACTTTCTGGGTTATTCAGAGGGAGGTGAAAAGCAGGAGAATGACTGGAGAATGGAAAATTCTAGGTCAAAATAACCGATTTGGTAAGTGAGATAAATGGGAGAATTTTTCCAGTTTGGCTATTTTGATCTAGAATTTTCCATTCTCCAGTCAATCTCCTGCTTTTCACCGCTCTCTGAATAACCCTGATGTTTTCAGAATGTCAGGCGCAGATGGAGAGTGAGCTGGTTGGCATAGCTTGTTCTCCATCTGCTGAAGCCACATTAGCGTCTCCTATACTTTGTATGGGAGGCACTAATGTAAAGTAACCTTGCGCTACATCTGAAACGCTAGGGTCAGACGAATGCATTTTTTGCGTCGTCCGTGAAAAAGTGCATTCGAACAAATTGACGTATTTTTCCACTGAATACGCGATAGCGGTCATACGATGCGCATTTTCGTCCGTGATTTTGTACGGATTGGACGTTACGTAGGCCGGACATTAGCAACGTCTCCTAATCACGCACACACGCCGCTAGCGGACGCAGCACGTCAGTACTAGCGGTTTCATGTTCTCGAAAAAAAATGCGTTCCTTTGTATATTGGCTGTCATTTGCTGCTACTACGGCCGTGATAAAGTGCGGCTGCACACGCGTTCATCTGACCCCAGCCTAAGGGGTATAAAAATATAAGTACATCATTGGAGTCGTTCTGCTGTACGGCTCGAGCAATGTGCTTAATAGCCAGGTTGTGATCAGGCTCATGGTTTAACTTTTGTATTGTTTATTTGTTCCAGGTAGATATACTACTTTTTTTTATATTTATATTATTATTATTATTATTATACACTTCAAGCTAAAAAAAAGAAAATTTTATCCAATGAATTGATTAAGCGAAACAATAGTTTGCCAACTGATCGATTATGAAAATAGTCATTAGTTGCAGCTGTAACTGGGGCTCTGTTGTATATATTGGTTGGCCGACAATCCTTCAGGCAGGGCACGCGCTACCTTATGTGTTATTATTTATTTATTTTTATCTCTAAAAGTATTTTACAAGGAAGGATACATTGAGATTGTCCTGGGGTCAAGAAACTTGAAATTTTTACATGTTTGTATATTCCAACTGTAAAGCGCTGCAGAATATGTTGGCAATATATAAATGCTGAATAACGCAAGGAAAGTGGGTAAATGGCAGGCATTCCCAAGCCTGGGATAAAAAAAAAAAGTGTAAGGAAAATGCTGCGAAAAGACACAGGAATTGCAAATCAAAATTAAACATTTCATAAGTGCGATAATTATATAAAAACATACATACAAAATTCAGAGCACGCCACCCAAGCATGCATCTAAAGATTTAATAACACCTGATGGAGTTTTAATTTGATGAGTGTTTATTTACAAAATACAATTATATATTGCATTAGCCTGCCACAGAGGCAGTGTACCTCAACGTCGGCAGGTCCCATCTATGCCAACCAATGCCTACTCTAAAGAGATAAAGCCACCTACTAGGACCATCTTCCTTTTGTGTGCTGCATTTATTGGTCTCAGGAGCAGCATTGTTACATATGCATGATTGGGAAGAGCGCAGACCTGCTGTTGGGTGTTTAACCTATAAATCCCAGGAGGCGTAAGTGGGTTGATCGCATAAGAGCAGTCATCAGGTTAGAAAGGATAGGACCTACAACTGAAGTGGCAGGATTATGTAATAAATTACCATATTTTGTATCTGAATGGTATACCAATATACAGCAAAGACAAATACACACTTGTGTGAAGTGAATGTAAGTTCAGACCAATCACATTGTTCCAATTTAAACCGCTCGAAAACTGAAAAGTCTATATTCAGTTTTAAATGCTACGGCTTCTAATGATGCATTTTTAATTGTAAATGAGAAAAAGAAAAAAAAAAGCACAAGAGAGGAGATTAGCTTTGATAATACCCAAGGCTGGGGTCAGACGAACGCAGTGCGAACGCGCGTGCAGCTGCACTTTATCACAGCCGTAGTAGCAGCAAATGACGGCCAATATACGAAGTACGGCCGCACAAAAGTGCGGCCACGCAACGCAAGCGGCAAACAAACAAATTTTTTCGACAACGTGATACCGCTAGTACTGATGTACAGAGTGCGCTGCGTCCACTAGCGGCGTGTGTGCGTGATTAGGAGACGTCAGACGCTGCTCATGTCCGGCCAACATAACGTCCAGACGCAAAAAGTGTTTTATTCATGATCCGTACAAAATCACGGACGAAAATGCGCATCGTATGACCACTATCGCGTATTCCGTGAAAAAAATGCATCCATTTGTTCGAACGCACTTTTTCACGGACGCCGCGACAAATGCGTTCGTCTGACCCTAGCCTAAATGCATCCTTACTGAGCCCACAAAGGAAGTATGACTGCGACAAGCTAATGCTATCAAACAAATATAGTTTGGTGAAGATCCTGCAATATTTACATACAATAACAAAAAAAGTCTGCAAAAACCAAACAAAGCAGCCCCACGCTTTAGAAAGCTGAACAAACCTAGATTATCAGAGAAACAAAGGGCGAGAACAAGAAGCAAAGAGCTTTCACACAACAACCTGCCAGCCCACGAGATGCGTGATGAAGACTATCAGGCAAGCAGCAGCATCCTCTTTATCATCTTCATAATTGTAATAAAAATGACGTTTTTGTATATGTAAAGACAACATAAATTAGACAGATTGGAGTCTTCGATTATTTCGAATGAAACGAGGCTTTGCATTTTGAAAACATGGATAATATGGACCTCAAGAAACAGCAAACACAAAATACTTTCATGAGCAGCGCCAGCAAACAAAGGTTCACACAGCAGCAGTTAAAAGTCTGTACTTTTTACAATTGACGAAAAAGAAAAAAACTTGCCATTTTCATACATTAATGCATATGCTGTAACAGTGAAAGAACTTGTAAGAGGAGGAGGCAAGAAAGTTGACTTTGGCCAACAGACCTTTTGGGTAGACGGCATTGCGAAGATGTGGCTTTTCCATTCAGCACCGGGGGTGCCAAGATGACCATGAGAATGAGCTCAGTCTTTGCCAAAAGCTGATTTTTCTCAAATTCCAAGCTCATAGGAGGTATACTGAAAATATGTCCATCTCTCAGGCATCTCATACTATGCATCACAGATGAGACTGAACTACAGCTCCCTTTATTATCTGCCCATTTACTTTATTCAAAAGAATTCTGGGAATTGTAGGCCATCAACAACTGGATAAGTTAGCCATTTAGTTCAACTCAAAATATTTTTTCCATATATATCAATTTCAAAAATTAAATAAAATCAGTTTTTACTGCCAGAATTAAGCTTCTTTATAAAACCACTAAGGATTTAAGGGCCATTAATGATTTTATTGTGCTTTTAAATTCCAAAACTAGGTGTGTCCTAGTTAAGATCATCTCACCAGCCCTAGAGGTTTTAGAACTACAGTCGCCATGATGCTTAGCCAGTCTGGAAGTTTACATATTATAAAAGGAATCCTTAAAACTCTGGGTTGTAGAGGAAATAAAAAAACTCAATATCTGCTCAAAGGTGCTTTTTTTGGCTATTATCACGTTGTGAAGTATAAATAAAAATAATTTAAAAAAAAAATGATTTGGAAACCGATTACATCCAAACTGGGCACTGGAACAAGCAGTCTCAAAAGTTCTACTCTTTATTCCCAGAACGCATACAGTTCTATATTTCACTACACTTTATTCAGCCAATGACAATATTTTGCCAAATAAAAACAACAATTAAAAACTAGGGTTCAACCGATACCACTTTAAGACCTAGTACAAGTACCGATACTTTTATTTAAAGTCATGTGACGCTTTCAAATAATTTACGATTTTGTTAAAAGCCTGTCCAATTTATGTTAACATTAAACTGTATGGCCAGACACCCCATTTACCCACTGCACAGGCCTGCGCGCGTACACACAGAGTCGCGTTCAGTTCCTCAACAGCTGCTGAATTGCTTCATTGCAGCAGTTCAGTTTGCTGCAGCCGTCTCACTGAAAGCTTTAGCTTTGAATATGGAAGCCAAAGGGCTGCTGAATGAAAGGTGCTGTTTCTGCAATATCCACTTTTGTCCATTTTATTACCACTTGTGTTAATATTTACCATGTTCCAATAGATATTTGGGGCCACGTTACACTCTATGTGCCAACGTTAATGCTCACCTAAGTGAGCATTAACGTTAGCCGCGATGTCTACCGCATATTGCAATCCAAACGGGTTAAGTAATGCGTATGGTACCTTGCGGTTTCAGCGTGAGGTTACTGTACTTTGCGCTCCCTAGAACATGGGGAACGCAAAGTGTTAATCAGCGTTAGGATTACAAAGTCCTAAGGCTGATTAATGTTCGGCTCTGGTTAGCGGAAAGTTAGATTCTGCAGAAGTTGAATCCGTTAACACCAGCCAAAAAAACAAAAACAAAAAAAAAACACCTCACCTCCTGTCCCGCGGCGAGGAGAGCGGCTCCAACCGCCTCCTCCGTCTGGCGGGAGCAGGGAGAGACTAGGGAGTTCCTCAGTCTCCCCCTGCGTATCACTACGCCGGTGAGATCCGGCAGGTCATGTGAGCGCCAGCATCTGGCTCAATGGCGTCCTCTGGACTCCATGGAGTGGATGCTCGTGGCTGAGCTCAGCGCTGCCGGAAGCATCCCAGGGCGTAGCACCCCCTACAAATGCAGGCAGCATTTTTTGCGCCTGCATTGCAATCCCCTCGTTAAAACGAGGGCGGTAGGGGGAAACAGCAGGCGCAGTTTTTTCTCCCTACCAACCCCGTTTTAACACGGGGATTGTAATGTAGCCCTTGGTGTTTTGGTCCATCAAAACTTAAAACTGAATATTTACTTATTGGATTATTTGCACCGTGGAGGCGGCCATCTTTCCCACGTCACACTCAGCAGCACCTCTCTACATGGATGCAAGTGCCAAGCTAGCAGTGCCGAGCTGCAGCACAGCGTTCAGTGCCGGAGAAGTGAAAATTCTAGGCCAAAATAGCCAAACCAGAAAAATTCTCCCATTTATCTCACTTTCCAAATTGGCTCTTCTATTAACTAAAAGGTGAAGCTCTGGAGAATTGGCAGTAGAATATTTAGACTTAAAAAAATTTTAAAGGCTCTCTGGGATTACAAAAACACAGACATTAGAATTTCCAGCAGAAGTCACCCACTTCTAGTCTTGGGTCAGCTGAGGATGATAGGGATTGTAGAAGAGAAAAAAGAAAATAATAAGTAACCCACACACTTGAGACAGTTTTGCCTGTAGGCCTGCTTTCAGAAGATAAAAATCATATACAGTTGTGTTCAAAATTATTCAACCCCCACTGCAATTGAGTGTTTTGGCCAGTTTGACATTGATTTTGATCATTCAGTCATCTTGCTTACAATTAAATCAAAGAGGCACGTGTAGGTCAGACAAATATAACATAACAGTTATAATGAAATAACCACAAATGTCTTTTCTGTGTTCACATCATTATCAGTTTTATTCAACCCCCAAGTGACATTCAATCTTAGTACTTAGTACAACATCCTTTTACAGTTATAACAGGTTTTAAACGTGAAGCATAGCTTGACACAAGTGTCTTGCAGCGATCTACGGGTATCTTCGCCCATTCGTCATGGGCAAAAGCCTCCAGTTCAGTCACATTCTTAGGCTTGCGCACTGCAACTGCTTTCTTTAAGTCCCACCAGAGGTTCTCAATCGGATTTAAGTCAGGTGACTGTGATGGCCACTCCAAAATGTTCCAGCCTTTAATCTGCAACCATGCTCTAGTGGACTTGGAGGTATGCTTGGGATCATTGTCCTGTTGAAAGGTCCAACGTCTCCCAAGCCTCAGGTTTGTGACGGACTGCATCACATTGTCATCCAATATCTCCTGGTACTGAAGAGAATTCATGGTACCTTGCACACGCTGACGCTTCCCTGTACCTGCAGAAGCAAAACAGCCCCAAAGCATGATTGACCCCCCGCCATGCTTCACAGTAGGCAAGGTGTTCTTTTCTTCATAGGCCTTGTTCTTCCTCCTCCAAACATAGTATTGATCCATGGGCCCAAACAGTTCTAATTTTGTTTCATCAGTCCACAGAACACTATCCCAAAACTTCTGTGGTTTGTCCACATGACTTTTGGCATACTGCAGTCGACTCTTCTTATTCTTTGGAGACAGCAAGGGGGTGCGCCTGGGAGTTCTGGCATGGAGGCCTTCATTACGCAGTGTGCGCCGTATTGTCTGAGCTGAAACTTCAGTACCCACATCTGACAAATCTTTTCTCAGTTCCTCAGCAGTCACACGGGGACTTTTCTCCACTCTACGCTTCAGGTAGCGCACAGCAGTCGAAGTCAGCATCTTCTTTCTGCCACGACCAGGTAGCGTTTCAACAGTGCCCTTTGCCTTGAATTTGCGAATGATGCTTCCTATGGTCTCTCTTGGTATGTTTAACATCTTTGCAATCTTCTTATAGCCATTGCCCTTCCTGTGAAGAGTAATCACCTCTTCTCTTGTCTTCCTGGACCATTCTCTTGACTTCACCATGTTTGTAACCACACCAGTAAATGTCTAGAAGGAGCTGAGTATCACAGTCATTTTAAAGCTGCCTAATTGGTGCTTATTATGCTTTATTGCTGCTCCGTGACATCCACAGGTGTTTTCAATACCTGATTGAAAACACTTGAATGAACCTCTGTTCTTCAGAATGGTAGTCTTTAAGGGGTTGAATAATTGTGTCAATGAAGAATTCACAAAAGAAACATTTACTACTGTATTACAAAACCAATTGATGTCATTTTAGTTGCATATGGTTCTTTAAAAAGTCCTTGTAGGATTTCATTCTGAATACAATTACAAATGTACACTAAATTCCCTAAAACCCTTTACAGCATTGGGGGTTGAATAATTTTGAACACAACTGTACGAGACTCTAAAGCCAGAAAGGGCCTGGGCGCTTACCATCATCGCCATAGAACGTGACACGCTCCACAGAATGAGTTTCCAGTGAAGCCCAGGCGGCTACTTTAAGTAGATGAATTTATGGAAGGGCAGGTAATCACTAAATGTCTGTGCAGATTATAGGCGCTATACACTGGTATACACACTGGCTCCGAGCGTATGAATAGTGAAAGGAAGCTCACGTTTCACCTAATACTATAGCATGACAGGCCGGGGGTGCCCCTCGCGCGGCGCATTCTTCGCTAATAGAAGAAGAAAAACATCTGCCTGCTGGATGGCAGATGGCATCACGTCACGTTAATAAATAAATATTCCAACTTAACGGCCTGCACACGGCAGAGGACATTGAGCGTGTTATCTATCTGATAAAGCCCTCTCTGGGCCAGGGAGTGCACACAATGCACAGCTTTTGATTCCCTAAACCAGGCACTCAGAGGGTTAAAAAAGGAAAAATAAAAATAAATAAAAAATAAAACAAAAAAAAGGAATAAAAAGGAACAATATAGGCTAGGGTCACACGAATGCATTTTTCCCGTCTACCGTCAAAAAGTGCGTCTGGACGCACTTTTTCACGGAAGACGCGATAGCGGTCATATGGTGCGCAATTACATATGTGATTTTTGACGGAGCTAGAAGAGAAAAAAAGAAATCTGAGTAACCAAAGTTTGCGTCTCTGGACATCAAACTTGGCCGGACATGGTGCAGCGTCTGACGTCTCCGCATCACGCACACACGCCGCTATGCCGACGCAGCGCACTCTGTGTCATTACTAGCGGTTCGACGTTCTTGAAAAAATGCATTTGTTTGCCGCTTGCGTTTTGTGCGGCCGTACTTCGTATATTGGCCGTCATTTGCTGCTACTACGGCCGTAATAAAATGCCGCTGAACACACATTCGCACTGCATTCGTCTGACCCCAGCCTTAATGTGGTGCAAGTCACAGGATGCTTCTGGGAATTGTACCTGGTCTCTGTATTACATCCAAGTCAATGGCATCTGTGTGTAAAGCATATGTACACCTGTCCCTCGCAATCATAATTTTCAAAAAAAAAAAAAACACAGCTGGGAACCACTCTGTCCCACTAAGGCTAGGGTCAGAATAACGCATTTTTTCGCGTTGTCCATGAAAAAGTGCATTCGAACAAATGCATGTATTTTTTCACGGAATACGCGATAGCGGTCATAAGATGCGCATTTGCGTCCGTGATTTTGTACGGATCATCAATAAAACCCCTTTTTGCGTCTGGACGTTATGTTGGCCGGACATTAGCAGCGTCTGACGTCTCCTAATCCCGCACACATGCCGCTAGCGGACACAGCGCACTCTGTACGTCAGTACTAGCGGTATCACGTTCTCTAAAAAAATGCGTTTGTGTGCCGCTTGCGCTGCGCGGCTGCACTTTTGTGCGGCCGTACTTCATACATTGGCCGTCATTTGCTGCTACTACAGCCAGTGGCGTCGTAACGTGGGGGCGGGGGGCGGGACCAGGTGAGACCCGCCTTTAGGGTGACACCGTCACCCTAAGGGCGGGTGTCTCACCCTCCGCCGCGTATTTGCTCCCTGCGAGCGTCCGAAGCATGCAGCTTCGACGCTCGCCTGGGGGAAACATGTCACCAGCCAATCGCAGCTGGTCACGTGGCTCCCCCAGGCGAGCGCCCAAGCTGCGCGCCGCCAGACGCTCAGAGGGAGTGAACACGCGGCGGAGGTGAGCTGGGGCAGTGTATCCATGAGAGGAGCTGGGGCAGTGTATCCATGAGAGGAGCTGGGGCAGTGTATCCATGAGAGGAGCTGGGGCAGTGTATCCATGAGAGGAGCTGGGGCAGTGTATCCATGAGAGGAGCTGGGGCAGTGTATCCATGAGAGGAGCTGGGGCAGTGTATCCATGAGAGGAGCTGGGGCAGTGTATCCATGAGAGGAGCTGGGGCAGTGTATCCATGAGAGGAGCTGGGGCAGTGTATCCATGAGAGGAGCTGGGGCACTGTATCCATGAGAGGAGCTGGGGCACTGTATCCATGAGAGGAGCTGGGGCAATATATCCATGAGAGGAGCTGGGGCATATCCATGAGAGGAGCTGGGGCATATCCATGTGTGCTGGGGGCAGTATCCATGAGAGCTGGGGCAATATCCATGTGTGAGCTGGTCTGGGGCAATATATCCATATGTTAGCTGAGGCGCAATATATCCATATGTTAGCTGAGGCGCAATATATCCATATGGGTGAGCTGCTGGGGGCAATATATATCCAGAGCTGCTGGGGCAATATATATCCATGTGTGCTTTCACTGCCTTCGAACAGGCAACGTACTTGCTGGCAGTTGGCAAAAATTTGTGGGAGCATATGAGAGAGCTCCACAGCAATAAACCTCACAGTAATGTGCGCCGTGTGTATGAGCATTCAGTGTTATATGGGAGTACTGATTTAGGAGTAAGTAGTTAAAAAAAAAAAAATCTGTAAAACTCGGGGGGGTGACACCATAAGTTACCGCACCGGGTGACACCAACCCTAGTGATGCCACTGACTACAGCCGTGATAAAGTGCAGCTGCACGCGCGTTCGCACTGCGTTAGTCTGACCCCAGCCTTAGACGTGCCCTGTATTTGGAGTCTAACAAAGCTGCAAATAAAATAAACAGCAATGTACCCAGGCCATACTGGAAAAAGGAGAGAAATCTCAATGTATCCTTCCTGGATAAATACTTTGCAAATAAATAAATGTATCCCATTGTTAGAGGTTGTTTGATGCAAACAAGATGCCTCGTTTTCTAAATTATTATATACATA
Organism: Leptobrachium leishanense; assembly: GCA_009667805.1. Classification (NCBI taxonomy): domain Eukaryota; kingdom Metazoa; phylum Chordata; class Amphibia; order Anura; family Megophryidae; genus Leptobrachium; species Leptobrachium leishanense. The sequence goes on along the minus strand of CM019071.1, from coordinate 64,484,440 downwards.
CATTCTGGCTCAATAGGTCTTTAAAAGTGAATAAAAAAAATAAAAAAAAATAATAATATATGAAAGAAACTGAACATACACGTGTCTGCAATGTTTTCCCCGACAGGTACCGTTGAAATCTTCCTGGTAACACTATCAGGGTTATTCAGAGAGCGGTGAAAAGCAGGAGAATGACTGGAGAATGGAAAATTCTAGGTCAAAATAGCCGATTTGGAAAGTGAGACGAATGGGAGAATTTTTCTGGTTTGGCTATTTTGACCTAGAATTTTCCATTCTCCAGTCATTCTCCTGCTTTTCACCGCTCTCTGAATAACCCTGTGTATATCAGGCGATGAGACGTAAATACATGGAATACATTAATATATTTTTCACAGTGAGGGCCTGTCGGTACCCAAATCGCATTTATAACAAGGACCAGAACTTGATGTTTCTGCTCACGATTTCCTATAAATTGGAAAAAAGCGAAGAGGTACTTATGTATCCCCTATACGTTTGTATAGTCGGAATATGGCTAGATGACCATGCCCCGTATTAATGAAATTAGCCATTTAAAGCTACCACACTCCTTATAGAAGAGGACAACACATATATGAATGACACTGGACATTGGACTGTTACCGTAACCATTAGTCTGTCTAGACCAGGGATCTCAAACTCTGCCCCCTTCCCTCCCCACCGATGATTCACTCCATTGCGTTCAAAGAATTCTAAGCCACCAGCATCTGGAAGGCCAGAACTTGAGATCCCAGGTATAGACAATCAGAGCCTGTAAATGAAGACATTTACATGGAATGGACTAGATATGTGAGCGGGCTGAGTAGCAGTTAGGTTTAGTCCAGGGCTTAAACACAGGAAGCAGGTAACCACTGGCTCCTAGAAACTTACATCTGGCACCAGTCCTAAGTATTATTTTTTTGAAAACCCAAACGGTGTCTGGCTCCAAAATATGTGTATTTGGCACATACATTTGCCAAGCCATGGTTTACTATTGTTACTATTGTAGAGGTCGGCAGGGCTGGGTCCTGGATGGACACTATGTTTCACCCCTATTTGGGTTGTGGTCCCTTTAAGTGCAACCACAGGGTTAATCTTCCTGTCCAGGAAGATGTTTAAAGCCAGCAACTCCCAGATAGGAAAGTAATCAGTGGAAGCTGTGTGTTTGTGTTCCAAAAGCAGGAGACGTGCTGTGCCTTGCTGGAGAGGCTTCTACATACTGGGGAAAGGATTCCCCAGGTTTGGGACGGTTTAAAGCGTTGGCGAGCCACTATTATTTCTCTGTTTATTTGTGCTGAAGATCAGGACTTTGCTTTAATTTCGCTGAACCAAAGCGTGTACTTATGTTGCCTTTTTGAGGGTCTCCTGTCAGAAACGGGGCAATGAGATCGGCCCATTGGTCTTGGGGCCACCCCTCTCTCTCAGCAGTCCTTTCAAACGTGGTGAGAAATGCTTCCACATCATCACTGGGAGACAGTTTTTGGAGGAAATGACTGGCCCTTATGGAGACATGTTACCAGCAGTGACCACTGCTTGATCACGTCCAGGTGCAAGTTGCTGCATGGCCTCCCGCAGGGCATCGATCTGCGTCTGTGTGGCTACCTGCTGTGCTGCAAGTTGTGCAGCCAGCAAATGGGTGCTTTCTTGTTGGGCAGCAACAGCCTGTGCCAGGGCTTGTTGCTGCTGAGCCATCGCCTCTTCATGGCGAGTCTGGGCCTGCACATTGACAAAGACCATCTGCTTAACCAGCTCCTCCATAGCTGTGGACTTCAGTGCAGCCTTAGCCCAGGACATGCAATCAGAACACTGTCCTTTAAAAATTTCAGTTTTTTTTTTTTTTTCTTTTCACAAAAATTCCTCTTGCTTGGCGTGTGAGTGGTAGCAGATTGCCCGCATTCTCCACCAGTTGTGACGTTTGGGGGCCCACAGAGCACGTGCACAATGTCTTTCACAAACAAAACAGTTTTATTCACCCTTTCAGGGCAGTCAAAAAGGCAACACAATAAGTACACGCTTTGGTTCAGCGAAATTAAAGCAAAGTCCTGATCTTCAGCACAAATAAACAGAGAAATAATAGTGGCTCACCAACGCTTTAAACCGTCCCAAACCTGGGGAATCCTTTCCCCAGTATGTAGAAGCCTCTCCAGCAAGGCACAGCACGTCTCCTGCTTTGGAACACAAACACACAGCTTCCACTGATTACTTTCCTTTTTCCTAAACTCTCCCACAATCCTATCTGGGAGTTGCTGGCTTTAAAGATCTTCCTGGACAGGAAGATTAACCCTGTGGTTGCACTTAAAGGGACCACAACCCAAATAGGGGTGAAACATAGTGTCCATCCAGGACCCAGCCCTGCCGACCTCTACACTATGCATTAATGTGTCATGATGAGCAGAGTCTAGGACAGCGGTCGGCAACCTTGGCCCTCCAGATTTTTTGCAACTACATCATGATTTTCTGTTACCAAGTAGGTCAGCTGAGCATCATGGTAGATGTAGTTCCAAAACATCTGGAGGGCCAAGGTTGCAGACCCCTGATGTAGACGTTTAAAGCCGGGCTTGTAAAAATCAGTAAGCCATGTAGCCCGTGGCTCCTAGAATCTTACTTCTGGCTCCTGAATTATGCTCCTCAAATCTACATACAAAACAATGCCTGGCTCCTAACTTTCCTTAGCAGCACCCAAGAAAATTTATCAAGCAATGGATTTGATGCCCAACTTCAATCTGTAGAGCTATGTTACAAGAAACAAACAAATTTCCCAGAAACAAGTATACTTGATGTACATGGTAGTACAAGCAGGGGTGTGGAAATTATATTGCCCGAAGCCTGGGACATGAAGATCTGGGCGCCGGACAAGTAGATATTTTTGAGATGCAGTCCGGCGGGCAAGAAGCCAGTCGGACTGCTCCCGGCACACAAGCGTTGTTGGGATACAAAGCGCAATCCTGCGCTTTGTACACTGAGCGCAGAGAGCGGAAGGAACGTCCACTCTCACGGACATTCCTTCCTCGCTCTCTCATTGAGTGGCGCGATGAGGGGAGGGGCAGGAGTTGCGGCACACGGCGCTTGCGCTGTAGATCTCTCCCACCTACATCACGTCACCCCGCAGGGGGCAGAGCTTAGCAGCAGCAGCCTCATGCCGCTCTGACAGTCGGCTGAGCTGCCGACTCTGCTCAGCTACAGCCAGCCAGCCTAGCGATTACAGGGTCTGGTGTCTACAAATATGTATTATGTGGGCATTATCCGGTCTGAGGTCTATATCTGTGGGCATGATTTGGGCTGAGGTCTCTGTAGATGTATCTTGAGTGGGCATGATCTGGTCTGTATATATGTATCTGGGCAGGATACTATTCGGATTAAATTGGCAGTAATTATATGTATTTAATTAAAACAGCTTGCATTCTAACTCAAATTATGTGCGCGCTGTTATGAATAAAGACCTCTAAACACCATTTTGTTGAAATTAATTATCAGGACAAGTAGATCGGACTACCACTTAGTCTGTTGGACAAGTAGATTTTTTTTTTTAAATTTCCACACCCCTGGTGTTTTTAACAAAGAAAAAGCAAGGATTTCATGGAGCAAGACAAACGACAAACTTTATAACGCTTAAGACCAAGACATTTGACATCAGAGTATGCAGAGCGCAGTAAATTGTCTAGAGTCGTATTCCCCTGTGATTTATCAATGATGAAACTATCGGTATGAGTTGCCTCTGCCACCTTAGGCTAGGGTCAGACTAACGCATTTTTCACGTTGTCCGTGAAAATGTGCGTTCGAAGAATGGACGTATTTTTTCACGGAATACGCAATAGCGGTCATACTATGCGCAGTTTCATCCATGATTTTGTACGGATCATCAATAAAACACTTCTTGCATCTGGAGGTTATGTTGGCCGGACATTAGCAGCGTCTGATGTCTCCAATTCACGCACACACGCCGCTAGCGGGCGCAGCGCACTCTGTACGTCAGTACTAGTGGTTTAACGTTCTCGAAAAAATGCGTTCATTTTCCACTTGCGTTGCACGGCCGGACTTTTGTGCGACCGTACTTCGTATATTGGCCGTCATTGCCCGGCATCTGCTGCTAGCACGGCCGTGATTAAGTGCGCCAGAACGCGCGTTCGCACTGCCTCAGTCTGACCCTAGCCTTAGAGTAATAATATATTAATAATAAAACAAGAAACAACAATAACTATAACATACCGCCCATTGTGTAGATCAACTCCGGTATGCAACCTTATCAACAAGTTCAATTTAAAAAAAGAGATTGAGTAATTATCTAAAACTATTTCAAGATGGCGGCTCCCAGGAGAGACACCAGCACAGTCCCTGATTCAATGCCTGAGAAACCTTACACACACTCCTGCAGCAAGCTGAAGAACAGACATGTGGCTCCAGTAAGAATCCCTGGGCCGCCATGTTTATGCAACATGGCCGTACCCAGCACTGAATGTATCTCACATCATTCCAGTCAGTGTGAAACCACAAATTACAGCATTCTGGAATTTCTGGGGCAACTGCTGAGACTGGGAAAGAGATACCTCATGGTGCAACACACAAAGCTAGGCAGAATTTTGCAGTCGTTTCATGACGCCTGAAGTGCAGTGATCTCAAACTCGCTTTTCCTGAACTACAAATTTCCAAGATTCCCTGGCCATTTTGCATTCAAAGAATTCTGGAATTATAGGCCAGCAACACTGAGGTCCTTACTGCAGCGTCCACATCTACTGATTGCTAGGACCATACAGCCTGCGGGGAGAGGGAGGAACTTCATGGGCCGCAATGAATCCACCATATTCATTCCCTCGCACTCAGGCTTGTCAGGTCTGGCAGTGTATACCCCATACTAAAGCTTTTGTGCCTCGGGTCGCCAAATCAGCCATGTTTTCTTGATACACTGCTATTCATGTATAGGGGTAGCACTGGAAAGCTGTATGTTTATGTAAAACGTATATGCAAAGAGGAAAAATCAGTTAATGAATGGGATTCCTTTCATTGCTCTCCTGCAGCATATGAATCCTTCAAACTGCAGGCTTGCACGTTTCATACACTGGCACTGCCCATCAGCAGGATTAAACTCTATGCGTCCAAGAAAACATGGCAGACCTTGCAACTACTCAAAACCTCTGCTAGCACATCGTCAGGAGTACAGATAATAAAGATTACCTCCATTACCCATCTCATACCCAGGGGGTGGGTCAAATGTAGGATTATCCTTTGCTATACACTGTACTACAGCGGTATAAATTAAAATAATAATATTTGCATCAGCTGCAATAATTATCTTAACCAACACCATCTGCCCATTGGATGAAAAGCACCTTTATGTGTATTTAAACATACAAATAAGCCAGGTGTTTTGGCAGCAGATATTAAATAATATATTGAGGAGATTAGATACTTGGCACATAGGTTATAGTAGCAGGTGCGGGGCATGCTGCATATATGAGACATAGGAGGTCCATCGTAAACATCTGCATTGGGGTGTTGGTCTAGTGTACACGGAGGAGCAAATAGGTTTAGGTTATAAAATCGAAATACTGCAAATGAAGAAATATGTGCCCCTTGCTTTCAGACTGGCATACGTGCCCCTGCCACTATATTAAATGACGGATGGGGATGTGAATCTCCAGACACAAATTATAATAGTAGACATTCATCCAGATCTCTGTATCACAGCAGAAATGTAAGAATAATGGAGAATTTAGACAAGGGTGGGCATGTGGGCATAGGATCAGATGGGCACCAGAAGAAGACAACGCATGCGATCCTTTGTATCTCTGGCCACAGCACGTTATTAGACATACTATGTCTTTATAGCACTGAGCATCCCTTGCAGATCCTCCCCTGTATAGTAAGAATGGATTTGAAGCATTGGATCCACGTGTCTGCGTCGCACAGGGAATCCATCCAGTGTGTGCAATATGGAGAGACATTAGGAGGAGGAGGACATGCGGTAATGTGTCTGGTGTCTGATAGTAATTGGAGGGGTGAGATGGGGATAAATTATATTTCATCACTAGCTAAGGGTGTGATGTGCCCTGCATGTGAAACAGGGAATGGCAAAATAAAATGTGTGATATCTCTAGCCAGGTGAGTCGGCTGGCTGGGAGTGATGGGGTAAGAGAGATGGGTTGCCAGTTATTTAGCACGTGACAGGGTATCATGGAGTCTAGCTTAGTAATATATAGTGTAGTACAGGAGGAGACAATGTGTTTGATGATATATAACCAAGGAAGTGGGGGTGTCCGGTATTTAGGACAAATTATAGAGTATGACGTAGAATAAGAGCCCTGGCTGTGCATGGATGTGGGGAGCAGAATATCTCTGTGTAATAGGATTATCAGAGGCAGCCTTTGCATTGGAGGGATGAGGGGCTGTCTGTGTATTAGGGGGTGCAGGAGCTGCGCTTTACAGCAAGCACAGGATGTGTGCAAGCAGTCTGTGCATTACAGGGGAGGTGCCTGTACACTTAGGCCGGGTGCACACTAGGCATTTTCTTCTGCGCACTAGCGTGCGTAAATAAGGACGAACTTTATGACGGAACAGATGGTAGACGCCAGACGATGCGATCATTTTGACGCACGTCGTAAAAACTGAATTTGAGTTCAAGAAAAAAAATATAAAAAAAAATCTGGGCTTTTAACATTTGACGTTCAGCACGCGGCCAACGTCGCATCAGTCCTAGCGCAACAGCCTTGGTGTTTCCATGACTGACGTCTTCAGCGCGCGTTATGCGCGTACTACGTGTGTTCTTCTCTATCCGCGTAATTATATGCTACAACGCACATCATAAAGAGCGTCATAACGCACGCTAGTGCGCAGAAAAATGCCTAGTGTGCACCCGGCCTTAGGGGGGAAGCTGAGCTACCTGTGTATTAGGGGGAGCAGCACAGGGTGGAGAGGCGTGTTCCAGGTGCCAGGCTATGGCTACATGCACAGGATTCTTGGAGAAGAGGTGTACCCTACATGCTAAGCTCTGGTTGGGTGCATGATGAGCTAGGCGAGGTGTGCTGTGGGCACCAGGCTCTGGTAGGTTGTGTTTGACTCTGGATGGAAGAATAGGTGTGCCCCAGGAGTTAAGCTCAGGCTGGGTGCATAAGGCACACGGAGGATAGGTGTGCCCCAGGTGTTAGCCTCGGTTGGGTGCATGGCACTCTGGGAGAAGTGCGACCAACATGCCACGCTCTAGCTGGGTGCACAGGGCTTTGGAAGATGTGTGCCCAACGTGCCTGGCTCTGGCTAATGTCACAGGGCTAAGAGACAGGTGTGCCGCAGGTGCTGGGCTCTGGCTGAGTGTACTGGGCTCTGGCTGAGTGCAGAGGACTGTGGGAGAGGTGTGCCAGTCTCCAGTCTGAGTACTGGGGAAGTTGCGAGAGGAGTGTCTCAGGTGCCAGGGTCTGGCTGAGTGCACAGGGTGCTGGGAAAGGTGTGTCACAGGTGCCAGGCTTTGTCTGGGTGCACAGTGCTCTGGGAAAGGCTTCCCTGGCTGTGCCTCGGTGGCCAGTCTGTAGCAGAGTGCCATGCTGTGTGCAGTAGGAGCAGGGAGAGTGGTGCACAGGGTGCCAGGCTGTAGGGGAGCTGGGAGAAGTTGGGAGCAAGGCTGTGGCTGGGTACAGGGTGAGGGGTGTTCAGGGTGCCAGGCTGTGGCTGGGTGCAGGGGGAGCTGGGTGAGGGACTGCACAGGATGCCAGGCTGGGTGCAGTTGGTGCACAAGGTGCCAGGTTGTGGCTGGGTGCAAGGGAGCTGGGAGAGGGTGCACAGGGTGCCAGGCTGTGGCTGGTTGCAGGGGGAGCTGGGGTGCACAGGGTGCCAGGCTCTTGCTGGGTAAGGAGGTGCACAGGGTGCCAGGCTCTTGCTGGGTAAGGAGGTGCACAGGTTGCCAGGCTCTGGCTGGGTGAGGAGATGCACAGGTTGCCAGGCTCTGGCTGGGTGCAGGGGGCTTGGAGAGGGGTGCACAGTGTGCCAGGCTGTGGCTGGAGACAGGGGGAGCTGAGAGAGGGTGCACATGGTGCCAGGCTGTGTCTGGGTGCAGGGGATGCACAGGGTGCAAGGGGTTTGGAGAGGGGTGCACAGTGTGCCAGGCTGTGACTGGCGGCAGAGGGAGCTGGGTGCACAGGGTGCCAGGCTGTGGCTTGAGGCAGGGGGAGCTGGGTGCACAGGGTGCCAGGCTGTGGCTTGAGGCAGGGGGAGCTGGGTGCACAGGGTGCCAGGCTGTGGCTTGAGGCAGGGGGAGCTGGGAGGTCACACTCAGTCCATGCCATGTGTCGGCACAGAGTGCTGCTGCTGCTCGCGCGGGACACCCAAAGCCACGTGACTCCGGTGCGGGCAGGAGTTACCTGTCTGGAAGTCCATGGGCTGCTCCTTGGTGACCCCCATCTCCTCCTGCAGGATGACATACAGGATCCCGAATGAGTTCTGGATGCCGAAGATGGAGCCGCTGCACCAGGTGGCCGCCAGCACCACCACCCAGCCGAAGCCGCCCTCGGGCACCCGAGTTCGGACCTGCTCCTCTGAGTCCCCGGGTGTCTGGGCGGGCGCTCTCACCCCCTCCGGGGTTCCCCCGAGCAGGCTGTCCCGCATCCCCTGCTCTTCCCCCGGTGGCAGGTTCTCGTCCTCGTCTGCTTCTTCTTCCATGGCTCGCCTCCTCCCCGCCGCTCCCGCCCCGTAACCCACCCCCTGGCCCTCCTCTGGCCTCCGCCCCCCCAGTCTACCTGCTCCCGGGACAGCCAGGCACCCCTATAAACGGTGAGCCGACACACTGCCCCCTATAGCTATACAGCCCTACTGCCTATACTGACAGCCCCACCCGCTCTACTGTCCTCTTACTATCTACTCTGAGACCCCCAAAAGTGCCCCTTATTATCTATAGTGAGACCCCAACTCCAAAACTGTTTATACTGCAACCCCCCAAACAAAAAACTGCCCCCTAAATTTATACTGAGACCCCCAACCCCAAAACTGCACCTAAAATACCAATATTAAGACCCATCAACCCCCAGTATGCCCCCTTATTATCTATACTGAGACCCCAACCCCAAAACGGCTCGATTGCTTTCTATACTGAGACCCCCAACCCCAAAACTGCCCCTAACATTTATACTGAGACCCCCAACCTGCCCCTAACATTTATACTGAGACCCCCAACCCCAAAACTGCCCCTAACATTTATACTGAGACCCCCAACCTGCCCCTAACATTTATACTGAGACCCCCAACCCCAAAACTGCCCCTAACATTTATACTGAGACCCCCAACATTTATACTGAGACCCCCAACCTGCCCCTAACATTTATACTGAGACCCCCAACCCCAAAACTGCCCCTAACATTTATACTGAGACCCCCAACCCCAAAACTGCACCTAACATTTATACTGAGACCCCCAACCCCAAAACTGCACCTAAAATATCTATATTAAGACCTATGAACCCCCAGAATGCCCCCTTATTATCTATACTGAGAACCCAACCCCAAAACTGCTCACTTACTTTCTATACTGAGACCCCCAACCCCAAAAACTGCCCCTAACATTTATACTGAGACCCTCAACTCCAAAACTGCACCTAAAATATCTCTACTAAGACCTTCAACCCCCAAAATGCCCCCTTATTATCTATAGTGAGACCTCCAACCCCAAAACTGCCCCTAACATTTATACTGAGACCCCAACCCCAAAACTGCCCCCTAACATCTATACTGAAACACCAACTCCTAAACTGTTCCCTAATATCCATATAAAGACCCCCAACCCCAAAAGTGACCCTAACTGTACTACTAGTCCCAGCCCCAAAACTGCCCCCTTACCTTCTATATAAGACCCCAGCCCTGCCCCAATATCTATACTGAAACCCCCATTCCTAAAACTGCCCCAAATGTTTATATTGAGCCCCCCTCATCTGTCTATACCGAGGTCTTTATACTGGCACTGCTATCTATTCTGAAACCCAGCCCTAAAACTACCCGTCCCCCCATGTCTATGACACCTGCAATACTGCGTCTCCAGAGGCACGTTCAGTTCCTCAGCAGCTGTTGAATTGCTTCATTGCAGCAGTTCAGTTTGCTGCAGCAGTCTCACTGAACGCTTTGGCTGTGAATATGGAAGCAAAAGGGTGGAGGGTTGCTGAATGAAAGGTGCTGTTTCTGCAATATCCACTTTTGTCCATTTTATTACCACTTTAGTGTTAATGTTTACCATGTTCCAATAAACATTTGCTGTTTTGCTCCACCAAAACTTCAAACTGAACATTTCCTCATTGGATTATTTGCTCCGTGGAGGCAGCCATCTTTCCTAGGTCACACTCCGCTAACCCGCAGCACCTCTCCACTTAGCTGCAGGTGCTAAGTTAGCAGTGCTGAGCACTGAACTGCAGCACAGCGTTCAGTGCCAAGTTGCTAACTTAGCACTTGCTGAGGAACTGAACGCGCCTCAGCTCTGCCTATAATGTGCCAACTTTCCTCAGATCAACTGCCTCATCAATTCCCAACCCCCTCCCCAAACCATATTGCCACAACACTAAACTGTTAGATGGGCCCCCCACCATGCCCCGATTCCTGGGTATTATTATTCTATGTGTCCTTCATTGGGCATGCATCCCTCAGTGCCATGGCTTCCTATTAACATGCACACACTTGACTGGCTGGCACTGCACCCACTCACTGCCAGGCAAATTTTCACACGCTAATCGCAGGCTGGCAGCAAGCCCTTCTAATGGATATTGTGGCTGGCACTAGACGATGCTAGTCCACTGCACCTACTCACTGCCTGGCACATGTTACTGCTGTGCCCACTCACTGGCTGTCAGCATGTATTGTGCATGGCATTCATTGTCTGCCACCAGGGAGTGAACACGCCCCTCCTTCCAAGTTCTGCCCGGGAGCAGGCATGCCTAATACACTGCATTGCAGATATGTCTTCGCTGATACCCAGACAGTCGTCTAGCAGAGTGACTGCTAAATGACAGAGTCCTTAACAAACAAGGTTACTCCTTACCCCTCCCTTCGGGGGGGGGGGGCACATGTTTTCCAGGGGTGAAGGGGAATGGACCAGCATTCTGTGTCTGAGGATATGGACCGTCGCTTCTTTGTCCCCTGCCTGTATACACACAGTGCATGCCATGCAGGAGACACGTGGGGCATGTCTGATGCCCATCACCCCTTGTAGAGTCTGCTGTCTGCTCGTGTTTAATCAGCCTTGTATAGTTTTCATATATCCTCCTGATATAGCTGTATTTTTGTGTTCACAGATAGACGTCCCTGCGCAATATTCGCTTTTTGTAGAGGGTTGCGGGTCCCCAAACAAGGCACGACTGTCTGCATATCAAGCACATGCTGAGCAGACCCAGACTGCACACGTGGGAAGCAGGGGAGGTGCTGTTATTGTGTGCAGATCATCAACAAAGCTGCCAGGCTGAGCAAAGACACTACCTCCACCTAGGGCTGCCAGATCAACCATGTTTTGTTTCCTGAACACGGATCACTTTGTTTTTTGTAAACGCTGATGGGCAAGACATGAAAAAAAAAGCGCTGCTGTACAGCATGTAGCGTCCATGAGCTGACAAAGAAATCACTTCCTCAGTCGTCAAAGTATCCCGAAGGAGCCGACTTAAAGGGACAATCCAGGCAAAAAACGACATGCCCTTGAACATGTCATTATGAGTGGAATGACCCGTGACACTGTGTTTTTAACCCTTGCATAATAGTTAAAGGAACACACTACTCATCCTGACCACTTAATTTTTTTTATAGTGGCCAGAATGTGTAGAGTCCCCCCCCCTCCCATTCAGCCCTGTTCTTGCTAAACCGCTGGGTGAAGTGGAGGAGTTTCCTCCACCCACCCAGCAGCTGAGGGATTTTGAGTTTCCTGCTGTCACCACCAGATCGGTTACTAGTGACGTCAGCACATAGAACATGCTGATGTCACCCTCTGAGACCGCCACGTGATAGCGACCATTCTCAGAGAGGCAGCAATAGATTAATTCTGCACATGCAGCGCTGCTCCATCGCGCTGAACAGGCACTATGGAACTTGCGTATGTATGTATGTTAATTATTAACCTTTGCTGACCTGTATCCACATTTTCTTTATAGAGTCTAGGCAAAAAAGCCAAGGGGTGGAAAAGTCACCTTTGTCCCCTGCTACCTGCATTTTCTTCTGGCGGTCTTCCAGTAGCTAACTGCATGAATCGATTTGGATGCTGACCCCAAAATGATCACCTTCATCTAATGGACTTGTTTAATTAAATCAGCATGCTGTTGTCAGCTGAGGTAATTTTGCTTCTCCGAGCCCTGCTCTTTTATTATTATTCTCCTTTATGTATATAGCGCCACATATTCCGAGGCGCTTTACAAGATCAGTGTACAAGGGTTTGATACATTAGAATACCACACATGGATGATGACCTGATTCAGGGGGACCTTGTTCCCAAAGGAACTTACAATCTATGAGATGTACAAGTATTTTTGTGAGGTAGGGACATCCATATCGTTAGGTGCCTTGCCCAAGGACACTCGCTGGTGGCGTCTTCTGAGTGGGATCGAGTTGTCTTTCCATGATTGTAGAGCAGCGACCTGGTGGTTAGGTTGAACCCGCTTCTCCTAAAGACTTTCTTCTCCAGTTGTATCGGAGGGATGTGCTGAATGGTATTTTGACTTGCTTCTCCATGATCTAAGGGCAGAGATGTTACCACTGGACTCCACAGCCGATATTGTGTGGTAGGCAAGTATGTACCATTAGGTGTCTTGCCCAAGGACACTTACTGGAGAGGTGCTCGGGCCGGGATTCGAACCCGTGTCTCCACGCTTATAGAGCAGTGATGTTACCTTTACTCCATCCAGCCGGTACAACCTAGACACTGTATTAGAGGCTCAGCTTTTAGTCTAAAAAGGTGTTACAAGTAAATACGGGCGACAGAACACCAAAGGACTCCATGGGTACATATGGGGGTTAGGTGTACTTCTAGGGTTAGGGTTACTTTTGTTCAAAGAATGCAATTTTTTCAGTAACCAGAATGATAAAAAAATGATCCAAACTTTTTGGACTGAATCAAAATCATTAAAGGGATACTCTAGGCAACATGACCACCACCTAAGCTTTTTTAGGTGGTCATGATTAGGGATGAGTCGAACACCCACGTGTTCGGTTTGCATTCGAACAATTTCAAAAGTTTGAACACGAACCGAACTCAATGCAAGTCAATGGGACTCGAAAGTTCGAATTTTAGAGTGCCCTCCAAGATATTTGCCATAAAAAATTGTTTTTAAAGGAACAGTGAGTTTTCCATGAAATAAGGGTTAAAAATAAAAACCGAAAATTCCTTCAAATATCGTGCCTAGGAGGTCCCCATAACCTGCCCGTGAAGTGGCGGATTTTTCGGATGTATAGAAACATTTAAAAACAAAAGAAATGACATTTCAAATGACGGTAAATGGTTTTCCTTTTATCTATCATAAACAACTGCTTGGGGCGGCAGTCTGTATTAAAAGAGGAGACATTTTAGGACACGCAGAACAAGTTTAGTGATTTTTTGGCTAAATTATGGTGAAACTTATGCAGGCTTTGGATGAAAGTAACAATAGGTGCTTTAAAATTGGGCCTTTAGTGTCAACAACAGTCCCGTCACACCGTAACCCCTCTGTGGTATTGTGTAAGAGTGCAGGGTTGGACCCTGCGGTCCAATATTAAAATGATATGAATCTGGTAATATAGGCGTCAGTGGCAGTGCACCCAAATATTGTGCCTTTGGTGGCAGCAAGTGCCTTCACACCGTAAGTAACCCCTCTGAGGTATTGTGGAAGAGTGTAGTGGTGGAGGTTTTGGTAATGCAGGAGAGATCCCCGATCTGTTCAGTTACATCAGCAGCTATAACAAAACCAGGTCAGCAATGTTTAGGCACTGCGCTAATGTATATGGTGAGAATTGGCGCACACCAGTAGCAACAGGAAGCAAACAGAACAGGCAGGGAATACACAGAGCGAATAGTCAAATGGCAGGCAAAGTCGGTAACAGATCGGGTCCTAAGAACAAGCAGGGTCAGTAACAAGTATACAAACTGATTCGGTAAGCTAGCGATGCGGGAATAAAGGCTGAGACACACTGAGCGTGTAGCGACGCACAGGGCCGGATTAAGGGTATCATGGGCCTGGTGCTGAGGATTTCGGTGGGCCTATTTTTAGATACTTAGGCAACCATCGATCCGCGTTGCTTTGCTTATCTGAAAGGATATTTACACCTTTTTTAAAAATTTACTTATAGCACTACAACGGAACATGACTTAGGCTGACCGTCCACTGGGTCCATATTCTGACGTCCAACGTGGTCGTCAGACTACGGACAACCTAGGTCGTACGATGGCAGACTTCCTGGGTTGTCTACTGCAAGTGACTATGGACAACCCAGGGTCCCAGCCAAATGCTGCCGGACTGACAGCCGAACGCCACTGAAGCCCGCTGGACTGCAGACAAAAACAATAAATGGAACTACACTATTCTTGTATTTAAACCAATAAAAATGCATTAAAATGTGTTTAAATGATAAAAAAGGTCCCATAAATAATAAAAATATCTGCTGCGCAGAAAAAAAAAATCATTCATAGGAGTGAAAGTGACCGAATGTGATGTGAATGGGGGCTATGCGTCATAGAGATTGATGAATGTGTGTGGCTGGAGTGAACTAGGAGTGGATTTGTGGCTGGGCGACTGACGTAGGAGTGCGTTAACAGAAGGGGTTATTCACTAAGCCCCGAACTTGCCACCGAACTGCACCGAACGGTGAATTTCACCCTATGGTGCAATTTCGTGTCAGTTCGTCTATTTACTAAACTGTCAGTTCGCCAAATGCTGGCTCATTGACAGCGAAATACGGTGCAATTCGTCAAAATTCAACAATCTTCAGTGGCAGTGAAATTGTCCTATAGAGAAGTCATGAATAATATATTCACAGATGAGCGTATCGGAGCTCCACAGCAATAAAACTCACAGTAATGTGCAGTGTATGAGCGTATCACAGAGCTCCACAGCAATAAAACTCACAGTAATGTGCAGTGTATGAGCGTATCACAGAGCTCCACAGCAATAAAACTCACAGTAATGTGTGCTGTATGTATAAGTAGTATCTCTCATTTCTGTGTACTCTTTCCCACCCCTGTCACACATCTTTGAGTCCTTTCCTCCGTCCGTCTCTCTCTCTGACTCCTCTGTGACTCATCTCTCATTCATCCCTCTATGTGACTCCTCTCACCCCTCTTTCTGTACTCCTCTCTCATCCTCGCTCTCTCTGTACTCCTCTCTCATCCCTCGCTCTCTCTGTACTCCTCTCTCATCCCTCGCTCTCTCTGTACTCCTCTCTCATCCCTCGCTCTCTCTGTACTCCTCTCATCCCTCGCTCTCTCTGTACTCCTCTCTCATCCCTCGCTCTCTCTGTACTCCTCTCATCCCTCGCTCTCTCTGTACTCCTCTCATCCCTCGCTCTCTCTGTACTCCTCTCTCATCCCTCGCTCTCTCTGTACTCCTCTCTCATCCCTCGCTCGCTCTGTACTCCTCTCATCCCTCGCTCTCTCTGTACTCCACTCATCCCTCACTCTCTTTGTACTCCACTCATCCCTCTCTCTGTACTCCTCTCATCCTTCGCTCTCTGTACTCCTCCCTAATCCCTTGCTCTCTGTACGCATCCCATCCCTCACTCTTTCTGTACTCCTCTCTCATCCCTCACTCTCTCTGTACGCCTCTCTCATCTCTCGCTCTGTACTCCTCAATCATACCTCGCTCTCTCTCTGTACGCCTCTCATCCCTCGCTCTTTTTGTACGCCTCTCTCATCCCTCTCTCTGTACTCCTCTCATCCCTCTCTGTACTCCTCTCATCCCTCACTCTCTTTGTACTCCTCTCATCCCTGTGACTCCTGTCTCTCTGTGACTCCTCTTCCATTCCCCCTCTTTCACCCCCCTTTCAATCCCCCTCTTTCATTCCACCCCTCTCTTTCATCCCCCTCTCTCCCTCTTTCATTCCTTCTCTCTTTCATTCCCCCTCTCTCATCCCCCCTCTCTCATTCATCCCCTCTCTCATTCATCCCCCTCTCTCTTTCATCCCCTCTCTCTCTTTCATCCCCCTCTTTCATCCCCTCTCTCTCTTTCATCCCCTCTCTCATTCATCCCCTCTCTCTTTCATCCCCTCTCTCTCTTTCATCCCCCCTCTTTCATCCCCCCTCTTTCAACCCCTCTCTCTTTCATCCCCCCTCTTTCATCCCCCCTCTTTCATCCCCCTCTCATTCATCCCCTCTCTCATTCATCCCCTCTCATTCATCCCCTCTCTCATTCATCCCCTCTCTCATTCATCCCCTCTCATTCATCCCCTCTCTCTTTCACCCCCCTCTTTCATCCCCTCTCTCTCTTTCATCCCCCTCTCTCTCATCCCCCCTCTCTCATCCCCTCTCTTTCATCCCCCCTCTCTTTCTTTCATCACCTCCTCTCTTTCTTTCTTCACCTCCTCTCTTTCTTTCATCACCTCCTCTCTCTTTTTTCATCACCTCCTCTCTCTTTCTTTCATCACCTCCTCTCTCTTTCTGTCATCACCTCCTCTCTCTTTCTTTCATCACCTCCTCTCTCTTTCTGTCATCACCTCCTCTCTTTCTTTCATCACCTCCTCTCTCTTTCTTTCATCACCTCCTCTCTCTTTCTTCATCACCTCCTCTCTCTTTCATCACCTCCTCTCTCTTTCATCACCTCCTCTCTCTTTCTTTCATCCCCCTCTCTCTTTCATCACCTCCTCTCTCTTTCATCACCTCCTCTCTCTTTCATCACCTCCTCTCTCTTTCATCACCTCCTCTCTCTTTCTTTCATCCCCCCTCTCTCTTTCATCACCTCCTCTCTCTTTCTTTCATCACCTCCTCTCTCTTTCATCACCTCCTCTCTCTTTCATCACCTCCTCTCTCTTTCATCACCTCCTCTCTCTTTCTTTCATCCCCCCTCTCTCTCTCTGTGTCTGTGATCCCTCTTCCTGTCTGTGTCTTTATTGTCCCCCTTGCATGCTGCCCCCCCCCTCCTTCCGAATGAGTTCAGAGGGAGAGCTGCGGGGTGGGGATAAGGGGTGAAGGTAAATTACAAAAAAAAAGCTGCCCGGGTGAATCATCAGCTGGGGAAGCTTACCTTTCTCCCTGGCTGCTGCTCAGCTGCTCTCCTTACCAGTTGCCTTCCTTCCACATGGCTGGAAACAGGAAGAGGTGCTGGAGGATGGGGAGGAGCCGTGTCTCACAGAGCAGCTGATGAGCGACACCTAGTGGCTGCTCTGCCCCAAAATACTCCTGCACATTTTACAACACGGTGGGGCCGCTTGAGAGGATCGGCTTCATCACGGTGTGTGTGTGCTGTGTGTGTGCGCGTGTGGCAGATCTGTCGGACGGCCGGTGGCTCCTCTATTCTTGGGGCAGCTGTGGGCCTATTTAATGGAAGGGGCCTGGAGCGGCCGCTCCATCCGCCCCTACGTTAATCCGGCCCTGGCGACGCACAGCGTAGTGAAGAGAAGCAAACATTTTGCAGGCTTGACTTCACTCCGCTCCGCCTTGCAGCGTGTCTACACTACATTACGTTTGCTTATCACCGCACTGGACAGGAATCCACCAACTAAATTAAAATGTACACACAAGACCATTTTATTTTCACAAAGCACATGTTATATAGGCCAAAAAAAAAGTTTCTATTGAATAAAATACATCAAAAATTACTGTTAATTTAATAGGAATAGTATAAAAATATAAAAAAAAGGTAACCCCTGATCATATATATTATAGGGAGACGGAGCGCTGTGTATAGAGTAGGGATGCATTGATACCACCAGGGCCGGCGCATTTTTCGCGTTGTCCGTGAAAAAGTGCGTTCGAACGAATGGACGTATTTTTTCACGGAATACGCGATAGTGGTCATACGATGCGCATTTTCGTCCATGATTTTGTACGGATCATCAATAAAACCCTTTTTGTGTCTGGACGTTATGTTGGCCGGACATTAGCAGCGTCTGACGTCTCCTAATCATGCACACATGCCGCTAGCGGACGCAGCGCACTCTGTACGTCAGTACTAGCGGTTTGACGTTCTCGAAAAAATGCGTTCGTTTGCCATTTGCGTTACGCGGCCGCCCTTTTGTGCGGCCGTTCTTCGTATGCTGCCCGGCATTGGACGTCATTTGCTGCTAGCACGGCCGTGATTTAGTGCGGATAAACGCACGTTAATACTGCGTTAGTCTGACCTTAGCCTTACTGTCCTGGCTTGCTGTCAGTGTGAGGGGTGGAAAAATTCTGTTTTTAAAATGCCGGAAGCGGAGCTATGAATGATCTTCAGACATCAACCAGGGGCCCAGCCGCGCACTCTCAAACCGATGCAGTGTGCCTGCCTCAGTCCCACATTCTAAACATGAGCAGGCACACTGCATAATTTGGCACCGCCCCCTCACGTGACACGCATAGCCAGGGCAGGCAGCAGCAGAAAAGCCTGGAGGACAAAGCCCAAAGCTTAGGCCCCCCGGCACACGAGCGTATTTATGGCTCAAATGCGCCCGCACTTCCCTGCGTCTGTGGGTTTTTGACGGGGAAGGCCATCCACCGGACGTGAAAAAGCCCTCCCCGTCAAAAAGCTAAACGGACGCTAAAAGGATACAAAGCGCGATTCTCCATAGGAGGATCGCGCTTTGTACGCTGAGCGCAGAGAGTGGAAGGAACGTCCACTTTTACGGACGTTCCTTCCTCTGCTTGTGTGCCGCCAGCCTTAGGGTGCGGCCCTGCAGCAGAGTAAGCCTGCGTGCTTCCACTGTAGTGTGAAGGAGGACTGGGCAGAGAGGCCGAGAGAAGATTTTTAAAAGGTTTGAATAAAATGAGGGAGGGGAGGAGTGTGTGTGTGTAATGTTCTGCTCGGCGAGGGGGGTGTAATGTTTTGCTGGGAGGGGTAATGTTTTGCTGGGGGGTGTAATGTTCTGCTGGGGGGGTGTGTGTGTAATGTTCTGCTGGGGGTGTGTGTGTGTAATGTTCTGCAGGGGTTGTGTGTAATGTTCTGCAGGGGTTGTGTGTAATGTTCTGCTGGGTGGGTGTAATGTTGTGCTGGGGGTGTGTGGGTGTGATGTTCTGCTGGGGGGTTTGAGTAAACTGATATCTGTACATTACTGTGAGGTTTATTAGTGTGGAGCTCTGTGATACGCTCATACACACTGCACATTACTGTGAGGTTTATTGCTGTGGAGCTCTGTCATACACTCATACACAGCGCAAATTACTGTGAGGTTTATTGCTGTGGAGCTCTGTAATACGCTCATACACAGCGCACATTACTGTAAGTTTTATTGCTGTGGAGCTCTGTCATACGCTCATACACCCCACACAGGGGTCAGTACTTGGACCCATTCTCTTTAATATTTTTATTAGTGATATTGCAGAAGGTATTAATGGAAAAGTATGTCTTTTTGCTGATGACACAAAGATTTGCAACAGGGTTGACGTTCCTGGAGGGATCAGCCAAATGACAAATGATTTAGGTAAACTAAAAAAATGGTCGGAGCTGTGGCAATTGAGTTTTAATGTGGATAAGTGCAAGATAATGCACCTGGGACGTAAAAACCCAAGGGCTGAATATAGAATATTTGATACAGACCTAACCTCAACATCTGAGGGTTGGGATTTAGGGGTTATTATTTCAGAGGATCTAAGGGTAAGTAGTCAATGTAATAGAGCAGCAGAAATGCTGGCAGAATGCTTGGTTGTGTAGGGAGAGGTATTAGCAGTAGGAAAAGGAAGTGCTCATGCCACTGTACAGAGCACTGGTGAGACCTCACTTGGAGTACTGTGTGCAGTACTGGAGACCGTATCTCCAGAAGGATATAGACATCTTAGAGAGAGTTCAGAGAAGGGCTACTAAAATGGTGTACGGCTTGAAGGAGAAAAGTTACCAGGAAAGGCTTAATGATCTTAACATGTATAGCTTGGAAAAAAGACGAGACAGAGGAGATATGATAGAAACATTTAAATACGTAAAGGGAATCCACAAGGTAGAGGAAGGGAGTATATTTAAAAGGAAACAAAGTAGCAAACAAGAGGACATAGTCTTAGATTAGAGGGGCAAAGGTTTAAAAGTAACATCAGGAAGCATTATTTTACTGAGAGGATGGTGGATACATGGAACAGCCTTCCAGTTGAAGTGGTAGAGGCCAAAACAGTAATTGAATTTAAGCAGGCATGGGATAGGCATAAGGCTATCCTAAACAAAAGATAAATCCAGGTAAAGTATCCATGTAATTGGGCAGACTAGATGGGCCGAAAGGTTCTTATCTGCCGACATTTTTCTATGTTTCTATACTCACATTACTGTGAGTTTTATTGCTGTGGAGCTCTGTCATATGCTCATACACAGCGCACATTACTGTGAGTTTTATTGCTGTGGAGCTCTGTCATACGCTATATGAAATGAATTTAAGGGGGAGGGGTGAAAGTAATTAAAGGGGAAAAATGAATTAAGGGGGAGTGAATTGAATTAGAGGACAAGGACCCTGCTGCCAGTCTGCTTCTGGAGACCTGGAGTCAGACAGTGGACCACAGCAACAGTGAGAGTGGTAGGTAGCAGGATCACAGGGAAACACTGGGAGTGGCAGGCAGTTTGAAATATGTGGGTATATTGACACAGCAAGACCAGGGGGCACCACCAGGCCACATTGCAAAATTTTGCAGTGCCTGGTGCCCCTCCTATGCCACATTGCCAAAGGAGGGGACCACACATTCTGTAGATTGGCCCTGTGGCACAGGAGGGGCACCAGGCACAGCATAGATTGGCAATGCGTGAGGACACCAAACAGTCCCGATTGGCATGGCACAGATTGGGTGGAGGGGGGCACCAAAACGCAAGTTCGCCTGAGTAAACAAAAATGCTTGCACCGGCCCTGGATACCACACACAGACATATACGTATATATCAACACGCAGATATATATATATATATATTGTATAAATGAGACTGATTCTGTAAATATTGTCTCTGACTCCAGCTGCAGGGTTTTATATATTTATTAAGAGATCATCTTATAACAGGTTCTAATCTACAGTTCTGCTAACTAGTCCTGTCCATGTGACTCCTCCCCTATATCCTGCTGAGCTGCAGTGTAACACATATATCCTTCCCCCTGGTTACAAACACTCTCCTTCCTGGTTCCACACATATTGATACATCTTTCCCTTTTTGGGAAAATGGAAGTTGTTTCCTTTAGCTCAAGTCTAGGAGGTAGATGGATCGTGAAACGGATTCTTGTAGTGGGTCACATGTTAGTCCACATAATCATTTAGATATGCTGGTTTTAGGATGGATCTCCCGCTTCTAGTCTGGGTGTTTCTGTATCCTTGTGGTTGTTCTCGTAGAACATTGGTGTCATCCCCCAGTCTTTCTGTGTCTGATATTTCACAGTGTGGTTCTTCCTGATCTTCTTCTGGGGTATTTGCTATTGATGGCTGGTTTGTCTCGTCCGTGTTATATTCCTCTTGATTGCTACTTTGGGTCCTTATTTGAGGCCTGTATCGTCCAGTGCCTCTCAGGTGCCTCCTATTTCTTCTCAGAACTTGTCCTGACTCTGTTACAACTTCATAGGACCTGATTCCAGCAGGGGCTCTTAGGCAAGCTTTCCGCCACTCTTTTCCCTGGTTAATTGGTGGTTGTACCCACACCTGTTCGCCAACATTTAGAGGCCGCAGGTCTTTGGCTCCCCTATTATATTGAGCGGCTTGCAATGCACGTTGTTTTGTGCATAGAATTTGGTGCCTGTCATTCATCCCGTGATCCTTCATTAACAGACTTCCTCTCATTGGAAGTAACGATTTGGTCCTTCGACCCATCAGTCTTTGAGCAGGACTGCACTCCAGACCTTGCGTTGGTGTGTTGCGATGATCCAATAATGCTAGGTAGGGATCATTACCAGAGGACACAGCCTTTTGCAGGAGTCTCTTGGCCGTTTTTACTGCCGACTCTACCTTCCCATTGCTTTGGGGGTATCCTGGTGATGAGGTAATGTGGTCAAAGTCCCAATTCATACTGAATTCTTTAAACTCCATCGAAATAAACTGGGGTCCATTATCTGAACATACAGTGTCTGGGATTCCATATCTGGCAAAATGAGCCTTCAATTTTCTTATCACTGTTGTTGATCTTGTATCCTGAATCTGGTCTATCTCCCAGAAGTTAGAGTCATAGTCCACCGTTATTAAATACTCGTGTCCGTGGAATGTGAACAAATCAGTACCGATCTTTTCCCATGGTCTAGTTGGGATCTCATGAGGCATCAAGGTCTCCTTTTGTTGTTTAGTATCAAATGACCGGCATATGTCACATTGGTCAATGTACTCTTTCAATTGCGCATTCATTCCTGGCCAGTAAACGGATTCCCTGGCTCTACGTAGACATCCTTCCACGCCGAAATGTGAAGAATGGATCCGAGACATAATATCAGATCGAAGTTCAGATGGTATAACAACTCGCTCGCCTTTGAATAGTACACCATCCTGTACACTCAGTTCATCACGTATGTGGTAAAATGGTGAAGCCTCTAGAGGTACCAGTTCCTTTGCATGAGGCCATCCCCTCAAAACAATGTGCTTCACTGCTTGTAAAGTCTTGTCTTTATCAGTGCTTTTTTGTATAGCGTCAAGTCTCCTGTTTGAGATGGGTAGATATTGGAGCATGTTTACCGTTTCAATCTGGTGCTCCACTGAGCCCTCCACGGAACCCTCGTCCAGATAAGCCCTACTCAATGTGTCTGCCACTGCCAGAGACTTTCCTGGGCAGTATCTGATACATGCATCGTACATTTGAAGACGTAACATCATACGCTGAAGACGTCGGGGTGCTTTAAGTAAAGGTTTCTTCATAATGCTTTCAAGGGGCTTATGGTCGGACTGTACAGCTACTGTTTGTCCAAATGTGAATTGATGAAATTTTTCCATGCCAAAGAGGACTGCTAACAACTCCTTCTCAATCTGGGCATAACCTTGCTCTGTCTCCGTCAATGCTCTGCTTGCAAAAGCTAACGGTTGCTTACTCTGCATCAGTGCTGCTCCCAGACCTCTCTCTGACGCATCGCATTGTAGTTCCAATGGTTCTTCTGGGTTATAATACTTGAGTACTGGCGCACAACTGATTTTTGATTTGATCTGCTGAAATGCCCCTTCCTGCACTTCAGTCCACTCCCACACTGCATCCTTCTGGGTTAGTTGGCGCAGAGGTTCACCTGCATCTGATATGTTCTCACAAAACCTTGAAAGATAGTTCACCATCCCCAAAAATCTCTGTACTCCTTTAACGTCTGTGGGTCTGGGCATTTCAGTAATGGCTTTTACTTTGCTGGGGTCTGCTTGAAGTCCCTGGGCTGACAATAAGTGACCAATATAAGGTACTTCAGTTTTTCTTAACTGGAATTTCTCTGGATTTAGTTTGAGCTGTCGTTCTCTGCAACGATCTAGTAACTTCCTCAGCTTCTGATCGTGATCTTTAATGGCTTCCACATCAGTTTCTCCTTCTCCTACAATCAGGATATCATCTGCAATAACCCTGATACCTGGTAGCCCTTCCAGTGCATGATTTAGTTTTCTCTGAAAAACCTCTGGGGCAGGACTAATACCCATAGGCATCCTAACCCACCGGTATCGGCCAAAAGGAGTAGAAAAAGTGGTTAAGTAGCTGGAGTCTTCCTCTAATTCGATATGCCAAAATCCACTCTTTACATCACACACTGAAAAAATTCTTGCCCTTGCTAGATCAGGAAGTATGTCATCAAGTGTAGGCAAAGGATAGTGGCTCCTTTTCAAAGCTTTATTTAGAGGCTTAGGGTCAATGCAAATCCTTAACTTCCCTGATGGTTTCTTCACTATCACCATACTACTAATCCAGTCTGTGCTTCTCTCTACAGGGGTGATAATCCCCTGTTTTTCTAAACTGGCGAGCTCCTCTTGAAGGGGTTTGAGTAATGATACAGGAACTTTTCGTTTTGGAAGTCTAACAGGCTGTACAAGAGCATCCACTTCCAATTTCAATTTTCCCTCTAGACAGCCCACTCCTTGAAAAATATCAGCATACTCCTTGTTGATGGTTGACCAGCCCCACATAGCGCTATCTGACTGTTTGCTGTCTTGTTCCACAGTTAGGATATTTTGGTGCTGCACCGAGATCAGATCCATGGCTTGGATAGCTCTACTTCCTAGTATAGGATGACACAGCTCTGAGTCAATGACAACAAATTCAGCCTGATATAACTTTTGATTGCATGGGTTCCTTATTTTGAGCTTACATATCCCTACTGGTGTCAGTGTACTCTTATTGTACATCCTTAGTATCTTATCACAGGGTAGAATTTTAGATTGGTCTTTCACCATCCTTGCTGGTAGGACATTGCAGTCCGCCCCACAATCCATTTGGAATCTCACAGCTTGCTGGTCGATGAGCATGGTAGCAAACAAAGCTGATGAAAATTTGCTCGTAGATTTCTTCAGTGCACAAATCTGAAAAGCTGGTTCCAAAGTCAGACCCAGAATGTCTTCGTATTCCTCTGAATCCGCTGTTTCCTTATATACAGCTTGTACTGCCGGCTTCCTTTGTTGGTGCAGACTGGCACGGCACTGGTTAATGAAATGATTGGCCTTACCGCACCCCTTACATTGCTTTCCAAATGCTGGGCATTTCTCTTTCAGTTTCTCGTGACGCTTACCACAATATATGCACTGTATTATCTTATGTGGAGTCTCTGCCATTCTGCTCGGACTCTTCCTAAGAGTGTAGCTTGTTTCCATTCCATGGACTGACACTGCACCGGTGCTGGACCTCTCCAGGAGCTTCACCCTCTCTGTAGACAGTTCAGCAGCTCTGCCGATTTGTAGACATTTATCAAGTGTTAAGTCCACTTCTCTCAGTAAACGTTCCCTGAGGTTAGAATCTCTTGTGCCACATATAATTCTGTCCCTTATTAAAGAGTCTCTGATATTACCAAAATTGCAGGTGGCTGCCAGTGTACGCAGCTCTGTGACATATGCGTCTATGCCTTCTTCTTCCTCTGACTCCGTGAAAAAAAATTATATCTTTCCACAGTCTCATTTTGTTTTGGCTCACAATAATCATCAAATGCTTTCATTAGGACAGTCAGTGAGGGAGCTGCCACTCCTGGGAGAAGGGTGTCTTTAACCTCTCTGCCTTTATCCCCAATCAAGTACAGGAACAGCTTTACCTTCATCTCTTCTGGTTTATCAACCAGGACCAGGTCTGTGTATAGAAGCATTTCTTCTTTCCATCTCTTCCATGCCTGAGACAGATTTCTTGCCTGAAAATCCAGGAGACTGGGTGCTTTTAAACCTTCCATATCTGCTTTTGGAGTAGTTTTCAAATTAGATCCGCTGCCACCATGTATAAATGAGACTGATTCTGTAAATATTGTCTCTGACTCCAGCTGCAGGGTTTTATATATTTATTAAGAGATCATCTTATAACAGGTTCTAATCTACAGTTCTGCTAACTAGTCCATGTCCATGTGACTCCTCCCCTATATCCTGCTGAGCTGCAGTGTAACACATATATCCTTCCCCCTGGTTACAAACACTCTCCTTCCTGGTTCCACACATATTGATACATATATTACACCCACAGACCTCAGACCATATATACACACATACGCACATGGGGGGGTGGCATGTGGACAATCTCAGCTAAATGCGCCCCCCCCCCCACCTTTTGGCTGATCCCTCCAGTAGAAATGTTGAACCCGACAGAGCAGAGAATATATATATTATTCTCTGCTCTATCGGGTTCAACATTTCTTCTGGAGGGATCAGCCAAATGGGGGGGGGGCAATTAGTTGCCAAAATGTGTGTGTAATACAAGTCTGGACATATATATTTATAAGAATATAGATATATATATATATATATATACATATATATATATATATCATACCTGCCCTTACCTTCCCCTATAAATTTGCTAAAAATATACAAAAAAACAAACCACTGCCTGAGACCCCTGCGCAGCCCACATGCCACCCCCCTCTACCTGGCTGAATGTATCTAATACGTATAATTAAATACATTCTGCCAGGTAGAGAAAGAAAAAAAAAAGTTTTATTTTATGTTCCCGGCGACATTTAAAAATGTCCTTGGATTGAATTTTTTTTAGAAATGTGTCGCCTTACCTTAGCCTGGTGGTCAATGGGGGCTCCCTTGATCCTGGTTGTGGGAGGGGGTCTGCCGTGGCCGCAGGTGCAGTGGCTTCCTCCCTGCGCTGCCTGTCTGCCACATGCACCCGGGTGGCAAGCCCGCACAGTCGCAGCTCTGTCATCGCATGCTCCTCAAGGGGATCCTCTACAGGCTGCCCTCTACAGTGCCTGATTAGAGGGCCGTGTCTGCCTGATGTTTTAGTAACAAGAATGTTTTATCCCATAGGCTTCAATGTTAAAAATATTCCCGTTGTTATTCAATATCCAATAAACTGTTGCTTATAATATTCTGCAGTACAGAGTCTCTTTATTATTTCTAGATTTTTAAAGCATTTTTTATACTTTTTTCCAAAAACATTTTTTCGAACTTTTGGCGAACGTCCCAAAAAGTTCGAAGTTTGCGAACTTTCTAACATTCGATGCGAACTCCGAACAGATCGAACCAAACAGCTCATCCCTAGTCATGATGCCCTGAGTATGCCCTTGTCTTTCCCCCTCCCTCCTCTCAGCCGATCGGCTAAAACAGCTGAGAGACACGGAGGACTTTACTCCGCCCTCCCAGCTGTCAGTCAGCAAAGCGGGATTCATATTTCCCGCCGACTATTGCCGAGTAGGAGACGTCATTGCGCTTTCAGCGCGATGACGTCTCTAACTCGCCGCAGTAGCTGGCGGCAGCGGCTGATTAGTGTTGCGCGCATCCTCTTGCGCGTAACACTAATCAAAGAAGAAGAGGAAGCCTGCTGATTGGCTGGTTTACGTGAGAGGCGCGCATGCGCGTTTCTTACGTAAACCATTAGCCAAGTTCAAGCTGTAACAGGACAGGAGCGGAAGAGGAGGGAGGTGTGTATATATAAAAAAAAAAGACGCCGTTGGAAACAAGTGTTTTTTAGGGTAAGTATTACATTAAAAAATATATATATATATATATACACTGAATAACTAGTTAGGGAATAGGTATATTTTAATGTAAAAAAAAGGGGGGATTTTTAGCCTAGAGTGTTCCTTTAATTGCTGATTTTTCCTCTGAATTTGCACATGTCTAATACTTATGACATCGTTAGACTTCACTTTCCTGATTACTTACAGTACGGTGCTTTCTCCCTCTATACTCTTTATTCATACTCCCTCTCTTTCTACCGCCTAACGTTTACAAAATGATGACATCTGTGTTGTCCAATTGTGTAAAGATATTTTACGTTTGAAGTATCAGATATGCCGGTGAAACTTTTTGTCTTGACAGGTAGGTTTCCTCATTCCAATAAAATACGTTTTTTAAAGATACAATTATTGTTATTTGTCTTTCCTACTTAACGATGTATCTGTCCTTTCTCTAGTACTACATTCAAGATGTGAATTAATTTACAAACCTGTGCCGGTTAACATGTGGTTACGCAATAAACAAGCTATTAAAATATGTTATTAAACAGCGGATGATAATGCTGAAAGGCACTTAGTTTTGATGCATCAGACTGTATTCAGTATAATGAGAGAAGGCTGTCTATTTCCACTGGTTTTTAAAGGAAGCCAAGGGCTGTTGTAAATAAAAGTCTCCCTTGTGTGTTTAAAATGTTGCCATGAAAACGCCGGATGTCTATGTGTTCATGAGTGCGGCATCTTTATAGCTTCATTCGGCAATATTGTAAAGGTAATGTAAGGTTTAGTTTTAGTCATTCATAGGTGAGTGTGTGCAGGGAGTGTCTGGTGTGCCCAGGCACACCCTAATGCTTGAAGTCTTTACCCTGCTTTTCTCCAATTATGGTGGGTTACCGTGGGTAGAGCCTATTAACTGACAGTCTTTACACAGACTTCCTTATTGCTAAGCAAACATTTGTGCCTCATTTATAAGTAGTTGGTTGTTTCAGAAAGTAGTTACAGTATATCTTACATGAGGTTATTCAGCAAACTCCAGTGTTTGTCAAAGTTGCAAACACTGTCAAAAATTGTTGTTGTTGCAATGGTGACATGTGCTGGCATTTCACAAAAAAAAATCCAGTGGCAGGAGAAGTTTCAAGGTGATTTTCTCCAGGGTTTGCAACTTCAGCAAACACAGCTATTTGCTGAAAAGGCCCACTAGTTTATGATTTATAAATATTGTTTACCAGGACCGTTAACGTCTATGGAGTTTAACTCCTTACCGCAGGGTGGGTTGTACCCGGTGGAAGGGTGTTAATGGCAGCGGGTCGTATTAGTATGGCTGCTGCGTGAGCCTTGCTCTGGCCTGCCTATGCAACTAACGTGAAGTGCGCGTCATTGGCTGCACAAGGACGGCCTGAGTTCAGGCCATCCCACAGCAACGAATGATGCGCACCAGCTGGTGGCCGGGCCTGACGCAGGCCACAGACGTCAATGTGGTGTGCTATACCGCCCCGCGGCATCGAGTTCCACTATAGGCATCTCTACAGGGGGCAATTGCCCCCCTAGGTTATTCCTTGCCCCCCCCCACTAAAAATCAGCATCCAGCTTCCCACACCTTTCGTACCGCGATATCTCCGTTCCTGCGCATCGTATATGGATGTTCTGTGTCATTGGAAATGGCAGATTCTGGCCTTTCCAATGATACCCAACATGACCATATTCAGTGTAAAGTAAGTGTCATAAATCGTTAAATAACGTGCACTTAAACGTAAACATTTTCTCAGGGTTGAAATGGCTCAGCAGTGAAGTGGTTAATGTTCAGACTATACATTACATTGTGTATTAAGTTCGTTTTTGCCTTGGATTTAGTTGTGTATTAAGGGTTAATGGACAGGCTTCATCCCTCACAGTATACATTTTATTTTTCCTTGATTAATGGCATTTTAGGACTTAATGGGTAGCTACATGCCTCCCAGTGTATTCATTTCATGTTTTCCCTAGATTAAATGCATATTAGGGGTTAAAGGGTAGGCTAAATGCCACATTGTTTATTATTTTTATTGTATTTCCCTGGGTTTATGGCATTTTAGGGGTTATTATGGAAGTTAGAATCTAAAGGGTCTAATGATCTTTAGATCCTCTGCTTTTCGTCACATTTCGGGGAATTAATTTCGCCGACAATATAGTGAATTCCTATTTAGTGAATGGTCACTGTAATTTGCTAAAAGGGGAGTCGCTGAGGCAGCTATCAGACATTCAGCGACAACTGCCGAATTGCGGCAAATAAAATATTGAATTTAAGTATCAGGTTAGTACAATAAAAAGGTATCATTGCATCACATTACTCTGGGGTTTTGGAATCTTATTTATATACTTATTTAGGGCACTATTACCTGGTGTGAGTTAACCCTTGCGTCGGCATTGGTTTTGCGTTAGCGCCAGGTTAATTGAGTCTAGCGCCTGACCGGGAGATTATTTGTCTCCCGCTACAAACGGGAAAAATCACTTAGCA
Organism: Leptobrachium leishanense; assembly: GCA_009667805.1. Lineage (NCBI taxonomy): Eukaryota > Metazoa > Chordata > Amphibia > Anura > Megophryidae > Leptobrachium > Leptobrachium leishanense. Next base: position 64,454,875 of record CM019071.1, on the reverse strand, counting down.
CATTGCTATTAGCGATTTTTTTTTTTTTTTTTTTTTTTTTTTTTCATTCAAGCATATGAATACGTACAAGTATAACAGTGCAACAAGTATACATATATGTAGGTAGCAATCAAAAGCATATCAACATTCTGTTTTTATAAAGTGCCCAGAGGCCAAAACGTCCACAGCCTTTGTCACAGGCAGAAATGTTAAAGCATGTGGTGGACAAGTATAAAATTGGGAGACACAACAAAAAGTCCCCCTTTACGGCTGCTGAGTCAGGCGGGCAAAGACATATACAGACTACATGGGGGAGATCGGTGAAGAAAGGCATTTGGGGAAGGGAGGAGGGGTAAAAAAAAAAAAAAAAAAAAAAAAGGGGGGGGGGGGGGGGGGGAAGATAGGAACAGTGTGTGGGTAGGAATGTAGAGAAGAAAGAGTACACAAAGAGATTAGTTTAGAGGAAGGCAGGAAAGAATAGTAGGGCACACCGAGAGGGGAGGGGTCAGTACCCCACCCTACGAAGTCCATGTGAGGGGAACCCTAAACCCGTAATGCACGTCCCTCAGGAGAGGACACGTAATCCTGCCAGTGAAACCACTTCCGTATATGCTGCGGTGTCCGACCTTTCGCTGACGCCAGCAGGCTTTCATGTATTCTAAGTTCCTCCACTCGGGCGACCCAGTCCACACCCCTCGGCCTGGACCCATTCGCCCAGTGTAGAGCCACCAGGGACCTAGCAGTAAGCAACAGCGGCAGGAGCACCGATCTGCGTAGTGCGGTAGTAGACAGGGGGATCTGCAGTAGCAGGAAGACCCGTATCGTGAGGGGAAGGTCAACATCAGTAACCCTCAGGATAACCTCATGCACCTGAGCCCAGAAAGGCTGAAGTATCCCGCAGGACCACCACATGTGTAGGTAATCCCCATCCTCTGCGTCGCAGCGCCAGCAGGAAGAGGAGAGACTAAGCCCCATTTGAAAGCGCAGCACCGGAGTGCAATACCAGAGCGTCACAATCTTATAGGCCTGTTCCTGCAGTCGGGTTTGCTGTGAACCTCTGTGGATCAATTCGTATGTTTTGACCCAACTCTCTTCATCAATCATCTCATCCAGTAATTCCTCCCATCGCGCCTCAAAGGGCGGTGGGTCTGGAGCGACAGGGCTCATCAGCATCTTGTATAGAGTGGAGATGCCATGACTCGGAGCAGCAGGAGCTAGACATAATTTCTCAAAGGGGCCAGTGTCCCGGAGAATACGATGCGTTCCCGGCAGGGATCGTAGGTAGTGTAAAACCTGTGCGAGGTTGAATCGTTCCAGAAACGTCGGGGGTGGTGTCCCCGCGGCGCGATCCCACGGTGGAGTGTATTGTGCATCAAGAATTAAGGCAGCCGCCCTTGGCTTATTTGGTGTCGGCAATCTTGCCCTGAAGGACTGAGTTAGCGTAGCGCTGAAGGCAGGGTTATCCGCCAATGGGAGTAACGGCGATGGGAATGTGGACAGCTGGTATCTCGAGGCGGCCGTGTCCCATACCCGCATTGTGGCCGCAACGGTCGGATGGGCCCTTACTTCCCCCGGCCTACTCGTAGCCGCTATCCACGGGAGAGACCAAAGGCGCACCGAGGTAAACGAGTCCTCCAAATCTGCCCAGAGCGCCCCCCTCCCCGGTGGACCATTCAATAACACGCAGTAGATGGGTCGCGATATAGTACCTGTGGGGATCTGGCAAGGCCACACCACCTCCCGACTTCGCCCGAACCAGGACGGTCCATCGCACCCTTGGGCGAGAGGCACGCCAAACGAACCGCAAGAAAGCCGATTTCATGAGAGCGAAGAATGAGGCTGGAATTCGTATCGGTAGGGTCTGGAACAAATACAGGAGGCGGGGTAAGACGTTCATTTTCAAAACGCTAATCCTCCCAAACCACGAGAGATGCATCTTGTTCCAAGTAAGTAGCTCTGCCGTCAAAGTCTTCCACAGTGGAGGAAAGTTGTCCTCAAAAAGCGTGTCTAGTCGGGCTGGAAGTCTAATCCCCAGGTATGACATTGCCCCCCCACACCAGCGAAAGCGAAAAGAGTCCTTCAGGCGGGTTTGTTCCCAGGTGGGCACAGAGATGTTGAGGATCTCCGATTTTAGCATATTGATTTGTAGATTCGCTAGTTCCCCGTAAATCCGGAACTCCTCCAAGATTGCGGGTAAAGACTCCAGCGGCGAAGCCACGAAGAACAGTAGATCATCGGCGTAAGCCCCGACCTTATGTTCCCCGGTACGGCCCGGTATCCCCTGTATGTCCGGGTTATTGCGAATTGATTCCAAGAATGGCTCCAAAGAGAGAGCAAATAAAAGTGGTGACAGGGGGCAGCCCTGCCTCGTGCCATTATGCACCCCAAAAGGGCAGGAGAGCGCTCCATTCACCTTCACTGACGCCGTGGGCTCTGAGTATAGCGCCGCGATCCATGTGTAGAACTCACCCGAGATCCCCATGGCGTCAAGGGTTGAGAAGAGGAATGACCAGGCTACCCGGTCAAAAGCCTTCTCCGCGTCTGTGGACAGGAGAAGGACACTCTTATCAAACCCCCGAGCCTCATGAATAACGGCAAGTGCCCTGATAGTGCCATCCCGTGCCTCCCTTCGAGGCACAAATCCAACCTGGTCTCGTTTCACTAGCAACGGGACAAAAGGCTGCAAGCGGATCGCCAGCACAGAGGAGAAGAGCTTCAGGTCGCAGTTAAGGAGGGAAATCGGACGATAACTCGAGCAGAGTTCTGGGTCCTTCCCCTCTTTCGGGATGACCGTAATCGTTGCCAGTTGCGACTCTGTGTGAAGTGACGAACCGTCACGTAATGCATTAAGTGAGGCAACTAGTGGTGGCAATAATATGTGGGAGAACTGCCTATAGTACTCAGATGGTAAGCCATCCGGCCCAGGCGCTTTTCCATTTTTCTGTCGTTTCAGTGCGAGTCGAAGTTCCCCCACCGAGATAGGATCGTTCAGAGAGGAACGCTCCGGTCCCGTCAGTCTCCTGTGGACCCTGGAAGATAGGTACGTAAGGATTCTTTGGTTGCGTTCCGAATCAGAAGTCGGGGCGCAGGTGTACAGCTCGGCATAGTATTCCCTGAAGGCTTGGACTATTGCGTCCGGAGTCTGGGCAAGGTCCCCCCCCGGTCGTCTGACCCTAGGGACGTACGCTAGGGCCCGCCGCTTTTGAAGCATTCGGGCCAGCAGACGACCTGGTTTGTTTTCATTATATGCAAAGAAACAGCGTGAGTGCAGCGCCGCTCGGTGTATTTGTGAGTGTGCCAGTTCCGTCAATCGCGACCGTCTTTGTTGTAGTAGTGCATAAGTTGCCGCCTCAGCTGTCCTCATGTGGTCGAGTTCCAAATCCCGAATCTCAGAGATCAGCGCGCGGGTTTCATCCATCCTTTCCCGTTTCTTCCTGGAGGCTATTGCAATCAAATGACCGCGGATGGTCGCCTTGTGTGCCTCCCAAATGGTGTGTGGCGACACGTCCTCTGTTCCATTCTCCACGAAATAATGTTGTAGGGTCGTCATGATCTCGTCCTGTAGGACTTGGTCCTGGAGGAGAGAGGTGTTAAGTCTCCAATTAAAACGCTTCGGGCGACTGTGCGCCGAACGAAGAACCATGGACACCGGCGCGTGGTCCGACCATGTCCTGCTGTGTATTGAGGTCGAGATAAGGTCATCTAATGCAAAGTGGGAGACGTAGATATAGTCCAGCCTAGTGTAAGTAGAGTGCACCTCCGAGTAAAAGGAGTAGTCACGTGTGGATGGATGCATGAGTCGCCAAGCATCTATCAGTTGTAGGTCTTTCAGCGAGCGTCTGATGGATCGAAGAATATGTAGGGGAACTCTGGTAGTGCCCGTCGACGAGTCTTCCGTCGGGCATATTGCCATGTTAAAATCCCCTCCCAAGATCAGAGTCCCCTCCGCAAACTTAGTCAACTTCTGTGCGATTCTGGAGAAGCATTGATGTTGCTTAGAGTTAGGTAGATAAATCGAGGCAAATGTGTATTTCACCTCTGCGATCGTACCTTTCAAGAACACCCCCCTACCGTCTCCCAGAAATAGTGCATCCATGTATACGAAGGGGAGGTGTTTGGAAATCAGAATCGAGGCGCCCCTCATCTTCCCCTCTGGCGTCGTGTCATGGTATGCCGTCGTGTAATAAGAGTCACGGAGGGCCGGGTGCGCACCAGTCTTGAAATGTGTCTCCTGTAGGAGTGCTATCGAACAGTTCTCTCGACGTAGGTCCCGTAGGAGCCTCTGGCGCTTTTCTGGTATATTTAGTCCTCTCACGTTTAGAGACAGGATCCCCATCAAGCCCCGACAGAACCCCGGAGACCGTCCCCCCCCCCTCTCCATCTAGTAAGAGGTGAGGCAAGCAGTGAGGCGGAATAAGCAGAAGTAGTGAGGTAGAGTAGAGAAGGAGGAAGTGTGGCGAGGTAAGAAATAGGAAGGGAGAGGGAGAAAGAAAAGGGAAAGAGAAGAGAAAGAGAGGGAAGAGGAGAGACAGGAAGAGAAAAAAAAAAAAAAAAAACACACAAAGGGTCAAAAGCGTCCGTCCAGGAGGAGAATGCTCCCCTCGAGAATCGAAGTGAGCACAATGTCTCCTCTCAGGAGTAGTGCAGGGACGCAAGGAGAAAAATCCCGTGGGGAGGTGAGCCGTCCCAACCCAACAGCCGGCAGTCACGAAAAAATAAACTTAAGAAACTTATATACAAGTGTCAACGGTCCCCTCCGATGACAATATTAAATTAGAGCATGCATGGTGTCACAATAGAAACATTTAAGGTTACTCAATCAAATCCCCCCCCACCCCCACACACCCTAGGACTCCATCATGGAGATCATGAGCAGTGAAATACAGTCGCAAGAGTAAAAATAGGGGAACCCCTCATATTTCCTAAGATCTCAGTACATATAACTTATAAGACAGTGCTATCGGCAGTTGGCATTTATAAAGTGATCATAACGAGCGTGTATGCGTTCATCTGCAGACGTGGATGTACTCATCCCTACCTAATCGCCCTCACGTCCTCCCCGCTCCAAGACGACTCCCTCAGGTTCCTCAGTTGTAGGTGCGGAAAAACAATGCGCTTGTCCTCCCCCCCCCCCCCGCACACGACGCCACTCCAGAGCGTGAGAGGTCCCCACCCATAGAGCGGAGCATACCGTATCCCGATTATGTCCATGTTTTTCGCCGAACAGATTCTACCCCCTATATTCCTACTACTTTAGAGGCCAATATTTTTTTTTTTTTTTTTTTTTTATATTATTTCCCTCCCTTCCGTTTCCCGGTTTTTCCTATTGTCCCTCTTTCCCCCTCCCCCTGTCCCCTTCTCTCCCCCTCCTCCTCCCTCCCCCCGCTCTCCCCCCCTCCCTCCCATGTTCTCCCCTTCCCATTGTCCCCTCCCTCCCACTCCCCCCTCCCCCCGTTCTTCCTCCCTCCCCCCTCCCCTCTTCCCTCCCCCTCACCCCCTCCCCCCGAGATCCCCCCTCAGTAGTAGGAAGATAGCCACCCCTATTCCTCCCTGCAAAGACACATTGCACATCAGTTTCAGCGAGATAGGGCCTTCCCCCCTCCACGGCCGTAGCCCCCCCCACTCAGGATGTGTCTCCCGTGCGTCTCGTTGTGAGCGCATACATGTAATGGGTCGGGGCGGGTGGGGACCACCACTGTCCGCCAAGTTAGTCCAGCGAAGACCACCGATCCCGACAAAGGGAGTCCCCAGTCAGCAATTAGTAGGGTGTCTGTTCCAAACACTTGCGGGGAGTGATAAGAAGAATGCACGTCATGGCCCCGGGCTCACCCGCCACATCAATGTTCTGCACAGCCCGGTTGCCTCTTCGGAGGCCGGTGGAGGCCCCTATAGCCATCCCCATCAGTCAAGTCTCGATGGGTCAGTGTCCTTCCATATTCCACAGGAGAGAGAAAATCAGGGCATGTGTGGTAGCGTCGTCATGGGTGGCACCGTCGATGTGGGAGTAGGCTGGAGCAAAGGAGCAGCGGGACCCCAGGGGGTCAGTGGGCTCATGGTGATAGGAGCTGCGTGAGCCGGAAAGTCCTGGTCTTATAGCAGATCAGTTGAGGCAATTAATCATCTAGTACTTCAGGTGAAGGCGAGCGGGATCTCTCTGCCCTCCGGGGCCAGGGTCGACGCGGAGGTCGTCGAGGGCGATCTCCCACGTTGGCTGGGCGTTCCATGATGCCTCCGGCCTCCCAGTTAGGGACTGAGACAGGGGGAAGCGCAAGGCGCAGCAGGAAGCCAGGTACATCTTGCGGCCTCCTGATGGTAGCGGTAGTCCCATCTAGACGCACCTGAAGCAGGAAGGGAAATCCCCAGCGATAAGGAACTTGGCGTTGACGCAGCAGTTGAGTGACCGGCCTCAGAGCCCTCCGGGCCGCTAGTGTAAATGGGGAGAGGTCATGAAAAAGTTCCAGCCGGTAACTCTCTACCTCCCATTCCCTGCGCGTACGGGCCACAGTCATTAGGCGGTCTTTGAGCGTATAGTTGGTGACCCTACAGATCACGTCTCGAGGTGGAGCTCCTGCCTGGGGCACCGGGCGCAGAGCTCGATGGCATCTATCCAGAGGGACATCAGTTATCGCGGGGTCATCCAGTACATGTAGAAAAGCGGAGCGAATGCAAGCCCCCAGGTCGTCGTTGGAGACCGTCTCAGGGAGCCCCCTAATACGAACATTATGTCGACGGCTCCGATTATCCAGATCATCCAGTCGTCTTCTTACCTCTGAGAAATCATCTTCGAGGGAGGCCGGGAGTCGCGGGGGTAAGTTAGCACGGCGTTCAAGTGCATCTGTGCGCGTGGTTAAATCTGCCACTTCTGTCCGCACCTCCCTGAGCTCCGTCTGGAAGCTCGCCCGAAAATCCTCCATCATTGCTGTCAAGTCAGAGCGAGTGGGGAGCGCCGCCACCATGCGTTCCAGGCGTTCGATGGCAGGCACAGAGTTTGAGATCTCCTCCGTAAGAGCGCGCGCTGCCGCCATTTTGGGAGGTGAGAAGGAGCAGGCCGCGGGAGCCGCACGAGGCTGAGAGGGATGAAGGAAGTCGTCCAGCGGTCCAGAAACTGCTCTGGTGGTGCGTCGCGGCGTGGAGGCAGAGCCGTTCGACTTTTTGCCACGCATCATTGCCCGAGTGCTATGAGTTGTGCGGAAATGTCGGAGGGGACCGACGAGTCACTCTAACATGCGGCCATCTTGATCGCGGATCAAACCACGCCCCGCTATTAGCGATTTGTACCGCAAGCTTACTGTACTTTCCGCGTCCTATACTTAACACAGGGAGCTCTAGAGATCTCTAGCGCTTTTGTGGCTAACAGATCACTTGGTGCCAGCGCTCATTTTTTGAGGGACACTAATTGCAACATTTTACCTACTGCTCAACCCTGGTGATAACTCCAAAAAGACAGAAAAAACAGGTCCTCGCCCAAAATTAACAGGCAATTAACAGGCAATGTGAAGGGATGCAGCACAGGTGTTCTCTTGGCCCCATACACCATAGTAATGGATCTGGTCAGCAATGTCGCTGCTGTTGCAGTAGGCTCTATTATAAATGTATCCTTTATCCACATATATCCGAATTGTAAAATATTGCCTAATTCTAAACATTTTATGCTGGGGTCAGGGACGGCCCAAGACATTGTGCTGCCTGGAGCACAAGATGAAATGCTGCCCCCCCAACCACGCTGACAAAAATACACTGAGAGGAGCTGCTCTGAGGCTGCTACAGAAAGTCAAAATATTTTTCATGGGGAATGCATGAAGAATGCTGCCCTGCAGTGCGCACAGTTCACAGGCTACAGTCAGGGACCTGACTAATCCATTTTCCTGAGGATTAATGCTCTCTTATAGAAAAACCTGCCTCCAGCAGCATAGGAACATTCACACTGCAGGGCAGCACTTTTCCTGCCCAGCAAGGTGAAGTGGTGACAGGTGTCAAGCGGGACATGGAGGCTCCGGCAGGCCAGCTATGGGGATACATGCACACTGCTACACCCCCCCCCCGTATCAGGGTCCCAGGCTCTCACCGATGGCGCAGATCTTCCTGTTCTGGACCCACACCCCTGTCTCCGGGTCCCTGCCCGCCTCCAGCCCGAGGCTCCAGGACAGGCCTATCAAGGCGACCTTCAGCCCGCAGGTTGCAGGAGAGATGCAGCACCGGGTAGCAGACCAGCTGGCCATCTTCATATAATAGTCGCCATTCTCCCCTGAGCACCAGGGAATGGAAAGTTCTGTACAGCTGTGTGCAGAATCCATATCCTGCAGGAGAGTCCAGTCACATGATCCAAGAGAGCCGAGACAGCACTGGATCCCCCGAGCCCAGCGTGCCATCCGGTGACTGGATCCCCAGGCTTCAGTGTGTTGCTGGGGCTGTGGAAAGAAAGTGATGAGGAGTTGGAAGTCGGGCAAGTACCGGGCCGCAGTCTCTCCTCCTCCTGCACCGGGTACAGGCCCCACCGGATCCCCACCGTGTATACAGCAGGGTGTCCCAGAGGTTGGAGGCGTCCCTGGCCGCACTCACCCAGCGCTCCTGCACCATTGAGGCCTCGGCGTAGGGCAGCGTTCCAAGCTGCAGAACACACGGCTGGGCATGCAGGACATGCCGGGGACTCGGCCTGGAGCGGGGGCAGGGTCCTCCTCAGTCTCCTATATATCAGCCGCTGCCCGGAATCAACTTTGCTGCATTTGTGTGATCGGGGGCCAGCCATGGACAGGGTGATACGATCATGGACAAACATACCTACCTGCCTGCCTGGTTGTCAGAGAGAAGCAAGGGGTGAGGTGATGGGGTCCTTCGCGAGCACTCAACCCATCCAGCTGTTTCTCGCCGCCCACGTGACTGATGTTGCACCGGCGCGCTGTGCCACAGCGTGTAGGAGGAGCTGGAGCTGGGGCGCGCGAAGCAGTGACATGTGCGCTAGAGGCTGAGCTTGCGTGTGTGTGCATGCGCACAGGCGCTCAGCCCAGCAGGAAAGATATGGTTGGCGGAAAAATATGCTGCCCTCCCACTGGCCCAAGGATTTGCCGCTTGGAGCAGTTGCACCATAATGCTCCATGGTCGGGCTGGCCCTGGCTGGGGTTATTTTTTAAAAAAAAAAAAATTTTGAGAAAGGATTTTACCAGGAAGGATACATTGAGATTTCTCTCGTTTTCAAGTATGTCCTGGGTGGCGAGTATGTACCATTAGGTGTCTTGCCCAAGGACTCTTACTGGAGAGGTACTCGTCGGGATCAAACCCATGTCTCCACAGGCTCTCTCCACGCAGAGCAGTGATGTTACCTCTACTCCACCCAGCCGGTATTCATAGTATGGAAGCGGTTGATTATTAGGGTGACTGTGTGGACCATGTTTAAAAGGGACACATGAATAAGTCTTGCCCTGAAACATGTATTATTTATATGCTGCAGCAGGGAAGTTATTGCGTCTCACCTGGCCTTCCTTTTGGTTCTATTAAATGCAGTGTAATGACTCTACATGCTGTTGGGTGGCATTTATCATGCAATTTCCATCAGCCTTAATATATGTGTGCATCAAAACATGGATGATACGGCCACCTTGGAGGATTTTAATAATACAGGGGTGTAAGGTTATTCACTGGATGTGTTCATATTCAAGCTTGTGAGGGCGGGGGATAGGTATGGCCCGGCACTCTGCACTGGAAAAAAACGGTTTTATCCTGTACACAACTGCATTAGTTTCTCTAGCGTGCGCTAAACGACCTTGTTCATGTACTACCGCGGACAAGGTGATGTTAGTAGGTCGTCAGGCACTACGTTTTAGCGACTCGCGCTAAATTTTTCCTTTATCAATGGCGTTTTAGCTCACACCAGGTGAAAGGGCCCTTAGTTTTATTCAGTGGTTTGATTTAGTGGTGAAAATTATTAGTGCCCCCTCCCCAGTTTTGACTGCGGTAGCCTATGTGCCCCCCCTAAATATTATTCCTAGAGTCGCCACTGAGTCCCACCCATCGCAGGGACACCATTGTACACCCTGCAGCATAAAAGGGTTAAAAGATCTCTGGATACGTTTACACCTGTCTTGGAGATCAGCCTTTGTATCTATTTCAAGTTGGAGACATTCTAAGGAGTCAAATCTTGGAAAAGACAGAGTTTTAAGATAATTTTTTTTAATTGAGGTTTTTTCTTTAGTCTATCGCTCTGTCTCCCTCTGACAAACAAATGACGCTGCTTATTGCCATTGTGAAAAGGTTCCTCATTCAGAGGATATTTGGGTCTGTCTCCCGCTGGTCACAAAGTTTTTCTCAGCAGCAGGACAGCTTTTTCCTATGAATTAAAACAATACAGTTTAGTTCCTATCTCGGTAAATATATATACACTTCATAGCAGGGACGTGCAGTCAGTGGAGGCATGGGAGGCACAGCCGCACCTGCCATTAAGTGATAAATTAATAAACTAAAAACAAACTCACCTGCTCCCCCGCTGTCAGCTCCGTCCTCTGCCTCTGCAGGCATTAGTTTTCCCAGCCTACGCAATTTGCATAGCAGGACGTTTCCCCGCTGCACTAATTGAGTAAACTGCTCAAGATGTGTGCAGCACACGTCAGAGATCACTGCTCATTAGTGCCGCACAGACTGACAGAGCATGGGAAAGCTTGGACCAATGGGAAAGCACCATTGGTCCAAGCCATTCCCAGAAAACCCCTACATTAGAGGACTGCCTCTGATTGACAGGAAGTCTAGCAGTTAGATATGCCCCTTCCTGGCAATGATAGGCCAGGCAGCCCTCCAATGCAGGCTGTGAGAAGATTGCATGATGGACAACCCCCTGACTGGCTGCATGGGGAGCTGCAGTCCAGGAGCCTGGCACAGGGGTGTCCTGCTCTGTCACAGCTGGGGATGCCCAGTTATATCCCAGGCCAGGGCCGGTGCAAGCATTTTTGTCTACTCAGGCGAAGGTGCGTTTTGGTGCCCCCCCTCCCTTATTATCTGTACCATGCCTATCAGCATAGAGAAAAGACTTACAATTGTGCATGATCACTGTTACTGCCCCACTGGGAGGCTATTCCATGTATCTACTACCCTTTCTATATCACTGTTACATGGAATAGCCTCCCAGTGGGAGCAGTAACAGTGATATAGAAAGGGTAGTAGATACATGGAATAGCCTCCCAGTGGGAGCAGTATCTACTACCCTTTCTATATCACTGTTACTGCCCCCACTGGGAGGCTATTCCATGTAACCGTGATATAGAAAGTGTAGTAGATACATGGAACTGCTCCCACCGGAGGATATTCCCAGTAACAGTGATATAGAAAGGGTAGTAGATACAGTCTCCTCAAACGCAATGGTCAGTCACAAGTCAGTCACCCCATGTATAATGTAAACGCTCATACACACATATATGTAACCTTCACACACACACAGTTATTGAAAGATAACCAATCTTTGCAAACAATAGCCACAACGTTTAGATTTTCCTGTTGTGAAACACCAAACTGTGGCAGGAGAAGCTTCTCCTGTGGCTGTTTTCACGATAGGGGAATCCAAATTTGTCACCATTGTTTAAAGATCCACAGACACTGGCCTTCTTTTACACACAGCACAGGTGTGAGATTATATATATATATATATATACACACACACACCTTTTCCACTGAGTACAGCACTCACCACATCCTCAATGCTTGCCCGGTACAACGGGCTCAGAAAAATCCATTTATCCGCAACGAGAGACGCACTCTGGGGCTCTTAAAAAAACTTTAGTCCGTATAAAAGCTTACATCTAGTCCGACGTTTACTGAGCCTTTATCAAGGTGAACAATACAACAGAAAAATAACCGTTATACACTTAGGCTAGGGTCAGACTGAGGCAGTGCGAACGCGCGTTCTGGCGCACATAATCACGGCCGCACTAGCAGCAGATGACGGGCAATGACAGCCAATATACGAAGTACGGTCGCCAAAAGTCGGCCGCGCAACGCAAGTGGAAAATGAACGCATTTTTTCGAGAACGTTAAACCGCTGGTACTCGACGTAGAGTGCGCTGCGGCCGCATAGCAGCGTGTGCGTGATTAGGAGACGTCAGACGCTGCTAGTGTGCGCCTACATAACGTTCAAACAGCCGGATTTCCTAGACTTCTTTTCACCCCATCGTCATGAAATACGTCCAGAATTGCGCATCGTCTGACCACTTAAGCGTATTCCGTGAAAAAATGCGTGCGCACGCATCGACGTACATTTTGACGGTGGCCGCAGAAAATGCGCTCATCTGTCCCTAGCCTTAAACTTTGATGATCAACTCACCACCTCCCCTGTTCGTCCACACCAGAAAACGCCCTCCTTGTCCAGAAGTGTCATCTTGGCTGAGTACGGTCTAGAACAAAGTCAAATCAAATTTTAAAAAAAACAAAACACTGATTTTCAAAAACAATAAGACAGGCAGTTAAACTACTAGGTCAAAATAGTCAAACCAGAAAAATTCTCCCATTTATCTCACTTTCCAAATTGGCTGTTCATTTTCCTGCCAATTCTCAAGGTTTTCACCTCTCTCTGATTATCCCTGGATAGTGTAGCCAGCACAATGATTATCAGGGATATTCAGAGAGAGGTGAAAACCTTGAGAATTGGCAGGAAAATGAACAGCCAATTTGGAAAGTGAGATAAATGGGAGAATTTTTGTGGTTTGACTATTTTGACCTAGAATGTTCACTTCTCCAGTCATTCTCAAGGTTTTCACCTTTCTGAATAGCCCTGTATCAGGGTTATTCAGAGAGCGGTGAAAAGCAGGAGAATGACTGGAGAATGGAAAATTCTAGGTCAAAATAGCAGATCATGAAAGGGAAAATTTTTCTGGTTTGGCTATCTTGACCTAGAATTTTCCATTCTCCAGTCATTCGCCTGCTTTTCACCTCTCTGAATAACCCTGTGTAGCGCTCACCCCCGGAGGAGCCGCTGAAATTGAACCTCGGGTCAGTCTCCCCGCACTAGGGAATAAATATACTCCAGCACCGTCGTGGATTTTATAAATTATATAGTTTACTAGAATAAATGGCATATAATGAATAACACGGTATACGTAGATATATTTACAGTACTTCGTAATGCGGGAAACGCGCAGCGGAAAAGAAAATACAAGGCTTCGTAATTCGAGAAACGCGCAGCGGAAAAGAAGGAAAAATATATCTGTAACCCCCTTTGTGGTTAGGGAGTGAGTCCTGTACAGGTTATGTCCCAAGGATGTAGGTGTGTGTGTGTGATGGTACCCGGGTACAATATTCAACTGGCCAGTGAGTTATTTATGAGGTATCTTCGACTAGTCACGTTGGGGGCCCTGTGGGTTTTGAAACAAACAGCAGCGTGCTTTCTATTTTCACAATGGCCTGGAAGGCCTCTCACCCATCCGCCCGATACTTGGTGCTCTGCTCGACCCAGGACGTCTCTCCGCTCGATTTTGACTGGGATTTTTATGTCTTGCTTTTCTGTAGCTGCCGCAAGATGTCCAGCTCACCGTCTGCACTCCCTGTCCGATCGATCTGCCGTGCTCCTAACTCGGGGTCTTCCAGCTCACTCGATATCAGCGTGGGTATTCTGGTGAATCACTGGATCTTCCTCTTCTCTGGCTGAATAACCCGGTCTTTATCTCTGTCAGGCCCCAGCTGCGCTCCGGCCTGGTCACTGTCACGTTGTGCAGCACTGTGTCTTGCTTCTCTCACTCCCTGGCGCGCTCTGCCAGCTCTCTCCACGAGGCTCAGGATGTCAGCGTCTGTGTTCCACCCACTTCCTGTGTCCGCTCCCAAAGCATGCCGGGAAATGTAGTCCCAATGTTCAGTGTTTGTCCAGCATAATCTTACCATGGTCTCTGTCTCCCTCTGGTGGCCATTGCAAGTAAATGCAGCAGAACAGTCTTTTTAAACACAGCGCTACACCTGTATGAAAACAAGTCCAGGTACAAGGACCCAGGACTGTAGATTCTTCATTTAAGAAGTCTTTACCAATGCAATTTAGAAGGCATATTGTAAGATAATTGTTCTGTATAAAGGTCTGTGGGAACAGAATCGGCTTCCAGTCAGTCCTTACTCGCAGTGTCTGTCCTTCTGATGTACTAAATGCCTGAAGCCTCCTCTTTGGGAGCTAGAATGTTTTTTGGCTGTTTTGCATTTGTATATCTGGCTCTGATACTAACCAGTGCCTCACCAGCCACTGACCTCACCGCACGTCACTGCTTCATAGATACCCTACTTTGTTGAAGATTCAACTGTAGGGGTAGATGCTTTTTTAGCCAAAACAAAATAACCCCAAAAAAAGCAAGCATGTTATTTAATCCAGGTGCCTGATTCACATGGGATGCATGATAAAGGATTGGACTTGTAATAAAAAATACATAGAAAATGTCGGCAGCTAAGAACCTTTCGGCCCATCTAGTCTGCCCAATTACATGGATACTTTACCTGGATTTATCTTTTGTTTAGGATAGCCTTATGCCTATCCCATGCTTGCTTAAATTCAATTACTGTTTTGGCCTCTACCACTTCAACTGGAAGGCTGTTCCATGTATCCACCACCCTCTCAGTAAAATAATGCTTCCTGATGTTACTTTTAAGCCTTTGCCCCTCTAATCTAAGACTATGTCCTCTTGTTTTGCTACTTTGTTTCCTTTTAAATAATATACTCCCTTCCTCTACCTTGTGGATTCCCTTTACGTATTTAAATGTTTCTATCATATCGCCTCTGTCTCGTCTTTTTTCCAAGCTATGTTAATTTTATCAAAGAGGTTCACTTGGATGTCTCATAAAAGACACTACTGTCCTGACCTAACATGAGCATAAATATTATTTAATTTTATTGACTTTCTTTAGACTATCTTTGTTTCCCGGCCATTGTAAGAACCGATTTAGCTTAGTCCATCTTACTTACTCTGTTCTTCAATAGTGCTTGTTATGTCATATATACCGTGACAAGCTGAAGCTGATTTAGTGCAACTCTGCTGATAAATAATATGTGGCTTCTGCTCAGTTATTTGTTGTTAACAGAAAGCTAGTCAAATCAGATTAGTCAAACTAGAAAATACACTAAAGAAGTTATGCACTAACCACCACTCTTTCATTGAAAGAATATTGTGAGGAACTACAATGGCTCAAGAAAGGGAAAACCACAGTGAACTCAACTCCCTATTAAGGCCGGTGTCAGACGAGCGCACTAGGGGCGCCCGAACTGACGTGCCTACCGGTGTCCGTCGCAGCGTTGTGACACTGCAACGCAGCCGGCCACACGCTTGAGTGCGTGCACGAAATGCGCATGCAACAAGCGTCTGTGCAAAAGCCTCCCCGTCAAAAAGTTAGAAGCGCTTTGACGGGGCTGCAAAGCGCGATCCTCCATAAGAAGATCGCGCTTTGCAGCGCTGACCGCTGAGCGCATTTACTGCGCTCAGTGAGGTGGCCAGTCGGGCGTCGAGTGGAAGGAACGTCCGCTCTCGCAGACGTTCCTTCCACTCGGAAGTGCGTTCGTCTGACCCTGGCCTTAGGGAACTCCCTTTTCACCATTTTTTCCACTGTAGTCTCTGCCGAAGTTGTGCAGCATAAGTCTCAGCATAGTTTTCTATAGGGTTTCCTCCATAGTTTCTGTTGAAGTTATTTAGTGTCGTTTTCACTGTAGATTTTACCACAAGCGTTTCAGTGAAAGTTGTCTAGTATGTTGTTTCTATCAGTTCAATGAAGATCATCATGTTAAAATTGCCGAATTATATTAATCTGTGTTGAAAATACTTCTAAAAAAACGTTAAATAGGGAATACCCGCAGTTTACGCATTTTACGAAAGAATAAGAATGGTAGCGTTGTTCATTTGAAGCAACAAAACCCCTCGTCAGAAGAAGGCTGGTTCTCACAACCTGAACATGCTACCAACACATCATGTTGGGCATAAACCCTCTAATGACTAAATAAATTGAAACAAAAACTCTGTCCCATGTGTTAACTTAGGAAGTGTATGTAAGTGCATATACTGTAGTTGTCAATAGTGCCCTCAAGTAAATGAGACGAAAAAACACATACCCAGATTGTTTGCTATGAGATATAATATGTGCGGGACCTCTTTTTATTTAGTTTTTTTTTTTTTATTGGTGTATGTATGTGTTGAGTCATCTTATTCTACAATAATAATTATGTCTTAGGCTAGGGTCAGACGAGCGCATTTTGTACGGACTGTGCGTCCGTGCAGTACGGACGCACTTTCTATTTAATTTTCCTTCACTGGATAGTCTTCATTGCAAGTCACATTTTCCTACAGCTAATATCAAAGCCAAAGCTGTGCAAATGCAGCTTGACTATATTGCCTAATAGATATATCCCAATCGTAGTTTTTGGGCACCTGATCCAGGTCATTTAGTATTCGGGATTGGCAGATGCGGAGTCCCAATCCAATTATCGCATGCCCCCAGCCAGATCAGAGGCTTAATTTGAAAGGAAATCACAGAGCCTATGCAATGACTTGTGGTGTCCTCTCTATCTTCTCGATGACCCATGAGCAGGCAGACAAGATGCTGTGGAGTCAATCCTGAGGCTCCAGAATTCCAGCTGGAAGTCTCGCTGCTGTGCATTTCTTGGACTTAGAACTTGGATCAGCCCGATAAAGCAGATCTCCGAAAAGTGCAGGGATTGGGTCCCGATACTATGAATCGGATTGGGACAATCCTAATACCTGAACTACATCAACATGGTTTCAGCTCAATCATTAGTGAAAAGAAACGTTCATTACACAGCAATCTACAGCAGTGTTTCCCAACCCTGTCCACAGGGAGCACTAGCAGGCCAGGTGATACTTTTCATTAATTTGGACTAATTATTTGAGCAAATAACTGTGCAAAGGGTTGTAGAATCACTGCTGTGTTACTTAAAAAATGGCTGCAGACCATGTGCCTCATTGAGTCTTAAGATGGCCACCAACCAGTGCTTTTTTTCTGGATAAATAGGTGGGGGTACTCTCACGGCCCGGGGAAAAACTGATTATTATGACAATTTTCATGTCCTCATAAACAATAGTTGTAGCTCACTTCAGGGGCGGATCCAGGGGGGGGCAACGGGGCAATTGCCCCCCCCCCCGAGATTTGGCCGGGGGTTGAGGGACCCAGATGCCGGGCAGCGCGAGAGCGCCTGCCCGGTCTTGAACAGTCCGTCCTGTGAAGTGGATGCGGCTGTGTGCGTGCGCAGCCGGTCACGTGGTCCGGCTAATCAGGTGGTACTGAGTCTCTGTACCACCTGACTGGCCGGACCGCGTGACCGGCTGCGCACGCACACAGCCGCATCCACTTCACAGGACGGACTGTTCAAGATCGGGCAGGCGCTCCCGCGCTGCCCGGCATCTGGGTCCCTCAACCCCCTGCCGGAGCTGGGGCAACAATCCAGGTGAGAGCTGGGGCAAATCCATGACCTGGGGGCAAATCCATGTGTGACCTGGGGGCAAATCCATGAGCTGGGGCAAATCCATGTGTGACCTGGGGGCAAATCCATGTGTGACCTGGGGGCAAATCCATGAGCTGGGGCAAATCCATGTGTGACCTGGGGGCAAATCCATGTGTGACCTGGGGGCAAATCCATGTGTGACCTGGGGGCAAATCCATGAGCTGGGGGCAAATCCATGTGTGACCTGGGGGCAAATCCATGTGTGACCTGGGGGCAAATCCATGAGCTGGGGGCAAATCCATGTGTGACCTGGGGGCAAATCCATGTGTGACCTGGGGGCAAATCCATGAGCTGGGGGCAAATCAATGAGCTGGGGCAAATCCATGAGCTGGGGCAAATCCATGAGCTGGGCAAATCCATGTGCTGGGGAAAATACATGAGCTGGGCAAATACATGAGCTGGGCAAATCCATGAGCTGGGGGCAAATCCATGAGCTGGGGGCAAATCCATGAGCTGGGGGCAAATCCATGACCTGGGGGCAAATACATGAGCTGGGCAAATACATGAGCTGGGCAAATCCATTGACCTGGGGGCAAATCCATGAGCTGGGCAAATCCATGTGCTGGGCAAATCCATGACCTGGGGGCAAATACATGAGCTGGGCAAATACATGAGCTGGGCAAATCCATGACCTGGGGGCAAATCCATGAGCTGGGCAAATCCATGTGCTGGGCAAATCCATGACCTGGGGGCAAATACATGAGCTGGGCAAATACATGAGCTGGGCAAATCCATGACCTGGGGGCAAATCCATGAGCTGGGGGCAATCCATGAGCTGGGCAATCCATGTGCTGGGCAAATCCATGACCTGGGGGCAAATCCATGAGCTGGGGGCAAATCCATGAGCTGGGGGCAAATCCATGTGCTGGGCAAATCCATGACCTGGGGGCAAATCCATGAGCTGGGCAAATCCATGACCTGGGGGCAAATCCATGAGCTGGGCAAATCCTTGAGCTGGGGGCAAATTCATGTGTGAGCTGGGGGCTCTCTGCTCCTCTAGATTGTAAAATCCGGGGTGCCCTCTGCTTCCTCTAGATTGTAAAATCCGGGGTGCCCTCTGCTCCTCTAGATTGTAAACTCCTGGGTGTCCTCTGCTCCTCTAGATTGTAAGCTCCTGGGTGCCCTCTGCTCCTCTAGATTGTAAGCTCCTGGGTGCCCTCTGCTCCTCTAGATTGTAAGCTCCTGGGTGCCCTCTGCTCCTCTAGATTGTAAACTCCTGTGAGCCGGGCCCTCTGCTCCTCTAGATTGTAAGCTCCTGTGAGCCGGGCCCTCTGTAAATTCTCGTGAGTCGGGCTCTCTGCTAAAACACCTTATTTTCTGTAAGTGCCCCTCCCGAGACTAGTCTCTGGATCCGCCCCTGGCTCACTTAAAGGAAGACACTATAAAAGGGAACCATAATTTTTAATACTGTGCTTCTTTAAATGAACTACAACTATTGTTGTAACCCTATGGGGGTTATCCACTAAGTGCCTCTGTTGCAAGAAAAATCTGTATTGCAGGGCAGTTAGTGTTTTTTTTTTTGCAATGATGGCACGGAGTGGATAATCCCCTAGCGTTTGTGAGCACCACAGCAATGAAACTCAGTTTTGATGAGTATGTATGAACTCCACAACAATTAAACTCACAGTAATGCACAGTGTATATGAGCTCCACAGCAATGAACCTCACAGTAATGCGCAGTGTGTATGAGCTCCACAGCAATGATACTCAGTTATGTGCGGTGTGTATGAGCTCCACAGCAATAAAACTCACTACCACCATACAGTGCCAGCTCCTTTGATCACACTGCTCTGGCAGATGTGTGTAAACATGCTGCACCCCCCTCCCCATGCTGTTCAAAGTTTCAGTGGCTGCAGAGAGAGGGGGGAGCAGCCCTCCCTTGTCACTTACTGGGGGAGGGGGGTTATCAGTCCCTACATACACTCCTGACAAATGGAAGTGTTCAGGAGCAACATGAGCTGCCACGCGCTTCCGATTCTCTGCCTGCCACTGCAGGAGTAGGGAGGAGCATCATGCTCTCTCCTGTTAGTTCTGGCTGGTGGTGAGGTGCCGGTACTGAGTACCCCCGAGTACCCCCTGAAAAAAACCCTGCCACCAACCATGTGGACCTAAGATGGCCACCGGCCATGTGTTACAGTGAGCACTTTAATTACAAGGCACAACAATAAATAGATACGCTCAGACTGACACAAGCAAAATTACTGGAACCCAAATGCACTCAATAGCATCCAAAAGCAATCCCATTTCTGGTATTCTGGCAGTTATACCCGAACAGTTAGCTCCCCTATTTGTAAGATCACTCAGAGACTATACAAAATAATAAGGTTTAATAAAGTATCACAAAATGTAACAAATGTTATATTAATAATACTTATCTGGCTCCCAAGTTATCTTACGACGATGATGCTGAAACAAGTGGGAAATATGAGGGAGTTGCTGTTCTAAAACATTCAACCCACGTCCACAAGTAAATCTGTCTCTTATCTAATGTAATAATCTTTGCTTATACTATCTATTAATAATATGACTCTCCCCAAAAATTAACATAACCAAGAATAACTGAACATCTTTTTTTAAAGTACAAAATCACCATTTAGTAGATAAGCCTCTGTAGCAATGATATTTGGTTATTCACTGTTAAATATACATAACTGTCTACAGCAGTGGTTGTGAAAAAGGTGTACCAGCTGATAGCGTGGGATGCAGAATAGCGAGTGAGGACACACACAGAGGGCCCTATTACATAGTTAACGCTAACGTTAGTGCTCAGCTAGGTGAGCGTTAACGTTAGGTTAAGTGGCCCTGGCACGGGCCGACCATATTACATTCCGAACGCGAACGGGTTAAAAAACGCATTAGCGATTCGGAGCTGGCTGTTTTCAGCACGAGCTTACTGTACTTTGCGCTCCCTATGCTGAACATGGGGAGCACAAAGAGTTAATTAGCGTTAGGATTACAAACTCCTAATACTAATTACGTCCCACTATGGTTAACTCACATGTTATCCACAGCTAGGAGCTGGTGCTAAGTGATCCTGCTTCTGCGGAATCAGTCAGCACCAGCTTTAAATCCCCCCAAAAATCACATACCTCTCATCCTGCGGTGAGAACGTCAGCTCGGTCCGCTGCTTCTGGCTGCTGGGAGCAGAGAGAGACTGAGGGAAAAATGTCCCCCAGTCTTCCTCCGTGGTCACTTCGCCGACCTGCAGGATCTTGCGAGAGGCGTGCTCCTGCAGGTCATGTGACTGGCAGTCGAAGTCTCAATGGAGTCATAAGGACTCCGTGGAGGGGATGCTCGCGGCAGCACTTAGTGCTGCCTCAAGCATCCTGAGGCTTAGTGCTGCGTTACAGGGCAGGCTGCTGAATCAGCGCCTACCCGTAATATGGAGCTAAAACGAGGATGCTAAGGAGAAAGGTGCAGGTTTTCCTTCTTAGCGTCCCCCATTTTAGCAGGCAGTATGTAATACTGCCCTGAGATGCTATAATGACTTAAAGGGATACTCTAGGCAACATGACCACCTAAGCTATTTTAGGTGGTCATGATGCCCGGAGTATCCTGCCCTTTGTCCCCCCTCCCTCCGCTCAGCGGTTCAGCTGAAAATGCTGAAAACAGCTGAGAGAGGCGGAGAACTTTACTCCGCCCTCCCAGCTGTCAGTCAGCAGAGCGGGAATCATATTTCCCGCTTCTGCCAACTTTTGCCGAGTAGATGTCATCGCGCTTTCAGCGCGATGACGTCTCCAACTCCCCGCAGAAGCTGGCGGCTCCCTCTGAGGGTTAGTGTTGCGCGCATCCTCTTGCGCGCAACACTAATCCTCAGAGGGAGCCGGGAGGAAGCCTGCCGATTGGCTGGCTTATGTGAGAGGCGCGCATGCGCGCTTCTCACGTAAACCAGAAGCCAAGACGCAGCAAGAAGGAGGACGGGAGCGGAAGAGGAGGGAGGTGAGTATAAAAAAAAAAAAACGCCGCTGGAAAGAAGAGGATTTTAGGGTAAGTGTTGCAGTTACAAGAAAAAAAACAAAAACTAAAGTTTTATTAAGGGAATAGGGATAGGTTAGGAAAAAAAAACGGGGGGTGATTTTTTTGTTCGAGTGTTCCTTTAACCTTTTATCGCTTTTTTAAAAGTAGACAGAAAGATAAAAAGGTAACAATAATACTGACATTGTTAAACTAAATACTGGACACTGCAAGAAAACAAAGACTCAGCTTAGCTTAGGTGATTGAAATTAAAAGGGATAAACGAGCTGCAGTCATTTACTCATCCATATAGTCACAACACTTGCACAGCCAAATGTTCAACTCAACAGAAAAGAGAGATCACTTCCTGGGTTCCCTGATTGAATCCAAAAGGAGGTTGAACTAGAGTCTTGCCTCCAACCACCAGAGTGAGTCCTAGTAGCTAAGTGAATGGAAAGTGTCCTTCCTGGGAGGGGATAGCTGGCTTATGTCACATCCTGAAAAAGCACATGGTCAGATGTCACCATCTTGTCTCTTTGATAGATAAGAGTATTTTGCTCTTTAGTGACAACTATTGGTGGCCACAACCGTTACATGGATATTTTGGGGATTATCCATGTAACATTGTCTATTGAAGTATATAATTTCACAGAAATTCATATCCAAAACACCAGGTTTTCCAATATATCTGAAGCACAGCAATGGTGATATGATTTGCTGCTCAGTGATTGCAGTATTCAGTTTGCATTTCCCCAAGGTAATTCTTAAAATCTAGCCTGTTAGTGCTCCTTGAGGACAAGGTTGGGAAACACTGTTCTAAAACACCATACCCTCTAAATATGCTGAATTGCAGTACAATCATAATAATTAATATATCAAAATATATTAACCCTTTCGCTGCTGAGGCTTTTCCCGCCTCTGTGCTGAGCTCATTTTTACTGGTTTCGCTCATCATGTTTAAACGTGTTTTGAAGGCTTATTTTAGTATATGACCCAGACATATTATATATATCGTTCTTTCCGTCAGACTCGGCAGACAGATTCATAATATGTCATTATTATATGTATACGTCATGACCTGTCTGTGTATTATAACAAGAAATGCAATAAAATATGAATTTTCAATAATTTACAACGTGTAAAGTGGTTTTTTTCACATTTTAACATGCAAGCAATTGCGGTTATATTTTGTATGGGGTGCACTTGTTAAAAAAATTAGAGATGTTGTCTCGTTACATTTTTTTTGGGGAAAATTACGCGATTTTTAACAAACGCACCGCATACAAAAATCGTTAGTGCAGCATCATTGTTCACATTATAATTGAAATGGGAACAATATTGCTGCATTAACAAACCAAAAAAAAGAAAAAAACTTGTTTATTTTTTTTTTTATTTTTTTTATATATTTTTTTTTTTTATTTTTAATTTTTATTTTTTTAAAAAAACTTTTTTCACAGTCGTGTTTGGTATCATTGGAACGGCCATGCTCTGGCCGATCCAACAGTACCAAACTTTAACCCCTAGCTGCCACGGATCGGGAGATAGGGGGTTCATTGGAACCCCCTATCTCCACCATTGGTGGCAGCTAGGGGTTAACTCCAGGACTGGCGGCATCGTGCTATGCACGATGACGCCAGTCCTCAGGGGGAGTTCCCGGAGGCTTGGCCAACAACCAAGATGTCGGCCAGCTCCGGGAAAGGATCACGAACCGGCGCTTTTCAGCGCCGATTCGTGATCCGGCCCCCATGGGGTTAATGCCAGGTACCATTTGGAAGGGCAGGCTGTGCCCTTCCAAACTGTGCCTGGGTTAACCCCCTGCACGCCACCGATCGGGAGGGAGAGAGGTCCGAAGGACCTCCCCCCCTCCCTTTCAGGCGCCTCCTCCGCACATGCGGGGGGGCGCCTGAATTAGGTGTCATTGCGCCCCCGCGATGACACCTAATTACTCTGGCGGCGGTTCCGGGTCCTGGGCTGACATCGATGATGTCAACCCGCACTGGGGGGGCCAGCGATCGGCCGGAACCCGGCCGAACGCTGGCCCCAAAGAGAGGACGCGCTCAGCGCGTCCACCGCATGGAACGCTACCTGCGGTTGGACGCGCTGAGCGCGTCCGTAGCAGTGAAGTGGTTAAACCCAAGCTCATGATAACCCAACACCAAATAATGGGAGAAAATGAAATTTGCATTTTGTGAAACTTTCTTCAGTCAAAATTACATTAAAGGGCCACTCTGTAATATACACTGTGACGAAACCGTCACTTCAAAGTTTATTTTACATTTATTTTCTTTACAGTTTCTTGTCTCTGTATATAAAGGTAGAGTGTTTGTTCTGTGTGCCCCATTACCTGATGTCTGTGTTATATTAATATTCTCTTATGTGGTTATTGTAGAGTATTGTTTCTGTGTACCTTTGCTCTGTATAGGGTACATCTCTGTATTAGCTGTCCTCTGTCTTTCTATTGTACTCCTCTGTGGCTACCCCCTCTCTGTAAGAAGACTCCTTGGTTTCCCTCTAGTCCTAGCACTGTTTAGATAAAACGCATGTGTAAGCACTCCATTGTGTGGGATGGCTCTTTCTATTGTTCTCTGACTGGAGACTCTTGATGTTATCTGTAATGTATTCTTTAAGGGAGGGGGTTGAGTCTCAACTGTGTTTTAACTTTGTGTGTCTAAAGTAAAAATAAAGCATTCTCCATTTGGACTTCGAATGAGAAACATCTACATAGTACGTGTCATCTACTGTGTGTGGAAATATCTCCTGTGTTTCAGCGGAAAGGGGCGCCTGGGATACCAGGATCCTTAACATACACCATGGTGTCCATTGGAGCCACGGCTCCAAGTGGCAAATGCCGGGGGGGGGTGGCATATTTTTTATCAGCAGCAGCGGTGATATCTCTTGGAGGCCAGAGCAGTAACCACTGACACATGTGGCCAGGAGTGGAAGAGCACGACTCTTCCTGTAGAAACTCTCCTAGACTAGTGGTAGCTAACCATGCATTGTGGATAGTGTCTGTTATATCATGGTGAGCAGCATATGAAGTAAAAAAATATAAGTGATGGCTAAGGGTGGACATCACAACCCTGTCACGTTTCCAGTCCTGATCCCTATTGTGAGCCGATTCGGCCGGCTCTTGCCCTTGTCTGGGCTATCCCTTCATCAGGGGTCAAGTCCTGGGAAAAAAAGTGAGGAAACTCACCCACGAATTCCCCAACCCCTATTACCTGAAGAAAATATATATATATTACGAGTATAGCAGTACGTGGTGATACCATTTTTATTGGGTTAACTTTACATTTAAAAGACAAGCTTTCAAGAGTGTAAACTGGAAACTATACTGATCAGTGAAAGGTATCACTATGTACAGGTATACTCGTGATTGTGGCAACTGGACTAACGCATTTTATATATATATATATATATATCTCCAGGCACAGACCCCCCCCCAGAATTATATACACAGCGCTGAATCCCCAGAATAATATACACAGCACTGAGCCCCCAGGATAATATACACAGCACTGAGCCCCCAGAATAATATGCACAGCATTGAGCCCCCAGAATAATATGCACAGCACTGGTTATATGGATATATTTTCCCCAGTTCACATGGATATAATTGCCCCAGCTCATATGGGTATATATTGCCCCCAGCTCTCATGGATAATGCCCCCCAGCTCTCATGGATAATGCCCCCAGGTCTCATGGATAATGCCCCCCGCTATCATGGATAATGCCCCCCAGCTCTCATGGATGATGCCCCCAGGTCTCATGGATAATGCCCCCCCACTCTCATGGATATTGCCCCCCCCAGGTCTCATGGATATTGCCCCCCCAGGTTTCATGGATATTGCCCCCCAGGTCTCATGTATATTGCCCCCCAGGTCTCATGGATATTGCCCCCCCAGGTCTCATGGAAATTGCCCCCCCAGGTCTCATGGAATTGCCCCCCCAGGTCTCATGGATATTGCCCCCCAGGTCTCATGGCTATTGCCCCCAGCGCTCATGCATATTGCCCCCAGGTCTCATGGAAATTGCCCCCAGGTCTCATGGAAATTGCCCCCAGGTCTCATGTATTGTGCCCCCAGGTCTCATGGATATGCCCCCAGGTCTCAGGCTATTGCCCCCAGGTCTCATGGAAATTACCCCCAGGTCTAATGGCTATTGCCCCCAGGTCTCATGGATATTGCCCCCAGGTCTCATGGATATTGCCCCCAGGTCTCATGGAAATTGCCCCCCAGATCTCATGCATATTGCCCCCAGGTCTCATGGAAATTGCCCCCCAGATCTCATGCATATTGCCCCCAGGTCTCATGGAAATTGCCCCCAGGTCTCATGGAAATTGCCCCAGGTCTCATTGATTGTGCCCCCAGGTCTCATGGATATTGCCCCCAGGTCTCATGGCTATTGCCCCCAGGTCTCATGGATATTGCCCCCAGGTCTCATGGAAATTGCCCCCCCGATCTCATGCATATTGCCCCCAGGTCTCATGGAAATTGCCCCCAGGTATCATGGAAATTGCCCCAGGTCTCATTGATTGTGCCCCCAGGTCTCATGGCTATTGCCCCCAGGTCTCATGGAAATTTCCCCCCAGGTCTCATGCATATTGCCCCCAGGTCTCATGGAAATTGCCCCCAGGTCTCATTGATTGTGCCCCAGGTCTCATTGATTGTGCCCCCAGGTCTCATGGATATTGCCCCCAGGTCTCATGGATATTGCCCCCCAGGTCTCATGGAAATTTCCCCTCAGGTCTCATGCATATTGCCCCAGGTCTCATGGATATTGCCCCCCAGGTCTCATGGATATTGCCCACCCCCAGGTCTCATGGATAATGCCCCCAGGTCTCATGGAAATTGCCCCCCAGGTCTCATGGATATTGCCCCCCAGGTCTCATGGCTATTGCCCCCAGCTCTCATGCATATTGCCCCCAGGTCTCATGGAAATTGCCCCCAGGTCTCATGGAAATTGCCCCCAGGTCTCATGGATTGTGCCCCCAGGTCTCATGGAAATTGCCCCCCAGGTCTCATGGCTATTGCCCCCAGGTCTCAGGGATATTGCCCCCAGGTCTCATGGAAATTGCCCCCCAGATCTCATGCATATTGCCCCCAGGTCTCATGGAAATTGCCCCCAGGTCTCATGGATATTGCCCCCAGGTCTCATGGATATTGCCCCCAGGTCTCATGGATATTGCCCCCAGGTCTCATGGAAATTGCCCCCAGGTGTCATGGAAATTGCCCCCCAGATCTCATGCATATTGCCCCCAGGTCTCATGGAAATTGCCCTCAGGTCTCATTGATTGTGCCCCCAGGTCTCATGGATATTGCCCCCAGGTCTCATGGAAAATTCCCCCCAGGTCTCATGCATATTGCCCCAGGTCTCATGGATATTGCCCCCAGGTCTCATGGATATTGCCCCCCAGGTCTCATGGAAATTGCCCCCAGGTCTCATGGATATTGCCCCCCAGGTCTCATGGATATTGTCCCCGTGTCATGGATATTGTCCCCAGCTCACCTGTGCTTCTGTGGCTGCTGCCGCTGCCACTGCCGCCGCCACTGCCGCCGCACATTACAGGTGGCCGCGTGATTCCTGCTTCAACGCCGCTGACAGGAAGTGAAGCCGAGCGGCTCCACTTCCGGTCAGCGGGCCGTTCTAAAAGGATGAACGCGGCCGCCGGCAATGTGCGGCGGCGTTCGGGCTCGGGCCACAGTGGGAACGCTGCGTTCCCACAGCGTTCCCGCTGTGGGAGAAGAGCGGGAATACCGTTCCCGCGCGTTCCCGCTCGACTCGAGCCCTGCCCTTCATCTCCTTTCCTTCCTGATTTCCCCTGCAGCCAGTCTGGACTGAGATCACATGATCTGCTTGCTCTGCCCTATTCCCTATATAGTCAGTCTCTCCCTATGCTCACGGCTCTTGCATGAGTCATAGCGCCCTGAGGTTCTGCTTGTGTATTCTGTTCCTGTGTTGGTATTTGCTTCTGTTATTTTTCTTTGTTTTCCAGTGTTCAGTTTATTTCTGGTTTCTTGTTTCCTTTGTCTATCTGCTCCTCCAACTGCCGTGTCTGTTATATTGCACACCCTAATGTTTATTTATTTATTTATTTATAAAGGATTTTACCAGGAAGGATACATTGAGATTTCTCTCGTTTTCAAGTATGTCCTGGGTTCAAGAACATTGAAGTGTTACAGTTACAGAAATACAAAGTAATACAATGCAAGATATTAAAAAAAAAAAAACACAAATATACAGATTAACAGAAAAATATGTAGGAAATATAGTCACTAGGTTACATGTTTACAGGTGCATTCTGTATTGAGGTATGTTAGTAAGGAGCTTTTGAGTGACTTAAGACTGGGGGAAGATTTGATGGTGTCTGGGAGGTTATTCCATAATTGTGATGCTCTGTAGGAAAATGAGGACCGAGCCACTGTCTTTTTGTATTGTGGTATAGCAAGTAAGGTGCTGGTCCTGGATCGGAGGTTATAGGATGAGGGAGCTGCTGGGGGAAGCAGTCTATTCAGGTAGGGTGGCAGCTTCCCAGAAATGCTCTTAAACACCAGGCTGGAAAGGTGAAGGGTGCGTCTGGATTCCAGCGATGGCCAGTTTAGCTCTTTTAACATGTCACAATGGTGGGTCATGTTGTTACATTGTAGCGCAAAGCGGCAGAATGAGTTATACAATGTAGTAAGTTTATGAAGGTGTGTTTGCGGGGCGGCTGCATACACTACATCTCCGTAATCAATAGCCGGCATAAGCATATGCTGTACAATCTGCTTTCTTACCGCGGGACTCAGGCAGGATTTGTTTCTGTACAGGGCACCTAGTTTGGGGTAAAGTTTAGATGAGAGTTTTTCGATGTGGGGGCCAAAGGATAGATTAGGGTCCAACCACATACCTAGATATTTAAGAGAAGTGACTGTGGTCAGTGTGCCATTTGATTTTGTCCCAACACATAGATGGGGATTTTGCAATTTGTGTAGTTTAGGTGCTGTTCCAAAGAGCATCGTTACAGTTTTGTCAGTATTTAAAAAAAGTTTGTTGTTTTTGATCCACTTTTCTACCTCTGTGAATTGTTCTTGCAGCACGGCCTCCAGCTGCGGGAGATTTGGTTTGCTGGTATAGATCACAGTGTCGTCTGCGTACATATGTACAGTTGAGGCTGTGCAGACGTTGGGCAGATCATTTATGAATATTGTGAATAGCAGGGGGCCTAGTATTGAGCCTTGGGGTACACCGCAAGTGACTGGGAGCGAGAGGGAGGAGCTGCCAGAAATTGACACATATTGTGATCGGTCGGATTCATATGATTGAAACCAGGTTAGCGTGCGATCACCAATGCCAGAGTTTTTAAGTTTTTCTAACAAGATGCCATGGTCTACCGTGTCAAAGGCCTTGGCAAAATCAAGGAAGATGGCTCCAGTTAGGTTTCCTTGTTCCATCCCAGCCTGGATATCATTGCAGACTTTTAAAAGGGCGGTTGTAGTTGAGTGATTTGGACGAAAGCCTGATTGATCCGGGGGTTAAGTAGTTCCAATATTGATAATAATCACGTAATTGTGTGTAGACACATTTTTCCAAGACTTTTGACATTACAGGGAGCAACGATATTGGACGGTAGTTGGATACCAAAGTACTGTCACCACTTTTATGGATAGGTACCACTCTTGCAGTTTTTCCAGAGCTTGGGTATGTATCCAGGCACCAGTGACTCATTTATTAGGGTTGCGACAGGATTTGCAATTGCTGGCGCACTGATTTTCAGCAGCATTGCTGGTATTTGATCAGGTCCAGACTGGTATTTCATTTTTTGCTTACGGAGAAGTTTAGTAACGACACTGACAGGCACTGGTCTAAAACTGAATTCCTGTCTGATACAGGGACTTTGCACAGTTGGGGGGGCCTGACCTGCATGAGGCCTCTCTGATTGCATGTCATTTCCTAGCTTGGCAATCAAAGTGGTGCCACATCCAACAAAATAATCATTAAAGGCAATTGCTACATCTAGGGGGTGTTGCAGGGTTTGGTTGTTTACTTTGACAGCAGCTGGCTGGGAGTGGACTGGGGGTGCTTGTATGTTACTTATGGTTCTCCAAAAGTTTCTAGGGTCTGATATGTTATTGTTTAGATTTTCATTGAAGTAATGGGCTTTGGCCATTTTTGTTTGTTTTGTGCATTCATTCCGGCATTTTCGGTATTCGTAGTGATCGTTCATGGAACCAGTACTCTTGAAATTTGACCACCGTGAATCTCTAAGCTGGTACATTAGTGTAAGATCAGCTGTAACCCAGGGGAGATGAGTCCCTTTTACTCGCAGTTTACGCAGCGGAGCATGGGAATTCCAGACTTGCAGGAGCTCAGACTGAAAGTATTCAACTGCTTGTGGGTGACAGCTTCATCTTTGACCCCCTACACTGATCTTTTGGAAGTTCCTTATCTGGTTCATAATAAATAGAATGAAAATTGACAGTATCACTGTATAAACATTGGTTATTCCCAACTAAAAATAACTGTTCTGTGCTAAATGATCCGGGTATAAATGTGTAATTAATAAACATTCCGTGGGTGCACACCCTAATGAAATGGGCTGCGCACGCCAATGCCTTTTAAGACATGTTTATAAGTTTCATCAACATTTTATATGCAATATAGTCCTTGCGGTTGTTATGTTGTGTGGTTACCGTTTCAAAGATTCACAAACATATTTAGACTTTATTCTTACTCCAACAACACCTGGACCTAGGGTGGCAGAATGGAAGGGGAGCATAAAAATCTGTGAAAGGGCTGCTAATATAGGTAGACAATTAAAATTATGCAATATATATGCAAGTGAAGGAGAGAAAGAGGAGACATCCACAAAGCACCCCCTCAGTTTCCACCTCACACCCCATTCTCAGGACACAAAGCCACCCCAGAAAACATCCCTATCCATTCCATTCCACATGCAGCAAGCATACAGTGTATAGCAGAGATACAATATCAATCAACCTCCCAGCAATGAGTCACTAGCCTGGAATATATATTGTTAGAAATCACTTGGTGTAAATAAGATACTTTGCTTTTGGTCTATATATTACCTTTTTTATTGACATAAATAGAAGAGATAGGTTTCATTTATTGTAGATAAATGAATTTGGTAATGGGGAGAGTAAGGGGGCAGCAGAAGTTCGAGTGCCTAGGGCAGCAAGAAACTTGCACATGCCCTCTACAAGAAAATGAAAGGCGAGTATCATTTTATTATAGAAATAAAAACTATATTGTTACTGCATTGTTAGTTATGTAATGTATTATAAAAGAGGGCAGCTGCCAGTTTGCAATGCTCTCTTTAAGGGAAGGCTAGCCTGCATTGTTTCTGCTACTTTATACATCCACATGGAACAGTGATGCGGAGTGTGCTTGGTTTATATTGTCTGACCAAAGCGAAATTGGATAGAAAATTTAAAAAATACAATAAATAGATATACAGTATATTTTAGTTGTCTACTTGGCCATCCCTCCTGGATAAATCTTTACTGCCACATAATATAGAGCATATGCCATAATTTACCCCCGCAGTGTTTATAAAACATAATGGGGGTTATTCAGAGAGCACCGAAATGCTCTCTCGTTCCCTGCACTTCCGTGCACTTCAGGGAATC
The DNA here is from genome assembly GCA_009667805.1 of Leptobrachium leishanense. Lineage (NCBI taxonomy): Eukaryota > Metazoa > Chordata > Amphibia > Anura > Megophryidae > Leptobrachium > Leptobrachium leishanense. The sequence continues at coordinate 64,423,861 of CM019071.1, read as the reverse complement.
AATTTCCCTCCCCTGCAGGGAATTCGGCATTCACCGCAGGGTTTCCGAAGTGCAGGGAATTGGCTGCTGAATGCTGCCCCCAATCCGCTGCCCGCCACTGCCAATCCGCCGAACATCTACCGCAAACCCGCCAGAAGGCCGCCAAACACAGCCGACAAGACGCTGAACGGGTGAAAAAAAGAAAAACGATACGATTGAAAGTGTTAAGATTGAAACGCTGTTTGCAAAAGAACTACTGAATGAAAATGCCTGGAATTTACATATAAGATCCTATGAATGATAATAAAAAGGTCTGTTACAGAAAAAAGAAAAAACGCTTTTAAAAAAAACTGCAAAAACATTTTGCCGCAAAAAATCCTGAAAAATGTGTTTAAGATCCTAACAATTCAATAAATAAAGAGACTTTTTACTGCAGATTAAAATAATCAACAGTTTATTAGATATTGAGTTAAAACGGGAATATTGTTTCCATTAAGCCTATGGGGTTCGTCTGAATAAACCTGCCGAATGACATCCCCAAGTGGCATTCTTAAGTGGACGCTCAGAGTTGATTCCTGGAGTTTTATCCAAGATCCCCTACGCCATCACGATCCCTAATTCCTGTGTCTCCTCTCTCCACAGGTAGGCATTATCACCCATCATCCACAGACACCCACATCTCAACTGATCCCCTGCATACTTTTGCTGGTAGGACCCCCATCACCCAGTATTCGCAGGCACCCACATTATAACGTTTCCTTGTTTTTTTCTGTTTTTTTATTTAGTTTTGTTTTTCTCCACCATTTGCTTTGCTAATTAGCATGTGAATCTCCTGCCCTATTGACACAGCCCATCCAGCTTCAGGTGTTTGCATTTAGGCAGTTAAAAAGTAATCAGTCCGCCCTTTATAACATTTAAGACCAGCTCCACTGAGCCTTGGCTCTTGTGACATCCCCAAGTGGCATTCTTAAGTGGACGCTCAGAGTTGATTCCTGGAGTTGCGGGACTGGAGGAAGGAACTGCAAGGCCCAATTTTACTCTGGGTAAACGCACGTCTATATCATGCTTTCTCTCACGCTTCTGCTCTTTACTTCTACCTTTCTCCTTAAATGGAACTCCTGCCCCTCTACCACCGACCCCTACACTATCTGCATCTCTCCCTCCCTCCTCTCGTCCCACATGATGGCCTCACATGAGCTCCTTTGTTTCCTCAGAACATGGTCTCCCTCTAACTCTCGTGCTGCCAATCACTCCCACAAATCCCATTCCCACCTTCTCTTTCTCACCCTCCTGCTGTTACTCTATTCAGGTGACATATCCCCTAACCCTGGCCCCACAACACATCCAATACTTCACTCTCATCCTATCTCCATCGCACATAAATCACCTCCCTGCAAGCCCAGCAACCTCATCCCATAATCCCTCAGCGCCTGTCCTCTTTCTCCTGCGCCCTCTGGAACGCTCGCTCTGTGTGCAACAAACTCACAGCCGTCCATGACCTCTTCCTTTCAAACTCCTTCAACCTCCTAGCTTTAACTGAAACCTGGCTATCTCCCTCTGACACGGCCTCCGTTGCTGCTCTCTCACATGGAGGTCTACACTTGAGCCATACCCCCAGACCGGGTGAGAGAAATGGTGGCGGGGTCGGAATCCTGCTCTCTCCCACCTGTACCTACCAGCATCTCCCTCCACCCCCATCCCTCTCCTCCTCCTTCGAGACACACTGCATCCGCCTGTTCTCTCCTCTGGCTCTCAGGGTGGCAGTCATCTACCGCCCACCGGGACCAACCTCCCAGTTCTTTGACCACTTTGCTACCTGGCTTTCTCACTTCCTGTCTTCTAAACTTCCATGCCTAATTCTCGGGGACTTCAACATTCCCATTGTTGATCCTGCTGCCTCCAAACTTCATTCACTCACGTCCTCCCTTGGACTCACACAATCCTCCCTCCTCCCTACCCACCGCGATGGTCACGCTATTGACCTTGTCTTTTCCAACCTCTGCTCCATTTCTGAGTTCAACTGTCGCCCTTTCCCCATCTCTGACCACCACCTTCTCTCTTTCAACCTATCTGGACTTCCTAAACACCCTGCTCCCCCACCCCGCACACACACTCGCAGAAATCTACATTCTGTGGACCCCCATCAATTCTCCAACCTACTTCACCACCTCCCTCACACCTCATCCTTCACCTGCCCTGATGCTGCCACTAATCACTACAACACTACTCTTATCTCTGCTCTAGACACTCTTGCTCCTCTTCGACTCTGTAAGGCCCCACGCTGCCAGCTTCAGCCCTGGCACACCCTCTAGACTCGCTACCTGCAAAGATGCTCCCGCACTGCAGAGCGTGCCTGGAGGAAATCCCGCTCTGAAGCTGATTTTGTTCACTTCAAGTTTATTCTCCGGTCATACACCTCTGCCCTCCACTTGGCCAAACAATCCTTCTTCTCAGCTCTTATATCTACGCTGTCCTCCAACCCTAAACGGCTCTGGTCCACCTTCAACACCCTCCTCTACCCACCTGCACCTCCCCCCACAGCTGCCTTCAGCACTCAAGACCTGGCAGACTACTTCCTCAGTAAAACTCTAACTATCAGAAGCAACATCCCAACACAAGATAGTTATCTGCCACCTCCACTCCCAGAGGTCCCCTCTGCCACCCTCTGTCGCTTCCTCCCAGCCACTGAGGAGGAAGTCAATTCCTTATTGTCCTCCTCACATCTCACCACATGCCCGCTCGACCCCATTCCCTCACATCTAATTCCTCCCCTCTCCTCCTCCCTCACCCCTGCTCTCACACACATCTTCAACCTTTCTCTCTCCACTGGCTCCTTTCCATCCGCCTTCAAACACGCGCTAGTTACCCCTTTACTAAAGAAACCATCCCTCGATCCCAACTCTCCATCCAACTACCGCCCTGCTTCCCTTCACATCAAAGCTCTTAGAAAAACTAGTCTTCAACCGCCTCTCCCTCTTCCTGTCCTCCAATTCCCTACTTGACCCCCTGCAATCTGGCTTCCGTCCCCTACACTCAACTGAAACTGCCCTCACCAAAGTCACCAACGACCTCCTAACTGCTAAAAAACACGGCCACTATTCTATTCTCATCCTGCTCGACCTCTCGGCTGCTTTTGACACTGTTGACCACCCCCTCCTTCTACAGACCCTCAACTCTCTGGGTCTCGGTGACACTGTACTCGCTTGGGTCGAATCCTATTTATCCAACAGGTCCTTCTGTGTGTCCTTTGCTGGAAACTCCTCCTCCTCATTGCCTCTATCTGTTGGTGTACCTCAAGGCTCTGTCCTTGGTCCTCTGCTCTTTTCCATCTACACCTCCTCCTGGGCAAAATCATCAACAGCTTTGGCTTCAATTACCACCTCTACGCTGATGACACTCAGATCTACCTCTCTACCCCTGATCTCTCTCCCCCTGTCCTTTCAAAAGTCAGTGACTGTTTATCTGGCATCTCCTCCTGGATGGCCTCCACCACCTAAAGATCAACATGTCAAAGACTGAACTCCTACTTATTCCTCCCTCCAATGCCTCCCCACCTCCTGACTTCTCTATCACGGTGGAGGGTATCACCATTTCCCCATCAAACCAAGTTCGCTGTCTTTGAGTTACACTTGACTCTGCTCTTTCCTTCATCCCCCACATCAAGTCTCTTTCCTCCTCCTGCCGATACCAACTGCGTAATATTTCCAGAATTCGGCCATTTCTTACCGCTGTCACCACAAAACAACTCATACACGCCCTGGTAATCTCCCGACTCGTCTATTGCAATAATCTCTTATCTGGCCTCCCTCTGTCCCGCCTCTCCCCCCTACAAACCATCCTGAACGCCTCCGCCAGGCTAATTCACCTCACCCGCCGCTCTGTCTCTGCCGCTCCCCTCTGCGAGTCCCTTCACTGGCTCCCCATCCACTGCAGAATTAAGTTCAAAATCCTTATCCTTACCTACAAAACCCTCACTAACTCAGCTCCCCACTACCTGTCCTCACTAATCACCAAATACACCCCGGCCCGCTCCCTAAGGTCAAACAGTGACCTGCGACTAGCTTCTCCCCGCATCACCTCTTCCCATGATAGACTGCAGGATTTCTCACGCGCAGCCCCCACTCTCTGGAACGCTCTCCCTCGTACTGTCAGACTTTCCCCTAACTTCTCTTCCTTCAAACGCTCCCTTAAAACGTTCCTATTTAGGGAAGCCTACCACCCAACTCACTGACGCAACCATCAATCACTCTCACCTTACAGTCCTCTCCTCCTGTTTCCAACCCCAACCCTCCTAGATTGTGAGTTCCTACGGGAATAGGGCCCTCATCTCCTCCTGTACTGTTTGTCAAATGTTGTTCAATGTATTGTAACCCTGTCTATACTGTGCTTATTGTACAGCGCTGCAGAATATGCTGGCGCTTTATAAATAAAGAATAATAATAATAACCACCGAGCACCAGGGCACTTCAGCAACTTTTCACTGCTGTTCTGTGTTCTCTGAATAGATTAACCATTGCTTCTTTATGGGGGATTTCACTGCTCTCAATCAGGCACTGTTCTTGCTGTCAGTTCGCCAAAACTTGGCAAACTGCCTGCTCTCTGAATAGCCGAATGGCCACGAAATGTCATCGTACAGAGAGGTTCAGTGACATTTTGGGGCCAGATTGGCTCTCTCTGAATAGACCTTAAAGTATAAAATAAAACATTATGGTAATTAAAAAAATACAAACCCAACGGTAAATTGATTAAATCGGTATGCTCACGTATTTGACCTCTGCTCCTGTGCTTTGTATTTGTCAGTGGCATGTACCCAGGAGCTAATCTATGGCGCAATAGGTAATCCAAGAAGGTGGGTTTAATCAACAATGGCATGATAATCCTCTTGCCTCTTCTCCATTAATTTTGTAGTGCCCTGTGCCAGCTACACATGCCTGTACGCCACCTGGAAGCAGACAGGAATGTTCTGTAAGAAAACCACCAGCATATAATGAGAGGCAAACATCCACTTAATCCAAACACTACATTCTTACATGATCTAAGAAAGTGGCATGCAAGTGAAAGATTCAAGCATTGTCCTGGACTAATTCTCATTATGGTACAAGTTTTTGGACAGATCACTTAATCAGGTTTGCCATAGGAAGGCACATTTAACTTGGTAGAAAAATAATTGGAATTATCAAAACATCTTTCAGGATACATAACAACCCTTCCAGAATCTGGGTGCCAGGATTACATAAAAAACGAAATCATAGCATTATGTTATGTTTCTATAACTGATGGAAGTATGATGACAAACAGGGTCAGCAGCCATTTCTGTCTGGAACTTCGAAAGTAGAAAGCTGGAAACATATACAGGGTAATTCAAAGAGATTCGAAAAGTCACCACACGTTCGGTGACTTTTCGTTCTCTTCAATTCGGTTCCTTTTGCCGATCCCATTTCGGTGACCCTGCGGTGTATTCAGCAAGCACCACAGGGTCCCCGAATTGCAGGGAAAAGCTGCCGCAAACCTGACGAAAACTAACCACAAAACTCGGCGAATGCACGCCGAAAACCCACAAAAACATCTGGATTAACCCACCGAAAACCACGGAAAAACCCGAGCAGGAGCCGATCACACGCAGCGAAGCCTCCGGAGAAAGCTGACACCGCAGAGTGAAGTGAATAAATTAGGAAAACAGTTTGCATGAATGATTGAAAAGTGAAACGCTGTTTGCAAAGAAACTACTGAGCGAAAATGTCTGAAATTTACATATGAGGTCCAAGGAATGATAATAAAAAGGGCTGTTACAGAAAAAATAAGTAAAATTAAAAAAAAAAAAACGGACTTTTAGAAAAAAAAAAAAAATGCTTAAAATATCCTAAAAAAATCTATAAATAAAGAGACTCTTTACTGCAGAATTTTATAATGAACGGTTTATTAGATATTGAATTAAAACCGGAATATTTTTAACATTGAAGCCTATGGGATACTCCTGAATAAACTTGCCGAATTAAACCACCGAATGGCAGGGCATTTCGGGAACCTTTCACTGCTGGTTTGTGTTCTCTGAATAGACGAAGCAGTGCTTTTTTATGGGGATTCACTGCCCTCGAACAGGCACTGAACAGGCACCGTATGTTCAGGCAATTCGCCAGGATTTGGCGAATTGCCTGCTCTCTGGATAGCCGAATGGCCAAAAAAGGTAACCGAACGCTGCTTTTCAGCGTTCGGTTACCTTTCTCAAGCAATTCGGATCTCTTTGAATTACCCTGATATACTTCAGGAGCATGACAACAGCTGAGTTGCACTCATTGATTCATTGACCTGTAAGATGACAATTATTTCCTCCAAACTAATCAGCATTAAGAGGTGAAAGAACTGGAACCTCAAATCTGAACAGAAATGCACTCGCAGCAATGGAAGGGTTTTGTACAGGAATTGCAATACAGTTGAAGTTGCTGCCTCAAACAATACACTGGATACTCATGTTTCTACCATTGCATATGATACTAGAAAAGGACTCCCAAAGGCAAAAATAAACACTGCTTATTTTGTGTATATAAAATATAAAAATGCTATTATGTATACAAAAGAATATGAAATCTTTTTGTGATTTGACAACTTGTGACATATTCATCTCTACACACGGAGCTTATAAATCAACAAACAATTTCATCAAATGTATATGACTAGTGATACATATATTAAAATTAACGTGCACTTAACAAAACGTAAATCAAAAAAAAACGAGAAATTGGATACGTATAATAGTGTCTGGTCTTATTTTCTTTTTGTCATTATAGTCCAAGTCCTTTATGCCATTCTTTCCTTGATGCTTGGAACAAGTCCTAAAATAGACAAAAGAAAAAATAGTGCAACACTGTGGAGGGCCAATATTTAACAATCTATAGTGCAGATTTAAAACTTTCATTATCCAAAGCCTAATAGTTCATGGCTCTGGGTTAATTCGCCTTAGGTCTATTTGGGGACGACCTTAGACCTCTTCCCCTGTAATGATCTCAGACAACAGCAAAAGGAGACCGGAATCCCAGCAATCTCTGTTTTTTGTTTCACATGGAGCTCTTTAGGAATAAGCGCAGATGATGCTTTTTTCTTGTTATGTGTTTGTTTAAAATCTTTAAATAAAGAATTAAAAAAAAGAGTCACAGTGCGACCAGACGCGGCCACGCAGGGCCGCCACTTCTACTGTCATGGAAAAAAAAACCAAAACCAAACAATATAGACATGAACACATAGAAAACGTTCATGTAAGTCAACAAGCAAAAAGTAGATGAAATATGACAAAAGAAAACCTAAGATAAGACACCGTAGGGAAGATTAAAGAAAGCTCCGCTCAAACGTCGTCGGGTAGAGAAAACAGAAAAAAAAAACACACGCCCAAGTCCTCAGAAACCATCTCTTGTAGAAAGAGGGAGCAAAAAAAAAAAAAAAAGAAGGGGGGGGAGAAAAAGGAGAAGGGGGTTGGGATCCTCTATTGTGACCAATGGGTCAGAAAATCAGGAGCTGAGGCGGGAAAAAAGCTCAATGCGGTGGGGGCAGTGGAGGGGTACATGTAGACACATTAGAGCAGGAACCGGCTAAAAAAGAAAAAAAGAAAAGAAAAAAGGGCACGTAGGCAAAAGTTCTCAGTCCGGGGGTGCGGGCTCGCGGTCGGGGATAAGTCTCATGCCCAAAAGAATCGGCCATGCCTCGGCTGGCTCCGAGATGGTGGTGGGGACATTCTCATGTGTTACCACAAGTGACCCAGCCACACCCCAGCGGTAACGGGTCCCTTTACGTCGAAGAAAAGTAGTCACCTCTCGGAAGCGCCGTCTCGCCATCAGGGTTATAAAGGGAAGGTCTCGGTACAGCTGCAACTGTGCTCCCTCAAACCGGATAGGTGCGCGGGCCCCTGGAGCTGCTAAAAGTTGCGACTTGGCAGCTGCATCACCCGCCACCGCAATGACATCACTTGAGGCATCCGCAGGGGCCGCCGCAGCCTTACGGGTTCGATACACTGCCCCAAGGATCTCGGGCGACTCCGGTGGAGAATCCAAGGCCTGACGTGCCACGCGGTTCGTGTAGTTGAGCAGATCCACTGTGGGGACCGACTCCGGGATCCCCCATATACGGACATTACGGCGGCAGTGGCGGGATTCCAGAGCCTCCACTGTGCGGGTAAGTAAATCCACTTGCGACCGAAGGGCGCACACCTGAGAAGACAGGACTGCTTGTTCCCCAGCTAGTTCCGCATTTTGGGCCTGCATCGTCACGACCTGGGAGCGGACCCCCTCCACTTCAGAGCGGAGTCCGGAAACTTCTGTAGACCAAAGGGTTTTAATTTCAGCGATAAAGCATCGATAGTCTCCCATCGTGGTGGGACGTCCATCATCGGAGGCAGCAACATGGTCCAGGGCAAGGTGTGCAGAAGGTGTCCCAGCGGCTGCCGGTGGAGTCCCCGAACTTCCAGAGATGCCTGGGGATGGTTGGTTAGAGTCCTCAGCGAAAGGGCGGGTGGGCCGTGTGGGCAGGTCACCTGCGTCAGAGTGGGAAATGTCCTCCTCCGAGCCCCCAGAAGAGGGATCAGAGGTAGGCGCTGTCACCCTGAGGCCGTCGCCAGGGCTTTCTTCCGTTTCTTCTGGGCCCGTTTGCGTGCCGCGGAGCTCAGCGCTGCTCCATCTCGTAGTTGCGAGGTCGGGCCAGCCAATCAAAAACAGGGCCTCGTCCCGTAGGCCATGAGGTATCGTCCTCCTCTGAAGTGCCACAACCCTGGGCAGGGCCGGCGCTAACGTAAGGCGGCACAGGTGGCCGCCTTACTCTCTGGCGTCCTGCCAGTGTGAGGGGCGCCGGCCCGGGGCGGAATTGGATGACCGAGCCGAGGACCCGAGGTGCGTTCGGATCATCAGAAAAAATGGGAGAGCAGGCGCCGCGCAGCCTAGGCTGAGGCTCCATCCGAGCATGCATGGCCATTGGCCGCTCGCTCGCCTGGGATGGGAGGGGACAATGAGAGGGAGGGGACAACAAGCACCACGTGGTTCCCTTGCTTCCCGAATCCAATCACAGGCGAGCGAGAAAGGTGCGTGCACGTGTGCATCACATGCCCAGCGCCAGCGGCCGCTCACAGTCGCCTCGAGACGTGACGTCACGTGTCACACGAGTCGGACTCTGAGACTGTCGGAGTAGCTTGTTACATTACAGACGCAGAGCGGACGGTGCCTAGCTTAAGATAAGCCTAAACTAAAAAAGTTGGTAAACTTGCTTCTACTAAAAACCTACTACCTGGTCCCTGTCCCTGGTCTGGTCTCTCTCACTCCCTGACTGCCTGAGAGTGGACTGAGTAGAAGAACTAGAACGCCAGCGGGCGACGGGGGGCCTGGCAGGCTGAGGCAGCAGAAGTCAGCAGGCAGGCGCAGCAGCCATTGAGCTGAGCAGTGCTGTGCACACTGCCACACAGTCAGCAGAGCAGAGAGGTAAGAGACTCGCTGGGGGAAAATTTATATCATAATACACATGAGCTGGGGGCCGCAAATATACCCATATGAGCAGCTGGGGGCCGCAAATATACCCATACATGAGCTGGGGGCCGCAAATATACCCATATGAGCAGCTGGGGGCCGCAAATATACCCATACATGAGCTGGGGGCCGCAAATATACCCATATGAGCAGCTGGGGGCCGCAAATATACCCATACATGAGCTGGGGGCCGCAAATATACCCATATGAGCAGCTGGGGGCCGCAAATATACCCATACATGAGCTGGGGGCCGCAAATATACCCATATGAGCAGCTGGGGGCTGCAAATATACCCATACATGAGCTGGGGGCAGCAAATATACCCTTATGAGCAGCTGGGGGCCGCAAATATACCCATATGAGCAGCTGGGGGCTGCAAATATACCCATACATGAGCTGGGGGCCGCAAATATACCCATACATGAGCTGGGGGCCGCAAATATACCCATATGAGCAGCTGGGGGCTGCAAATATACCCATACATGAGCTGGGGGCCACAAATATACCCATATGAGCAGCTGGGGGCCTCAAATATACCCATATGAGCAGCTGGGGGCTGCAAATATACCCATACATGAGCTGGGGGCCGCAAATATACCCATACATGAGCTGGGGGCCGCAAATATACCCATATATGGGCATGATCTGACGTCTATTATATATATCTGTGGGCCAGGGGCGGATCCAGGGGGGGCAACGGGGCAATTGCCCCCCCCGAGATTCTGATAAATCGACTCTGAGCCGGGGACCCAGATGCCGGGCAGCGCGGGAGTGCCTGCCCGGTCCTGAAGAGTCTGTCCTGTTAAAGGGAAGCGGCTGCGTGCAGGCGCAGCCGGTCACGTGGTCCGGCTAATCAGGTGGTACTGAGTCTCTGTACCACCTGACTGGCCGGACCGCGTGACCTGCGCACGCACGCACGCAGCCGCATCACCTTCAACAGGACGGACTCTTCAGGACCGGGCAGGCACTCCCGCGCTGCCCGGCATCTGGGTCCCCTCAACCCCTGCCGGAGCTGGAGCAATATCCAGGTGAGAGCTGGGCAAATCCATGTGTAAGCTGGGCAAATCCATGACCTGGGGGCAAATCCATGAGCTGGGCAAATCCATGAGCTGGGGGCAAATCCATGACCTGGGGGTAAATCCATGAGCTGGGCAAATCCATGAGCTGGGGGCAAATCCATGACCTGGGGGCAAATCCATGAGCTGGGCAAATCCATGAGCTGGGAGCAAATCTATGACCTGGGGGCAAATCCATGAGCTGGGCAAATCCATGAGCTGGGGGCAAATCTATGGCCTGGGGGGAAAATCCATGAGCTGGGCAAATCCATGAGCTGGGGGCAAATCCATGAGCTGGGCAAATCCATGAGCTGGGGGCAAATCCATGAGCTGGGGGCAAATCCATGACCTGGGGGCAAATCCATGAGCTGGGCAAATCCATGAGCTGGGGGCAAATCCATGACCTGGGGGCAAATCCATGAGCTGGGGGCAAATCCATGAGCTGGGCAAATCCATGAGCTGGGGGCAAATCCATGAGCTGGGCAAATCCATGTGTGAGCTGGGGGCAAATCCATGTGTGAGGTGGGGGCAAATCCATGTGTGAGCTGGGGCAAATCCATGTGTGAGCTGGGGCAAATCCATGAGCTGGGGCAAATCCATGAGCTGGGGGCAAATCCATGTGTGAGCTGGGGGCTCTCTGCTCCTCTAGATTGTAAAATCCGGGGTGCCCTCTGCTCCTCTAGATTGTAAGCTCCTGGGTGTCCTCTGCTCCTCTAGATTGTAAACTCCTGGGTGCCCTCTGCTCCTCTAGATTGTAAGCTCCTGGGTGCCCTCTGCTCCTCTAGATTGTAAGCTCCTGGGTGCCCTCTGCTCTTCTAGATTGTAAGCTCCTGTGAGCCGGGCCCTCTGCTCCTCTAGATTGTAAACTCCTGGGTGCCCTCTGCTCCTCTAGATTGTAAGCTCCTGGGTGCCCTCTGCTCTTCTAGATTGTAAACTCCTGTGAGCCGGGCCCTCTGCTCCTCTAGATTGTAAGCTCCTGTGAGCCGGGCCCTCTGTAAATTCTCGTGAGTCGGGCTCTCTGCTAAAACACCTTATTTTCTGTCAGTGCCCCTCCCGAGACTAGTCTCTGGATGCGCCCCTGCTGTGGGCATGATCTGAGGTCTGTTATATATTATGTGCAATGCATGATGATCTGAGGTCTATATGTATCTATGACTATGGGCATGATCTGAGGTCTATATGTATCTATGACTATGGGCATGATCTGAGGTCTATATGCATCTGCGGGCATGATTGATCTGAGGTCTATATATGTATCTGTGGGCTGGCATGATCTGGTCTGTATATATGTATCTGGGCTTGATAGTATTCGGATTAAATTGGCAGTAATTTACATCATGTATTTTATTCAATAGACATTTTCTAGATGGATCATGGGCATAACGTATCAGTGCGGTCGGGCGGCTGATATAAGTGGAGTGTATAGACCTTGCCTATAAACATGCGCTTTGTGAAAATAAAGTTGTTGTGTTGAACAAATGTTAATAAAATGCACTTTACAAAACCATAGTTTTTTTTTCTGTAAATGAAAAACAGGTTAAATGAACACTCTAAATTCCAGAACCACTATAGCTTAACCACTTCAATGCTAAGGACGCGCTCAGCGCGTCCTCAGCATTGCCGCTGGTATGCGGAGGACGCGCTGAGCGCGTCCTCGCATTGGGGTCAGCGTTCGGCCGGGTTCCGGCCGATCGCTGGCCCCTCCGGTGCGGGCTGACATCCTGGATGTCAGCCCGGCATCCGGAGCAGTGGCCGCCATTATTATGTGTCATCGCGCCCCCGCGATGACACATAATTCAGGCGCCCCCCCCCGCATGTGCGGAGGAGGCGCCTGAAAGGGAGGGGGGGAGGTCCTTCGGACCTCTCTCCCTCCCGATCGGCGGCTCACAGGGGCTTAACCCAGGCATCATTTGGAAGGGCACAGCCTGCCCTTCCAAATGATGCCTGGCATTAACCCCTGGGGAGCTGGATCGCAAATCGGCGCTGAAAGCGCCGATTTGCGATCCTTCCCGGGAGCTGGCCGACATCTTGGATGTCGGCCAAGCTTCCGGGAACTCCCCCAGAGGACTGGCGTCATCGTGCGTAGCACGATGACGCCAGTCCTAGCATTAACCCCTAACTGCCACGAACTGTGGAGATAGGGAGTTCCAATGAACTCCCTATCTCCCGATCCGTGGCAGTTAGGGGTTAAATTTTGATATCGTTGGATCGGCCAGAGCATGGCCGTTCCAACGATACCAAACATGAAAGTAAAAAAAATTGTAAAAAAAAAAAAAAGAAAATAAAAATAAAAAAAAATTAAAAAAAAAAATAAAAAAAAAAAATAAACACTTTTTTTTTTTTTTTTGTTTTGTTAATGCAGCAATATTGTTCCATTTCAATTATAATGTGAACAATGATGCTGCATTAACGATTTTTGTATGCGGTGCGTTTGAAAAATGGTGTCATTTTCCCCAAAAAAAAATGTAACGAGACCCCATCTCTAATTTTTTTAACAAGCGCACCCCATACAAAATATAACCGCAATTGCTCGCATGTTAAAATGTGGAAAAAAACACTTTACACGCTGTAAATTATTGAAAATACATATTTTATTGCATTTTTTGTTATAATATACAAACATGACATAACGTATACATATAATAATGACATATTATGAATCTACCGAGTCTGACGGAAAGAACGATATATAATATGTCGATGTCATATACTAAAATAAGCCTTAAAAACACGTTTAAACATGATGCGCAAAACAGGTAAAAAATGACCTCAGCACAGGGGCGGGAAAAGCCTCAGCAGCGAAAGGGTTAATAGAGTGGTTATGGTGAAAATATGTTGTTCCTACAGTCTGACAAATGTAACTACTGCCTTTCCAGAAGAAAGACAGTGTTTATATAAATCCATAAAGACAGCACTGGTGGCTGTCCCCCCCAATCAGTGACTCACAACGCTGCTAAAGGTTGTCCTTGCAAAACCAACTTTAAGCATCCTTTAATCTCACCGAACACTAACGATAGAGATTATTATGCATCTCTATCCTGATTGGCTTGACATGACGGGGGGGGGGCACCAAAACACACCTTCGCCTGACTAGGCAAAAAAGCTTGCACCGGCCCTGACCCTGGGACATGACAGGAGAGGGAGCTACTGTTCCAGAAAGGCTACCTCCATGCAGGGAATCACATATATCCCTCTGTCTGGGGCCCTCTGACCTGCTCAATAGCTGCTTCTGGGTTTTCTTTCCCATGTCCGGGAGTGATCAGCAAGCGGCAGCCGGAAATCAGTTCCACGTGAAAACTAATAAACTCCCCAGGCTCCGGAAGATGGCTGCCGCTCCAGGCCCGAGATCCACCAGGCCAAAACAGCAGCGGAATATGTCCAGGAAGCCCTCGTGCGGATGACCCACAGGTGCTCCGTGGGTGGCAGGTCCGTGGGAAAACCAGATAGGATAGAAAAGTCGCTGTAAAATGGCTAAAATGCTGAAAAATCAACAGAGCTCTCCCAGCTTGCGACCTCTCACATCCACTGCTAGCCACACACCCCCTTGTTATGTTTTGTACATGAACTGGGTTGGTTACTTTTCGTCATTTCAGCTGCCCTGGTAGGGTGTATGCGCGACACCGCTTTTCCTGTATGAGAATTCATTAAAGACACATACCCATTTCAAAAGAGTTAAAGTGACATTAAACCCTCAGATTTTTTAACATAAACCAATACTGTAATGTGTGCCTTACTGTAATTCATGGTTGTTTTCCTTCTCTTTGCTTTTCTTCCTTTTAAATCTGTAGCTCTTCTCATACTGGGGGAGAACTTCCTTTTGCAGCTGGCTGCCTCTTCCTGTAATACTGGCTCAGGTTGCAAACCTATACACAGACACCATGTATCCATTCCAGAGACAAGGCAGTCTGCTGAAACAGGAAGTTCTCCCCTAGCATGAGAAGAGATAAGGATTTAAAAGGAAGAGCAGCAAAGAGAAGGAAAACTACCATGGATTACAGTAAATCACACATTACAGTATTGTTTTATGTTAAAAAATCTGAGGGTTTAATGTCACTTTAACGGAGGTAATTATTATTGTCATACAAAAGGAAAGTTGACAACTTGAAAATTGGCTCACAGGAATTCCGAGGAGTCAACTCTGGATTTTAAGGAACAGCCATCACAAGTAATGAAAAAGTTTGAAGACAAAGGTTATTAGAGTTAGGGATGCACCGATACCACTTTTTTAAGACCGAGTATGAGTACCGATACTTTTTAAAAGTACTCACCGATACCGAGTACCGATACTTTTATTTAATGTCATGTGACGCTTTCCAATAACAACAGACCTCATATAAAAATACCCCCAGCTCACATGTATATTTCCCCCCGAGATATATATATATATATATATACAGATAATCCCCAGCTCACATGTAGCTTGCCCCAGCTCATATGGATATGCCCCAGCTCTCATGGATTTGCCCCCAGCTCTCATGGATTTGCCCCCAGCTCTCATGGATATGCCCCCAGCTCTCATGGATTTGCCCCCAGCTCTCATGGATGTGCCCCCAGGTCACATGGATTTGCCCCCAGCTCTCATGATTTGCCCCCAGCTCACATGGATATGCCCCAGCTCTCATGGATTTGCCCCCAGCTCTCATGGATTTGCCCCCAGCTCTCATGGATATGCCCCCAGCTCTCATGGATTTGCCCCCAGCTCTCATGGATATGCCCCCAGCTCTCATGGATATGCCCCAGCTCTCATGGATTTGCCCCCAGCTCTCATGGCTTTGCCCCCAGCTCTCATGGATTTGCCCCCAGCTCTCATGGATTTGCCCCCAGCTCTCATGGATGTGCCCCCAGGTCACATGGATTTGCCCCCAGCTCTCATGATTTGCCCCCAGCTCACATGGATATGCCCCAGCTCTCATGGATTTGCCCCCAGCTCTCATGGATTTGCCCCCAGCTCTCATGGATATGCCCCCAGCTCTCATGGATTTGCCCCCAGCTCTCATGGATATGCCCCCAGCACTCATGGATATGCCCCAGCTCTCATGGATTTGCCCCAGCTTTCATGGATTTGCCCCCAGCTCTCATGGATATGCCCCAGCTCTCATGGATATGCCCCCAGCACTCATGGATTTGCCCCCAGCACTCATGGATTTGCCCCCAGCTCACATGGATATGCCCCAGCTTTCATGGATTTGCCCCCAGCTCTCATGGATTTGCCCCAGCTCTCATGGATATGCCCCCAGCTCTCATGGATTTGCCCCAGCTCTCATGGATATGCCCCCAGCTCTCATGGATTTGCCCCCAGCTCTCATGGCTTTGCCCCCAGCTCTCAGGGATTTGCCCCCAGCTCTCACGGATTTCCCACCACGCGCTCATGGATTTGCCCCCAGCTCTCATGGATTTGCCCCCAGCTCTCATGGATTTGCCCCCAGCTCACATGGATTTGCCCCCAGCTCGAACGCTGGGGAAGCTGGCCGCATGCATGAAAAGCACGCGGCCAGCATTCCCCTCTGGCGCGCTCACCCACCCTTCCTGAAGGTCCGGTCGCTTGGCAGTAATGCGATCACCTGGCCGCCGGGCGCATCTGTGACGCTGCCTCCAGCCGAGAGGCAGCATCACAGGAGCGCCCAGTGGCCGCGGGAACGCATCACTGCCAAGCGACCGGACCTCCAGGATGGGTGAGTATGAGGCGCACCGGAGGGGAACGCTGACCGCGTGCTTTTCATGCACACGGCCAGCTTCCTCAGCCCCGCGGATACCAGCAAGCCGGCCCAGTGCCGGCTTCAGGTATCGGCGGGATGTATCGGGCCGTTTGCACGAGTAACAAGTACTCGTGCAAACAGCAATATCGGCCCCGATCCCGATACTAGTATCGGTATCGGTGTATCCCCAGTTATGATAAGACGACTTTCAAGGCAGTAACAAATGAAGTAACAGACATAGAGCAAAGTTAATCCAATACAAAGAGAAGGAGAGAGAGATAGGATAGGATATCCATCCTTCCTGTTTACATACAATCATCAAAATAAGAAAATTAGAAATATAATTAGAAGACATTGTTTTACGAGAAGATCTATGACTAAAAGAAATTCTACCATTGAAACTAAGAATTGTTTGCAGTGCAGTACAGAATTTAAGAGCAAAAATAGTAAAGAGTGAATACCCAAATAAAGAGAAGAAAAAAAGACTTCTTTCCGCTCATCCACGGCTTTCACGAATGTGGAAATTGCTTAACTTGCAAGTGTTCTGGAAATAAAAAAAGAGTTATCACAGAACCAGTAAAGAAGAATGGTAATTTTATAATAAAAGGAGAGGATGACCTGGTTTTCCTCCAACGTTGTATACATGTTGATATGTCCATGTGGTTTAAGATATACATATAGGGAGGATCACAAGAGCATTGAACGTTAAGATAAGAGAACATAACGTGTCTCTACATTTTAAAAAAGAACATGGAACTGATCCTAAAGGTTTAAAATTTATGGGAATTAAGATTGTGGCAACAAGAAAGAGGAGATATAATGTATACAGTATATATCTATGGATGATGTATAGCAATATAGATAAACAGATGTATCCATCTATTTATAGCTATACATCATCCTTAGCAAATATTCAATATCTAGATCTATTCAATCTATGTTTAAAAAAAAAAAAAACAGCATCAGACCGACATTTTGGCTCTCACTGAGACATTATCATATTTACAGTTAAAGCAAACATCCTTTACTCATTCAGAAAAATACGAATCATTACATATCTGAAAATCTATTCATCTACAGTACATATATATTGTAACCACATATACCAAGGATGATGGAATTATACGTAGTATATAAAAATGTACTTTTTATAGAGTGCAACGTGTACATGCAACGTGTACCTTAAATACAGATAAAAGGTTTATTTGAATATAGTAACTCCTTCACTGCTGAGCCATTTCACGTCTGTGTGCTGAGCTCAGTTTTATCACTTTTGCTCATCATGTTTAAACGCGATTTGAAGTCACGTTTTATTATACGACCCAGACATATTATACAGTTGTGTTCAAAATTATTCAACCCCCACTGAAATTGAGTGTTTTGGCCAGTTTGACATTGATTTTGATCATTCAGTCATCTTGCTTACAATTAAATTAAAGAGGCACGTGTAGGCCAGACAAATATAACATAACATTTATAATGAAATAACCACAAATGTCTTTTCTGTGCTCACATCATTATCAGTTTTATTCAACCCCCAAGTGACATTCAATCTTAGTACTTAGTACAACATCCTTTTACAGTTATAACAGCTTTTAAACGTGAAGCATAGCTTGACACAAGTGTCTTGCAGCGATCTACGGGTATCTTCGCCCATTCGTCATGGGCAAAAGCCTCCAGTTCAGTCACATTCTTAGGCTTGCGCACTGCAACTGCTTTCTTTAAGTCCCACCAGAGGTTCTCAATCGGATTTAAGTCAGGTGACTGCGATGGCCACTCCAAAATGTTCCAGCCTTTAATCTGCAACCATGCTCTAGTGGACTTGGAGGTATGCTTGGGATCATTGTCCTGTTGAAAGGTCCAACGTCTCCCAAGCCTCAGGTTTGTGACGGACTGCATCACATTGTCATCCAATATCTCCTGCTACTGAAGAGAATTCATGGTACCTTGCACACGCTGAAGCTTCCCTGTACCTGCAGAAGCAAAACAGCCCCAAAGCATGATTGACCCCCCGCCATGCTTCACAGTAGGCAAGGTGTTCTTTTCTTCATAGGTCTTGTTCTTCCTCCTCCAAACAAAGCGTTGATCCATGGGCCCAAACAGTTCTAATTTTGTTTCATCAGTCCACAGAACACTATCCCAAAACTTCTGTGGTTTGTCCACATGACTTTTGGCATACTGCAGTCGACTCTTCTTATTCTTTGGAGACAGCAAGGGGGTGCGCCTGGGAGTTCTGGCATGGAGGCCTTCATTACGCAGTGTGCACCATATTGTCTGAGCTGAAACTTCAGTACCCACATCTGACAAATCTTTTCTCAGTTCCTCAGCAGTCACACGGGGACTTTTCTCCACTCTACGCTTCAGGTAGCGCACAGCAGACGAAGTCAGCATCTTCTTTCTGCCACGACCAGGTAGCGTTTCAACAGTGCCCTTTGCCTTGAATTTGCGAATGATGCTTCCTATGGTCTCTCTTGGTATGTTTAACATCTTTGCAATCTTCTTATAGCCATTGCCCTTCCTGTGAAGAGTAATCACCTCTTCTCTTGTCTTCCTGGACCATTCTCTTGACTTCACCATGTTTGTAACCACACCAGTAAATGTCTAGAAGGAGCTGAGTATCACAGTCATTTTAAAGCTGCCTAATTGGTGCTTATTATGCTTTATTGCTGCTCTGTGACATCCACAGGTGTTTTCAATACCTGATTGAAAACACTTGAATGAACCTCTGTTCTTCAGAGTGGTAGTCTTTAAGGGGTTGAATAATTGTGTCAATGAAGAATTCACAAAAGAAACATTTACTACTGTATTACAAAACCAATTGATGTCATTTTAGTTGCATATGGTTCTTTAAAAAGTCCTTGTAGGATTTCATTCTGAATACAATTACAAATGTACACTAAATTCCCTAAAACCCTTTACAGCATTGGGGGTTGAATAATTTTGAACGCAACTGTATATATCTTTTTTTTCCGGCAGATTCATAATATACCATTATTATATGTATACGTCATGCCTTGCCAGAATATTATAACAAAAATGCACTAAAATTTGAATTTTCAATCGTCTACAGCGTGTAAAGTTTTTTTTAAAATAATTTTATCATCTGATTCTTTGCAGTTATATATTCTATGGCGTATGCCTGTTAAAAAAATTAGAAATGGGAACTCGTTACATTTTTTGGGGGGGAAATTACCAGAATTTTTTGCAAAACCCCCCCATAGAAAAAATTGTTAGTGCAGCATCATTGTTCCCATTTTAATTGAAATGGGAACAATATTGCTGCATTAATAAAAATAACACACAAAAAAACCCCACATTTTTTTTTTTTTTAATTAAATTATTTTTGAATTATTTTTATTTTTAATATTTTTTCCTTAATTTGAACATTGTCATGTTTGGTATCATTGGAAAGGCCATCAAGGTGACACCAGTGGCGTAGCGTGAGGGGGGCCTCGGGGGCGGTGGCCCCGGGCGCAATTTTTGAGGGGGGCGCAAAATTTCAAAAGAAATTTGCGCCCCTAATAGCTTGAAGCTTCCAGCAGCCGGTATCTGCTCGGTTCCCTCACACGGCCCTCCCATTGGCTGTGCGAGTCATGTGACAACGCGAGGAGGGGACAGGCAGATGCAGGAAATCCCTCTGACTGGTCTGGGGGGACATGTCAGTGGCGTCGTAACGTGGGGGCGGGGGGTGCGGCCCGCACCAGGTGACACCCGCCCTTAGGGTGACACCGTCACCCTAAGGGCTGGTGTTTCACCTTCTGCCGCCTGTTCGCTCCCTGCGAGCGTCCAAAGCATTCAGCTTCGGCGCTCGCCTGGAGGAAACACGTCACCAGCCAATCGCGGCTGGTCACGTGGCTCCCCCAGACGAGCGCCCAAGCTGCGCGCCGCCGGATGCTCAGAAGGAGCGAACACGCGGCGGAGGTGAGCTGGGCCATATCCAGGAGGTGAGCTGGGCCATATCCAGGAGGTGAGCTTGGCCAAATCCATGGGGGCCTGGGGCATATCCATGAGGAGCTGGGGAAAATCCATGAGCCGCTGGGGCAAATCCATGAGGAGCTGGGGCAAATCCATGAGGTGAGCTGGGGCAAATCCATGAGGTGAGCTGGGGCAAATCCATGAGGTGAGCTGGGGCAAATCCATGAGCCGCTGGGGCAAATCCATGAGGTGAGCTGGGGCAAATCCATGAGGTGAGCTGGGGCAAATCCATGAGGTGAGCTGGGGCAAATCCATGAGCCGCTGGGGCAAATCCATGAGGAGCTGGGGCAAATCTATGAGGAGCTGGGGCAAATCCATGAGGAGCTGGGGCAAATCCATGAGGAGCTGGGGCAAATCCATGAGGTGCTGGGGCAAATCCATGAGGTGCTGGGGCAATATCCATGAGGTGAGCTGGGGCATATCCATGAGGTGAGCTGGGGCATATCCATGAGGAGCTGGGGCAAATCCATGAGCCGCTGGGGCAAATCCATGAGGAGCTGGGGCAAATCCATGAGGTGCTGGGGCAATATCCATGAGGAGCTGGGGCATATCCATGAGCTGCTGGGGCATATCCATGAGCTGCTGGGGCATATCCATGAGCTGCTGGGGCATATCCATGAGCTGGGGCAAAATCCATGAGAGCAGCTGGGGCAATATCCATGAGCTGGGGCAATATCCATGAGCTGGGGCAATATCCATGTGCTGG
Source organism: Leptobrachium leishanense (assembly GCA_009667805.1). NCBI lineage: Eukaryota > Metazoa > Chordata > Amphibia > Anura > Megophryidae > Leptobrachium > Leptobrachium leishanense. The sequence continues at coordinate 64,402,952 of CM019071.1, read as the reverse complement.
GGCATATCCATGAGCTGGGGAATATCCATGAGCTGGGGCATATCCATGAGCTGGGGCAAAATCCATGAGAGCAGCTGGGGCAGTATATCCTTGAGCTGGGGCAGTATATCCTTGAGCTGGGACAATATCCATGAGCTGGGGAATATCCATGAGCTGGGGCATATCCATGAGCTGGGGCATATCCATGAGCTGGGGCAAAATCCATGAGAGCAGCTGGGGCAGTATATCCTTGAGCTGGGGCAATATCCATGTGCTGGGGAATATCCATGAGCTGGGGAATATCCATGAGCTGGGGCATATCCATAAGAGGAGCTGGGGCAAAATCAATGAGAGCAGCTGGAGCATTATCAATGAGAGCAGCTGGGGCATTATATGCATGAGAGGAGCTGGGGCAATATCCATGAGAGGAGCTGGGGCAATATCCATGTGTGCTGGGGGCAGTATCCATGAGAGCTGGGGGCAGTATCCATGAGAGCTGGGGCAATATCCATGTGTGAGCGGGTCTGGGGCAATATATCCATGTGTGAGCTGGTCTGGGGCAATATATCCATGTGTGAGCTGAGGCGCAATATATCCATATGTGAGCTGGGGCAATATATATCCATGGGTGAGCTGCTGGGGGCAATATATAACTGTGAACTGGGGCAATATATCCATATGTGAGCTGGGGCAATATATATCCATGGGTGAGCTGCTGGGGGCAATATATATCCAGAGCTGCTGGGGGCAATATATCCAGAGCTGCTGGGGGCAATATATATCCATGTGTGCTTTCACTGCCTTCGAACAGGCATCGTACTTGCTGGCAGTTGGCAAAAATTTGTGTGAGCATATGAGAGAGCTCCACAGCAATAAACGTCTCAGTAATGTGCGCTGTGTGTATGAGCATTCAGTGTTATATGGGAGTACTGATTAGTAGTTAGAGTAGTTAAAAAAAAAATCCGTAAAACTCGGGGGGGGGGGGTGACACCATAAGTTACCGCACCGGGTGACACCAACCCTAGTGACGCCACTGGGACATGTGACTTCTCATCTCACTACAGTGCACCACGTGGGCTCTGAGGAGCGTGAGACGTCTGCACTGAGTGAGAGGGTGTGAGTGGCTGCAGGAGGAACCCAGGAGAAGGAGGGAGCCGCCTGTAACTGCTGGCACCTCCCTGCACTGAGCTCTAATCCTCCACTTTCAGACTCAGCCAGGATCATTTGGCAGGTGAGAGAAAAGACCAAGAGGTCTTGTGAGTGACCCAGCTGTCAGTGATTTGTTATTTATTTTGTGTGCCCCCCCCCGCTGCTCCCCCCTTCTCCACCTCCTGCAAGCACAGAGTTCTTCACCCTGCACTGTCAATTCTGCAGAAATCACTGAGAAGGTTGGGGGGGGGGTCAGTTGTAGGAGCCATATTATTCATTAGGTTAAAAGTCCTTGTCTGGACCCTCAGTATACAGGCACTGTATGAAAGCTGGGAGTTCAGGCATCACGATAAGCCTTCCCCCCCCCCATACACAAGGTATCACTTTCAGGGGCCTGCTCTGAAAACCAGGTAAAACATAGAGGTGTCTGGGTGAGATACTTCATAGCAGGTGAGTGTGAGAGTGACAGCTGCTGAGGTTAGAGATAAATGGCAGGTGACCATGGGATTAAAAGACAGCAATGTGTGGCTTGTGTCAGTCATTTTTTCTGCTTTACATAGGAGTGTGAGAGAGTTTCTGTGCATGAATGAGCTTATCACAGTGTTTGTGTATGAGTTTGTGTGAGTGTGTGTGTGTTCATGAGCAGGTCTCTCTAAATGAAATTGTTTGCATCATGTGAGAAGAAAGTCTGGTATTGTCGTTTACGTTTTGGGTTTATCCATTCCTGTTGCACCTGAATGTTTTTCATCTGCATACCAGTGACGTGTGGTGAGGTCAGTGGCTGGTGAGGCACTGGCTAGTATCAGAGCCAGATATGCACAGGTTACGTAGGTTCAGGTTCAGTGCTCCCCAAGATCTGGCTGCTCTCGGTGCTCGCCAGGATCTCTGTGTCGTCCTCCAGGCAGCCTAGTGTGACACTGAGGCCACACCTCGAGCACAGCCCTGCGCCCACTGATTGTCCTGCACCAATCAATGTATGGGAGGCCTGCCTCCCATACAGGTGTTTTTTTGAATGGCTTGGACCAATAGCGTTTTCCTATTGGTCCAAGCTATTCCATTGCTCTCCCAGTGCCTCTGAGGCACTGTGACTGGGAGAGCAATGTTCAGGAAGTGGGCAGTGCTCGGACGTCCGTACATTGAACAGACGCACCGCGCTGCACGCTTCTTGGCAGCCTACACGATTTGCGTAGCATCCTGCTACCCAAATTGCATAGGCTCAGGCTGCTGAAGGGAAAAAAAAGAAGAATGCACACTGAGGACGGACAGAGCCAACGGCAGGTGAACGAGGAGCAGGTGAGCTTGACTGCAGCTGCCATTAATGGCAGGTGAGGCTCTGCCTCACCTGCCGCCCCTGACCGCACGTCCCTGCTGCATACATGCCTTTATGTGTGTTTGCTTCTGCCTTTGTCTGTACATATGACTGTCTCTATATGGTTATATTTTGTCAGTATGTATATAATTGTGTCTGCTTTGAAATAAATATTTGTCAGTGCATTCTGTGTCAGTGTGTGTCTGTATGCTTACCTGTAAAGAAATGTGTCTGATTTGGTGTCTGCTCATCGATGGATTTTCTAGGATTGTCACTATGCTTTGCATCATGCATGTGACATATTCAAAAAATAAGAATACACTACTTAGTAGGTATAGATTGATTTCAAGGGGTAGAGCAGGAGAGGAGTAGGATTATAGACAAATTGGCTAAAGATGAGATACATTCGGAGCCTAGTAACAGCTCTTTGTGAGGTTCAGGTACACAAGGAAAGTGTTTAAAGATAGGGCAGGTCAGTGACCAATGTATTAAGGTGATGAGACAAAAGGGACTAGGGAGACTCCAGTGTTAAAGGATTTGCTTTGCACCTGCAAAATCATTTAATACAAAAATAATATATTAAAAAACCCTATATCTCCTCTTGTCCCACAATAGAGGATGGTGTGATCTGGTACTTGTGCTTCCTGAAAGAAGCAGGAAACTGGGAAAAAAATATTCCCTAGTATCTCTCTGGTGACCATGACTGAACGCAACTCCAGTTACAGAAGTTCACGGAAATCTGTAAGTTATTTCAGCGGCAGCGCTCAGTGCCACCACCAGTATGGATAACGACACACAGTGCCATCATCCGCAGCTTCCTAATACAGGTTCAGCCAGAGTGTGGGAAATTTAGGGAGTTCCGTCACTTTTTTTTTTTTACTTGACCCCTGTGAAAGAAGACACATGAATTGGAGCTAAAAGGGAAACATTTTGGGAAAATGGTTACAGGGGGACACATAAAGGAAGGTGGAGGTACAGGGGGATATAAGGGTTCTGTATCTTAATATTTATTTTTTATGTTTGTATATTTCATTTATTGTATTAATATTTACATTATTTTAATATATAATTGTGAGTTTTATTGCTGTGCAGCTCTGTGATACGCTCATACACACCGCACATTACTGTGTTTTATTGCTGTAGAGTCGACATTGTAGACCTGGAGGGGTCGAGTGCGTGGGGGGTGCAATTCTTGCCTTCCCCGGGCGCTGACAACCCACGCTACGCCACTGGGTGACACCATGAGTTTCCACACCGGGTGACACCAACCCTAGTGACGCCACTGCGCTGGCGTCTGAACCTATACTTCCCAACCAGTACTAATAGCATTTTTGCAAAGAAGCTCTGTTTCTGTTTAAAAAGCTCATATATACATTGTGGAGTACTGCAAAAGTTGTTTTGTGGAATAAATGTTTTCGGAAAGGAAATTAATTTTGGGTCGCAAAGCCAAGCCTGGTTCTGAGGTTACACAGGTTGAGAACCACTGATGTGCAGTGGTAGGGCTCCCTCTAATGTTTTAAATGTGAAGTACACATAGTCAATCATTTCTCTTTTCATAGTTACATAGTTACATAGTTATATAGGCTGAAAAAAGACATGCGTCCATCGGGTTCAGCCTCTCCCACATCAGTCAGTGTCTATGGAGAAATAAAGAGCGAGAAAACAAAGCCAAGGTCAGGAGTACAGCTATCCGCAAAGTCAAGTAACAAATCCAAGTCAGCAACAGACTATCAGAATAGGACCTGGGAACAAATCTTCCACAAAACTAAGCCCTAGGCCTGTCCTATGGCAGGTTTAAACAAAACTATCTAATACTACTAATACTAACGATATCTGTACTCCTGACCTTGGCATTGTTTTCTCGCTCTTCATGTCTTCATAGACACTAAGCTCTAGCATGTTTGTTGACCTTTCTTTAGTATTAGCTAGTTTTGTTTAAACCTGCCATAGCACAGGTAGAGAGCTTAGTTTTGCTAGGTTTAGCTTTTGCCTAAGTACTAGTAAGGACTACCCAATACGTTCCCTTTGCACAGGTTGCACTTTTAAATCACCCACCTCCCTAGAACTTATTAGCCTCTCTGCTTCAAGCTGGTACAGCTGAAGCTGTGGGTAAATTCACTGCTTCAGTGGAAGCTGTCACATTCCTAGCCATCAAACTAGCTGTAGCACTTGGCTATTTGTTGCTTCTGGAAATTTTTTGCATTGTCTGGCACTGGTTGCAGACATTTTCCCAATTAGCACAGGAGTAGAGGGTTCACAATCAGTTGGAGATGAAGGTACAGAAGGAAGAGGCAGAAAAGCGTGGCTACCACAGTGGGAGCAAACCTGTCGTATGGTAATCCTCTGGGTGCTCCACCAAGGGGTCTGCCGTCCCATACCAGACTTTCACAAAAACAATGGGCCACACCAAAGTAACCATAGAAAAAAACTTTATTCACCTCCCAAGGGGGTGACTTTGGTGTGGCCCATCGTTTTTGTGAAAGTAAGGTACAGAAGGTGGTAGAGATGCAGGATGAGAAAGCAATTCCTATGAGTTTACAATTTAATGTAGGTTCTCTCTAGGGATGGGCTGCCGGTTCGAATCGGTTCGATGTTCGATTCGAACATCGGCTGTTTGAAAGTTCGCGAACTGCGAACTTTTCGGGACGTTCGCAAAAAGTTTGGAAAAAAAAAATGTTGAATATTTTTTTAAAAATCCTAAAAAAAAATATCTAAAAATAAAAGACTCTTTACTGCAGAATATTATAAGCAATGGTTTATTAGATATTGAATTAAAACGGGAATATTTTTAACATTGAAGCCTATGGGATTCAACATTTCCCATACCTTGTTGCATGTGGCAGAGAGGCGGCGCAGGGAGGGAGCCACTGCACCTGCGGCCACGGAAGACCCTCCCCACAACCAGGATCCAGGGAGACCCCACTGACCACCAGGCTAAGGTAAGGCGACACATTTTTTAAAAAAAATTAAATCCGAGGACATTTTTAAATGTCCCCGGGAACATAAAATAAAACCTTTTTTTTCTTTCTAATACTCACCTTATTCCTGGATCCACCAACAAGCGCAGCCTCCCGTTTCCCACGCTGTTAGAAGCTGCATACACCGGCGCGCTGCGTGCAGCTTCAGAGAAGATATGCTATTAGTGTAGAGGGAGCGATGCAAAATGTGCAGCCGGCTTCCCCGCTACACTAATAGCGTATCTTCTCAGAAGCTGTACACAGCGCGCCGGTTAAAGCTAGCGTCAGACTGTAGAGGTGCTGCCGGCAGTGTGCAGAATCATATGCTGCATTATTATACTGTAGAGGTGCTGCCCGGCAGTATGAGGATTCGTATGCTGCATTAATTATACTGTAAAGGTGCTGCCCGGCAGTGTGAGGATTCATATGCTGCATTAATTAGACTGTAGAGGTGCTGTCCGGCAGTGTGAGGATTCATATGCTGCATTAATTAGACTGTAGAGGTGCTGTCCGGCAGTGTGAGGATTCATATGCTGCATTAATTAGACTGTAGAGGTGCTGTCCGGCAGTGTGAGGATTCATATGCTGCATTAATTAGACTGTAGAGGTGCTGCCCGGCAGTGTGCGGATTCATATGCTGCATTAATTCTTCTTACAAATTTGGTTACTTAACCCTTTTGCATTTGGATTGTAATATGCGGTGAACGGGTGCCGGACAAGATCCCTACAGCTAGGTTCCCTAATGCCAACATCCCGACGGCCAACTTCCAGACAGAACAAGTGCCGGACATACCAAGTTCCCTACACGGTCAACTTCCAGACATCCATAATCCCAGTGGCTAACCCGAATACTAACACCCTAACCCTTAGGGAGTTAGGGCTAGGTTTAGGGGGGTTAGGGTTAGGGCTAGGTTTAGGGGGTTAGGGCTAGGTTTAGGGGGTTAGGGCTAGGTTTAGGGGGGTTAGGTTTAGGGGGTTAGGGTTAGGTTTAGGGGGTTAGGGAGTAGGTTAGTGTTAGCCGCTGGGATTTTGGATGTCTGGAAGTTGGCCGTCAGGGAGTTGTCTGTGTAGGGAAGTTGGCCGTGTAGGGAAGTTGGCTGTCAGGGAGTTGCCTGTGTAGGGAAGTTGGCTGTCAGGGAGTTGTCTGTGTAGGGAAGTTGGCTGTCAGGGAGTTGTCTGTGTAGGGAAGTTGGCTGTCAGGGAGTTGTCTTTGTAGGGAAGTTGGCCGTCAGGGAGTTGTCTGTGTAGGGAAGTTGGCCTTCAGGGAGTTGTCTGTGTAGGGAAGTTGGCCGTGTAGGGAAGTTGGCTGTCAGGGAGTTGCCTGTGTAGGGAAGTTGGCTGTCAGGGAGTTGCCTGTGTAGGGAAGTTGGCTGTCAGGGAGTTGCCTGTGTAGGGAAGTTGGCTGTCAGGGAGTTGTCTGTGTAGGGAAGTTGGCTGTCAGGGAGTTGCCTGTGTAGGGAAGTTGGCTGTCAGGGAGTTGTCTGTGTAGGGAAGTTGGCTGTCAGGGAGTTGTCTGTGTAGGGAAGTTGGCCGTCAGGGAGTTGTCTGTGTAGGGAAGTTGGCCTTCAGGGAGTTGTCTGTGTAGGGAAGTTGGCCGTGTAGGGAAGTTGGCTGTCAGGGAGTTGCCTGTGTAGGGAAGTTGGCTGTCAGGGAGTTGCCTGTGTAGGGAAGTTGGCTGTCAGGGAGTTGCCTGTGTAGGGAAGTTGGCTGTCAGGGAGTTGCCTGTGTAGGGAAGTTGGCTGTCAGGGAGTTGCTGTGTAGGGAAGTTGGCTGTCAGGGAGTTGTCTGTGTAGGGAAGTTGGCTGTCAGGAGTTGCCTGTGTAGGGAAGTTGGCTGTCAGGGAGTTGTCTGTGTAGGGAAGTTGGCCGTCAGGAGTTGTCTGTGTAGGGAAGTTGGCCGTGTAGGGAAGTTGGCTGTCAGGGAGTTGCCTGTGTAGGGAAGTTGGCTGTCAGGGAGTTGCCTGTGTAGGGAAGTTGGCTGTCAGGTAGTTGTCTGTGTAGGGAAGTTGGCCGTCGGGATTTTGGCATTAGGGAACCTGGTTGTAGGGATTTCGACCCAAACCCGCGGTGAACACTGCAGCAAACGTTAATGCTCACACAAGTGAGCGTTAACATTTGCGTTCCGATTGTAATTTTTCCCACTCGTTGTTGCTCAAACATTTCCCATGGCTTCAAATCATGTTTAAACCTGAGCAAAAGTGGTAAAAATGAGCTCAGCGCCCAGCGGTGAAATGGATCAGCACTCAGCAGTGAAATGGTTAAAAACTTTTTTTCTTCATTGTTTTCTGTCCCCCAGGGCACTACCCGGACCCCCATATACCTTTTATGACCAATATCTTATTTATTTATTTATAAAGTATTTTACCAGGAAGGATACATTGAGATTTCTCTCGTTTTCAAGTACGTCCTAGAGGGGACCTTAATTTTCGAACTTTTGAGCCCCATTGACTTGCATTGCGTTCGAATTGTGTTCGCGTTCCAACTTTTTCCGATGTTCGAGTTCAAATGCGAACCGAACACGGGGTGTTCGGCCCATCAATAATTCTCTCGCCCCCATCACTTGGGTGTAGTAGATGCCTCACGTGGTAGGGACAGTAGGAGAGTGGGGCTGTGTGCAGCACACCTCTGCACCTGCCAAGAGATCTCTGTTCTTCGCTTGTTGTAAAAATTAATATATTAAAACTTTAGTGGAAACACTGTAGTAATAATAATAATGCATCTCTCGAGGTATGATTGTAATCATGTGTGACACACCTGCCTGCATTTAACATAACATACTATTATGAATAAATCTCTACTGTGCTGCCATATGTTGTAAGGTCTTTCCTAACCTCGTCGTAAATATACAGATTTTTCCAAGCAAGAGATAAGGGAAACACTGCTTTAAATAACTTATTCAACATCTGATGGTTCAAAATTCTGGCCGACAGCTGATTCATAGAAAAAGTCATTTTGCAAAGTACATTCAGATAATTTGCATAATGTGCATGGCAGCAAAGTTGTGAATTATGAACGCAGCGTGACTCATAAACGTATAATAATTCATAGGCATCCACTACATCCATACATAAATCAACGTGTATGCTGTGTGTACGCCTTTTCTTAAAGAGATTGCAGTACTCCAACTTTAGAGACACAAATTCAATCAATTAAGGCATAACTTGTTGTTTTTCGCCTTCCCTGTGCACTTTGTAATTCTTTGTAATTCAGCGCTGCGGAATATGCTGGCGCTTTATAAATAAAGAATAATAATAATAATAATAGTTTGCTTTATTTGCGCTCCAGATTTCAAGCTAACCCCATGAATATATTTGGGAAACTGTTCCAACCCAGCTACGTTAATGAAATGGGGCATTATACTTAATGGCTCGAGCCGCAAGTATTGCTTGCAGCGCAGTATAAGGCTGGGGTCAGACGATCGCAGTGCGAACGCGCGTACAGCCGCACTTTATCACGGCCGTAGTAGCAGCAAATGACTGCCAATGACGGGCAATATACGAAGTACGGCCGCACGAGAGGCTGCGCAATGCAAGCGACAAACGCATTTTTTAGAGAATGTGATACCGCTAGTACTGACGTACAGAGTGCGCTGCGTCCGCTAGCAGCGTGTGTGCGTGATTAGGAGACGTCAGACCCTGCTAATGTTCGGCCAACATAACGTCCAGATGCAAAAAGTGTTTTATTGATGATCCGTACAAAATCACGGACGAAAATGCGCATCGTATGACCGCTATCGCGTATTCCGTGAAAAAATACGTCCATTCGTTCGAAATGCACTTTTTCACGGACGACGCGAAAAATGCGTTCGTCTGACCCTAGCCTTAGGGGTTTCTTACTGTAAGTTAATGGGTCAGCACGCAAATAGAAAGCTAGTTCCTGGTAAATCACTATTCTCAGAAGACCCTGGAGGTAAGTTACTTTGCAAAATCATTTAACATTTCAAAAGTAAATATGTTTTAAAAATCCCTTTGTGCCCTCTGGACCTAAATTGCAGTGTGATGTGATTCACCATCTCTTCTGCCTGTATACGGTGGAATACTGGGAACCAGTAGTTTCCAGTATCTTTCTACTGTGCCAGCGCAACTTCGCTCACAGATTGCTCACAAAGGGTCTAGCTTATCTCCATGGATGGACTCCAGGAGACGATACCAGCGAAGGCGCCGAAGCCAGTATGAATTAATGGCTCCCAATCATTATATATCTGTTGTAATAGAACTGGGTACAGGAAGCAGGTAATAGTTACTGGGTTTTGCCAATATTTTCTCTTAGTGGCCCGCTGTTGGCAGTTACCACCATAAGGCCCTCAGTCATTCACAACACAAAACCACTACATCTGTCTGCTTGCTAACTCACTATCTAGCTTAGTGGGGATTAGGACCAGATGAAAAAGCTTTAGCTGCATAAGAGATACACATAAAGTATATATTTTATGAAACCACACACCTTGTCACATCAAATGAAGGGCTACTCTTAATTCTAATATAAAAATGGGATGCCCAACAACTTCTAGAAGATGGAATTTTACCTAGTCATAACACCTCAAGCCTTCATGAATTTGTATAAGTGCAGACACAAGTGCCTTATACCCCCTGGCACACTGACATCATCAGGCAGTGAGCGAGTCAGTTTCAGGCACCACCACCAAAAGCAGGGGTGTGCCTGAAGAGGAGGGGTCAAGGGGTACCAAGGGGTACCTGGTCAAAAGAGGTAATGCTGGAAAGGTCACAGGGCTGTGATCTGGCACCAATCAGGCTGCGATCCGGTGCTGGAATTTGGCCTGCTCCTGGTGGGGGTTGCTAGCCCCACCTCCAGGGCCTCCCCTCATCAACTGACAGTATCACAGAAGGGCACAATGATGTTAGTTAGGGAATTAACCCCTAGTTGCCCTGTGGTTAACCCCTGTGGATATCCCTATAGTGGAGATAATGAGGTCCTTTGGACCCCCAGTATCACCTGAGCACTGGCAGCTAGAGGGTCATGTTAGGGATCATTAGAAAGGCCAGAGCATTGCCTTTACAATGATACCAAACATGACCAGGTTAACTGTAAAAAAATAAATAAAAATGTATTTTTTTCTATTTATTATTAATGCAGCACTGTTGTTCACTTTTCAATTATAATGTGAACAATGATACTGCACTAACGAAAAATGTTTTTTTAGTTTTAACTAAAATCTTGTATTTTCTCAGAAAAATACAGTAATGGGTTTCCAACTCAAATTTTTTTAATAAGTGTACCGCATAAATGTATATCTGGTATCCTTAAAAACTAGCCTGTTACTGGGCCCTGAGGACAGGTTTGGGAAATATTGCTCTATGGGAAGAGGCTTACATGATTTGGTATCCCACCAGAGTTTTTCTTCCATGGGGATTCCTTTGGCACACATATGTACTGGGTAAGCATGTGACTCTACAATTGTATTTTATCCCTTCGGGGAAAAAAGGAGGGATTGAAAGCTAATATGGGTCATACTGATCAATATACTAATCAATAATATATATACATAGTAAGAATATTAATAGTTAAATGTAGCTGAGTATAAAAGTTTTGTTTCTCATGACCTCTGTAAACACTTAAGTTTATGCTATTGTAAAATGTCCTTCATAGGCTGCTTCTCGCGTAAAGAGGGATTGTGCCGTGTCCTGGCGCCACCTAGTGGTTCCTTTGTAGAGAAAAAAATATTTTGCTATCTTTATATTGCCTCAAGATGTCCGATACTAATGAATAAATGTTTATAAATGCTAGCAATCTTATAAAGTGCAGGGAGAGAAATTCCAAAAAACAATGGTGGGCTCTGTCGCTTAACTGCGCGAGATAGCCAAAACCACACAAACATAGATGAATTGTATAAGCAAACGAGGCAAGTAAATAGCAATTAAGAAGGCAGTAAAGACATACAGGGTTATTCAAAGAGAATTGAAAAGTCACCACACGTTCGGCGACTTTTCGTTCTCTTCAATTTGGTGCGATTTGGTGATCCCATTTCAGCGACCCTGCGGTGTATTCAGCAAGCACCACAGGGCTGTCGTAATGCAGGGAAAAGGCGCCGCAAACCCGACAAAAACTCGCAAAAAAGCCAGTGAATGCACACTGAAACCGGCAAAAACATCTGGATTAACTCCGCTGAATCCTGAGCAGGAGCCAAGCACAGCGCAGAGCAGCCGCCGGAAAAACCCGACACCGCAGGCGAATGGAGTGAAAAAAACCAAACGTACGCTTGAATGTTTGAAAAGTGAAACGCTGTTGGCAAAGATAATAAAAAGGGCTGTTACAGAAAAAAGATTTGGAAAAAAATAAGCGGAAAATAATTTTTGCAAAAAAATCTCAAAAAATGCCTAAAAGATCCTAAAAAAAAATCTAAAAAGAAAGAGACTTTTACTGCAGAATATTATAATCAACGGTTTATTAGATATTGAATTAAAACGGGAATATTTTTAACATTGAAGCCTATAGAATTCGTCTGAATAAACCTGTCGAATGAAAGCACCGAATGGCAGGGCAATTCGGCAACTTTTCACTGCTGGGTTTTGTTCTCTGAATAGCCGAAGCATTGCTTCTCTATGGGGATTTCACTGCCTTCGGACAGGCACCGAACAGGCAGCGTATGTGCAGGCAATTCGCCAACATTTGGCGAACTGCCTGCTCTCTGGATAGCCGAATGGCCAGGAAAGGTAACCGAATGCTGAATTTCAGCATTCGGTTACCTTTCGCCAGCAATTCAGATCTCTTTGAATAACCCTGATAGCCAAAACCACACAAATGTAAATGAATTGCATAAGCAAACGAGGCAAGTAAATGGCAGTTAAGGAGGCAGTTAAGAAGGCAGATAAATGTCAGTTAATTCATATGCAATATATTTCATGTGGGTCCACACTCTTGAGACCAGGATTCCCAGAGGGAAGACAAGAAATTATACAAAATACAGCAGCTTATCTCTGCCCGGGTAGAGTGGTATATCCCAATCCACTCAGACAATCAATCGAGATGAGGGTACATTGAGCAGAGTTCAGCGCTTCTTTTTGTCAGTTCTTATAAATGGAGGCGTCAATCTTCACCAAAAAAAATGGGATGTGAAAATGTTACCGGAATCCACCTGGTTCACTCGGGACGAGGCCAGGCCGGCACGGACAAGGATTGACTGGACACGAGTCTCTTCAGGAAAGGCAAACTTTATTGTGACATCACAGATGCTCACACAGGATTCAATCGCAAAGAGTGAGCCCCGATTACATAGAAACATGAGGTTTTATACCCCGAATACACAATTAGTTACATCCCAATTAGCCCGCCTCTCGGTGACACTATCCCACTCCACGTGGGTCTGTACCTCCCTTAATCGAATACAAAGACATTCCATACATTGGTAATAAATTGGCAGACTTCACGTTATTCTGACAATGGAGGATTTACCACTTTCTCTGGTTCCTGCCTATGCCCACCTCCCTAGGACTTGTTTATTGTATATCCTAGATAAGGCCTCCTCTGGTTTCACACTTCCCTTTGTTCAGCTGTCCGCTTCTCTGACCCTGAAGTATCTGTTCTTCATCCTGTCACTGTGTGCCAGCTACGGCCTGGATCCTCGTTAGTTTTAATTGCTTTTCTGTTAGTTTAACACATTCCTACAATTCTATGCAAGCTACATCCTAATTTCAGCTAATATCTACTATTCAGATTCAAGCGAACCAATGTTCTGAGCAAGATGGCAGCCTGGCTCAAGATGGCGGCCATCTACTGGCATGAGTCCCTTACATTCCTCCCTTGGCTCAAGTCTTAGATTCTCCTTCTGAGACTTGTAGCCACTACACTCCACTATTGCCATTCTCAAATACCTCGTGCTTCAGGGGACCCATCCTCGCTGGGAACATATCTTGTGGGATCATCAGTGGTATATTTTGTGTTTGTGTAGGTGTTAGAGCTCTCTTGCATAGTGGCCATAGACATAGCCCTACGCGGTACAGGAGTATCCCTATCACTAGGATCACTACCACCATCAATATCATAGATCCAATCTGTGAGATAAATCCCAGGATTGATCCGAACCAATCTCCGAAAGCTCCAAACCCACGAAGTGGATTCCAGCCTTCGGCAGCAATCTGTCTAGCTGTATTCTGCAACTGGACTACCTTCTCTTGGTGATCCTGGATTACTTGGTAATAGTCAGGAACTTCGTGTGATGTTGTCATGCCCCACGCCACGGTCGGACCGCGGCCGCCATGTTGGGACACCTTGCACACTCACCCGAGGTCCCTCGTGGCTAGTCGCTCCCTGGTTCCGGTCTTTAACTCGGAGGAGGAGAGCCAGGATGTGTCCCACGCCGCCTCCGGGATCCAACTGAGCAGAAACCAAGCGCACATGCGCAATCGTCCATCCTAAAGCATGAAGACCTAGGTACTCTGGCGCCCTATGCTGGTCAAGTAAAGGTACTGCATTAGACCTGCACTGGAGATCCTCGTATGCCACCAATTAACCTATCAAGTACTCAGGTATCCCAACTCCACCTACGAGCCCCAGGTGAACGGTGTTCTTATGATCCTCTGAACCCTATTTAAATCTGCCGCCTTTCCCAGTTCATTAACCAGGTTATACTGTGGTTCACCACCACGTTATCCAGTGGTTCCTCTTCGTATCTGCTCTAAGAGAATCCCGAGTTCCAGACCTGCTTCCACGGTACCAGCTTCGCTTCCAGACCTGCTTCTACGGTACCAGCTCTGCTTCCAGACCTGCTTCCACGGTACCGGCTCCGCTTCCAGACCTGCTTCCACGGTACCGGCTCCGCTTCCAGACCTGCTTCCACAGTACCCGCTCCGCTTCCAGACCTGCTTCCACGGTACCAGCTCCGTTTCCAGGCCTGCTTCCACGGTACCAGCTCTGTCAGGTATATTACACAGAAAGGAGAATTTTAAAATGGATGCTTGTAGCCATTTTGTTTTGAAAGACCGTTTTTCTCCAAAATTTCTCTAGGTTTAGAAATGAACGAGATTTTCTTTTTTACAGAGTTCATTCCTGGGTGAAGTCTTTTATATATTTTTTAAGAAGTGCCAGACATGAAGGAACCTAGAATGTTTGTGTGTGATAAGGTTAGAGTTAAGTGCTAAGACGTGTCATAATTAAATTTATTGGTCTGTGTTAAAACAAAAGATATTTTGTCTTTTGGGTATAGGAATAAGAGTTAATATTCTCTAATATAGATTTATATTCACAAAATATATGTTTATAATCAAGGTATATTTTATTATATTTACAGTAGGAAATATATACTCCAATAAATATTGTAGAAAGTATATAATTGGTAAATAATAAAATTTACTAAAGAATAGATTCTGTTGAGTTAACCAGAAAAGAATTTAGCTGATAGGACTCTGAGTAAGTAATTTCAAAAGGGAGTAGGGATATAAATCAGAGATGATACGTAGAGACAGTGTCTAGCTGGGAGAAGACAAGGTCTTTGTGTAGATTGAACTTTGACCCGAGATAAGATATTAAAAAGAAATGGTGGAATTAATTAAGAAGTGTAATACTGCCCTCTAGAGGATAGTAAATATAATAATTGATATAGCAATAATATTGCCAGTGACGTCAAATTGGCTATAATAAGCGGCAATGTTATTTGCAAGTCAGTCGGAGATTCCAGCATTCAGACTCACACTGCAATGCATTACACATGACCCTCTGAGTGTCCAAGATTCCAACACTCAGACTCACACCACGATGCAAGCAGATCCCAAGACACGAGGCAATCAAGATTCTCACCAAATTTCTGACTCTCACCAAATCTCTAACTCACATGCATTGATTATCTGATATCGATAATCTTCACATATTCCAAAACAAAGCATCACATAGAAAATTCCAAGACTTATCAACATCCAAATTGGACAGGTAATGTATGGGAAAAAAAAAAGAATTAATGTAATTATATATATTTGTAGATATTCTTGCAACGTAGACTGAGATTTCTCAGATACTTGGGTTAGATCCAAATTCTAAGTATTTTCTATTCTGCAGATAGAAATATGAAGAAGTGGATATAAGGATTTATTCCTAAAAGAAATGTTGTAAGATTGATACCAATATATATTGAATTTGGAAATTACTGTGATTAAAATTAATAAGCAAGGAATTATATAACTACAAAATAAAAAGCAAAAGATTAGAAATTTGATTCTCGAGATTAGGGGAGGATTTACTAAATAAGTTTTTATTACTTATCATTAAATTAGCTCATCTTTTGTTGATCCATGTAGCATAGAGATATATATATATATCTATAAGAGCTGGCTGGTTAAACATTGTTTGCTGGGAAATGCATGTTGTATTAAGCAGAAATGTTTATTAACCATTTGTGTATTAGTTACTAACTGATAAGGTAAATGATATTAATCATATATGCATATATTACTAACCGGAGATACATATATTGTGAAGCTAGTTTTTATATGCTGATGGATTGTGGTTTATAAATTTTTGTTTATGATATGAGATTTGAAACTTTTTTGTATACGTAATAAATATATATAGATTTTTATCCGATTATTGATTATTGTATTTTTCAAAGCAAAACACAGACAATTAAAAGAATTCAGGAGAATTTCTAAGAAATATAGACGATTGATATTTGTGTCTCGTATAAGTTTCTTATGAAATAATAATCCCTGATATATTGGAGGCAACTGCCGAGGTAGGTCCAGTAAGTCCAATATAGACATATTGGAGGCTTGGCTGATGAGTCCAATATATAACGTGTTGTATTCACGTGCAGAGATTATATCCGACAGCTCCGCTTCCACACCTGCTTCCACGGCACCAGTTCCATCTTCAGGCTTGCTACCACAGTGCCAGTTCTATCTTCAGGCTTGCTACCACAGTGCCAGTTTCCTCTCCAGGCATGCCTCCACGGTGCCAGCTCCATCTACAGGCTCGCCTCCACGGTACCAGCTCCATCTACAGGCTTGCTTCCACGGTACCAGCTCCATCTACAGGCTTGCTTCCACGGTACCAGCTCCATCTACAGGCTTGCTTCCACGGCACCGGTTCCATCTACAGGTTTGCTTCCACGGCACCAGTTCCATCTCCAGGCTTGCTTCCACGGCACCAGCTCCATCTCCAGGCTTGCTTCCACGACACCAGCTCCATCTCCAGCCTTGCTTCCATACCCACGGTACCAGTTCCAGATCCTATCAAGTCCAATTCATCTACCCTGGTCTATTTCAAAGATTACAACTCGTGTTATTTACCCCTACAATCCTTTGTTCTGGACTTTACTCTTGTCAAAGAAATCTTGCGTTATCTTTTGTTCTGGACTTATATTTTGTTCCATCCAGTAAACGCTCAACTGATCATACATCTCCTGGTCTCCTTCTTCGGCTTGCCATTGGGATCCATACACACAACACTATACAGGGGTCATAGCCTCTGCCCTTACAGAATAACCTGGTTCAAAAAAACATGGAACCCGCAAGCCCTAACCAAATCCTTGCTGTACTTACAGAACAGATGGCAGCGCTAACCAAGGTGGTACAGAAGCTACAAACCGGCCAAGAAGCCTTATTACACAAGGAAAGAAGCCGTGCTGAGAGTACCGCACTGCCTCCATCACCATCTGGCTCTATGATACAGAAGGTAGATCTGCCCGCTCCCAAACCCAGGGTCAACATGCCTGAACGGTTTGCCGGTGACTGCACAAAGTATCGTACATTCATCACCGCATGTGAACTCATGTTCTCCCTTTGCCCACGTACCTATGAGTCGGACTCTGTGAAGGTGAGGTCAGCCATCTCCTTACTGTCTGGACCTCCACAGGAATGGGCCTTCCAGTTGCTACGTGAAGGAAGCCCCCTACTGACTTCCTGGGGTTCCTTCGTCCGGGCCATGAACCCTATCTATGATGACCCTCTGAGGTCTTCTGCTGCATTAACCACCATCCGAAACCTAAGACAAGGAAGGCGACCGGTGGAGGACTACATCTCTGAATTCCGGGCGGTGGCAGCCGACACAGGCCTGAACGATGTGGGCCTTAAAGATCACTTTTGTCATGGTCTTTCCAAACAACTGAAAGATGAATTGGCTTGCATAGGAGTACCTGCTTCCTTGGAGGCCTTGATCACCCAATCTCTGGTCTTGGACCAACGGTTCAGAGAACGACGTCAAGAGAGACTCTCCAATGCTCCTTTAACGTCTCCTCGAAGACACGAGCCTTCCCCTGTGTCCTCTTCACGACCGATCTCCTCCTCCTCAAGCCCAGAACCCATGGAGATCGGCACTATCAGAGGTCCGCTGTCACCCGCCGAACATAATAGACGTCACACCCAGAATCTCTGCCTGTATTGCGGTCAACCAGGTCATCTGTAACGTGGCTGCCCTACATGACCACCTCGTCCCTCTGAAAGAGGTAAGAACCATCCAACTGTTGCCTCTCTTCAAAGTGTGGTCGGCTCTGCTTCTACTCACCTAGCCATTCCTGTCACCTTACAGTGGGGAGATAGAAGCGTCGACTTGAATGCCATCATCGACTCCGGAGCCAGTAACAGCTTCTTTGACCTATCCCTTGCTACCTCCTTGGCTGTTCCTACCCAACTAAAAAAGAAACCCGTGCCTCTGCATATGGTGGATGGAAGCACCCTACGCACCGGCCCAGTCACTCACGAAACCACTCCCTTGAAGCTCCTAATCGGAACCAAGCACAAAGAATATCTTCAGTGGGACATCGTCCCTTCTCCCTTATTCCCTATTGTACTGGGACTTCCTTGGCTTCGCACCCATAACCCTTATATTAATTGGTCTTCAAATACCATATCCTTCCCATCCTGTCACTGTCGAGTCCGCTGCATGAACGACTCCGAGTCTGAGAAGGTCGCCTTTTCCACCTATCCATCTTCCACGCTACCAAGTATTCAGAATTCCAAGACGTGTTCGAGAAAAAAGGGGTTGATACACTTCCTCCACACAGAGAGAACGACTGTCCTATTGACCTCCTTCCAGGAGCACCCATACCCCATGGACGCATTTTTAATCTGTCTGTCTCTGAATCACAGTCTCTGAAGGACTACATCAAAGACAGCCTTACAAAAGGATTCATCCGTCACTCCACATCTCCTGCTGGAGCTGGCATCTTCTTCGTTGGGAAAAGAGACGGCGGCCTTCGCCCCTGCGTTGATTATAGAGCACTAAACGCAATCATAGTACGGAATTGCTACCCGCTCCCATTAATTCCTGAACTGCTCGATAGGGTGAAAGATGCGTGTATTTTTACTAAGATCGATCTTCGAGGAGCGTATAACTTGATCCGCATGAGAGAAGGAGATGAGTGGAAGACCGCCTTCCGATCCCGATACGGCCACTTCGAGTATCTCGTCATGCCGTTTGGGTTACGCAATGCTCCAGCCGCCTTCCAGCATTTTCTCAATGACATCTTCCGTGACGTCCTGGATACCTTCCTGGTGGTCTACCTCGACGATCTCTTAGTATACTCTCGAACCATCCAAGAACATGAACAACACGTCCGTCTCGTATTATCTCGTCTTCGTCAACATAAGTTATACGGTAAACTCGAGAAAAGCACTTTTGAAAAATCCTCTATAGAATTCCTGGGATATGTCCTATCACCAGGACATGTTGAAATGGATAAAGCCAAGATTAAGGCGATTCTAGACTGGCCGACACCCAGAGACAAAAAGATGGTTCAGCAATTCATGGGATTCGCCAACTTTTACCGTCGCTTCATTCGGTCCTTCTCTCATCTCAGCGCACCTATCACTTCCCTGACCAAAAAAGATGTGAGATTCTGTTGGACTGAAGAAGCTCAGCAAGCTTTCGACAAGCTGAAAGAAAGCTTCACCCAAGCCCCAATCCTGAAACAGCCAGACATCAATCTACCATACTCTCTGGAAACAGACGCCTCTGATATTGCCCTAGGAGCGATTCTCTCCCAAAAATCCAG
Organism: Leptobrachium leishanense; assembly: GCA_009667805.1. NCBI lineage: Eukaryota > Metazoa > Chordata > Amphibia > Anura > Megophryidae > Leptobrachium > Leptobrachium leishanense. The sequence goes on along the minus strand of CM019071.1, from coordinate 64,383,623 downwards.
AGTCAAGAACCTTATGTATCCTGTGGCCTTTTATTCCAGACGTCTTACCCCAGCCGAAAAGAATTACAGTATCGGTGAGAAAGAACTCCTGGCGATCAAGAGTGCCCTCGAGGAATGGAGACACCTTCTCGAAGGGGCGAAACATCCTGTGGTTGTCTACACGGACCACCACAATTTGGAATATCTCCGCACCGCCAAAAGGCTGCGACCTCGACAAGCCAGATGGGCGTTATTCTTCGCCCGCTTTCTGTTGCACATCACCTACAGACCTGGAGTAAGAAATGGTAAGGCAGATGCTCTTTCCCGTCGGTACGACTCAGACGCCTCTGCATCTACCACTCAAACCGACTCCATCCTGCCTAACGACTTCTTCTGTGCCTCACAAGGATCCTTAATAGAAAATATAAAGAAATACAGTCTTCAACCACCGACTGACGTCCAGGGACTCGTATCCAACGATGGTCTCTTCTATCATGACGAACAAATATATGTTCCTCCTGAGGTTCGTCTACAGGTATTACAACACTCCCACGACATCCCGGCTGCTGGTCATGGTGGCATCAAGAAAACCATAGATGCCGTACAGCGATACTTCTGGTGGCCATCTGTTAAGAAGGACATCATCGCCTTTGTAACCTCTTGTTCTGTCTGTGCGCGCAACAAACAACCCCGCACCCGTCCTGCTGGTCTTCTCCAACCCTTGGCTCCGCCGCTGCATCCGTGGAAAGCTATTTCGATGGACTTTATAGTGGATCTTCCCCCTTCGCATCGCTACACCACCATCCTGGTGGTGGTAGACCGCTGTACCAAGATGGCCCATTTCATACCAGCAGTAGGCCTACCCACAGCAGCCGAAACAGCCACCTTGTTCATCAAGGAGATATTCCGACTCCATGGTACTCCTCGTTCCATTGTTACAGATAGAGGATCTCAGTTTACTTCCCGTTTCTGGTCCCAAATGTGTCGTAGCTTACGGATTGCCAGGTGTCTCTCTTCAGCTTTTCATCCACAGAGTAATGGCCAGACTGAGCGGACAAATCAGACGCTGGAACAATACCTTCGTTGTTTCACCACGCACCTCCAAGACGACTGGCTGGACGTCATACCGACTGCCGAATTTGCGTACAATAATCAGGTACACTCATCAACTCGCTTTTCACCTTTTTTTGCCAATTATGGTTATCATCCTAGCACTCTTCCAGAGATGCCGCTCAACACTCCAGTTCCAGAAGTGTCAACCCGTCTGAGAACCCTACGCGGTCAACTATGAACGCTACGCCACCATTTACGACTAGCCCAGCAGAACCAAAAGAAGTATGCTGATCGTGGCCGAAAGGAAGCTCCTGTGTATGCACCTGGGGATAAGGTGTTACTAATCACTGCCCATCTTCATTTGGATTGTCCTTCAAAGAAACTGGGTCCTCGCTACATTGGTCCATTCCCGGTCCTCAGAATGGTTAACTCCGTGGCTGCCCATTTAACTCTTCCTCCTTCCTACAGGATCCATCCTGTCTTCAATGTGTCTCTCTTGAAACCCTGGCATGAGAATCCATTCCCTGATCGGAATACTGAACCACCTGCTCCTGTGCCCATATCTGGAGAAGAGGAATACGAGATCTCACGCATTCTGGACTCAAGACTCCGTTACGGCAGGTTGGAATATTTGGTACACTGGAAGGGATACGGTCCTGAAGAACAATCTTGGGAACCCAGTGCCAACATCCATGATCCTGCGAAGGTTCGTGCCTTTCATATCCGTTATCCTTCCAAGCCATCAATCAAGCGCACCCGGGGGTTGCGCCTTGGTGGGGGGTCTTGTCATGCCCCACGCCGCGGTCAGACCGCGGCCGCCATGTTGGGACACCTTGCACACTCATCCAAGGTCCCTCGTGGCGCGTCGCTCCCTGGTTCCGGTCTTCAACTCGGAGGAGGAGAGCCAGGATGTGTCCCAACCGCAGAAACCAAGCGCGCATGCGCGATCGTCCATCCTAAAGCATGAAGACCTAGGTACTCTGGCGCCCTCTGCTGGTCAAGTAAAGGTACTGTATTACACCTGCACTGGAGATCCTCGTATGCCACCAATTAACCTATCAAGTACTCAGGTATCCCAACTCCACCTAGGAGCCCCAGGTGAACGGTGTTCTTATGATCCTCTGAACCCTATTTAAATCTGCTGCCTTTCCCAGTTCATTATCCAGGTTATACTGTGGTTCACCACCACGTTATCCAGTGGTTCCTCTTCGTATCTGCTCTAAGAGAATCCCAAGTCCCAGACCTGCTTCCACGGTACCAGCTTCGCTTCCAGACCTGCTTCCACGGTACCAGGTCCGCTTCCAGACCTGCTTCCACGGTACCAGCTCCGCTTCCAGACCTGCTTCCACGGTACCAGCTCCGCTTCCAGACCTGCTTCCAAGGTACCGGCTCCGCTTCCAGACCTGCTTCCACGGTACCAGCTCCGCTTCCAGACCTGCTTCCACGGTACCAGCTCCGCTTCCAGGCCTGCTTTCACGGTACCAGCTCCGCTTCCAGACCTGCTTCCACGGTACCAGCTCCGCTTCCAGACCTGCTTCCACGGCACCAGTTCCATCTTCAGGCTTGCTACCACAGTGCCAGTTTCCTCTCCAGGCTTGCCTCCACGGTGCCAGCTCCATCTACAGGCTCGCCTCCACGGTACCAGCTCCATCTACAGGCTTGCTTCCACGGCACCAGCTCCATCTACAGGCTTGCTTCCACGGCACCGGTTCCATCTACAGGCTTGCTTCCATGGCACCAGTTCTATCTTCAGGCTTGCTTCCACGGCACCAGCTCCATCTCCAGGCTTGCTTCCACGTCACCAGCTCCATCTCCAGGCTTGCTTCCATACCCACGGTACCAGTTCCAGATCCTATCAAGTCCAATTCATCTACCCTGGTCTATTTCAAAGATTACAACTCGTGTTATTTACCCCTACAATCCTATGTTCTGGACTTTACTCTTGTCAAAGAAATCTTGCGTTATCTTTTGTTCTGGATTTATATTTTGTTCCATCCAGTAAACGCTCAACTGATCATACATCTCCTGGTCTCCTTCTTCGGCTTGCCATTGGGTTCCATACACACAACACTACAAAGGGGTCATAGCCTCTGCCCTTACAGATGTGTTTCTGATGTATGTGCAACATTCATAATGCATCGTCATTTCACACAGTCCATTCAATGCTGCACTGATTTGTTCCAGTGCCATATCATGTATCATCTGCAACTTTCGGATTTCACGCAGCTCAAGATTCAGCAACTGAATATCCATACTTGTCTTATTCAGAATCTCATCCATCAAATTAGCATAACTGTTCATTCTTACCATCAATTCTCTTCCCCATCCAGTCCATGCTGGAAACCAGGGACGTGCGGTCAGGGGCGGCAGGTGAGGCAGAGCCTCCCCTGTCATTAAAGGGACACTCTAGGCAACATGACCACCTAAGCTATTTTAGGTGGTCATGATGCCCGGAGTATCCTGCCCTCTGTCCCCCCTCCCTCCGCTCAGCGGTTCAGCTGTAAATGCTGAAAACAGCTGAGAGAGGCGGAGAACTTTACTCCGCCCTCCCAGCTGTCAGTCAGCAGAGCGGGAATCATATTTCCCGCTTCTGCCGACTTTTGCCGAGTAGGAGACGTCATCGCGCTTTCAGCGCGATGACGGCTCTAACTCACCGCAGAAGCTGGCGGCTGCCTCTGAGGGTTAGTGTTGCGCGCATCCTCTTGCGCGCAACACTAATCCTCAGAGGGAGCCGGGAGGAAGCCTGTCGATTGGCTGGCTTACGTGACAGGCGCGCATGCGCGCTTCTCACGTAAACCAGAAGCCATGACGCAGCAAGAAGGACGGGAGCGGAGTATAAAAAAAAAAAAAACAGCGCTGGAAACAAGAGGATTTTAGGGTAAGTATTACAGTTACAAGTAAAAAAATAAAAAAATAAAGATTTATTAAGGGAATAGGGATAGGTTAGGATAAAAAAAACGGGGGGGGGGTGATTTTTGAGTAGAGTGTTCCTTTAAGTGCTGCTGAATTGATAAAATAAAAAAACTCACCCACTCTTCGTTCCCCCACCATCGCAAATTGCATAGGCTGCCAAGAAGTGTGAAGCACGGTGCATAGGTTTAATGAACAGACGTCCGAGCACTGTCTACTTCTTGAACATTGCTCTCCCAGTGCCTCAGAGGCACTGGGAGAGCAATGGAATAACTTGGACCAACGGGAAACCGCCATTGGTTTAAGCCATTCAAAACACGCCTGCATGGTGCATGGGAGGCAAGCCTCCCATGCATTGATTGGCACAGGACAGTCATGTGACGGTGCTGTCTCTCACAGTCAGTGGGTGCGGAGCTGTATGGAGGATGACGCAGATCCTGGGGAGCACTGAGAGCAGCCAGATCCTGGGGAGCAATGAGTACAGCCAGATCCTGGGGAGCAATGAGAGCAGCCAGATCCTGGGAAGCTGAGAGCAGCCAGAGCCTGGGGAGCACTGAACCTGAACCTACATAACCTGTGTATATCTGGCTCTGATAATAGTCAGTGCCTCACCAGCCACTGACCTCACCGCACGTCACTGCTGGAAACCACGCCCATATTCGATCTTTCTTGGTAAACAACTCTCTCTTCTGTTTGTCAAACACCAGTGGGTACCTCGGGTGTAGTGTAGTGTCTGTGTCTGTATCATCCCCTCTTACTCTCTGTATTGGAATCAGTCTGGCCAGATAACACATCCCCGTTATTGTGGGTGGTACCCATGTATAACACACTCTTCCACAGCACACCTGATAACCTCCCGTCAGTATAAATGGTGACAAGTGTAGTGTTCCCTTTGTCATCTCTATCATCATTCACCCCAGTCGCTTCACAAGATCCCATGTATTTCGTTTGTCAACAGTTACGTTCGCAATCGTCAGTTGTTGATCTCTGGTAAGCTGCCTTGGCCTGAGTAAAAGCATCCCCGGCTGCATCCCTAGCTTATACACATGTGCAGTCCAGTTTAATCTACTTGAATGACATGGGTTCTCATCCTTCTCGGAGTCATTCGATCCTAACTGAAAACACCATTCTGGTGGGTATAATGGCCCTGATATTGGATAATCGGGGGTAAATGCCTCCGGCTTAACCTGAGGGTCAGTAATGGTGTGTATTGTAATGTTCCCTGACGCAAAGGTACTTAAATTCATAGGAATTGAAGCAAAAGGAATGTAAATTGTCTCTGGGTGTAACCTGCTGCACACCCAACACGCAGTCTGTCCAGACTTCTTTGCATACGCATATTTAAATTTTACAAGTAGATGCCCTCTTGGTGTAATCTCTGATTCCACATCTCGCCTTTGTCTCCGCATAGTAGAGTTCTCCACCACCAGATGCGTATCATTCCAGACATGGGAGGTGTCTACTTCCTTGGTTGTACTCGGGCACCTGGGACATGCTCCATGGGATAGTCCATAGATCAGATTAGCAAGGTACAGTATCAGTACCAGGAATGCCCCAAATGTCAAAATTCCCTGGGCAATTCTTTTCACAGTCACATAAACCCAATCCCTCCCCACTGGAATTTCAAAAGTAAAAGTTATCTCTGGTTGATCAAGGGTCGGGGCAGGGCCCCTAAAAATAGCCCTTGGGGCATCCCCCGGGGGATCCCTTTGCTCCCCCGTTGGTCGGTGGTCCGGCATTATTGTGTCCTTCAAAACACCCACTTGTTAAGTCTTTTAGGTGCTCGAGACTGTGGTCTTTGTCAGTTTTAGCCTCAATGGATTGGTCTCGTTAGTGATGACCTTCCACTCTGGTTCAGGATTGGCTGCAGCTGTCTTCAGTCTGGAGTGATGTATCCACGGGACCACCTCGGCAACCTTCACTGCTGTAGGGGTTGATAACAGGACAAGGTAAGGACCTCTCCATTTTGGGCCTAGTGGGTCATTTTTCCACTCCTTCACCCAAACTGAGTCACCTGGACAATATTTATGTAGTGGAGGATACAAAAAGTGTGGTAAATTGTCTCCCACCCAAGTATTTAGCTTATGCATTGATTTACCCAACAATACAACCTGTTCATTTAGTTTAGTTTCACCCAATGCCCGAAGGTCCCCCTTAATCCATTAATTAGAGGGGTAGGCCGTCCAAATATAAGTTTGTACGGACTTAGCTTCAATTGGGGGGTTGGCCTGCACCTAATGTGCAATAAAACTATCGGCAGCACATCCAACCAGCCTAGTGACGTCTCCTGGCACAGTTTGGACATTAAAGTCTTTAGTGTTCTGTTCATTCACTCGACTTTTCCCGAGCTCTGGGGCCTGTAGGCCGTATGTAGCTTCCAAGTTATGCCCAACAGGCGGGCAAGCTGCTGCAAACAGTTCTGTATGAAAGCTGGGCCATAGTCCGACCCTATTTCGAGGGGAAGTCCATACCGTGGTATTATTTCTTTCATTAGACTTCTCACTACTTCTGTTGTCTTCTCTGTCCTTGTGGGGAAGGCCTCCACCCATCCTGTTAGAGTGCACACCATTACTAGTAAATATTTGTATCCTTTGCAGGGCGGTAGCACTGTGAAGTCTATTTGCAACGATGCCATTGGGGACAGCCCGATCGGCTGCTTCCCTGGAGGCTGAGATGGGCCTGCTCTTGGATTATTCTTGGCACATGTTACACACTGCTGGGCCACTGCTTTACATACTACTGACAGTCCTGGCACGTAGAAGTGTGGCTCCAGCTGTTGTTCCATCATCTCCCTTCCTCCATGGGTACTTGCGTAAAGTGCTCTCACGATTTCAGGTGCCAATGTCGCCGGCAGGACTATTTGTCTGCTTGCTAACTGGAACCATCCGTCTTCTCCATATTCTCCTTGTTCCTCCGATAGCCACTTTTTCTCCTTCTCCGAATAGACAGGTGTCTATTCACTCAATGGAGCCGGTAGTAGTGGGGCTACCATTGTTGGTGTGGCTTTGTATTTTTACAGTTCCTCCTGTTTTCCCCAGATGAATTCTTCTCTTGGTTGATAATGTCGCCAGGCGAAGTACAGCAGGTCTTGTCTCTTCTGCACACTGCTCACTGTTGACACAAAGAAGTTCATTACACTTTTCTTCATCCATGGCAGGTTATTGTTGATTAGGGTCTCTTTGAGGAAGAACTTTACCAGTGGGGCTTGATACTCTTCTGCTCCCAGTTCTCCCAAACTTAGTAGCACTCTCGTGATCCTCAAATTGTTATGAGTGTTGGCATTTAGATTGTCGAAGCGTGCGGCGAAAGTTTCTGCTCGTTCAACTTCAGTTACCTCTGTATCTTCTCCATCCTCCCCCACTAATTTTACGCCGAAGAACTTCAGCATCATCTTGTAGGCCCAGCGGAGTCTCTGCTGAATTTCTGAGGTGTTATTCATGAGACGTGTTTCCTGGTGGTTCAGAGGTATAGAGTAGAAATTTCAGCCTTGCGAGCGGGTTGGAAAAAGTCATTGGATATAATCATGGTTGTTTTCAAGCAATTCAAAATTGGTATTCCATTTTTGCAGAATTGTTTCGATGAACTCTCCTTTTGGGTTCGAATTTTCTCCAATTCATATAGAATTCGTAGTTTGGCATAGGGAGTTGATCATTTTGCTTGCAGAGCAGGACCTTGGAGGCTTGATCAGGGGGTACCAGTGGCTTTGCAGCAGCCTGGTCGGCCCGTCTGTTACCCTTTGGGATTTTGTCATGACCCTTCTGTTGGCCACGACAGTGCATAACACTGACAGCACTTGGTTTCCACACAGCCTCTAGGAGGGCTGCGATTTCAACTGCATACTTTATTTGTTGTCCCGAGGAAGTGAGTAGGCCTCTTTCCTTGTATAGTGCACCATGTGCATGGACAGTCATGAAAGCATACTTGAAGTCGGTATAGATAGTCACTCTTTTTCCTTTGGAGATCTTGAGGGCCCTGGTGAGGGCTGTTATCTCAGCCAGTTGTGCGAACGTATGGCCTGGTAGGGGGTTAGCTTTGATAATTTCTTCTGCTGAGACAACTGCATAGCCGGAGACCTTTTTCCCATCATCCATATAGCTGCTACCATCAGTGAATAACTGTAGGTCGTATTTGTCTAGGGGTATGTCTTTCAGATCTGGTCTGCTACTGAATACTTCTTCCATGACTTGGAGGCATTCATGATTTGGATCTTCTTCACAGTCAGGCAGTAGCGTAGCTGGGTTTAAGGTAGTGATGAGGTCTAGATGAACCCGTGGATTCTCACACATCATGGCTTGGTACTTCGTCATCCGGCTATTGCTGAACCAGTAACTTCCTTTTACATCAAGCAGGGCTTTTACCGCGTGTGGCACCTTGACATGAAGAACTTGTCCGAGGGTCAGCTTGTCTGCTTCCGCGATGAGCATTGCGGTGGCTGCCACTGCTTTCAGGCAAGGGGGTAGGCCACGGGGTCAAGTTGTTTGGATAGGTAGGCCACAGGCCTTGGCCATGAGCCAAAGGTCTGAATTAGCACTCCTGTTGCTGTTTGGTTATGTTCATGCACATACAGTTAGAAGGGCTTGCTGTGGTCTGGCAATCCCAGCGCTGGGGCTTCCATGAGGAGGGTTTTTAACTTCAGAAAGGCAGCTGCCTGTTCTTCTTCCCATAGGTAAGGGTCTTGTTCTCCCCCCTTGGTAGCTTGGTGCAGGGGTTTGGCAATGTCTGCAAAGTTGGGGATCCACAGGCGGCAGAAGCCTGCCACTCCTAGGAATTCACGGACTTGCCTCCTCGTCTTTGGCTGGGGTATACGGCATACTGCTTCCTTCCTCTCAGCTCCCACTGCACGCTTTGTACCTGTTAATTGAAAACCTAGATACTTCACACTTTGTCTGCATATTTGTGCTTTCTTTCTGGAGACCTTATATCCTGCTTGGCATAGTAGATGCAGCAGGGCCTTAGTGGCAGAGAGACAGTCTTTTTCTGTAGGGGAAGCGAGTAATAAATCATCTACATACTGTAGTAAAACAACCTTGTCTGGCTGAGCGTTGAAGGACAGGAGGTCCTGGCTGAGCGCGCAACCAAAAATCGTGGGCGAGTTTTTGAAACCTTGAGGGAGGCGTGTCCAGGTCATTTGGTGACGCGCTCCCGTAGATTCCTCCCACTGGAACGCAAAAAGGGGCTGGCTTGCGGGAGCGAGGCGGATGCAAAAGAAAGCGTCTTTTAAATCAAGCACTGTGTAATATTTGGTATCGCCAGGATTTAATGACAATAAATTGTATGGATTGGGAACCACAAGGTGCAGGGTCACTGTGGCCTCATTAACGGCTCTCAGGTCTTGCACTGGGCGGTATTCTTGTGTGCCCTCTTTCTGTACTGGCAACAGTGGTGTGTTCCACGGTGACACGCAGAATTTCAGTATCCCGTGATCTTTGAGTCTTTGTAAATGTGTCTGAATATTCTGTTTGGCTTTCTGTGGGATAAGATATTGTCTTAGAGCCACAGGCGTCGCGCCAGGTTTCAGATCAACATACACTGGAGGAATATTTATAGCTAATCCGGGCGGGTTCTCTTCTGCCCAGATTCCAGGGATTCCCAAGAGTAGTGTGTACGGGTCTGGGGCGGCTGGCGGGGTTGGTGCCGTTCGCCATTCTTCTTCTCTTGGCATAATTACTGCAATTTTTACAGGTTGGGTATTCTGGCTGGCTGGGTTATACTGCCGTTCAGAGCTGCCACTCTCAGGCAGGTCTAATCTAGCGTGGCCCCCGGGAAGAAATGTAATTTGGGCTTGCAATTTGCAAAGAATATCCCGCCCCAGGAGTTGGATGGGACATTCAGGCATATACAGAAATTCATGTTCTACATTGTGCCCACCTGTTACCGGAATCTGCTAGGTTCACTCGGGACGAGACCGGACACGAGCAAGGATTGTCTGAACACGAGTCTCTTCAGGAAAGGCAAACTTTATTGTGACGTCACTCAGAATGCTCACACAGGATTGAATCGCAAAGATTGAGCCCCGAACTCACTCCGACGAGGGGTCTTATACCCCGAGTACATAATTAGGTACATCCCAATTAACCCACCTCCCTGTGACACTATCCCACCCCACGGGGGTTAATACCTCCCTTGGTCAATTACAAAGACATTCCATACATTGGCCGTAAATTGGCAAACTTCATGTTAGTTTGACAGACGATGATTTGCTGCTTCGCTCAATCTGGCCTATGCCCACCTCCCCAGAGCCTGCTTATTTGTTGTAGATAAGACCTGGTCTGTTTTCTACGCTCTTCTTTGTCTAGCTGCAGGCCTCTGTGACCTTGGTGTATCCATTTCTCATCCTGTCCCCCGTGTGTCAGGAACAGCCCGGATCTTCCTCAATTTTAATTGCTTCTCTGCTGATCTAACACATTCCTAAAATTCTATGTAAGCTTCATTCTAGTTTCAGCTAAAATCTACCTAGTTATATTCCAGCGAACCAATATTCCGAACAAGATGGCCGCCTGGCTCATAACGGCGACCATCTTCTGGCCTGGTTCTCTTTCATTCCCACACTACATTTCTGTGAGGCAAGAAAAGGATAGTTAGCAGAAACATCCATTGCTCCCATTATATCAACCTCATTTCCCATTGGGGGTGCAATTTGCTGTGTTACAACCAAATATTCAGCGCCAGTGTCAACCATAAAAATTTCGTCTTTGTCTCCCACCCTCACTGTGACCGTGGGCTCGTGATTACCGAGTGGGATGGGCCCAGGTCCTTGTCAATATATACCTTGCCCTTCAAATGACGTTCCCGCCAACCCATAAACCCCGATCCGGCAGCATAATTTCTTTCATATCTGCCATTCGTTACCTGTCCATTTGAGGCGGCGTGACCTCCCGAGGCACCAGCCTCTCCCTGTACCCCGTTATTACCTAGTTTTTCGGGGCATTCGTTTTTCCAGTGACCTTCACCCCGACAAAATGTGCACTGATTGGGCCCCAGGGGTTCCCTAGGGGCTCCCCTACCTCTTCCCCCTCGACCCTCTTCCCCTCCCTCTGTCAGGAGCACCTCTCCCGTTTCCCATATAGATGACTACACCAGTCTGTCCGCTTTGTTTTCGTATTTCCTCCCTCTTCTCCTCTAAATCCCGGTTATGATATACTTTATTAGCTATTTCCACTAATTCACTAATTCCTTTCCCTAAAAATCCATCCAATCTCTGTATTTTATTTGTGATTGACTCACAAATGAGGAATTAACCAGCCGCTGATTCTCTGCAGCCTCCGGGTCAATTGGACTGTACATCCTATATGCAACTAGCAACCTTTCTAGAAATGCACTTGGGGTTTCTTTAAGATCTTGCACAATGTCGGCTCTTTTACCCATATTTGTGGGCTTCTTCCCTCCCGCTTTAACACCCATCATTACCGCTGTTCGGTATGTCTGTAGGTGAGCTATACCCTCATTAGTATTGTACGGCCATTTGGGATCTGTTTTGGGGTAATGCTCCTCTGCCCACGCTTCTGGCTGGGGTTTAATATCTTCAACTGCTTGGGTGAGAAGAATTTTCCGAGCACTATTGTTTATACGGGCTCTCTCCTCTGTTGTAAACATTGTAAGCAGTAGTTGCTGACAATCCCACTTGGGCAGATTATGTGTGAGCATTACTGACTCTATCATACTAGTCACTGCTGCGGGATTTGCGGAATAAAGTGGTGTATGTGTTTTCCAATTAAATAAATCTGTCGTTGTGAATGGGACATATGTGTATTGTACTGGCCCAGGCTCTCCATTTTCCAGAAGGGGACCTGGCACCGCTCGTAAAGGGAGCTGCAATTTACTTCTGCCAGGATTGTGTTGATATACATCCCGGGGTTTATATATATTGTTAGCAGCGCGAGTGGTAGCCCCCAGTTCTCCATCTCCGCTCTCCTTTGGGGTCACCCGCTGGTACACACTTCCATCACGCATTTCAATTTTATCTGCAGGGGACCCGTCTTCTTCTCCACCCGCAGCCCTCTCCTCCTCCGCGATATCACGAGCCGGAACTGAGGGAGCAGGCCGGATAATAGCAGCTGCCTGCCCCCCCTCTCCGCCCACGCAACCACGGCATTCAAAGCCTCCCTGGCTGCCCCGTAACACGACGGGTAGGGTGGCGGAAGGGAATCAATCTCCTCCGGATGTTCCACCAACACCGGTTTTCCCCGATCACCTTTAATCTCATTACTCGGGGGTACCTGTTTCTTGTTTTGTCCCGCCACCATAACAAAATGACTCTTGTCCCGCACACAATACCTCCATATCTATATACGGGTACTGATCAGGGTGACCATACCTTCCAGTAATTTGGGAGTGCATTTTCTGTATCAGCTCTGGGTCCATATACCCCTGTTCTGGCCATTCGGGGACCAACATTGGCCAAACTATTGTACACAACAATTTTAATTTTTCTTTACTCAAATCCACACCATAGTGATGTTTCTCATACAACACTTCAAAATTTTGCACCGTATATTCCAAGGGTGTTTCACCCTCCTTCGCTTTCTTGGATTTTGATAACCCGTTACCCATGGTTACTCTTGAAAGCAGTAACTTCTTCACTATACAGATATCACTTTCAGCACAAACCACTTTAGAGCAACTGTCTGGTACTTCAGACAACAGTTCTTTCGTGTCGTATTTGCTTCCTCCTTTGGTAGCCAACTGCAGTCGCCTGAGCTGGAAACGTACCTCCGGAGTCCACTCTCAGATTTGCTTCCTTGCTAAGCAAGTAGGCGCACACTCACTCACAACACTCTCAGCAATCACAGCACGTACTATACCAGATACATTCAGCACATAACAGTACATAAACAATTCTACTCTGTCCCTGTAGCCTAGGGCACGTCGACCCTCTCTGGCTCCTTATACCCAGTTATTTGATCTCTACTCTTATCTGCTTTTCAACTATGTATATCCCGTCCTATGCAACACTCACTCCTGCTATTCCAATTTGCCTAAGGGCAATAAACCCACCAGGCACCACTCCCGCTGCAGCTACCGCTGGCCCTGAATGGCCCCCTCCCTTTTTCGACTAAGATACACACAGCATCGACTCAGGGCTCTCAGCCCAGTCACAGGATCCCTCCTCCTTTCCTTGTCCATGTGCAGCAGTTCTATTTACAAATACTAACTATGACAATACTACTCCACGTGGCTAACCTCTCCCTCTGCTTCAGAACACCTAGTCAATATCCGATCCCCCGGGTTCAGACACGCGCTAGCCACTTTCTGGTTCCTTTGCTGTCCGTGCTGTCGGCAGCGGGTTTGGTATACTAACAACAGCGTGGCCCGGGTCTCCTTATCCAACTTTGGTCGGACGCCTCCCTATACTGGTATCCAGTACATACAGACACACAAAGACACCTTACCTATCGCCGCGCTGCTTGCTGTTTCCTCGGACTCGGTGGTGTCCCAGCTTCCCGGGCCGGGGGTCTGTTTGGGATGAGACGAGGTCCACTGAACAGGAAATCCTGCTTGGCGCCTGCAGATGTCAGCTCACCTTCAACGGACGCCCAACCGGCGGGATCACTTGCACCTGCAGTCAACCGCTACAGTGTCCAGCAGCCGTTGCCGTACCGGTAAAGGCCTTCAATCCCGGACGAGCCCCCAAAAATGTTACCGGAATCCACCTGGTTCACTCGGGACGAGGCTGGGCCAGCACGGACAAGGATTGACTGGACACGAGTCTCTTCAGGAAAGGTAAACTTTATTGTGACGTCACAGATGCTCACACAGGATTCAATCGCAAAGAGTGAGCCCCGATTACATAGAAACATGAGGTTTTATACCCCGAATACACAATTAGGTACATCCCAATTTTCCGCCTCTCGGTGACACTATCCCACCCCACGTGGGTCTGTACCTCCCTTAATCAAATACAAAAACATTCCATACATTGGTCATAAATTGGCAGACTTCACGTTATTCTGACAATGGAGGATTTACCACTTTCTCTGGTTCCTGCCTATGCCCACCTCCCTAGGACTTGTTTATTGTATATCCTAGATAAGGCCTCGTCTGGTTTCACACTTCCCTTTGTTCAGCTGTTCGCTTCTCTGACCCTGAAGTATCTATTCTTCATCCTGTCACTGTGTGCCAGCTACGGCCTGGATCCTCGTTAGTTTTAATTGCTTTTCTGTTTGTTTAACACATTCCTATGATTCTATGCAAGCTACATCCTAATTTCAGCTAATATCTACTATTCAGATTCAAGTGAACCAATGTTCTGAGCAAGATGGCCGCCTGGCTCAAAATGGCGGCCATCTACTGGCCTGAGTCCCTTACATAATCCATAGTGCCTCAAAAAGAACATAAACAAGATATAGGGTAGTATGTCCCAACACTATATATAATAAAAAGGAAAAACACACTCACATGGAGTGGTGTCTCAAGTCAAAAACGAGATGCGAAGGCGGCTGGCGGCTTATAGGGGAACGCCAGATTTCCCCGGATGGCGGCAGGAGGTGCTGGATCTGTGGCCTTGTTCCACAGCGGGAGATGCGGTGGTCCTCTGCAGTGAATGGGATACCCGAACTCCTCTTATAGAAAGCTGTATTTTCAGAACATGCTGTTACAGGCATCTTCCTGATAGCCGTAATAAAGAGGGAAACGTTCACCTGATAGTTTGGTAAAACGTTCTATTCCTCTAAAATACAAATAAATACAAGCTAAAAAGGTAAATGATAAAAGAAGGCAAGGGTGATACACTGAGACACGTTTCGCGGGTCACAGTCGCTTCATCAGTCAGTGTTCACAAAAGGGATAAATACCACCACTGTGGCAGGGTGACTCCTATCTGGTAGTAAAGGGTGACACAGCCAGGTGCCATGTCCTGGGAACACCTGGTAAAATATATATATATTTTTTAAGAGAAAGTATTTTTCCAGGAAGGATACATTGAGATTGCTCTTGCTTTAGGGTTTGTCCTGGGTGGCGAGTATGTACTGTTGGGGGTCTTGCCCAAGGACAGTTGCTGGAGAGGTGTTCTTGCCAGGATTTGAGCCTGTGTCTCCACGGTCTCTATGGTTATAGAGCAGTGAAGCTACGTCTACACCCAGCTGGTACCGCACTATTGAGTCTGTCGATAACATATAAGTGTGCCTGCCTGGTTTATTTATCCACCAGATGTGATTGGGGAAAGTGGGAAAGTCTTGTTCTGTGATCCGCATTCAAACCTCAGTAGGGTGGGACTGGGGACAAAGGCAAGTTGACACCTTCAGTGAAGCCAGGATGCAAATCAAAGAAACAGCTGTTTTCTCTCATAGTTAATCATAAAACATGATTATTGCATATAGGTATTTGGAGATTTTACTTTTTGTTAGTTATACAGTAGGTAAAATGTGCTCTGGGACCAGAGGGCGGTTTGGACACTCTTCTGTGTCCATGAAATCTAAAGAGCCAGTAGACTTGGTATAAATTTAAGCTGCCTGCACTGCCATGTGTTTATTTTCGGGGGTCAATCTGAAAATAACTGCCATATTTTCCAACCAGAGCCCCTGTGGGCAGAGATTCTAGTGTCATAAGTATAGTTTCTGTTGTTTAATCCTATTTATTTCTGTTTGTGGGTGTAAATAATCTTATAATATTTTTTTATGCTGTATATGCACTGTGACCAATTTTACTGCGCATTATAAATACCCCATTATTAAGCTCAAGCTCTGCTTTTGTCCGATATAAGAATCACGTTACCTGAAGAGAGATTTGTCATAATAGCCCAGAGGCCTTGAGTTTCGGGACGATCTATTAAATTGGATTTGGTGGGGTCAGTCTACTAAACGGTGTTTTGTAGGTTTAATTGAACAAGGCGTATCAGGTCACCTACATTTCATATTAGGCGAAGACCTGTGGTGAACCTGCACGTTCATGTGGGAGGGCTGGTTGCCTAGTCCATACAATTAGAGGTATAAAAGTAAGACAGAAAATTCTGTGCCTTTCTGATTATTCTATTGCCACTGAGGAAGCACCATGAAGGAGTGAAACGCGTTTGGCTACCCACTATTGTCATATTCATTCTAGTGTATCGCTATCTATATCGAGTGGCACACCATTTTGTTGTGCTATATTTTAAATAAAAATCTGGTTTTATTTTTTACTAGCCAGTCGACTGTGCTAATCTTTTTTGTCTGGTTTTATGACGAGTTGTACCAGAGACCACAACTTCCAAGCATGTGACTCCCAAGCCAGGACCAGCTCTGGTTAGGATAAGTGTGCATTTGCTATGATTTCATGCCTTTCATACATTAAAAACCAGCTGCACCATTATATTTTCTCATTTTTCTAAGATTTTATTCGTTTGGGCACGCCAAAAAGAACAGTGAACCATTCTTCGGATTCGAAGTTGGAGAAACGTTCATTCGGGTGAAGTTTCCTCTTAAAGCTGAAACCACTGCATCTATGTATGTGGTTGGGAGGTATTTGTTCCCTACAGACATTCATATGAACTGATTGCGGACAACTATTAGCGAAGTGATTCAGTCTGCTAACCTGTGACTGTATTAAGACCTCCCCAATTCAGTGCATGTGCCTAATTGAGTTGTGTTTTGGGAGCACTGTCGTCCATCCTGTTTTTCCTTCCATTTGAAGACCAAGGAAGTGGGTTGCGATAAGGGGGTCGGATAGTCAATATTTTGGGTTTACCGCAAAAGAATAGTGATTTTTAACCCTTCACCCACTTCGCCAAGTCACATGCCCTTTTGGAGTGAAGTTGCTACGTGACAAGGGAGGATTGTGTGCTGGACCCGGGGACCAGGCAGTAGCAGAGATCCCTGGCATTGTCCCTCAAATCCTCTACCTACAGCCCTCCCCCCTGCAAACTGTGCTGCCTCTAGAGACATATAACGTGATTGGCAGTATATTAACTTTGAGCAGGCATGTGATGAACAGCTGAGGGCGACCAATCATGCTGCCGGTCTTTAAAGGCAGCATAGTGTAAGGGAGAGGACCGTCAGCTGGGAGAGTGAGGTAGAGGATTTGGAAGTTACGTGGGGGACTGATGGCCTGGCTAATGGAGGTTGGAGGGCATAGCGGCGAAGGCTAGGGTCAGACGAACGCAGTATTAACGTGTGTTTAGCCGCACTTCATCACGGCCGTGCTAGCAGCAAATGACGTCCAATGCCAGGCAGCATACGAAGTACGGCCGCGCAACACAAGTGGCAAACAAACGCATTTTTTCGAAAATGTCAAACCGCTAGTACTGACGTACAGAGCTAGCGGCATGTGTGTGTGATTAGGAGACGTCAGACGCTGCTAATGTCCGGCCAACATAACGTCCAGACGCATAAAGTGTTTTATTGATGATCGGTACAAAATCACGGACGAAAATGCGCATTGTATGGTATTCCATGAAAAAATACGTCCATTTGTTCGAACGCACTTTTTCACAGACAACGCGAAAAATGCGTTCGTCTGACCCTAGCCTAAAGGGGCCAACTTTTTTTAAAGGGGATCGGTGTGTGTGAGTAGGTTATGGGGCCCAGGCGGAATGGAGGATTTTGAGGGACCTGGTTGCTAATTAGTTATGGGGACGTGGGCTAAGGGCGAATGGGGGACCTGGGCTAATGCAGCAATGGAGACATTATGGCTAAGTGGGTTATGAGGGACCTAGATGGCTTGAGGGTTATAGGGATCTGGGCTAACAGGGATGGGGTACTTGGGATGTTTTGGGGACCCGCTTGTTAACAGGCACTAAAACATAAAAATAAAATATTTTTGTCAAAATGTGTTTTAACTGTAATTGGAGAGAGAAGGGCAAGTTGGAAGGGAGGGAGTTGTGTTTTTTTTTTGCTGTGTGTACACATTGCAAATTACTGGGAATTTTATTGCTGTGCAGCTCTGGATATTCTTGCACACATGGCAAAATGTCTCTCACGCTGCTAGCCTACATGCTGTAAAAAGTCGGCAAACCACTTTCGATATATTTTCAATATCCGGTCTTACAAGAGTTTTATTGCTGTGGAGCGCGGTGATACACGAATATATACCACACATTACTGTGAGTTTTCCTGCTGTGATACAGGAATGTGCAGGGTATGCGAGTGTGAGTTTTCATGCTGTGATACAGGAATGTGCAGGGTATTTGAGTGTGAGGTTTTAATGCATGTGAAGCTATAACTAGCATTGAATGTAGCTGGATATAGTTTTTGAAGATTAGATTTTGCAAGTGGCCCCACAGGAACAAAGAGAACTCGTCCGGAGGCCCCAGGTAATTTGAGACGCCTGATCTAGTAATAAAGGAATTAGGGAGATCAAGTGTCTTGAAGGGTTTACCTCATTGATGGTATGAGAGAACACTCTGGTGTTAGAAATGGAGAATGCACAGCAAAAGGTTTTCTGAATTATAAAAGTACTCTACAAAACTGATGGTCTATGGTAGATCTCAAGATATTTTGCAGATTTGCTCAAAAAGAGGCTCACACTAACCAAATCAAGATGTGATTTGGCAAAGTAGACATGCCGTAGTTCACTAGTAAGATGGTAATCTACCAGGTTGTATTTTAGGTTGAAACAAAGTTCAAAATTAAATTTTTCGTAAAGGCCCTACTCCAAGTTGAGTACTGCCTAAGTGGCCATAATTAAAGCCGAGAAATAGTCGCCGCTCAACTTCATATTCTACACCAGTGGTTCCCAACCACGGTCCTCAAGTACCCCCATCAGGCCAGGTTTTGAGGATCACCTTGGGGAAATGCAGACTGAATCCTGCAATCACTGAGCAGCAAATCATATCACCTGTGCTGTGCTTCGGATATCTATCTGGCAAACCTGACCTGTTGGGGCACTTGAGGACCACTGTTGGGAACCACTGTTCTACAACATAGCAATTGGCTTACCACCCTCGCCTTTCCATGGACTCACTGGAGCTCTGCATATAGCATTAGTTGCAAATGGCACAAATTCTGGAAATAAGCACCAGTTTGCAGTCATGGGTAATTTATTCGTTACCCTACTTTGAGTGAAGGATTATGCACCTATTGACATGTGTGCATCTCTTTAAGCATCGATAGCTTTGGAATGACCACCTCCCTTTCCCATTCTGCTTTGATTTTATGGTAGCCAGCTCTTCATTCACTTTAGTGTTCTCAGGTGTACTTTACTGGTAATTATTTTCCTGTTTACCCAACAAGTATGAGCCCTTAAGAATATTGTAAGGCCTCTACCACCACATTCTTTGGGGGCTGTTGTCTCCTGCAGGTCAGGATTTACCCCTACATAATAGCACTATAACAATAAATATTTTCGCCAGTTTGCCATCATCTTGTAGTGCTTACACTTTAGTTACATTCAACTAGAGGCCGGTTTTAGGGAGTCATTAAAGACAGAATTTGGTGCAAGCCGTTATTTATCAGCTCCTCTATTATAAGTGAACAAACATGTTGGCAAAATATTAGGAAGACGCCAGCAGTAACCAGCCACACTGGCATCAGTTCCAGTTCGATAGTTTGGGGTGAGCTTATTATGCTCAAATTTGAGAGGTTATAAATCCATGCTCCATTTTTCACATTTCTAGTATGTGCTTAACCCTTTCACTACTAAAGCATGTATACACAATTTTGCATTGTAATAAAATGTGAAAATTAGTATACAAAACCTTATTTGCATAGTTTTATGCACCATTACTGTCCCCTTTGGGACAAATAAAATTCTCAGCAAGATCCCATGTCACCCTGTATATCTGAAAAGAAGCTACAAGGAGGTGCCCTCACCATCACAGTAACAAAAAGTTCAAACGTTACGGCTTCATTACAACAGCCAGGCAGAGGGAAGGCATCTCAAATTCTGGCTTCCAAGATGTTGATGGCATACAATTCCCAGAATTCTTTGAATGCAGTAAGTGACAGGACATCATGAAAGATGTAGTTCAGAAACATCTGGGGGTTGGAGAGATTTGGGATCACTCAATACTGTACAGTGACAGGAGTCGACTGGTTCTAATTGTCACGAATCCCTGTAAAGTAGATACAAGGTTTTACAGTAATTTTCATATAGAGGCTTTATAAATCAATGGTAAGAACACACCTTGAATATGCCACACAATTTTGGGCACCTATTTTAAGGATATTTTAGCGCTAGAAAAAGTGCAGAGACGTTGACTAAATTAATAAAGGGAATGGAAGTTTAAGTTATGAGGAAAGGCTAACAAGTTTAAAACTGTTTAGTTTAGAGAAATGGCGCCTTTGAGGGAACTGATAACGTTATATAAATATATACAGGGCCCTTATAAACCATTGTCTGGAAACCTATTAATAGGACTATACACAGGACACAAGGTCGCCCATTCAGGTTAGGGTCAGACGAACGTGATTTCTACGGACTGTGCGTCCGTGCAGTACGGACGTACATTAGTACGGAAGACGCAGTAGTGGCCACACAGTCCGTTTATTCACTGAAGTATATTTTGACGGATGTAGCAGGGAAAATAAATTAAAAAGCAAAACCATTTTGTCCGTTCAAAATGCTGGACGTATAAAAGCAGTCCATCTGACCATGTTCCATCACTCACACACAAAGCTATGCAGACGTTGCAGACGCAGCGCACTTTGTGCGGCCGTTCTAGGGGTTGTCCGTTCATGTCTGCTTTGCGTCCGTGGGCCGCGGCCGTTGTGCGTCCGCAGTTCAGTGCGGACGTACTTCGTGTGTCAGGCTCCGATGGGCTTTCTTTCATGCTATCACGGACGTACTTTTAGGCACCATCACGGACATCAACACTACGCTCGTCTGACACCAGCCTTTGACTAGAAAGGAAATTCAGCCTAAAGCATAGAAAGGGTTATTTTACGGTGAGAACAATAAAGCTGTGGAATTGTCTGCCTGTTGAGGTGGTTGGGTCAGAGATTGTACAGACCTTTAAACAATGACTTCCTGCAAAAACATAATATTAAGAGTCATACTATTTAATACTTGGGTAAAAGCTGCTTGATCCAGGGAGAAATCTGAAAACATTCTGGGGTCAAGAAGGAATTTTCTCCCAGTATGTTGCATATTGGCGAGCGCTTCAGACTGGGTTTTTTGCCTTCTTTTGGACTAACAGCAGTAGGTGACGTGTGAAAGGCTGAACCCGATGGACGCATGTCTTTTTTCAGCCTATGTAACTATGCCCAGAGATTCTTTTATTATATTCTATATTTTTTTTTAAGCTGCTTTGCCAATAATCTTGTTAGGACTATTAAAAATGCGATAAGCAGGAGATCTGGTCATTTTAATAATCACATTCACAGTATTTGACTAATATATATATTCACATACACTATATTGCCAAAAGTATTCGCTCACCTGCCTTGACTCGCATATGAAGTTAAGTGACATCCCATTCCTAATCCATAGGGTTCAAGAGGACGTTGGTCCACCCTTTCCAGCTATAACAGCTTCAACTCTTCTGGGAAGGCTGTCCACAAGGTTTAAGAGTGTGTTTATGGGAATTATTTGACCATTCTTACAGAAGCGCATTTGTGAGGTCACACACCGATGTTGGACGAGAAGGCCTGGCTCTCGGTGTTCAATCAGGTTGAGGTCAGGGCTCTGTGCAGGCCAGTCAAGTTCATCCACACCAGACTCTGTCATCCAGGTCTTTATGGACCTTGCTTTGTGCACTGGTGCACAGTCATGTTGGAAGAGGAAGGGGCCAGCTCCAAACTGTTCCCACAAAGTTGGGAGCATGGAATTGTCCAAAATGTCTTGATATGCTGACGCATTCAGAGTTCCTTTCACTGGAACTAAGGGGCCAAGCCCAGCTACTGAAAAACAACCCCACACCATAATCCCCCCCTCCACCAAACTTTACACAATGCAGTCAGACAAGTACCGTTCTCCTGGCAACCGCCAAACCCAGACTCGTCCATCAGATTGCCAGATTGAGAAGCGCGATTTGTCACTCCAGAGAACGCGTCTCCACTGCTCTAGAGTCCAGTGGCGGCGTGCTTTACACCACTGCATCCGACGCTTTGCATTGCATTGGTGATGTATGGCTTGAATGCAGCTGCTCGGCCATGGAAACCCTTTCCATGAAGCGCTCTGAGCACTGTTCTTGAGCTAATCTGAAGGCCACATGAAGTTTGGAGGTCTGTAGCGATTGACTCTGCAGAACGTTGTCGACCTCTTCGCACTATGTGCCTCATCATCCACTGACCCCGCTCCGTCCATTTACGTGTCCTACCACTTCGTGGCTGAGTTGCTGTCGTTCCAAAACACTTCCACATTCTTATAATACAGCTGACTGGAATATTTAGGAGCGAGGAAATTTCAAGCCTGGATTTGTTGCACAGGTGGCATCCTATCACAGTTCCACGGTGGAATTCACTGAGCTCAAGTGTGACCCATTCTTTCACAAATGTTTGTAAAAACAGTCTGCATGTCTAGGTGCTTGATTTTATACACCTGTGGCCATGGAAGTGATTGGAACAACTGATTATTTGGATGGGTGAGCAAATACTTTTGGCAATATAGTGTATATTCCCCCCCCCCCATGTGAAACTGCGAGACAAGGTAGCACTATCTACAGTTAAGAACCAGGCATCCCAGCAAGACTGCTAAAGCAAAATAAATAAATTCATAATTCCTTTAAGCTTTTAGCGACTTCAGAAAAATAACCTTCACTTAATCCTAAATGCAGGGTGAAGTAATCATTTTAAATATGCAATGTTAAAAACTTGGCAAAAACATTGGTGCCAGAAATTGCAATCTGACATTTAACTCACAGATATTCTTCCACAAATTTCCATGTACGCAGTTCTGCAGAGACCACAAAGTCTTAAGGCGTACATATGATAAAATATGTGATTGAAAGGAAATAAACACTGCCTTAGACACAAAATCACTGATAACCACATTTTCCTGTTTGCATAGACTAACCCCCCCACAAAAAAAAAAAAAAAATCTTGCCACTAAAGAACAGATCGGGCAAGATCTTATTTTGTCTTTCACGTTTGTATTTTATTTACCAGCATAAAATGCAAAACCGCAAATTAGAACTTTACTGATGGGTAAGATTTCCAGAATTTATTCAAATAGTTGCAGAATTGTAAGGATGTTGCATTCAGCTACTTGAAAACTGCTTTTGAATATTATACAATTACATTTGTTTTTACGGTTATTGATAAAAAAAACTTCAGTCACACAAGATTAAATATGTGATAATAGCTGCTTGATCCAAGGAGAAATCTGAACGCCATTCTGGGGTCCAGACGCAATTTTTCCCCTAGTATGTTGCATGTTCGGTGAGCGCTTCAGGCTGGGTTTTTGCCTTCTTTTGGATCAACAGCATTAGGTGATGTGTGAAAGACTGAACTCTATGGACGCATGTCTCTTCGGCCCATGTAACAAACCTGCTAAGCAGCTCTGACACAAATGTATCTGATCAGCTTGTGACACAACAACCAGGCGAATCCGTCTGCCGTTCCAGACAAGAAATAAGAGCATTATACGGTTTTATTATTTACTGTTAAAACCTTTATTCCCATTTCAGTTTAGCAGCCTCAGTTTCACATATATTTAAACACGTATGAGTCCCTGCTTTGCAGTCAGACAATGGAAATGCAATTCTTAAGCTGGCATCTTTATGAATACGTAAAGGCCGAGCAAGCGTTTTTTCCACAAAAGGCATTCATAATTTGTATGATATAAACCTTCCCGGCTGCAGCCCAACATTTTACAATAAGGTTTGGCAAAGTACTCTCTATGGCCTGTGGACTAGCAATTCTCAAGGTTCCCCTGAAGGCCAATTACAGAAGCTTTAAGACGATAAATTGAGAGTTACAGGATCCGGGCCCCTTCGGACAGACTGTATGAGAAAGATGGAAGCTGCAACAAAACGCTATACATTTTAAACAAAGTGATTTTTTTTATTTCAACAAGCATAGACATTTGTTATATTTCACAACAAGATAAATATCCGAAATTTAACTAAATCTGCAATTTCTACAGTATGCCATAAAATAGTATTCAGCAATACAGAACGAGGGGCGGTGGGGAGGGAAAAAAAAAAATTTAATAGTGTTTTTATTTACAACCCAATGAATCTGAAGTCCGCAAAACAAGTAGCTGTCCTTGGGGAGTTTACCAGACATATATTACACTTAACAATTGCCCCATGAAATTCTGTCAATTTTACTCTCCCCTCCCTAATTCAGTGCAGAAATAAAAAGCTTAAACCCCTCCAAACACCCATCCCAAGTGTTTGATATAAAGGCTATTTACACCAGAAATAATGTGAAGAGGAGGAAGGAAGAAAGAAAAAAAAAAAAAAAAAGGATTTATCACCTGCTCACGCAAAATAAAACTCTAGATTTCAGTTAAGTACATTGTATAAAGGTTTTAAAGATGAATTGATGCATACACTAATGGGTTCAGGAAGACCATAACCTTATCATTTGGGAGAAAAAAATAATGTACAAGTCTTTTGGGTGACTGGTATAAATCAATGTTAGAAAGATTTGATGGGAAAGAAGAAATAAATCCACATTTTATAGAGCTGGAATCTGAAACTATTAGAATTAACAAGATTTTGTTGGTTTTCTTCTAACTGGTCTTGCCTCTGGTTTTTGAGGTCTACTCCAACATGAGACGCGAAAAAATATTTAAAACAGGAAGGAGTTGACCAAAAGTCCTAAATTGGACACGTTTAGGGATTGGATAAAAACCCGACCCATTTTGTGTTGATGTGAAATGTTTCTTTTTCTGAACATTCGATATGGAGCAATCATTTCTAAGCGCTTGACACAAATGGTCTCAATAAGCAGTTATAAAGAGTCTGAAAAGCAGATGTATTGCAATAAATTAACCTTGAATTTATATGGCGTTACAGGAACTATACATACATAATCTCTAGTGTACAGAAAGATCACGTATTCAAATAAAAGCTGCTCTAAAACAATGCACAGAGGGTGAATTCCCTACATGAAGATGTAAAAGGCATAGGACAGTACAAGCACATCTTAACAGAAGCCCCCCTCCCCCCCACAAAAAAAAAAAAAAGTAGATTGAGAATTTAATCCAACTTTAAAAAGAGGTAAAAAAAAAAAAAAATTATAATTGGGAAGGGGTGGTTGCTATTTACTGTTATGCAAATGCAGAAAGCACTTAGACCTTAGGGAAGCACTATATGATGAATAGCCAGTGTGTATTTACAACCTAGTGCTTTTGTAGGGTGTTGGTGACATGACCGGACAGGACAAAAATCCTAGGTGATTGACCCCCCCCCCTCCAAAAAGATACAAGGATATGTCTGTAACTAAAACTAGAATTTAAAAAAAGGACAAGCAAAACCCTTAGGTAACTGGTTCATTCAGGACTGGACACTTACTAAAATTGTTGTATATGCAACCTCATTGTAAAGTTGTGGGGGGTGTATTGTGTTCAATCCAAATGCTTCAGCATTATTGGACAGAAAAACAATAATGCATGAACTTTTCTGTATTTATTGTAAAAAAATACAGAAACAAAAACAAACAAAAAAAAAAAAAAACCTGGGAGGGGTAAATGAATAGGCCATTTCACTCCAAGCCAAAACCCCAACTTAAGCACCACTCAAAAAGTGGCCATAAAAGAAAGCATTCTTTTCCTTTGCCCTGCACTAGAAATACCAGCTTTTTAGTTTTCAGTTTGTGTGTTTTAATTACATAGATTTTTACACAACACTTTCTCTGTTGCCTGAAGACAAAACAGCTCGGCGGCATATAGGACAGGTGGAATTTTCAGACAACCAGCGGTCAATACAATGGACATGGTACTCGTGTGAGCAAGGTAGCTTGCGTAGCTTGTTTCCTTCTGTGTATTCCGTTATGCACACACTACACGTTTTCAGAGCATCGTTTTCGCCGTAATTTCGAGTGGACAGGTTATCGATTTGCTCTTTTGTCAGTCCCCGTGGCTGATCGTCATCATCCTCATTCAGGAGGAAGAACTGGGCAAGGCTGAGGAATGGGAGCGATCCACTTTCTTCAAAAGGGACAGTCCCCCTGTTGTTGCGAACCTCTCTCCTGCCACCTGACGTAGAAACGCCTTCATTGCTTGCTTCTTCGCTTTCCACTGGAAGAGGTGGCTCTGGGACCTCAGGAGCAGGTGGTTGAACACTGGCGTTTGTATTTTCTGGGACTTCTTCACTTGGCGGTGCAGGAGGTGGGACAGTTCCAGGATTACCTGGTTCTGCATCATTATCACTGTACATAAAGTAACTTAGTTCTCCAAAACCAGTCATTATTTGTCTCAGCATTGTCTGGATTGCAACAGAGGTGGTCTCACTAAGGCCTGTGTTTAGGATTCTACGTATTGGGATTCTAATTGTGCTAACATATGTTCTCACTCCAGCACGTTCCGATCGAGAGAAAGTACGACGGAATCCTCCTCTCTCGCTCTCATAAGTAACTGTGTTGTTAGGGGTTTGAGAACGGGAGCGTGTTCTATTTGCAATGCTGTCTCTCTGCCGATACTCTCCTGGCCGCACTCGTCTCACTTGAAGATCCAAGACAATGGTAGGGGGCCTCTGACTTGGAGCAGTGGCCTCTCCAGCAGCTGGTGACTCTGTAGCAGGAGGCTGGGAAGAACTTCTGGTTTCTGGGTTTGAGAATTGTGTCACATTTGGATTTGGAACATCAGTGACAAGTGCCTGTTGCCGGGAAGTAACATGCTGCCTAGTTCTGGAGCTACCTTCTGTGTCATTTGACACAGCACTGTTCTGGACCTGAGATGCAGTCACATGCTGTCGAGTTCTGGAGCTACCCTCTACTTCCTCAACTGCGGAAGCATCAACAGTTTGTGATAAAATATGCAGTGCCCTCCGAGAAGTTGGCTCAACGAGTGGATACAATGGTGATCTGCTTCTAGTTCTAGGTCGTGACCTTCTTTGATCAGGACTTCTACTCCTTGCTCTCCTTTGTCCCCTTTGAGGGACTGGTTCTTCAACAACAGGTACCACTTCTGGGATTTGAATTGGGGGAGGAGCTTGGGTTTCTGTTTCAGCTTCTGCTTCAGCCTCTGCTTCAGGTTCGGCTTCAGGTTCGGGTTCAGCTTCAGGTTCGGGTTCAGCTTCAGGTTCAGCTTCAGGTTCACCTGGATTGCTAACCTCCATATCCTCTGTTCCAGAATTTTCTACCGATGGATCAGTCTGGTTAGGATTCTGGTTTGCAGAATTACGGTTCACATTTATTTCCAAGCTGAACCTGAAGTCGCCGCTATTTGGATTTGTTCTGCTCACTGCCCTCCATGACTGGTTTCCTCTTTGTCCACTTCTTGTAGTATTACCCGTCTGACGAACAGAGTTCAGCCAGTCTATTATAGAATCGCCGTTGGAGGAGTCCTCTGCAGGCTCTCCACCTGTGGAGGAGACTGAAGCACCTATGAATAGAAAACATCAGTTTCAATTAGTATATGGCAACATAATGGGGCGGAAAAACTAGCTGAATCAGATGTGCATTAAACCTTTTCCAAGAGGTTTCTCCATTGATATGAATTCAACACCTATGCTCTCTCATTTCAAATATGGTTATCAATCTAGGCAGCTCAAACCTGCTATGTGTTCTTATCCACAATAGGAGAACACGTGGCACGTGTAAAAAAACATTTTCCCATGCAGCATAGTCCTCTTCCATCTAGTTTACCAACACTGTTCTGCCTGAAAGGCATTTAACCCCTTCCCGACCGCTGACGTACCCTGTACGTCCTGTGTTCGGGTCTCCCTTAGACCCGATGACGTACAGGGTACGTCAGCGGCGCCAAATCCCCCTCCCGCCCGATACTCACCTCCCTCGTCGGATCCCACGCCGATCTGACAGGGAGGAAGCCTGCCCATGTGATTTACATGGGCAGGCGAGGCTGATGACGTCGCCACGCTGCGTGGTGACGTCAATCAGAAGGTGCCCCCATGTGTTTCAATGGAGGGGAGGGGGGGGGCTCCTTCGGAGCCCTCTATCTCCCCAACCATTGAAGCTAGGGAGATGCCGTTTGCACCGCTGGAGAGGGGAGAGCCTCCCCTTTCCAGCGGTGTATGGCATTAACCATTTCGCCGCCGGATCACGTTGCGGCGCCAAAACGTGATTCAAACCTGGAGGGGGGCTGACATCTTGGATGTCAGCCAAGCCTCCAGGTCCCCCCCCACCCACTGACAACCTCACCATATGTGTGAGGCTGTCAGTGGGCCAGTTAACCCTCTAGCTGCCATGTAGAGATAAGGGGATCCTAAGGATCCCTTTATCTCCCGATCCATGGCAGCTAGATGGTCATATTTGCCATCATTTGAAAGGCCTGATTATGGCCTTTCAAATGATACCAAACATGACCAGGTTTGGTTTTTAAAATTTTTTTTTAAAAAAAATTAAATAAAAAAAAAAATAATAAAAAAATTAAATAAAATAAAAAATGTTTTTTTTTTTTAAAGTTTTTTTTGTCTGGGGGGAGTTTAATTAAATAGGACCTAGGCTGTCATCTAAAAATAATTAGCACAAAATGGTCAGAATGAGCGCAGCGCACATAGGTGAACTGGCTCAGCAGTGAAAGGGTTAAAAGGTAAAAACATGTAAAAATTGGGTATTTCTATTCTCGGGATAAAATTTGGAAACTATTTAGCCGGGGTCTTTATGGTGATTATAGCTTTAGGGGATTAAATTACGAAAAAGTGTGTTTTTACCATTTTTTTCATCATATTTCATATTTTTTTTTATATTAAATTATTGGATATGATGGAAATAATGGTATTTCTAGAAAGTCCATTTAATGGCGGGAAAAAGGGTGTATAATATGTGTGGGTTGAATAAACGAGTAAGAGGAAAATTTGATCTAAACACGAGCAGCGCAGAAACGTAAAAACAGCAGCGGTCACTAAAGGACGGATTTGTGTAAAACCGCCCGGTCACTAAGGGGTTAATCTTGACAAGTGAATTTCTGCCTTTTTCACTTTTACTTACTCATAATGCTATATTGATTTGTTTAACAGGTCTCCTATTTTAAAAAATATGGACTATATAACATCCCTTTTATTTCTGCCTGGTGAGATAATCTGAAAAGTATGAATGAACCTTTTAATCCCTACATGGGATAATAAAAAAGTTAACTATAGAATTATAAAAGTATCAGCGTTCTTCATTTGACAGCTCTAGTTGCGTTTAGTTCTCCAAGAAAGGGACAGTGTCCTTACTATAACATATCAGTATCCAATATTAATTTGACCACTTCATTCAAATAACTAAAACAAGAGAAATTCACAGCACATATGAAATTCAGTGCAAGATTATAAAAGTTAGAATATCCACATGGAGAATACAATGCATTTCACAAACGATTTGGTGGCTGTGCCATTTGTATGGATAGAGATATAGATATATATATCAATTGGGTCATTTTATAGTAGAGGGGGAAAAAAGACATCTTCACAAAATCAATGTGGACCAGGCGCACCATATTTCTGCTGCGAAAAGTCATTTAAAAAGGGATAAAATGACAATGCTGCTTTGCAAATTAAAATTGATGTGCCACTTAATATTAGTAACATACTCTTCAGAGCAGACCACTCTTTTGTGTTTACTAAAGTGTGTTTTGTTGCTCCAGACCATTGTGCACTGCATCAGTACCCAACATCATTATCTTTAGTTAGGCGTGCAATCTCAAATTGGATTTCCAAAGCCAGCTTCAGGTATAAAATAAGCAGTACCTTTTCTTGTACCTAAAAGTAGTATTTTGGACATTTACCTCTGTTTTCCTCCATGTTTGGTGGGGGAGGTCCTTCCTTTATTTGTTGCAGTCTTCTCAGTAACTCCTCTTTAGTAATTTCACCTTCACACAAGGGGGAACAACACAACATTAGACAAGTTATTAGAGTTGGAACATCGTACTAGATCAAAAGAAAGGACTAAAAATATTTGAAGAGTTTCAACTGTTCTGCATTATACAAAGAAGAAAATGTGTACAGATGTCAATTTAAGACCAGATTAAGCAACGAGGAACTCCTGAAATTGCAGCATAGACCACAAAAGATGTAGGGCTATATTCCATAGATGTTGATAAGCTAACTGCAGGATACGTTATGTGTATCAACAGGAAATGCCATTCCAGTCGAGCCGCAAGTGGAGCTTGCAGCTCAGATGTAGCAGTTTCCTTGCACAAAGTTGCGGTATATTAACGTCTCCTATACTTTTTATGGGAGATGTTAATTGTGACCGGGTGGAAGCACAGGCTATACCAAAGTAGCCTGCGGCTCCACACAGCAGACTGCATTACACAGAGAAATACTAAGAGCTTGCGATAAATGATTTTGCAAATGTTAAATCATAACACTCTCTAAACCTCCCCAGTAAATCTCATACTCGCCTCTCATCCCGCGGTGAAAAGGGCAGCACTTTCCACCGCTACTGCTCACCAGGAGCGCAGAGAGAGAGAGAGAGAGAGAGAGAGGAGAGAGAGAGAGAGAGAGAGAGAGAGAGAGAGAGTGTAAATAGTTTTTAGTCTCCCTTCGCGACTATACGCAATCTCATGACCGGAAAGAACAAGGCCCCATGGAGACCTATGAGTCCTTGCGGTGGACAGAGCTACTTGTATCTGGCAGCTTTATGCTTCGTTCCGGGGCTATGTGGTATATAAAGCAGCTACCCCAGAATACGACGGTAAAATGGAGACCGCTTACTGTCTCCATTTTACCGTCTTCTATGGAATAGGGACCCTAAATATTTAATACAATCAATGTAAGAAGAATACTTTATAAAATACAATATACGGCTGTGAAAAATTACTGTATTTCTCTATGCAAATACACTCATATCTTTGCCCCACCCCCACACACAGCAGAACCTCCTCTTTTAGAAAGGAACTTTCATTTGAACAACTGTTAATAAAGAAAAATGTCACCTTATAGACAGTGAAATTTATTAGACTCAATATTTGCTAAACATTTTCGAATATACATGTTATAGAAGCACGTTTAGCATCACGTCATCTTCATGAATGATTTATAGTGCGGACGATAAACCATTTACACAGAAAAAGAACATGGAAAAATTGAGTTGCAAAGATTCACAAAATATTGTATAAAATTTTTTTTGTATCTCTAGGATGATGTTGATGCATACCCCCCCAATAAATATTTACTCCTGAGTTTGGACAGGTATACGAGCGCTCTATACAGTGTCAAACTGGCACGTTACCACTCTGGGAAATAAGACCCCCCCCCCCCACATACTCAAGTGATCCTTCAATTTTCAACATTTACAAACTAGCTCATGAGAAAAAAAAAACAAATCTGAGCCCTGATACAAAACCACCATAGAATTAAATGCTGTGGTTACTGTGATCTTCACAGTAATAGTTATTCCATAATTGCTATAAGAAACTATATTTGAATGAAATGAAACGCTTCAAATAAAGGGTCGTGTGATCTTTCTATAAAAAGGAGCATGTGATATGAGTCCCTTTAAAAGTTCCAGAACAGTGTAATATAGCAGGAAGTTCTAGAAATGGGCTTGGATTATTAAACTATGATAAACTATTTAAATGCAGTTTTTTTTTAAAACAGAACATAAGGTTCTTCATACCTGGTGTTCCGAGTAGGTTGTTATCCCTCATGAGCCGGTAGTCGTCTTCATTCAAACTGTTCACAAACTGATAAAAGGCTTCTTCCCTATCTAGCCTATCCATTTGGCTTTGGCGCTGGGAGTCTGATTGTTCCCCGTTTCCTTTAGAATCAGCACTGTCCATAATGAACACAAAGTTGACGTTTTCTATGATAGAACGAAATCACATTTCTGTTACTAGTCATGGACAGTTCAGCACATTTATATACAAATGCTGTAAGGAGAATTTCTTTGTGGAGACTCTAGGAATACATCTTTCCTTGGAGTCTGTATATACTCAATACAGGGCTTGGTCAACACCACAAAGTAGGGCTGGGCAATTTCTTTGATTCGATCTGTTGGCTCTGCGAATGCGTCGCCAAATTTAAAAATAAATCCAGATTCTTTGATTTTCATACTCCAATTGTAGAAAAGCGGGGGGGGGGGGGGTGAGAGGAAATCTTGCAGATCCACCACAAAACATTGCAAAATTGTTCCCACTAGCCTATGGACCTTTGTATGGAAGGCACGAAGCAGTAGGCATAGCCAACATTTACAATTCCCTGTTCATTGATTGATACCTTGGACACTGTACAACTAAACAGTGCGGGTCGTCTTTAAAGCTTTTGTGAACCAGGTGTTAAAGGGAAAAAAACTACAGAAACAATTGAAAACACAACCAAATGTCCACTTGGAAGAACTGGGGTAGAATCTTAACCCCCTTGGCAGTATTCCCAAGTGTGGCTCAAGGTTAACTTTCAGTGCTGAAAGCTGTAACCCCGAGCCACACTTGGGGCTGGATACATAACTGTCCTGCACTCCCTCCCTGACCCCTTCTATCGTAGTTTCCTGCAGCGATCGCAGCATTTTACTTCCTGGATCCCTTCACGCGAGAAGGGAACCAGGAAGGGTGACGTCGCGATCGTCCGGAGGCGACAGCGGGGGACAGCGAGGGTGCGCGGGTCCAAGTAATGTATACAGCCCCGAGTGTGGCTCCGGGATACCGCTTTCAGCACTGAAAGTTAACTCCGAGCCGCACTGATACCGCTAGATAGCTGAAAAGAATTGAAACGATTCTGATAGAAATTATGTCAGAATAGTAACGCCAGGGAGGTTAAAATGCAAAAGTAAGCTAACAGTACATGCCAACAACCGAAAACAGGCATTTTGATTCTAACCCCATCTGGTTACAGGAGTATCTAGGTATCTAGTTTCAGGAACAAAAAACTCCAGCACAAAGCCAGCCATTCTATCAAAAGTCTCAAGCAGAATTCCAATACATTAAAATTGTAAATTGGGTAAAATTATTAAAATGGTCAGATCACGTTTCAAGATAAATTCTGTAAGTAAACTTTGAACGCTGTAAATTGGATGGGATCCAGGCAGGAGTAAGCAACAGCACTTGTGTGAGATTGTAAACTCATCTGAGCAGGACCCTCTACACCACTTGTTTCAGTTCCTATGTTTGCTTTAACCCCTTCACTGCTGAGCCATTTCTCAGAGATAGGCCCTCTCTGTATTTAAATCAATAATTTCAGCCATCTCAAAAAAAAAAAGATACCCACACAATTTATACCGGGGGGGGGGGGGGGGGAATTTTTTGGGATGTTGCAACTGCGTGCATCCTAACAAACCGCATAGTTTCGTTGTTTCATAGTCATTGTTCCAATATTATATACATAGCTTATGATTCCACAATTAGCATCAGTTCATCTGCATAGCAGAGCACAGGTTTGGATTCTAATGTCCATTCTTTTAAAAAAAAAATATTTATAACTTAAAAAGCTAATACATTTTTTATCATAAATCAAATTTAACAGAAACCTAATGTTTTTATAATTTAAAAAAAACAAAATTTCCCAGAGGGGTCACATGTGCGCTCATATGCCTGTCCAAACTCAGAAGAGTAAATATTAAAAGGGAGGGGAAAAAAAAAGCAACCCCCCCCCTCCCACAAAACTGAATGCACTACAATCACCATAGATAGAAATTGACAACATAATCTCTTTACACTCCCTCTGTTCCAAGTTCGGTGTCCCGTCGAAGAATGCCTCCCGTCACATATTGACACCGATGATATGCGCAGGAGTGACGTAACGACAGTCGATCTGGTGAGCAGCTGGTTGTCAAGTCAAACCCACGCATGCACGGATCGGACTAGCCGTCTACCATGCAGCAAGAGCGGAGGAAATATCTGATCGGCAGATCATGCCTCCCGCACAACAGTATGCATGCGCAAGGCACACCAGACAGATTGACATATACAATGTTTAAATTGCAACGCTCTCACAGAGAGGTGTGTGTGTACCCCTCACTGCTCTCTATGCACATTTTACCCCTCCTGTCAGTGGGCAGTATAACAACACAAAACCACAATCCCCCCCCCGAGTGGTATGTCTCACACACGCGCACTACGCAGGAGGCCTTATCTGAATCAGCTATTGCCTCCGCTATTGCTGCATGGGAGTCTGCTAGTCAAACAATCCGTGCATGCTCAGCTGTGACGACCAGCTGGTCGTCAGGTAAGCTGTCGTAACGTCACTCCCGCGCATGCGCAGATCCTCGGTGGCAATATGTGACGGGAGGCATAAATCGACTTTACACCGGCATCTGCAATTAATTTATTCCATATAAAAAGTCATATCTGAGCACACAAAATCAGTATGAAACTCATTTGGTGGCTACGGACATGTGTTCACCATTACTATGATTGAAACTTCATTTGAATAGTAGGAAAACCCTCTTTCAATTAAGGAAGAGATTTCTATAAGGAGGGTGTGATATGGGATTCTCAGTAATTTAGAGGGAGTGATTATAATTTTGCAAGTTTTCATTGTTCTGAAAATCAGCTGGCAGTTGAACTGGTAATGGGACACTTGTTTAACCCCTTAACGACAGGTGGGTGTCACCCGGCGGAGGGGGGGGGGGGAACGCCAGCGGGGCGTACCAGTATGCCCCACCGCCAGGTGCTGCTGCGCTATTACCGAAGCGCTAATGGATTTTTTAACCCCTTAGCGATCAGGATCTGGGTGTCCCGCTATTGTGAGCGCTAGCGTTAAGAAGGTGATCGAGCTTGTTACAAGGTGAAGTCCATCCTAATGATTATTTTTTTGTCTTGTTAAATACAAAACAAACAACAAAGAGTGTGTATATGTACCACTATCATGGCCAACATGGCCTGGTGTGTACATTAAGCAGTATGCCTTTACCATCAGCAAATTTATGCGGGGTGTGTGAATGCTGTACTAGAAAAACAATATATAGGTTTCCTTGAATATAATGCACTTACTATTCTTAAAGGGATATTCGTTTAGTGTTCAAATGTACCATAAATATATTCTACAGTGGATAGCAAAAGTCTACACACCCCCTGTTAAAATGTCAGGGTTTGTGACGTAACAAAATGAGAGAGATAAATCATTTCATAACTTTTTCCACCTTTAATGTGACCTATAAACTGTACAACTCAATGAAAAACAAACTGAAATCTAGTAGGTGGAGTAAAAATAAAATAATCTGGTTGCATAAGTGTGCACACCCTTAAACTAATACTTTGTTGAAGCACCCTTTGATTTTATTCCAGCACTCAGTCTTTTTGGGTAGGAGTCTATCCGCATGGCACATCTATTCTTGACCTGGCAATATTTGCCCAATCTTTGCAAAAACACCCCAAATCTGTCAGATTGTGAGGGCATCTCCTGTGCACAGCCCTCTTCAGATAATCCCACAGATTCTCCATCGGATTCAGGTCTGGGCTCTGGCCGGGCCGTTCCAAAACTTTAATCTTCTTCTGCTGAAGCCATTCCTCTGTTGATTTGGTTGGATGCTTTGGGTTGTTATGCTGAAAGATGAAGTTCCTCTTCATGTTTAACTGTCTAGCAGAAGCCTGAAGGTTTTGTGCCAATATTGACTGTTATTTGGAACGGTTCATAATTCCCTCTACCTTTTCAGTTCCCAGTTCCAACGGTAGAAAAATAGCCCCAAAGCATGATGCTGCCACCACCATGCGTCACTGTGTTCTGTATGGGTTGTGCAGTGTTTTTGCACCTAAAATATCTTTAGGAATTATGGCCAAAACGTTCAACCTGGGATTCACCAGACCATAAAACATTTTTCCCACATGCGTTTGAGACACTTCGGATGTGCTTTTCAAAGAAAAAATAATTCTGTGAGCCGGCTGCATTCAGCGTTGCTGTCCTTGGTGCAGAAACCTAACTGAGCACCGAGAACGGTGGGTTAATTGATCTTCCCCGGTAAGGATCCATCCCCCACCCCGGCTTCAGCGACAGGGGCTGTCCTTTGTGCTGAAACTAGAGTTTCGGCACCAGAGAGTTTTTTTCTCTCCGTGCAGCAGAGTTTCGTTTTTTTTTCTTCGTGTGCCAGCCTGTCCACCGGCCGATCTGTGTTGTCCAGACGTTTCCAGTGGACGACCCCGATTGGCCGATGGTGTTGTCTGTAGCGAGGTGACCAACTCACCCGACTACGGTGCCGGTGGACAGTCGGCCAAATTCTGAACACCGCTACATCCCCAGTCATAAGAGGGTGTGTGCACACTTATGCGACCATATTATTTAAGTATTTTATTTCTACTTCCCTCACCTAAACGATTTCAGTTTGTGTTTATTTTTTTTAATTCAATAAAAGTAGGGTTGCACCGATACCAATACTAGTATCAGTACCGATACTGGGTACTGCAGGAGTACTTGGTACTCCTGCAGTACCCCCGATATTTTCCCCGATACCAGAAGCCGGCATCCGAGGGGCTGGGGCGGCTGTCCGAATGCTCTATCTGCATTCGGACAGGCCCTGCAGCTGCTCACTGCGTTCATACTTACATTCCTGGGCGACGCCGGGAAAGTCTTCGCGTGCGCTCGTTGGAAGGCCCCCAGCCGCGATCACGTGGTCCCACGTGGTTGCGGCTGGGGGCCTTCCAACAAGCACACGCGAGGAAACTTTCCCAGCGTCGCTCAGGAAGGTAAGTATGAACGCGGTGAGCAGCTGCAGGGCCTGTCCGAATGCCGATAGAGCATTCGGACAGGCACCTGGCACTCACCGCGTTCATACTTACCTTCCTGAGCGACGCCGGGAAAGTTTCCGAGCGTGCGCTCGTTGGAAGGGCCCCAGCCGCGACCACGTGATCGCGTCTGGGGGCTTTCCAACACGTGCGAAGACTTTCCCGGCGTCGCCCAGGAAGGCAAGTATGAACGCGGTGAGTGCCAGGTGAGCTGGGGGCGGACGGGGGCATATCCACGGGAGCTGGGGGCATATCCACGGGAGCTGGGGGCATATCCACGGGAGCTGGGGGCATATCCACGGGAGCTGGGGGCATATCCACGGGAGCTGGGGGCATATCCACGGGAGCTGGGGCATTTTTATATGAGGTCTGTTCTTATTGGAAAGTGGTCACATGACATAAAATAAAAGTATCAGTACTCGGTATCGGTGAGTACTTGAACAAAAGTATCGGTACTCGCACTCAAAAAAGTGGTATCGGTGCATCCCTAAATAAAAGTATGAGAATCAGTACAAACAGTGCAATAAAAAAAAAAAAAAATGATTATAGAAAGGCAATAATCCATGTTCAAGAAGGACTAACATCCAGTGAAACAAGTCGCCAAGGATAATTGCACAACATATACATGTTTATATAATAGAGAAAAATTTAATTAGAAATAGGTTTAAATCGGGCCTACCAGGCAAACATTCCACACGGGGCACCCAGGAACAAACAATGTGGGTTGGTCATCTGTCCACCCATGGGACATCGCGCTGGAGGGCGTTATCAAAACAGGGCCCAGCATAAGTAACCAGTGGGAAGAGAGCAGCAGTTTGTTTTTCAATGGAGTTGAACAGTTTATAGGACACATTAAAAAAGGTGTTTTTTTGGGGTTTTTTAACTATTTAACCTAGGGATGCACCGATACCACTTTTTTAAGACCGAGTACCGATACTTTTTAAAAGTACTCACCGATACGAGTACCGATACTTTTCTTTAATGTCATGTGACGCTTTCCAATAAGAACAGACCATATAAAAATGCCCCCAGCTCACATGTATATCTATATCTATATCTATATATACATACACATGGGTATGCCCCCCAGCTCTCACATGGGTATGCCCCCCAGCTCTCACATGGGTATGCCCCCCAGCTCTCACATGGGTATGCCCCCCAGCTCTCACATGGGTATGCCCCCCAGCTCTCACATGGGTATGCCCCCCAGCTCTCACATGGGTATGCCCCCCAGCTCTCACATGGGTATGCCCCCCAGCTCATGGATATGCACCCCAGCTCACACATGGATATGCACCCCAGCTCACACATGGATATGCCCCCCAGCTCACACATGGACCCCCCCAACGATACTTACCTTCCTGGGTGCCGCCGGGAATGTCTCCGCACGTGCGCTCGTTGGAAGGACCCCAGCCGCGATCACATGGTCCCACGTGGTCGCGGCTGGGGTCCTTCCAACGAGCACGCGCGCGGAGACATTCCCGGCGGCGCCCAGGAAGGTAAGTATCTCAGAGAGCTCCAGGGGCGGCTGTCCGAATGCCGATAGAGCATTCAGACAGCCGCCGCAGCCCCTCGGATGCCGGCTTCCGGTATCGGAAAAAATATCGGGGGGTACTGCACGAGTACCAAGTACTCCTGCAGTACCCAGTATCGGCCCCGATACCGATACTAGTATCGGTACAACCCTAATTTAACCTAATTTCAATCCTCTGACCCCTGTGGTGGACAGGCCAAACTCCCACCACCGATTGCAAACAAGGACGATAAAGTGCAAAAAGTGGAGTCTGCAGTATGCTTAAGTAACACCTTGTAATAAGTAAAAGTGTCTCCGTTACTAGAATGCTTTTACTAGATTGAATTAAGGATTACGTAAAAAAAAAAAAAAAACAAAAAAAAAAAACACCATCTCCAAAAAGCTCACTCCAGATTGCATGGAAGCACAGCATAGACAGTGACATATCCACAAAGCTTCTGGCTTTTCATTCGACTGCATGCATTTACCTGCAGGGGCACGCAGGCAGCAAGAATACATCAAAATAGGAGTTACAGCAATCAGGAGGAAATCGCCATTTCAATGCATTGTCTGTGCACGGACATCAGCACTATTAAAAATGCAAGTGACGTATTTTAGTTAACACCTAGCTTCGGCTTTACTACCAAAACAGAAAAGGAATTTTCCTGATGGAGCGGTTGTACATTTTCTTGGAGGCTGTGTGAGGACAGATACATTCAGAGAAGATGGAGAGGAACAACGACAAGCACATTGGGGGGGGGGGAGCATTAGCCCACAACACCATATAAACCTATCAGGTGGCATACAAGCACATAACATTTTGTTCATAACATGAATCTGCATTTGGAAGGGTGGTGGTGGCACATCTTAACCTTTTCAGGCAGGGGAAGAAAAAAAAAAAAAAAAAAAACACCTACAGTAGTGGATCAAGGACAGACCATACATAGGGTGTCTGGATCCAGAATTAAAAGGTGCGCATCGTTAAAGCATTTATCATATATATCTGGATTACACAATTGCTGAGAGAACCGAAGTCTTCCCCCCCCCCCATGTTCGCTCATGCGCCAGCAAGTGTCAGCATCTCGACTGAACGCACATGAGCTCACATATCAGCTGCAGGGTCAGGAATCACTTTGAACGTGAGATGCCTCAAATATGATGGCCTTTTTTTCCCTATAGAGCCATCAGGGGTTAAAAGAGAGGGATCGCTGGGAAGGTCACACCTCTCTAATCTCCTCCCAATCCAAAGGACCCACCCTCCTTTCAGGCTCTCCTCCAGCTTTGCCGGAGGTGTGCCTGAAACTGAAGTCATCGCGCCCGTCACGGTTACGTCAGTGCACCGGGAGGGGGGTATAAAAAGCGGGGTCTGACTTCGAGGATTCAGACAAGCCCCTGCAGCTGACCGCGTTCCTTCAAACAAGCGCCGCTGGCAAAAATCTTAGAGTAGATGCTCGTTGTGAAGCCCCAGCCACTATTTCGCACACAGTTCAAGATCTCGCAAACTGAGATCTCAGCTGGGGGCTTCCCAACAAGCAGCCGCTCTAAGTTTTGCCAGCGGCGCTTGTTAAAATGCAGCCCCCCCCCCCAGTGCTGGCTTTCAGTATCAGGGGAGGTATCAGCAGCATCTGCATGAGTAAATGCCGGTATCGGCACCGATACTAGTATCGGTGCATCCCTAGTAAAAAGAATAAACAGGACCCATCACTGCCAGGCACACCATTATGGGTTTTTAATAAGTGCCCCACTTCTCAGTGGTGTCACTAGGGTTGGTGTCACCAATCCGAGTTTTACCTTTTTTTTTTTAAAAATACTTTTACTCATAAATCAGTACTCCCATGTAACACTGAATGCTCATAATACACAACGCACATTACTGTGAGGTTTATTGCTGTGGAGCTCTGATATGCTCTTACACAAATTTTGGCAAACTGACAGCAAGTCCGGTGCCTGTTCGAAAGCAGTGAAAGTCCCCATAGAGAAGTAATGGTTAATCTGTTCAGAGACACCAAACAGCAAAGAAATGTCCTAATGTCCGGTGTTTTCATTTGGCAGGTTTATTCAGGGCAAACGAATACCATTAGGTTTCAATGTTAAATATATTCCTGTTTTTATCCAATATCTAATAAACCGTTTATTCCTTTAATCCATAGTAAAAAAAAGCATTTTTTTTGTATCTTTTAGGTAGGGATGCACCGATACTAGTATCGGGGCCGATATTGCCGTTTGCACGAGTACTTGTTACTCGTGCAAACGGCCCGATACATCCCGCCGATACCGGAAGCCGGCGCTGGGCCGGCTTGCCGGTATCCGCGGGGCTGGGGAAGCTGGCCGCGTGCATGAAAAGCACGCGGCCAGCGTTCCCCTCCGGCGCGCCAAATACTCACCCTTCCTGAAGTTCCGGTCTCTGGGCAGTGATGCGGTCACGTGGCCGCCGGGCGCATCTGTGACGCTGCCTCCAGCCGAGAGGCCGCGTCACAGGAGCGCCCGGCGGCCACGTGACCGCATCACTGCCCAGAGACCGGAACTTCAGGAAGGGTGAGTATTTGGCGTGCCGGAGGGGAACGCTGGCTGCGTGCTTTTCATGCACACGGCCAGCTTCCCCAGCGTTCGAGCTGGGGGTAAATCCATGAGACCTGGGGGCAAATCCATGAGACCTGGGGGCAAATCCATGAGACCTGGGGGCAAATCCATGAGACCTGGGGGCAAATCCATGTGAGCTGGGGGCAAACCCATGTGAGCTGGGGGCAAACCCATGTGAGCTGGGGGCAAACCCATGTGAGCTGGGGGCAAACCCATGTGAGCTGGGGGCAAATCCATGTGAGCTGCGGTCAATCTCATAAATTTTTATATGAGGTCTGTTCCTATTGGAAAGCGTCACATGACATTAAATAAAAGTATCGGTACTCGGTATCGGTGAGTACTTTTAAAAAGTATCGTTACTCGGTCTTAAAAAAGTGGTATCGGTGCATCCCTACTTTTAGGCATTTAAAAAAAAAAGGTTTTTTCTAATAGCAATTTCTCTTTTTCTGTAACCGACCTTTTTATTATCATTCATAGGATCTTATATGTTAATTCCAGACATTTTCGTTCAGTAGTTCTTTTTAAAACAGCAGGTGACGGGTTTGCGGCAGCATTCGGTGGCTGATTCCTTGCACTACAGGGACCCTGTGGTGAATTCACCTGGGAAATTTGATTCCCCAAAGTGCGGGGAACAACAGAACACTGAAATGTCTGCGTCATTTCGGTGCTCTGTGAATATCTTCTTTGTGGTGTTTTTTTTTTTCCAACCCCCTGGACAGTGCCAGCCTAGGCACTGCCTACCCAGGACATACTTGAAAATTAGAGAATTCTGTGTCCTTCCTGGTAAAATATGTGTAAAAAAAAAAATATATATTTTTTAGGGTATCACTAGGGATGCACCGATACTGATACTAGTATCGGTGCCGATACTGCCATTTGCACGAGTACTTGGTACTCGTGCAAACGGCCCGATACATCCCACCCATACCAGAAGCCAGCGCTGGGCCGGCTTGCCGGTATTCGCGGGCTGGGGAAGCTGGCCGCGTGCATGAAAAGCACTCGGCCAGCGTTCCCCTCCAGCGGCCGCATACTCACCTAGCCGTGGGTCCGGTCACATAGCTGTAACGCGGCCCCCGGGCAGTGGAGGCTGTGATGCTGCCGCCAGCTGAGATCTTGCGAGAGCCTCCTGCGAGATCTCAGCTGGAGGCAGAGTCACGGCCTCCATGGCCGCGTCACAGCCATGCGTCCGGATCCACCTTGGGGCAGATGTTCCCTCCAAGCTGCGGGGGCAACATCCATGTGCGAGCTGGGGGGGGGGCGCGGCATGCCCCGTGCGAGCTGGGGGAGATATATATATATATATCTGGGGGGTATATACATGGGAGCTGGGGGCATTTTTATATGAGGTCTGTTCTTATTCAAAAGCGGTCACATGACAAAATCAAAGTATCGGTACTCGTATCGGTGAGTACTTTTAAAAAAGTATCGGTACTCGTACTTAAAAAAGTGTTATCGGTGCATCCCTGGGTGTCACCCGGTGCGGGCCACACCCACCACCCCCCCTAGCGAAGCCCCTGCCACTTCTTAACATCAGGGTCAAATAAATTAATTAAGGACATAGCTCATTAATAGCTTTCCAGGTTCAAAACTATCATAAATGCATGTACTAATAAACAAAACATTTAAAAATGCTCCCTCTCAAAAATCCCTGTAGTTCACTGAAAATGCTCAGCCTACACAAAAAAAAAAACTGGACTCCAGCCCAGAAAGTGGCTGAGCTGCTCATTATTGGTACAGCTTGAGCACATCATGAAAGACAGGTTTATAGTCGCAGTTACAAGGATCTGTGTGAATGAAGACATGATATCCCCTTCCCCCATAACAAATACAGCAGACTTTGTTAACACATCTTCAATATTCAGCTAACCCAGTGTCACATCTGGGCAGTGTTTGATCTCCCGAATCTTAAGAGGACATTAATCTACCTATGAACAAGCTCTTCACTGTGGCTAAGGGGGTTAGTCGCCTAGAACTGTTGAGTCAAAGCTCATAAATGAAAATCACGGATGACGCAATTTTTGCGTCCCTGGACAGGCAAGCTTCAGCTGCCGTAGCCAAAGTTGCTTCCAAAAGGCAACAAGGTTAGCATTGTTATTTTTCAATAGAGGAAGTGAACTTGGGCTATACACAGACACAAAGTCCATAGTTGTACAAAATGTTTTGCCTTGGGTGGATACAGCTCTTCAACTTGAAACTGGCACACAGCCAGGGAAGGTGCAGAGGAAATATATGTGGATAACGAGGCAGCAGCAGAGCTGAATCAAATCACAATTATAGTAAAATGAAACCAGGTTTGCTTTCGCTTAACGGATGGGGCTTTAAATGTTCGAATAGGCTCCCTGTGAAATTCTCCCCATATGCAAAGACACACAATTTCTATATACTAATGGAGAGCATGTGAACGGACCATCTACGTGTATGCAGAATTCATAGACTGCAGGGGAGAAATCAATTCACTTACTTGCTGTACAGAAAGCAATTTAGTAGTTAATAAGAATTGCCTTTCTAATTGAGGTGTTATCTGCTCCCTGGCTATATATGACAGAGTCACTGCAAGAACTTGCTCTGCCAGAGGAATGGAATGGGAGCTGCCAATACATTGTAGCACTGAATTCAGCCAACTAGTGAACCACATTTTAATATTCTTTAGAATTCTAAGGGAGAGGCACAAATACAACATTTTCAGCGCAACAAACTCAGATGGGTACTTTGCACTGCCCAAAGCCCCGACACCTTGTTTTTGGTGCCAGGCAAGTATGCGTTAACCTCCCTGGCGGTTTTCCCAAAGTGTGGCTCAGTGTTAACTTTCATTGCTGAAAGCAGTAACCCTGAGCCACAATCGGGCTAGATACATACCTGTGCTCCCTTGCTGACCTCCACAATCTCATTCTCTGCCGATCGCAGTGTCCTGCTTCATGGTTCCCTTCTTGCGAGAAGGGAACAAGGAAGCCGCGATCGTCCGGAGGCAACTGCAGTGGTCAAGCGAGGGAGCGCAGGGACAGGTACGTATCCAGCCCGAGTGTGGCTTTGGGTTACTGCTTTCAGCAATGAAAGTTAACCACGAGCCACACTCGGGATTACTGCTAAGGGGCTGGATAAAATGGTACCGATTCTGACGGTTAATCAGCTGTCAGCCAGGCGGGCTAGTAGGGTAAAAATCAATATCCCTAGTGATAAAACTGTCCCGGTATTATAACTGAATGAGACAGTTGTCTCATTATTTTGGATGCAAAAATTTAAAAAAAACAAAAAACAATCTAACCCCTTCACTGCTGAGCCATTTCACGTTTTAAAAAAAACAAAAAAAAAAAAAACACGGTTTTCTTTCTTTTTTTTATTTATTTTTTCGTTACTTTAAACATGGTCAT
The DNA here is from genome assembly GCA_009667805.1 of Leptobrachium leishanense. Lineage (NCBI taxonomy): Eukaryota > Metazoa > Chordata > Amphibia > Anura > Megophryidae > Leptobrachium > Leptobrachium leishanense. The sequence continues at coordinate 64,339,667 of CM019071.1, read as the reverse complement.
GTTTGGGATCATTTGAAAGGCCATGCTCTGGCCTTTCTAATGATACCAAATATGTCCCTGCTAGCTGCCAACAGTCGGGAGATATTGGGGTTCAAAAGGTACCCCCTAGCTCCACCCCTACTTTGCTTAGGAGTCAATGAGGACGTTCCCCACACGTCCTCAGCAGTGAAAGGGTTAAATAAACTATGGCTTTTAGGGTGGCCATAGCTTAAAAGGGACACATAATTTATTGATGCCGATAGGCAGTGCATGAAATATGTTGCCCTGCAGCATGTATAATCCATATGCTGCAGGTAGGAAATCCTAACAAATTCCCAAGAGACCAGTGATCATTTGCCTGCTGCAGCATATGAATTATACATGTTGCAGGGCATTACTTTTCCCTTTGTTCCCGTCTGCATGAAATGGCAATGTGTGTCCCTTTAAACATGGCCGGTAAAGGGGGATACTTGTGGCCTCATGTAACGGCTATTGGACCAAGCAGCCCGTCAGCAGGTTCCCTGGTTTGTTATGTAATGTGCACTGTATGTGCGTATCCCAGAGCTCCACAGCTATAAAACTCACAATACTGTACAGTGTATGAGGGTATCAGAGCTACACAGCTCTAAAACTCATAGTAACGTGTGGGGTGTGGGGTGTATGAGCGTATCACAGAACTTCTCAGCAATAAAACTCATGCTCATACACACTGCACATTACGGAGTTTTATAGCTGTGCAGCTCGGTGATAGAGATTCCTGTGAGTTTTATTGCCGTGCAGCTGTGTGATTCACTCATACACACCGCACATTACTGATCTGTAATGTGTAGGTTGTAGGAGTGTGAGTAAACTGCAATGCAATAAGAAGTGTGTTTAAACTAAATAACGGTGTTTGTTGATCACATTATGGTGTTTGTTCTCTATGCAGTTAAGACCGGGCTCGACAAATCTCAGGTGCAAAGTCGCCATGGCGACTAGAGATTGCTTCCTGGTGCCTGGGCTTTTGTCAGTCCATTTACAGTCAGCAATAGGAATTTCAAATGCTTGTGCCGATTCCCTGGACATGCAGTTCTGTACATAGTCTGCCCAGCAGATTTGAGAGGCTCGGCGCATGCTGTCGCCGATCGCCCCGTCCCACTTTTCCCCCTGCATTTTATGCTGGCTGTACATTCTGATGGGCAGGCCAGCTTCCCCGACTGCTCCCCCCCAGCATAACAGGCAGAGAGACATGGTCATTCTCTGTTCTCCACTACCCCCAAAGGTTTCCCCTGTCCCCCAACAGCTCCTCACCCTGATGCCCTGCAGCTGCACCCAACCAGCCCCAGTGATGGGAGACGCTGGACCAGTGTGCCCACAAGGGAGGGAGTGGCTGTGCTGCCGGCTTCTCTGCAGCCAGGAGGCACAGGGGCCTTTGCACTGCTGTATCGCTAGTCTCCGTTCATCGCACATGATCGATCGAGGGGTTCATTGGAAATTGTAGCGTCTGACCTTTCCATCGATACACTGAATATGGCCATGAAGGGCAATATTAAAATAAAAATGTAATTTTCTCTTTTCAAAGGATTCAAATGGCTCCGCATTGAAGGGGTTAACGGTCAGGCTATATATATCAAATTGTGTATTACTCTCGTTTTCTCCCTTGTTTAGTTGTATATTAAGGGTTACTGAGCAGGCTTAAATGCTTCCCTGTGACACATGCAGGCTGATCTAGAGTAAAAAAAATTGGCTCGTGTATAAAAAGTTTAAATTTTTTAATATATAAATATATATATATATATATATATATACATTTTCTTTAAAGCACAGCACCCCTTCTCTTGTGTAGCCATGTTGCATATCTTTACAGATGCAAAGCGCAGGTTTACACACAGTTATGCCTCTCAGCTTCTTCCTGTTAACCTTCTTAGGATCCCTAAGAATGTCATACATTTAAAACTGTAATAGCAGTGAGGGATTGGCAGAGACTGGAGACTCTCACTTATTACCATAAAAAAAACTGGCTAACTTTTTTTAGCTGGCTCCTAGATTTTAAGCAAATTATAAGAATAAAGACCTAATTCTACTTTGGGCTTTCACTTAAGTCCATTGGACAGGTAGATTTTTTTTTTTTTCGCTCTTAAATTTCCACACCCCTGAAACTGCTGGTGGATCTCCTCTGCAGCTTGGGGCCAGAGCTACATACAAGGTACACGCGTAAGAAACTCATATACCCAATCGATTATTCTAAAACGAGCACCATACACAAGCTTTATAGCTGGCTTTAGATCTTACCTTCATTTCAACCAGAGTTCACTGGTTTTACCGATAAATCTTTCAATAGAATAATAATTAACCACACACACACACACACACACACACACACACACACGAGGGACTATTCACTGACCACCATTCTTTCATTTAAAAAATGATAATGGTTTTACTATGACGAGATACAGCATCTAAAGTACAGTCAAACTACTGTAAATTCACCATTTAAAAAGGAACTGCCATCCTAGTTCTGTTCTTTTCACCATTCTTTCCAATGAAGTTTCTGCCGAAGTGGTCTAGTGACGTTCCAGCTTAGGCTAATGTCAGACGAACGCAGTCTGAGCGCACTCTGCGTGCGTGCATAATGGACAGACGTACTGACGGAAGATACTGTAGACACCACGCGGTCTGTGTTTTATTGACTGACGTAGAAAAAAAAGGGAACTTGGGAAATATAAAAAAAAATTTGAAAAGGATATGGAAAGCCATTTTGTGCGTCAAGGTGCTGGACGTCGCAAATGCGCTGCGTCTGACATCTCATCACAGAACGCTACGTGGACGTGGTGCACGGTGCGTGCCCGTGGTAGCAGTTGTACTTTCTTGCCTAACTTGAGTCCGTTTGCCACGTGCGTGGTGCGAGCGCAGTTCGGTGCGCACGTACTTTCTGTGTGGGTCTCTATGGATCATGAGTCTATGCTACAACGGACATTAAACTGTGCAGCAACACTGACGTGATCACTGCGTTCGTCTGGCGCGGGCCTCAAATGGAGTTTTCACAGTAGTTTGTCCTAGCAATTTAACCAGGGTTTCCCTGTAGTTTCTAAGGCTGCTGTCACTATAGCTTGTATGCAGATCTCCACTTTAAAAACCACTACAATACATTCAGTTTTGCAAAACAAAAATTAAACTATGTTAAATGGAGAATGGATGCAGGAAAAATAACAGTGGAGTCATTGTTCACCGTTCTTTGCAGCAACTTGCCAGCAGTAGTTGAATTTTCCTTCTCTAGAGCAGAGCTCGACAAACCGCAGGAGCCAGGTCGCAATGGCGACTATAAATAGCGTCCAGGCGCCTGGGCTTTTGTCAGCCGGCATGAAAAAAAATTGGCCGGGCAGCTGATTTATTGTATCACCTAAGAGAAAAAAAAACCATTAGCGCTGCTGTGAGTAAACTGCAGGGCTAAAGTTTATTTTCTCTTCCTATACCAGGACATCCATCTATTCTCCACCCACAGTACACAGGCTGCTGCGAGGATTCTCCTGCATTAGCCAATCCGTGTCGGGAGGCGGGGCTCTGCCTTGTTTGCTCACTGTGCAATCATGAGCTGGATAGGATGCCTTCACAGCCAATCATCTGGTTGTAGTGATGGCAGAAGGTACCTCCTTCGGCAAGTCTGATACCCGGCAGGGAGAGGTGAGACAGAAGCCTTGAACTGTGTGGCTGGCAGAATGAGTGAATGTGTGAGAGTGTGTCTGGCAGAGTGAGTGGCTGGCAGAGTGACACATGTAACACATGATTTGTGTATTAAACTAGATATATCCACATATTCTTTAAAAGCACAGCACCCCTTCTCTTATGTAGCCATGAAAACATTAATAGCAGTGAGGGACAGGCAGAGACTGGAGACTATCTCTCCAGTATTACGAGAAGAAAAAAACTGGCTCCTAACTTTTTTAGCTGACTCCTAGATAGGGATGCAACTAACGATTATTCTCATAAATCGAATAGTTGGACAATTATTTTGATTAGAAAAAAATTCTTTACTTAAAAGGAAGTTTATGTAAAAAAAAAAAAAAAAAAATAACCGCAACCCCTCGCCTTTTTTCATAAGCAATTTGCGTAGTGTACGTAACTTTCGTACGCACATATGCAAATTGCGTATCTTGCGTACTTTTCACACAAGGTATTCGAGTGCTTGGTCAGAGGGATGGGTTGATGCTACATGTGCAGCTTAAGTCCATGTTTGCTTTCTTAAATGAACGCAGTTACAAGCACTTGGTCATAGATTATGTCAGCATGAAATTGGGGTTAACTGGCATATCCCAACCAAAAAGGGTGTGTCGCAGGGAGGATGGGGTGGTGGCACAGGACTCCAGCTTCAAGTAAGGATAAAACACAGACATACAGCTCCTTCACCCAGTGGCAGTATCCTATTGTGTTACAGTTCTGCTACTGTTGTAAACTAAATAAAAACAAACTGGTTGTGTCTGACATAACCCTAGAACAGGGGTCAGCAACATTGGCTCCCTGATGTTTTGGGAATTACATTTCCCTTGTGGCTCAGTTAGCCTAACATGGGAGATGTAGTTCCCAAAACATCAGGGAGCCAAGCTTGCTGACCCCTGCCCTAGAACTAAATCATACCTAGTATAGCATCTTCTCCAATCAGCTCCGAAGCTGAGGTTATTTACGTTTAACTCAGTCTGACTCTAATCGTCCTGTGTTCAGCACACACTGTTTAATAAACACTGATTAATCGATGATTAAAATAGTTGTCAACTATTTTCATTAGGGTTGCACCGATACTAGTATCAGTGCCGATACCAGGTACTGCAGGAATACTTGGTACTCGTGCAGTACCCCCGATATTTTTTTCCGATACCGGAAGCCGGCATTGAGCCGGCATCCGAGGGGCCGGGGCGGCTGTCTGAATGCTCTATCGGCATTCGGACAGGCCCTGCACCTGCTCTCCGCAATACTTACCTTCCTGGGCGACGTCAGGAAAGTCTTCGCTTGTTGGAAGGACCCCAGCCGCGATCACGTGGGACCATGTGATCGCGGCTGGGGACCTTCCAACGAGCGCACGCGCAGAAGCTTTCCCGGCGTCACCCAGTAAGGTATCGTGGAGAGCATTTGGACAGGCACCTGGAGCTCTCCGCGATGATACTTACCTTCCTGGGCGACACTGGGAAAGTTTCCCCGCGTGCGCTCGTTGGAAGGTCCCCAGCTGCGATCACATGGTCCCATGTGATCGCGGCTGGGGTCCTTCCAACGAGCGAAGACTTTCCCGGCGTCACCCAGGAAGGTAAGTATCCAGGTGAGCTGGGGGGAGGGGAGGCAGTATCCAGGTGAGCTGGGGGAGGGGAGGCAGTATCCATGAGCTGGGGGGAGGGGAGGCAGTATCCATGAGCTGGGGGGGGGAGGCAGTATCCATGAGCTGGGGGGAGGGGAGGCAGTATCCATGAGCTGGGGGGAGGGGGGGCAGTATCCATGAGCTGGGGGGAGGGGAGGCAGTATCCATGAGCTGGGGGGAGGGGAGGCAGTATCCATGAGCTGGGGGAGGGGAGGCAGTATCCATGAGCTGGGGGGAGGGGAGGCAGTATCCATGAGCTGGGGGGAGGGGAGGCAGTATCCATGAGCTGGGGGGAAGGGGAGGCAGTATCCATGAGCTGGGGGGAAGGGGAGGCAGTATCCATGAGCTGGGGGGAAGGGGAGGCAGTATCCATGAGCTGGGGGGAAGGGGAGGCAGTATCCATGAGCTGGGGGGAAGGGGAGGCAGTATCCATGAGCTGGGGGGAAGGGGAGGCAGTATCCATGAGCTGGGGGGAAGGGGAGGCAGTATCCATGAGCTGGGGGGAAGGGGAGGCAGTATCCATGAGCTGGGGGGAAGGGGAGGCAGTATCCATGAGCTGGGGGGAAGGGGAGGCAGTATCCATGAGCTGGGGGGAAGGGGAGGCAGTATCCATGAGCTGGGGGGAGGGGAGGCAGTATCCATGAGCTGGGGGGAAGGGGAGGCAGTATCCATGAGCTGGGGAGGCAGTATCCATGAGCTGGGGGGAAGGGGAGGCAGTATCCATGAGCTGGGGGGAAGGGGAGGCAGTATCCATGAGCTGGGGGGAGGGGAGGCAGTATCCATGAGCTGGGGGGAAGGGGAGGCAGTATCCATGAGCTGGGGGGAAGGGGAGGCAGTATCCATGAGCTGGGGGGAGGGGAGGCAGTATCCATGAGCTGGGGGAGGGGAGGCAGTATCCATGAGCTGGGGGGAGGGGAGGCAGTATCCATGAGCTGGGGGGAGGGGAGGCAGTATCCATGAGCTGGGGGGAGGGGAGGCAGTATCCATGAGCTGGGGGAGGGGAGGCAGTATCCATGAGCTGGGGGGAGGGGAGGCAGTATCCATGAGCTGGGGGGAGGGGAGGCAGTATCCATGAGCTGGGGGGAGGCAGTATCCATGAGCTGGGGGGAGGCAGTATCCATGAGCTGGGGGGAGGCAGTATCCATGAGCTGGGGGGAGGCAGTATCCATGAGCTGGGGAGGAGGCAGTATCCATGAGCTGGGGGGAGGCAGTATCCATGAGCTGGGGGGAGGCAGTATCCATGAGCTGGGGGGAGGCAGTATCCATGAGCTGGGGGGAGGCAGTATCCATGAGCTGGGGGGAGGCAGTATCCATGAGCTGGGGGGAGGCAGTAATCCATGAGCTGGGGGGAGGCAGTATCCATGAGCTGGGGGGAGGCAGTATCCATGAGCTGGGGGCATTTTTATAGGAGGTCTGTTCTTATTGGAAAGCGTCACATGACATAAAAAAGTATCGGTACTCGGTATCGGTGAGTACTTGAAGAAAAGTATCAGTAAACGTACTAGGTCTTTAAAAAGTGGTATCGGTGCATCCCTAATTTCCATTATCAATTAATCGATTAGTTGTTTCGGCCCTACTCCTAGATTCAACGCAAATTTGTCAAGCCCTGCTCTAGAGAGATGTTCCCTGTAGTTGCAACAATAGTGATTCTTAGCATTGTATCGGTACTTTGACTCCACTCTAAAAATCGACACAATTAAAAAAATCTAATAAAGCAGGTATGAATCCAAAGATAAAACAGGGATTAAAAAATAAAAATTAGGTGAAACATAGGACTTAGCCATTTGTTTTTTTCCCCTCCATGTATTGGATTTGTGCTGGACAACGCTGATATTTTAGACTCAAAAAAAGTACATGTCTAGGCCGCCGTGGCTCCTGGATTTGGCATGTCAGCAATGAACAAATCTTTAAGAACCAACACCCTGCAGGCAATCGCAACACAGAACGTATATTAAGGCCAAGTCACTAGAAGATGACAACTCTATTATTGAAGGTATGACAATTTGTATACGCTTTGCACGAATGCACAGCACACAACTACGTAACGTTTCCTGCATTCCTCTAAGTGAATCAGTGGTAGAACAGGAAGGTACACACTAGGGTTGCACCGATACTAGTATCGATATCGGTGCCGATAGAAGCATAGAAACATGTCGGCAGATAAGAACCTTTCGGCCCATCTAGTCTGCCCAATTACATGGATACTTTACCTGGATTTCTCTTTTGTTTAGGATAGCCTTATGCCTATCCCATGCCTGCTTAAATTCAATTACTGTTTTGGCCTCTACCACTTCAACTGGAAGGCTGTTCCATGTATCCACCATCCTCTCAGTAAAATAATGCTTCCTGATGTTACTTTTAAACCTTTGCCCCTCTAATCTAAGACTATGTCCTCTTGTTTTACTACTTTGTTTCCTTTAAATATACTCCCTTCCTCTGCCTTGTGGACTCCCTTTACGTATTTAAATGTTTCTATCATATCTCCTCTGTCTCGTCTTTTTTCCAAGCTGTACATGTTAATATCATTAAGCCTTTCCTGGTAACTTTTCTCCTTCAAGCCGTACACCATTTTAGTAGCCCTTCTCTGAAATCTCTAAGAGGTCTATATCCTTCTGGAGATATGGTCTCCAGTACTGCACACAGTACTCCAAGTGAGGTCTCACCAGTGCTCTGTACAGTGGCATGAGCACTTCCCTTTTCCTACTGCTAATACCTCTCCCTGCACAACCAAGCATTCTGCTAGCATTTCCTGCTGCTCTATTACATTGACTACTTACCCTTAGATCCTCTGAAATAATAACCCCTAAATCACGGGCACTATTCTATTCTCATCCTGCTTGACCTCTCGGCTGCTTTTGACACTGTTGACCACCCCCTCCTTCTACAGACCCTCGACTCTCTGGGTCTCGGGGCACTGCACTTGCTTGGGTTGACTCCTATTTATCCAACAGGTCCTTCTGTGTGTCCTTTGCTGGTAACTCCTCCTCTTCATTGCCTCTATCTGTTGGTGTACCTCAAGGCTCTGTCCTTGGTCCTCTGCTCTTTTCCATCTACACCTCCTCCCTGGGCAAAATCATCAACAGCTTTGGCTTTAATTACCACCTCTACGCTGATGACACTCAGATCTACCTCTCTACCCCTGATCTCTCTCCCCCTGTCCTTTCAAAAGTCAGTGACTGTTTATCTGGCATCTCCTCCTGGATGGCCTCCCACCACCTAAAGATCAACATGTCAAAGACTGAGCTCCTACTTATTCCTCCCTCTAATGCCTCCCCACCTCCTGACTTCTCTATCACGGTGGAGGGTATCACCATCTCCCCATCAAACCAAGTTCGCTGTCTTGGAGTTACACTGGACTCTGTTCTTTCCTTCATCCCCCACATCAAGTCTCTTTCCTCCTCCTGCCGATACCAACTGCGTAATATTTCCAGAATTCGGCCATTTCTTACCGCTGTCACCACAAAACAACTCATACACGCCCTGGTAATCTCCCGACTCGACTATTGCAATAATCTCTTATCTGGCCTCCCTCTGTCCCGCCTCTCCCCCCTACAATCCATCCTGAACGCCTCCGCCAGGCTAATTCACCTCACCCGCCGCTCTGTCGCTCCCCTCTGCGAGTCCCTTCACTGGCTCCCCATCCACTGCAGAATTAAGTTCAAAATCCTTATCCTTACCTACAAAACCCTCACTAACTCAGCGCCCCACTACCTGTCCTCACTAATCACCAAATACACCCCAGCCCGCTCCCTAAGGTCAAACAGTGACCTGCGCCTAGCTTCTCCCCGCATCACCTCTTCCCATGATAGACTGCAGGATTTCTCACGCGGAGCCCCCACTCTCTGGAACGCTCTCCCTCGTGCTGTCAGACTTTCCCCTAACTTCTCTTCCTTCAAAACGCTCCCTGAAAACATTCCTATTTAGGGAAGCCTACCACCCAACTCACTGACGCAACCATCAATCACTCTCACCTTACAGTCCTCTCCTCCTGTTTCCAACCCCAACCCTCCTAGATTGTGAGTTCCTACGGGAATAGGGCCCTCATCTCCTCCTGTACTGTTTGTCAAATGTTGTTCAATGTATTGTAACCCTGTCTGTACTGTGCTTATTGTACAGCGCTGCGGAATATGCTGGCGCTTTATAAATAAATAATAATAAAAAATCCCTTTCCTCAGATGTTGAGGTTAGGACTGTATCAAATATTCAGCCCTTGGGTTTTTACGTCCCAGGTGCATTAACTGTAACCACTCAATCTTCTCGAACCCAGGACATACTTGAAAACGAGAGAAATCTCAATGTATCCTTCCTGGTAAAATCCTTTTCAAATAAATAAATAAATTATCTTGCACTTATCCACATTAAAACTCAATTGCCACAGCTCCGACCCTATACCGGGTACTGCAGGAGTACTCGTGCAGTACCCTCGATATTTTCCCCCGATAACAGAAGCCGGCATTGAGCCGGCTTGCCGGAGGGCTGGGGCGGCAGTTCGAATGCTCTATCGGCATTCGGACAGCCGCCCCTGGAGCTCTCCGCGGCATACTTACCTTCCTGAGCGACGCCGAGAAAGTTTCCGCGCTTCCACACGTTGAAGGACCCCAGCCGCAATCACATGGGAGTCTCACGTGATAGCGGCTGGGGTCCTTCAACGAGCGCACGCGCGAAGACTTTGTCGGCGTCGCTCGGGAAGGTAGGTATGCCGCGGAGAATATATTCTATCTCGGGGGGGGGGGATATATACATGTGAGCTGGGGGCATTTTTATGAGGTCTGTTCTTATTGGAAAGTGGTCACATGACATAAAATAAAAGTGACGGTACTCGTACTTAAAAAAGTGGTATCGCTGCATCCCTAGTACACACACACACACACATATATAGGTTTTGTGCTCACCATGTGTAGCCTCTTGCTGTTTATACACAGTCTGGTGCAAGAATCCTTGGGACCAATATACACACATGTCAAGGTTGCACTCCAAGAATTTAAGGAAGGGGGGGGGGGGGGTCGGGGACTTTATTTCCAAAATGTTTTAAAAGATGTATGAACTAGGCGTTATGATATAGACAGAGGGTTGAGAGGTTTATTCTGGAAATAAAGCTTCAATTGCCCGCCCCCCCATCGCAATCCCTGAAGTGCATCCACAATATGACAGAGATATAAGTGCAACCAGCTACTTCAGACACAGCACAGGGGTATGGCTTTTACCATAGGTCAGAGGTTTATTTATTAAACAATGAACCCACGATGGAATGGTTTATTGGGCCAGAGCAGAGACAAAAAATAAAAAATTCCCTATTTTGAAAATAGGCCACAATTAATCGAAGTACTGAGGCCAATTTGATCAGCACCCCCCACAAACACAGGTCACTAATAGTTCAGAAAACGTCACGTTTTTAAAAGTAGAAACTGATTTTAATTAAGGTTTCATACATGTCAGGAGGAATTAAGACTCTATGCAAAATTCTAGGAGTTGATCATGTCTTAGATGCAAACCACCCTATACGGGAGACACACTGGTTCCATGATTCACAGCTCCCTGAATGTCATGACTAAACCCATTATGTTTCCACCGCAGCTATAGGACATCTCCGAAGGCCTGTGTCCTAAAGCTCTCATAATTCCTTGTATCATGAAAAACCCTTTTCGCTCTCTTACCTTGAGAGATTAAACGGCTCATTAGACTAGAAACTGACGCATAGGCCGCAACAAAGCACTAGAATTATATCGACCGATTATCAGTACAATAATTGGAGTCGATATTTAGGCTTTTCCCCCCCATTACCAATATGCTACATAGCCATTATTACCAAGGAATTTTTTTTTTTACCAGTAGGTCCCTAATGGCAGGGCAGACACTCCTCTGCTGAGTTGCAGAGGTGTCTAGCACATCGGTGAAGTTCTGCATGGGTGAATTTATCAGAAATGGACCCCTTCCCTGGGAATTCCCTATGAGGGAGATACGGAGGTCCAAAGGACCTCCGTATCTCCTGAATGCTAGAGGATCATATGATATATCATTAGAAAGGCCAGATAATGGTCTTTCCAATGATACCAAGCATGACCATGTTTTATGTAAAAGTAAATAAAAGGTTTCTATTTCTTTCTATTGCAGCACTATTGTTCACTTTCAATAATAAAGTGAACAATGATGCTGCACGCTGGAACTCTGAGATACAGTAATATGCGCTGTGTATCCCAGAGGTCCACAGCAATAAAACTCACTCGTATACTGTGCACATTACCATGAGTTTTACTGCTATAGAGCTCTGTGATACTCATACACAGCGCACATTGCAGAGCTCCACAGATATATATATATCTCACAGTAATGCACCGTGTATGAGTGATTTTTTTTATTTCTGTAGAGCTCTGGAATATGCACATTACTGCGAGTTACCCGTCACACTGACCTTTGAGATTCTTTAACCCAAAATTGTTTAGCTTTCTAGTAGGGACATTTAGTGAGATTACAGATTTGCCTGTTTGCCATGTTCTAAGAAGCTACGTTATTTTGCAAGCACTTTATTTTTCTCGGTTGTTGTAATGTTTACAATTTTGAAGCCAGATTTGTGTAGAAACTGATTTTTCAAAAATTTCACTGTACAGAATATCAGCACCTGTTATCAGCTTGAAAGGTGGCATGTAATCGTCATCGGTACTGCAAAAATTATATTGATCTATCCCCAATTTCAGACTTGCCGTTCTAAAATTTTACATGCTCATTTTCTAACTACTTAAAGGGGAGGTCAGAAACCCTGGCCCACAGTTGTTTTGTAACCATATTTCCCATGAGGCTCAGCCAACTTAAAAGGAGGTGGCTGATCATCAGGAGATGCAGTTCAAAAACATTTGGGAGCCAAGGTTGCTGACCTCTGATTTATAGGGACACTGTCACACTCTTCAAAACTGAGTGTTTACTGAAGGAATCAAAGTTAGGAGCCAGGCAGACACTTCCAAGTAGATCTGAGTGACCAAGCCAGAAATTTAGGAGACATTGATAAAATTCAAGATACAGGCATCACAGGCCTGCAGGTTGGGCTCCATCAATGCCCTGTGGTTACTTCACCCATGGCTCAAAGAGTTCACATAAAGACCGCCATTCTTTGACCGAGCAGGAGTGCCAGGCAAAACAACAACGGGCTACGATAACAAGTGTAACTTTGTTCTGCTCTCGCCAAAACATTTACTTTAAATGTATTTTCTTCTTGGCCTTCTCATTTGTGTGATGCTTTCACGCAGCTGAACCTGGAATGATGATAGAAATGACGGAGCCGATCTTCGCAATTACAGCTGAATAGCGTGTCATGAGGATCAGAGCGTGCATCATCATGACATCACTTCCTGCATGGCTGAGAGGACACCACCGTGATGGTTGGTGTGTCGTAATACTTGCTAGATCATAATCACAAGGAGCCCCCGTCCTTGCCCAAATCTCAACGGCTCCCAGCCATGGTCCTCAGGTGCCTAACAGGCCAGGATTTCCAGATATCTGAAGCACAGGTGATAGGATTTGCTGCTGAGTGATTGCAGGATTCAGTCTGCATTTCCCCAAGGTAATCCTTAAAATCTGGCCTGTTAGGTGTAATTGAGGACTAGGGTTGGGATCCACTTCTCTATCCTACAGAAGTGTCTGAAAACTAAAACAGAGAACACTGAAATTATCTGGACCGATCAGCAGTGGTTGCTGCAGCAGAATTAAAGTAATATTGTATATTTCAATAAAATTAGTACATAGGCGAGTATATAATCTGGATTAATCCCATTTTTCACTCACTGAAGAGTGCCATTTCTAAAAGAGGCATCTGAATCCCAATTTAAGTCCTAATACTCACCGGAACACCAGCAGGGGAAACCGATTCTCAGGATAAGGTCATCATCAAGAATCAGCTATTTTTTTTATTTTTGTAAGTATTTTACCAGGAAGGATACATTGACATTTCTCTTGTTTTCAAATATGTCCTGGGTGGTGAGTATGTACTGTTAGGTGTCTTGCCCAAGGACACTTACTGGAGATGAGCTCTTGCCAGGATCGAACATGTGTCTCCACCGTTATAGAGCAGTGAGGTTACCTCTACTCCACCCAGTCGGCACAATCTGCACCAAAATATAGCCTATATTAAATTAACCCACCCCCCTTTAAAGATTAAGGTTGTGATTTTTATTTTATAGTAACATGTTATATTTTAAAAAGGTTGACTCTTTAAGATGGTGACCTTAACTAGAGCATCGCTTCCTCATGTTTTGGTCAACATGTATCCATTTCTTACAATTGTTTATAATTAGGTTTCTATATTTGTATCAAGAATCAGGAAATACAGCATTTTCCAACCCTTACCCTAATTATTAGATAAGGAACAGAAGTGTCTGTGTATATATGTGTTTATCATTGGACAGCCCAGGCCTGGATCCACCTTTTCTGTATAAGGAATTAGAGGGGATTGTGTTGTTCTGGGGTGTTAATAAAGCTTGTTCCGTGTATTTCCTCGCTTTGGGAAGCCATAGGGAGCAGAGCGGTGTCAGTACACGGAGTATGGCAGCCGCTGGCAGCACACACGGCCGGAGTCTGCACACCTCGGTTTTCTTCTGTACATTCGTCAGATATTGGAGCACACCGGCCGCTCGAAGCATCAAACAACCTCCATCCCTCTCAGCCAGAGCGGGCACGCGAGGAAACCACGTTCGGAAAACAAGGCCTGGTCTGACTGGGCACAGCCTCGGCCTCTCGTACGTTTTTCCTCCGTACTTGCTCACTGTCGCCCGGCGCACACGCCACAGGGACGGTGCGGCGCGGCCGTGGATGGCGTTCGCTTCCCCCTCGCCTCCTAGAGAGGCTACGTACCGTGTGGAGAGGTTATTTTACCCTCTTCTGTCCGATGTATTCCGGCTTCTCCACCCAAAGCTTTGCTCACTCCGCCATCTTCTCCATTGTTACGAAGGCAGCCCGGAAGTGAGAGTTGGGGAGAGGGCGTGGCCATGCCCTAGGAGGGCTGACGGCGAGCTCATAGGGGGAGGGGCAATGGGCGGACCGATCAGCTGTCACGGGATGAACGTGAGATGAAACGTGATGAGGTCACCGCGCAGTTGCACGCAGGCGCTTGCCGCCATGTTAGGATTGGTGATTGCGGTGTATGCTATTGCAATTCGTCTCGGCTTTTACATTGCTGCAGGCAAGTTTTGTGCCTATAGGACTACATTATTACTGTATGTGTTGTGATATGATTTCAAACCTCTAGCATCACAGGCCACTAGGGATTCACACACTCATTCTGAACATTGAAGAGAAGCAGAAAGCTGAGCCTGTACTCTGAAGACTTCTGAAAACATACAGGGTTATTCAGAGAGAGGTGAAAAGCCAAAGAAAGACTGGAGAAGTGAAAATTCTAGGTCAAAATAGCCAAACCAGAAAAATTCTTCCATTTATCTCACTTTCCAAATCGGCTATTTGGTCTAGATTGTTCATTCGCCTGGTTTTCACTTTTCTCTGAATAACCCTGATGGGGTTAAACTACACCAACCTATTTCAAGCCCAACTTAACCCCTTCACTGCTGAGCCATTCCACCTGTGTGCTCAGTTCATTTTGTGCACATCATGTTTAAATGCATTTGAAGTCATGTTTTATTGTACGACCCAGGCAAATTATATATCCTTATTTCGGCAGATTCATAATAGACCATTATTATATGTATACGTTATGTCCTGCCAGAATGCTATAACAATTTTTTTTAAAAAAAAAAATTTGAATTTCTATTCAGATTTCAATCATTTACAGCATGTAAAAATATATATATTTGACATTTTATCATCCAAACCTTTGTGGTTATATATTCTATGGGGCACTCTTGTTAAAAATTTTTAGAAATGGGAGCCGGTTACAGTATTTTTCTGAAAAAATACGCTAAAAGTATACATAGTACAGGAGGGGGTGGGGTCGCGCCTATTCCCCGATGGGGCGGCTGCAACCACCAAATGTATCCAGCCCAGCAACATGTATAAAACATAACAAGGAGAAAAAATTTTATCTGCGCTTATTCCCATTATACCGTGTGAAACAAAACGCAATTAGAGACTTTGGTTTCTGTTAAGTAAGCGTTCACATTGGAACAAGAAAACCAATCCGATCCAACATCATGCCCATAAAAGAACAGCAAGCCCTTCCCAAGTCCTCTTTTCTTTGGTAGATGAGCATCCAGAGCGGCACGTGGCTGTAACAGGAACAAGAGAAAACCGGAACAGAGAACCAGGAGCTAGCCCAGGAAACGGCAGCAAACAGCGATGCACGGATCCCCATGAAAGAAACAAACCAGGAGAGAAGCAAACAACGAGAGAGTACCATGTAAGGGGAATGCGGCAGAGACCAGAGCAGTGTTTCCCCGGCTTGATTTTGCAGATCACCTTGGGGAAATGCAGACTGAATACTGCAATCACTGAGCAGCAATCATATCCGCTGTGCTGTGCCGCAGATATCTGTTAAGCCTGGTGTGTCAGCGGGTCCTGAGGACCGGTTTGGGAAACTGACTAGTGGGAATAGCTGCGCACATAGGGGCTAAACTAGGGCGGACCCAACACAGGCAGCGCCAGTGAGCCATAGGACAATGCACAAGCAAGCATAGGAAGGCACACCTGTAACTCAAAAGGATTAGCGAAAACAAGAGACACATATGTAACAGTCTGTCGTACAAGTTTATTAAAAGAAAAATATTTTTATAAGCCAGTGGATAATATAGAACAACCAGAAACTACAATGGGAAAGGGAGGAAAAAATATTTGCCTCCTGTCTTTATTAAAATTAAGATTATTCCGACATCAAGGCTCGAATAATCCCCAATTTTATAGCATGACATGAGGCTTCATATTTTGCTATTTCAAAACTGCACCAGGCCCATGCTTTATGGGACCGAGGCCGAAAATAAATAGTATGAAAGGTAGTCACCCTAGACCAGTCGGCGGCCGCCAAAATATCCAGCAAAGAAGCATCAGTCTCTGCTGCAGATGAGGCAGCCGCACCCTGCACCGAATGGGCTCCAGAGTGTCAATACCAACCAGCGAAAGCAACCACCTAGCCAAGGTTGGAGCAGATAGAAACATAGAAAATGTCGGCAGATAAGAACCTTTCGGCCCATCTAGTCTGCCCAATTACATGGATACTTTACCTGGATTTATCTTTTGTTTAGGATAGCCTTATGCCTATCCCATGCTTACTTAAATTCAATTACTGTTTTGGCCTCTACCACTTCAACTGGAAGGCTGTTCCATGTATCCACCACCCTCTCAGTAAAATAATGCTTCCTTATGTTACTTTTAAACCTTTGCCCCTCTAATCTAAGACTATGTCCTCTTGTTTTGCTACTTTGTTTCCTTTTAAATATACTTCCTTCCTCTACCTTGTGGATTCCCTTTACGTATTTAAATGTTTCTATCATATCTCCTCTGTCTCGTCTTTTTTCCAAGCTGTACATGTTAAGATCATTTAGCCTTTCCTGGTAACTTTTCTCCTTCAAGCCGTACACCATTTTAGTAGCCCTTCTCTGAACTCTCTCTAAGATGTCTACATCCTTCTGGAGATACGGTCTCCAGTACTGCACACAGTACTCCAAGTGAGGTCTCACCAGTGCTCTGTACAGTGGCATGAGCACTTCCCTTTTCCTACTGCTAATACCTCTCCCTACACAACCAAGCATTCTGCTAGCATTTCCTGCTGCTCTATTACATTGACTACTTACCCTTAGATCCTCTGAAATAATAACCCCTAAATCCCTTTCCTCAGATGTTGAGGTTAGGACTGTATCAAATATTCTATATTCAGCCCTTGGGTTTTTACGCCCCAGGTGCATTATTTTGCACTTATCCACATTAAAACTCAATTGCCACAGCTCCGACCATTTTTTTAGTTTACCTAAATCATTTGTCATTTGGCTGATCCCTCCAGGAACGTCAACCCTGTTGCAAATCTTTGTGTCCTCAGCAAAAAGACATACTTTTCCATTAATACTAGGGATGCACCGATACCGATACTAGTATCGATATCGGTGCCGATACCGGGTACTGCAGGAGTACTTGGTACTCGTGCAGTACCCCCGATATTTTATTCCGATACCGGAAGCCGGCATTGAGCCGGTATCCGAGGGGCTGCGGCGACTGTCCGAATGCTCTATCGGCATTCGGACAGGCCCTGCAGCTGCTCATCGCATTGTTTAATACTTACCTTCCTGGGCGACGCCGGGAAAGTCTTCTCGCGCGCGCGCTCCTTGGAAGGTCCCCAGCCGCGACCACGTGGGACCATGTGATCGCGGCTGGGGTCCTTCCAACGAGCGCGCGCGGGGAAACTTTCCCGGCGTCGCTGAAGGAAGGTGAGTATAAACAAAGTGAGCAGCTGCAGGGCCTGTCCGAATGCAGATAGAGCATTCGGACAGGCCCTGCAGCTGCTCTCCGCTCATACTTACCTTCCTTCAGCGACGCCGGGAAAGTTTCCCCGCGCGCGCTCGTTGGAAGGACCCCAGCCGCGATCACATGGTCCCACGTGGTCGCGGCTGGGGACCTTCCAAGGAGCGCGCGCGCGAAGACTTTCCCGGCGGCGCTGAAGGAAGGTAAGTATGAGCGGGGGGGGGAGGCATAACCATGAGCAGCGGGGCACATCCATGAGCAGGGGGGCATAACCATGAGCAGGGGGGCATAACCATGAGCAGGGGGGCATATCCATGAGCAGGGGGGCATATCCATGAGCAGGGGGGCATAACCATGAGCAGGGGGGGCATTTCCATGAGCAGGGGGGCATATCCATGAGCAGGGGGCATATCCATGAGCGGGGGGGCATAACCATGAGCAGGGGGGGCATAACCATGAGCAGGGGGGCATATCCATGAGCAGGGGGGGCATACCATGAGCAGGGGGGGCATTTCCATGAGCAGGGGGGCATATCCATGAGCAGGGGGCATATCCATGAGCGGGGGGCATATCCATGAGCAGGGGGGCATATCCATGAGCAGGGGGGCATAACCATAAGCAGGGGGGCAATTATCCATGAGCTGGGGGCATATCCATGAGCAGGGGGGGCATAACCATGAGCAGGGGGGCATAACCATGAGCAGGGGGGCATATCCATGAGCAGGGGGGGCATAACCATGAGCAGGGGGGCATATCCATGAGCAGGGGGGCATAACCATGAGCAGGGGGGCATATCCATGAGCAGGGGGGGCATATCCATGAGCAGGGGGACATATCCATGAGCAGGGGGCATATCCATGAGCAGGGGGGCATATCCATGAGCTGGGGGGCAATTATCCATGAGCTGGGGGCATATCCATGAGCAGGGGGGCATAACCATGAGCAGGGGGGGCATAACCATAACAGGGGGGCATAACCATGAGCAGGGGGCATATCCATGAGCAGGGGGGGCATAACCATGAGCAGGGGGGGCATAACCATGAGCAGGGGGGCATATCCATGAGCTGGGGGGCAATTATCCATGAGCTGGGGGGCAGGATATCTATGAGCTGGGGGGCAGGATATCCATGAGCTGGGGCAATATCCATGAGACCTGGGGGCTTTATAGAAGGTCTGTTCTTATTGGAAAGCGTCACATGACATAAAATAAAAGTATCGGTAATTGGTATCGGTGAGTACTTGAACAAAAGTATCGGTACTCGTACTCGGTCTTAAAAAAGTGGTATCGGTGCATCCCTAATTAATACCTTCTGCAATATCACTAATAAAAATATTAAAGAGAATGGGTCCAAGTACTGACCCCAGAGGTACCCCACTGGTGACAAGACCTTGCGCCGAATAAACTCCATTTACCACAACCCTCTGTTGCCTGTCACTCAGCTACTGCCTAATCCATTCAACAATATTGGAATCCAAGCTCAAAGATTGCAATTTATTGATAAGCCTTCTATGCGGAACAGTATCAAAAGCCTTACTGAAAACTAAATAAGCAATGTCTACTGCACCACCTTCGTCTATTATTTTTTGTTGCCTAATCAAAAAAATCAATAAGATTAGTTTGGCATGATCTCCCTGAGGTAAACCCATGTTGTTTCTGATCCTCTAACCTATGTGTTTTTTAGATGTTCAACAATCCTTTCCTTTAATATGGTTTCCATTAATTTCCCCACTACTGACGTAAGACTAACTGGCCTATAGTTCCCCGATTCCTCCCTACTACCCTTCTTGTAAATGGGCACAACATTTGCTAATTTCCAGTCTTCTGGGACGATTCCCGTTAACAAGGATTGGTTAAATAAATCTGTTAACGGTTTTGCTATTACACCACTGAGCTCTTTTAATAACATAGGGTGGATCCCATCAGGCCCCATTGACTTATTTGTCTTTACTTTAGACAGCTGCTGTAGAACCTCCTCCTCTGTAAACTCATATGTTAATGTCTCTTTAGTGTTTCCTCCTAACTGAGGTCCCTTTCCTTCCTTTTCTTCTGCAAAGACTGAACAAAAATATTCATTGAGGCAGTCAGCAAGACTTTTATCCTCTTCTACATACCTTCCTTCCTTTGTTTTTAATCGAACTAATCCTTGTTTTACTTTTCTCGTTTATGTATCTAAAAAATGTTTTGTCCCCTTTTTTACTGACTGAGCTATTTTCTCTTCTGCGTGTACTTTGGAAGCTCTTATAAATTGCTTTGCCTCTTTCTGCCTAATCTTATAAATTTGCGCATATCTTCTTCACTCTGAGTTTTTTTATGATTATTGAATGCTATTGTAGCGCTGCTTTAAAGTAGGGATGCACCGATACCACTTTTTTAAGACCGAGTACGAGTACCGATACTTTTGTTCAAGTACTCACCGATACCAAGTACCGATACTTTTATTTTATGTCATGTGACGCTTTCCAATAAGAACAGACCTCCTATAAAGCCCCCAGGTCTCATGGATATTGCCCCAGCTCATGGATATCCTGCCCCCCAGCTCATGGAAATGCCCCCCCAGCTCATGGATAATTGCCCCCCAGCTCATGGATAATTGCCCCCCAGCTCTTGGATAATTGCCCCCCCCCAGCTCATGGATAATTGCCCCCCTGCTCATGGATATGCCCCCTGCTCATGGATATGCCCCCAGCTCATGGATAATTGCCCCCCAGCTCATGGATAATTGCCCCCCAGCTCTTGGATAATTGCCCCCCAGCTCATGGATAATTGCCCCCCTGCTCATGGATATGCCCCCTGCTCATGGATATGCCCCCAGCTCATGGATATCCTGCCCCCCAGCTCATGGATAATTGACCCCCAGCTCATGGATAATTGCCCCCCAGCTTATGGATATCCTGCCCCCCAGCTTATGGATATCCTGCCCCCCAGCTCATGGATAATTGCCCCCCAGCTCATGGATATGCCTCCTGCTCATGGATATGCCCCCTGCTCATGGATAATTGCCCCCCAGCTCATGGATAATTGCCCCCCAGCTCATGGATATGCCCCCCAGCTCATGGATAATTGCCCCCCAGCTCATGGATAATGCCGTCCCCCCCGCACTCTCTGCTCATACTTACCTTCCTTCAGTGACGCCGGGAAAGTCTTCGCGCGCGCGCGCTCCTTGGAAGGTCCCCAGCCGCGACCACGTGGGACCATGTGATCGCGGCTGGGGTCCTTCCAACGAGCGCACGTGCGGAAACTTTCCCGGCGTCGCTCAGGAAGGTAAGTATGAGCGGAGAGCAGCTGCAGGGCCTGTCCGAATGCTCTATCTGCATTCGGACAGGCCCTGCAGCTGCTCACTTTGTTTATACTTACCTTCCATCAGTGACGCCGGGAAAGTTTCCGCGCGTGCGCTCGTTGGACGGACCCCAGCCGCGATCACATGGTCCCACGTGGTCGCGGCTGGGGACCTTCCAAGGAGCGAGCGAGCGCGCAAAGACTTTCCCGGCGTCGCTGAAGGAAGGTAAGTATAAACAAAGGGCGGAGAGCAGCTGCAGGGCCTGTCCGATTGCAGATAGAGCATTCAGACAGCCGCCACAGCCCCTCGGATACCGGCAAGCCGGCTCAATGCCAGCTTCCGGTATCGGAAAAAAATATCGGAGGTACTGCACGAGTACCAAGTACTCCTGCAGTACCCGGTATCGGCACCGATATCGATACTAGTATCGGTATCGGTGCAACCCTACTTTAAAGACTGTGACTGTGTTCTGCTGCATTTAATTATTATGGCCACCAGAGGGAGACAGAGACCTATGGATTATGCTGGACAAACAAGGAAAGAACTGAACTACGCCTACCATGATCCTTTGCGTGAGGACAAGAAGTGGGTGGTGTAGGAAGAGGAAAGACATCAGCAGCCTCGTGCAGGGGAGAGGCAGAGTGAGCTGAGCGGTGAAAGGTGGAGAACGCACGTGAAAACTGTCAAGGATAGTGACCAGGCCAGAGTACAGGCGCTGCCTCACTGGTGCTGGGGATCGGGACAGTGACCCTGCTGAGACCTACCTACGCAGCGCTGAGAGGTCTGGATGGAAATCTGGTTCCGGCTGGACCCAGAGTGAGGAGACCGCGCTGATCGATTGGGAGTGCAGGCGGTGGATCGTTGTTCCTGTTGCGGAGATTCGACAAGCAGGGAGCGGGTCCAGTGGCACAGAGTCCCAGTGCACGGCGGGAGAAGATCCTTGATCGGGTGCTGGACAGTTTGTCTATCGGATGGGTGAGAGGCCTCCCAGGCCGCAGTTCCAAAAATAAGAAACGCACGCTGCAGTATTGTTTAAATCCACAGGGCCCCAACGTGACTAGTTGAAGATTGTTTGTTTCATTCACTGGCCAGTTGAATACAGTACCCGGGTACCCGAGACATTACACATACACATTTTTGAGCTATTATTCACGGGACTTACACTCGAGAACTGAGGGGGTTAATCTTTTTCTTTTGCCGCCGCGTGTTTTTCCCACGTTACGAAATCCTGTCGTTTAAATACCGTATCTACGTTATATATGCTGCTTTATTGGGATCAGTAAAGAATATAATCTATAAACATCCACAACAGTGCTGGTGTATAGTTATTCCCTAGTGCGGTGAGACTAACCCGAGGTTAATTCAGCGGCTCCTCCGGGAGTTAGCGCTACACTATCTTTTTGTTCTTCTCTATTTTGGCCACTTCTGCAGAGTACCACAGTGGTTTCTTCCCTTTTTTTTTTTTGCTAACAAGCCGAATGCAATTGCCTGTGGCCTTCAATAATGCCTCCTTTAAATAATCCCATTTCTCCTGGACTCCCTTTAAACTCCTCCAGTCTGATAATGACTCATTCACACAAAATCTCATTTTAGAAAAATCTGCTTTTTTAAAGTCTAAAACTTTTGTTTTTGTGTGGTGCGGCTCCATCCCTGTTCTTATATTAAACCACACTGACTGGTGATCACTAGATCCCAAATTTTCACCTACAACAACGTCTGATACCAAACCTCCATTTGTGAGTATTAAATCCAATATTTACGGGTCGGCTCCTCAACTACTTGTGTTAGAGATAATCCCAGTAGGGAGTTTAGAATATTTGTACTCCTGGTGCACCCAGCTATTTTGGTTTTCCAGTTCACATCAGGAAGATTAAAGTCCCCCATGATAATAACTTCCCCCTTCATTGCCATTTTGGCTATTTCCTCAAACAGCAGATTATCTAGCTCTTCTACTTGTCCAGGGGGTCTATAGATCACACCTACACCAGCTACTGTATGATTGCCAAATGTTAGCGTAACCCAAACTGACTCTATCAGGGTTATCCAAAGAGATTCGAAAAGTCACCGCACGTTCGGTGACTTTTCGTTCTCTTCAATTCGGTTCCTTTTGCCGATCCCATTTCGGTGACCCTGCGGTGTATTCAGCAAGCACCACAGGGTCCCCGAATTGCAGGGAAAAGCTGCCGCAAACCTGACGAAAACTAACCGAATGCACGCTGAAAACAAGCAAAAACGTCTGGATTAACCTTCGAAGAAGCCGAACAGGAGCCGAATCACACAGAGCCGAAGCAGCTGTGACGTAGAGGAGGCAGTGAATAAATTAGAAAAACCATTTGTATGAATCTGGGAAAAAGAAACGCTGTTTGCAAAGAAACTACTGAGCGAAAATGTCTGAAATTTTCACAGGAGGTCCAGGGAATGATAATAAAGAGGGCTGTTACAAAAAAAATAAGTAAACTGAAAAAAAAAAATCAAAAAATATCGGACTTTTAAAAAAAAATCAGAAAAATGCTTAAAGTATCCTAAAAAATCTATAAATAAAGAGACTTTTTGCTGCAGAATTTTATAATGAACGGTTTATTAGATATTGAATTAAAACGGGAATATTTTTAACATTGAAGCCTATGGGATTCTCCTGAATAAATTTGCCGAATTAAACCACCGAATGGCAGGGCATTAGGGGAACCTTTCACTGCTGGTTTGTGTTCTCTGAATAGCCGAAGCAGTGCTTTTTAATGGGGATTTCACTGCCCTCGAACAGGGACCGAACAGGCACCGTATGTGCAGGCAATTCGCCAGGATTTGGCGAATTGCCTGCTCTCTGGATAGCCGAATGTCCAGGAAAGGTAACCGAACGCTGATTTTCAGCATTCGGTTACCTTTCTCAAGCAATTCGGATCTCTTTGGATAACCCTGTAAGTTCACCTCGCTCACTTTTATTTGGTTCGTTTTTATGTTGTTTTTCACATACAGGGCCACTCCTCCTCCTTTCCTACCTTCTCTGTCTTTTCTATATAAAGAGTACCCCGGTATTGTTATGTCCCAGTTATTTTTCTCACTAAACCATGTCTCAGTAACCGCCACTAAATCTACTTTTTCAGCTGCCATCATTGCCTCCAGTTCATTGATTTTATTGACTAAACTGCGAGCATTTATAGACACGACTCTGAGCTTGTCATTTTTTACCTCGCATGTTGCTTGCACCCTCCGATTTAGTTTTGGGGGACAATTGGGCAGATTGTTTTTTACCCTTTTGTCCCCCCCTCCTAGTTTAAATATTCCTTTGTGAAACCTTTGAACTTCTCACTGAGAACATATGTTCCCCTATGAGTAAGATGCAAACCATCTTTTTTATACAGTTCCTTTCTGCTCCAATTAGAGCTATCATGGGACACAAAGCCAAATCCTTGCTCCCGACACCATTCCCGAAGCCACAAATTAAATTCTCTAGTGCGCATCTGCCTATCCTGAATGTTATGCACAGGCAGAACTTCAGAGAATGACACAGTGGACGCAATCTGCTGTATTTAACCTCCAAGAACACAAATCTTCCTTTAATCTCAGAAACCTCATTGCTAGCCAAGTCATTTATAGATGGACTAGAACGTCCACTTGCCCTTCCTGCTTTGCTTGTTTGACAATATTGAGAATACGTCTCCTGTATCTACGAGCAGTAGCCCCAGGAAGACGTCTCCCCAAACCACTACTCTCCAGCTCAACACCTCTTATGATAGAATCACCCAGCAACAATTGCCTTCTATCAAGTCCCACCTTTTCCTTTTTGTCCTTGGTTGCAGTCTTGCATACCTCAGGCATAGGGGATGGTGGTACCTCAACTATGGTGTCTGAGCCTACTTCCGTCTTACCACTACACTCTGAAAGTGCCTCAAAAGAATTAAGAAGAGCCACAAACTGTGGGAAATGCCTTCTATCCACCCCTTCTATCCACAACTCTAAGTCTACCAGATCCTACAGTAGTCCATCTGCCGCTCCTAGGAGGCCTCTGTGGCAGTGGCTTTGTAACAGTCATAGCCTGAGTTTGTCTAACAGATTATTTACAAATCTCAGACTTCAAACAGGCAATTTCCTGCTGCAATAAAGAGAACTGCCTACATATCAGGCACACTCCAAACCTCCAAAAATTGGATCTAAAAACAAATGCATGACAGCTCTTACACTGGAGCAAGCCTGCTATTATAAAATGAAAGAATGGATTTAAAACAAGCAAATCTTACCTTTTTTTTGTAGGTTTTCTACCTCCTGTCTAACCTCAGACTACCAGTAGGAAAGGATGGTAGCAGCAGTGGGTGTTGGCAGGAGAGGTCCAGTACTACAGGGAACCACGGTTGAGAGGGCCATAGGGGTGTGACCAGTAGGAGTCTGTTGGCGTACTGCATGCAGAGTCCGCATGATCATGTGAAACGGGGAAAGGCATAAGCTCCCATCGGAGGCCACGTCTGGAGAAAGGTGTCCACAGCTGAGGAGTGGGGATCCGGGAGCCAGCTAAAGTATGTCGGGGTCTGATGGTTCATGCGAGAAACAAACTGGTCTAAGTGGAAGGGGCCACGCAGGATGTCCAAGCAATGGAAAACTGTGGGGTTCAACTTCCAGGGCCGACCCGACAATGGTGCAGAGCGGAGCAGCGGCGCCAGGCGGCAGAAATTCGGGGGCGGCAAATTTCACGTGAACTCCGTGAGATCGCGGCAGGCTGGAGGGTGGATCCCAGGCGAGCGGCAGATACTCATGCAGGCTGCCACTCGTTGAAGGAACGAACATGGCGGCCACACGATCTGCCCCTTGGAGCCTGGGCCTGTGGCAGAGGTGAGCCTGGGGGCAAATATATCCGTGAGTGAGCCTGGGGGCAAATATATCCGTGAGTGAGCCTGGGGGCAAATATATCCGTGAGTGAGCCTGGGGGCAAATATATCCGTGAGTGAGCCTGGGGGCAAATATATCCATGAGTGAGCCTGGGGGCAAATATATCCGTGAGTGAGCCTGGGGGCAAATCTATCCGTGAGTGAGCCTGGGGGCAAATATATCCGTGAGTGAGCCTGGGGGCAAATATATCCATGAGTGAGCCTGGGGGCAAATATATCCATGAGTGAGCCTGGGGACAAATATATCCATGAGTGAGCCTGGGGACAAATATATCCATGAGTGAGCCTGGGGACAAATATATCCATGAGTGAGCCTGGGGACAAATATATCCATGAGTGAGCCTGGGGAAAAATATATCCATGAGTGAGCCTGGGGACAAATATATCCATGAGTGAGCCTGGGGGCAATATATCCATGAGTGAGCCTGGGGACAAATATATCCATGAGTGAGCCTGGGGACAAATATATCCATGAGTGAGCCTGGGGAAAAATATATCCATGAGTGAGCCTGGGGAAAAATATATCCATGAGTGAGCCTGGGGACAAATATATCCATGAGTGAGCCTGGGGAAAAATATATCCATGAGTGAGCCTGGGGACAAATATATCCATGAGTGAGCCTGGGGACAAATATATCCATGAGTGAGCCTGGGGACAAATATATCCATGAGTGAGCCTGGGGAAAAATATATCCATGAGTGAGCCTGGGGACAAATATATCCATGAGTGAGCCTGGGGACAAATATATCCATGAGTGAGCCTGGGGACAAATATATCCATGAGTGAGCCTGGGGAAAAATATATCCATGAGTGAGCCTGGGGACAAATATATCCATGAGTGAGCCTGGGGACAAATATATCCATGAGTGAGCCTGGAGGCAATATATCTATGAGTGAGCATTGGGGCAAATGTATCCATGAGTGAAAAAAAGCGGAAATCCATACGGCGCATCTAGTGCAATTAATAGGTTAATAAATCAATGGATATGTAAAATCCATAAAAACAGTGTAAAATCCATTAAAAAAAACTCATAAACCGTAGCAGTAAAAATATTATTATTGTAAAATCAATAAAAGTGCATAGAGTAAAGTCCAGATCAGATGTGCAAAAAGTGCAAGAAGTGCTCAAATATATAGTAATGGAATACTCAAAAATGATGATGAAGAATAATGTGCTGATCTTCTTATAAGTGCTGGTGCTGGATCCTCTTATCCGTCAGTAATCCTCAAAAAAAGCACATCACAGGAAAAAATGATAGTGCAGACAGTCAGAATAGAGTAGGCTCAAATTATAATCAAGATCTAAACCACTCACATTCATGGGAGCCCACAAGGTCCCGGCTCGAGGAGAAACAGCCTGCAGCCAAATATAGGGTGGCACTTCCCTTCTTTCTGTCCGTACTGGGGACTAAATAAAATGGAGAGAATCGGGAGACGGCACTCCCATAGCGTAATACTGCGTATATGTGGAGATGTGGAAAGGAAAAGATGAAGCACACTCACCGATTTTGGAGCCACGTAATGTCAGGCTCAATATATGTCGCTCTGGGTCCTCTTAGGGTGGGAACCCAAACCTCTTTGCCTCCGCGGTGGTGGGTCCAAGTTTCCAAGGAGAAAAAAAGGGTCGGAGAAAGGTGGCAAATGTTGGGAAAATTTAATGGATAAATAAATAAAATGCAGGACAAGGTCTACCGAGACGCGTTTCGGCTTAAAAAAGCCTTCCTCAGTCGGTATAGAAGTAAATGTCCATAAAAAAGTCAGTATAAAATGCAAGGTAAAGGTGTCCTCTTTTATAGTGCATCAGAATAATATCACTTCCTACTTCCGGTCAGTTGACTTCCGATCGTTCGGATTTTACCCAGTGATGCTTTGCGAATACGAAATGGCGGCGAAAACAATACGAACAACTGGCCGGTCGTAATGGCTACTAAAAGTCTGTATTAATCGAGAAAAGCATAAAAAACAGCTAGAAGGAAGAGATTCAGTTAACACAAAATACGAAAATTTAGCAATATTCGTTCATATGGTTAATGGTTAAAAACCGGATGTAAACAAAGGGGTTCGACCAATAGCGGTATTTCGGTTCTGATTACATAATAATGTATGGATCTTAATTTTCGTGTGAACAGATACAAAAAATGATAATAGATACGATAAAAAATCAATCGTAATGTTTATAAAATCGAGCCGGGACCTTGTGGGCTCCCATGAATGTGAGTGGTTTAGATCTTGATTATAATTTGAGCCTACTCTATTCTGACTGTCTGCACTATCATTTTTTCCTGTGATGTGCTTTTTTTGAGGATTACTGACGGATAAGAGGATCCAGCACTTATAAGAAGATCAGCACATTATTCTTCATCATCATTTTTGAGTATTCCATTACTATATATTTGAGCACTTCTTGCACTTTTTGCACATCTGATCTGGACTTTATGCACTTTTATTGATTTTACAATAATAATATTTTTACTGCTACGGTTTATGAGTTTTTTTTAATGGATTTTACACTGTTTTTATGGATTTTACATATCCATTGATATATTAACCTATTAATTGCACTAGATGCGCCGTATGGATTTCCGCTTTTTATCTTGTATTCTGACACATATTTTGGTTGTTTTCTATGTGTTTTTACCATACTATAGGCAGCATTTGACTATTTATTAGCACTACACCCTGCACTTTAAATTAACTTATAAATAGGCGCCCACACTGTGTATAGTGTATATTTATTTATACACACTCCTTGCTGTATCCATGAGTGAGCCTGGCGACAAATATATCCATGAGTGAGCCTGGCGACAAATATATCCATGAGTGAGCCTGGGTATGTGACACTGGGCATTGCTGGGTATGTGACACTGGGCACTGCTGGGTATTTATTTATTTTTAAAGGATTTTACCAGGAAGGATACATTGAGATTTCTCTCGTTTTCAAGTACGTCCTGGGTTCAAGAACATTAAAATGTTACAGTTGTTACAGAAATACAAAGTAATACAATGCAAGATATAAAAATGGCGCTGGGTATGTGACGCTGGGCACTGCTGGGTATGTGACGCTGGGCACTGCTGGGTATGTGACGCTGGCACTGCTGGGTATGTGACGCTGGGCACTGCTGGGTATGTGACGCTGGGCTCAGTTATATACACCTCACATTACTGTATCAGAGCTCCACAGCAATAAAATTCTAATGTACGTTGTGTGATTCAATTTCCAGGCTGTGGGCGCTCAGTCTGTACCGGCTCAGGATCTGTCTGTCCTTGGGGTCTTGTAGTACCTCCAGGTATGGGGCCAGTTTGTATTCCCTCTGTAAGGATTGGTAAATGGTGAGTTTCTGAGCGTTTGCCATATCATGTCTCCATTCTCTGATATAGTTTTCCCTGGAATCGTTAATTAGGACCTTTTATTTGATATTTTGTCAGGTTGCATTCATGGGGGCTTTGGATGATCAGGGTGGATATGAGTTGTTGCAGCCCACATGGTTTTGGGGTGGTCCTTGTTGGCCAGTAGGGCTTTATAGTGGTATGAGTTGAGGCTGCTGATGTTTAGATGGTCCCAGTATGATAGCGCCCTCTTCTGTACTGCAAGAAGTAAGGGGAGTCTGCCCAGCTCGGCCCGGCAAGCATTGTTAGAGGTGCTCCGATGGACTTGGAGGAGGTGCTTGCAGAATTCCAGATGGAATATTTCTGTTGGGCTTTTCGGTTGGTCAGGGTACGTGATTGGGCCCCATACTTCACTGCCATAAAGGAGGATTGGAGTGATGACGCTATCAAAGATTTTAAGCCAGACTCTTACAGGCGGTTTTAGTTTGTAGAGGTTTCTCCTGATGGCATAGAAGGTTCTACACGCCTTGTCTCTTAGGGCCTCTATGGCTGGTTTGAAACTTCCCGATCGGTTTGTTTCTAGGCCGAGGTATGTGTAGCTGTTGGCTTCATCAAGAGTGCAGTCATTAAGTGTGAAAGAGGAACTCTTGGTTTTTGCGTTCTTCCTTTGGAAAACCATGACCTTTGTTTTCTTTTGGTTGATGGGTAGTGCCCATGCCGCACTGTATTTTTCCAGCACTTCCAAGCTGTCTTGTAGACCTCTCTCTGTTTGTGACAGTAATAGGAGGTCATCTGCATATAACAGGAACTTCACCTCGGTGTCATGTAGAGTTAGTCCTGGTGCTGAGGAGGATTCTAGAGCTTCAGCCAGTCCATTGATGTAGATGTTAAAGAGGGTTGGACTTAGGCTGCAGCCTTGTCTGACTCCACGAGCCTGCCGGAAGTACTCTGTTCTCTTCCCATTCACCTTTATGCTGCAGAAGTTCTCATTATATGAGCTCTTGATGACGTCATATGTTTTCCCTCCTATTCCACTCTTCAGTAGTTTGAGGAACAGGCCTGGGTGCCACACTGAGTCAAAGGCCTTCTTAAAGTCCACAAAGCAAGCAAATATTTTCCCATGTTTTGTATTGTGGACATGGTCCTTGATGAGACTGTGCAGGGTGTAGATGTGATCTGTAGTGCGATGGTTTGGCATGAACCCCGCTTGGCTTCTGTTGAGGACGTTATGCTGTTTTAGGAAGCTGAGGATTCTTTTGTTCTGGATGCTATTGAACAGTTTTCCCAGTGTGCTGCTGACACATATCCTTCTGTAATTGGCTGGATCATATTGGTCTCCACTCTTATGGATGGGTGTTATGAGGCCTTGGTTCCATACTTGAGGGTAGATATCTACATTTCTCATATTGCTGGTGTTAGCTTGCTACTTGCTATTATTCTCAACATATCATGTCAATCATCTTTTTATAATATATTTGTTTAGTATACAACCCCATGGTGGCACATGTGTGTCTGTGACTCTTTATCAATTGACCCCCAATTCAGAATGGATTCAAGTGTGTATTGTAGTTAATATATCCTGACCTCTTTTCATAGGTACCCCACCAACACTGCACCCTGTGACACCTGTGTGCCCCAGGAGGTGGAACTTGGAAATGACAGGGGCCAGTCTCTCCTTGACCCCCTTCCCCCCCGGGGACGAATACTACATACCGTTTATGGATCCCATGGGACAGCCTGTGGCCCAACTACCCCGGGGCACTCACCACTGACATAACATTCCCAAGCAGCCCATCGCAACATGCCTCAGCTACCATATCTGATCCACCACTGGAATAGTACCCCCCTGCACCACCTTAACCACTGTATCACCGGCGCAGACAGCTGCCACCCTGCCATGATCCATAACATGCTCCACAGCCAGATCCCGAAAAATGTGTAAAAAATATAGAGACTTTTTGCTGCAAATTTAAAGAATAAACGGTTGTATAAATATTTAATAAAAAGGGGAATATTTTCTACAATGAAACCTATGGGATTCGTCTGATTAAACCTGCTGGATGAAACCACCGAAAATCAGGGCATCTCACTGACATTTCTCTGCTGTTTGGCGTTCTCTGCATAGATTTTCTATTGCTTCTCTATAGGGGGTTCACTGCTGTCGAACAGCACTATTTTGCCGGCAATTCGCCAATATTTGGCGAACTGACGGCTTTTTGAATAGCCGAATGACCACAAAATTACACCATACAGGGAAATTCACAGTTCGGTTCAATTTTGGACCCAATTCGGCTCTCTTTGAATATCTCCTTATGTAAAAATCAGCCCCTCCCTCCTTTTTCCCCTCTTTTTCGTTACAGACATACACAAATTGCAAGTCTCGAGTGCGTACTTTTCACCTACAAGGTATGTGCGAGCCTGTTCAGTGATAGAGTGATGCTGCGTGGAGGACTGAAGCCCATATCTGCTTTGACCCAGAACAAATACTGATACAAACATTCAAATAAGGCTAGGGTCAGACGAGCGCATTTTGTATGGACTGTGCGTCCGTGCAGTACGGACGTACTTTCTGACTGACGACAAGGTAGTGGCTACACAGTCCGTTTTTTTCACTGACGTATTTTTTGACGGATGTAGGAGGGAAAATATAATGAAAAAACATTTTGTCCGTCAAAAATGCTGGACGTATAAATGCAGTCCGTCTGACCACGTTCCATCACTCACACACAAAGCTATGCGGACGTGGCGCACTCCGCACGTCCGTTCTAGCAGTATTACGTTCTTGCCTAACCTGCGTCCGTTTGCGGCGTCCGTCATGCGTCCGCACTTCCGTGCGGACGTACTTTGTGTATGGGGCTCCATTGGTCAGAATGCTATGCTGCCACGTACGTACCAATGTGCGGCAACACGAACGTGATAACTGCGCTCGTCTGACCCCAGCCTAAATCTGATAATGTCGGCACGCAAAGTAGATTGAGAACGGTGATGGCACTCCACGCAGCCTGACTACTTAAATAGCTATAGTGGTCAGGGTGCAAAGAGTGTCCTTTAAAAATAATTTCAGGTACAAACTGAGTGGGTGGAGGCACCAGTGGTGGGAGGGAGTGGGTTTGGGCAAGGGATAGTATCAGAGTTTGAGATGAACGGAGTTTGGGCAAGAGACTGGACCCGAGTTTGGGAGGCAGTTTTTGGCAAGGAAACAGACCAAATGGATGGATGGCAGCTCCAGACCAGAGGCAGGGAGGGTGGTGTGGTGGCACAGGACTACACCTCCAAGTAAGGATAAAATACTGGCGGTAAAGCTCCTCTACCCAGTGGTAGTACCTCATAGTCTGTGCTATAGTTCTGCCATTGCTCTAAACGAAATAGGAAGAAATTGAGTCTAAGGACATAGCCCTAGAACCAAACCATACTGAGTAAAACAGTGGCAGATTTTCTGTAATCAGCTCTGCATTAGCGCCTGAGCTTATTAAAGTTTAACTCAGTCTGGCTCTAAACCGTGTGTGCTGTACACAGACTGATTTGATTAGTTGTTTCAGTCCTAATCAGCACCCAGATGCGTCTTAATAGGGGGAGCTAACAGTGGTCCTGACACCTCGCAAACATCATGGAGGTCCTGGTGGAGCAGCAGCGTTAGGGTTGCCACCCATCCGGGTTTCACACAGACAGTCCGGCTTTTGAGTTATGTGTCCAGTTCTAAGATTCCCTGCCACCCAGACACATGATTCGGGCAACCCTAGACTCAGCTCAGACCCGGCTGTGTCCCTCATACATATGCCGATTGCCTCCTCCGGACCGACCAGCTACTATGAGCAGCTGCAGAGGACTAAAGAGCAGACCGTGCTGTGCCTGTGCTGCCTGCTCCTTCAATGTTCACTCACATGCAGGGATGAATATTTTCAAACAGGATACCTATATCTCAAAAACCGAAGATGCTACCGATGTGATAACTGGTATTTAGATTAGTCTTGAAAAATTAAAAAAAACACGTATTTTACTCGTGGTAAGAAAGCAGATTGTATGACAAATGCTTATGCCAGCCATTAAATATGGAGATGTAGTGTATGCAGCTGCCCCTCAAACACACCTCCAGAAACTTACTACATTGTATAACTCATTCTGCCGCTTTGTGCTACAATGTAACTACATGACCCACCATTGTGACATGTTAAAAGAACTAAACTGGCCATCGCTGGAATCTAGACGCACCTTCACCTTTCCAACCTGGTGTTTAAGAGCTTTTCTGGGAAGCTACCACCCTACCTGAATAGACTGCTTCCCCTAGCAGTTCCCTCATCCTATAACCTCCGATCCAGGACCAGAACCTTACTTGCAATACCAAAATACAAAAAGAAAGTGACTCCATCCTCATTTTCCTACAGAGCACCACAATTATGGAATAACCTCCCAGACGCCATCAAATCTTCCCCCAGTCTAAAGACCATTAAGAATTCCCTATTAACATACCTCAATACGGAATGCACCTGTAAACATGTGACATAATGACTTTATTTCCTACATATTTATTTTTCTGTTAATATTTTGCATTTTACTATTTTGTATTTCTGTAACCACTCAATGTTCTTGAACCCAGGACATACTTGAAAAGAGTGAAATCTCAATGTATCTTTCCTGGTAAAATCCTTTATAAATAAATAAAATACATTTTCTGAAAATCCAGTGAGGGGGCGAATACCTTTATCGCTATACCTATATTTCAAAAACCAAAGATGTTACAGGTATGAAAATTGGTATTTACAATCTTAGTGAAAAAAAAACAGACCTGTGTTTTACCATTTTCTGAAAATCCAGTTAAGGGGGGGGGGTGAAAAGGGGTGTGAATACTTTCGTCAGTATACCTATATTTCAAAAAACGAAGATGTTACAAGCATGAAAATTGGTAGTTACAATCAAATTGAAAATAAAATACATGTGTTTTACCAAGTTTGAAAAATCCAAGTAATGGGGAGTGATAAAAGGATGGCGAATACTTTTATTAGTATACCTATATTTCAAAAACCAAATGTGGTACAGGCATGTAAATTGGTATTTACAAATTGCTTGAAAGATAAAAGACATGTTTTAGCATCTTTCAAAAATCCAAGAAGGGGGTTTGTGAAAAAGGGGTTTGAATATTTTACACAGGATACCTTTTATCTCAAAAACAGAAGATGTTACAAACTTGAAAATTGGTACTCCCTCACTCACTGCTCCAGCATGTCTGCTTCCTTCTCACAGCCAGGCCTCACATACACCCTCAATGCTCCAGAGTGGGAGAACCTGTGATATTATTGCAGAACCTCAACCCACTTAAGTTCTGTAATGGCACCAGCTTGCAAGTAAAAGCGCTTCACAGAAATGTGATTGGGGCAACGGTCCTAACCGGTTCTGGTCTGGGTAGTCAGTGTTCTTACCACCAGTGGCGTAACTAGGTTTGGTGTCATCCGGTGCGGTAACTCATGGTGTCACCCCCTCCTGAGTTTTAAGATTTCTTTTTTTAACTACTCTAACTCATAAATCAGTACTCCCATATAACACTGAATGCTCATACAGAGCGCACATTACTGTGAGGTTTATTGCTGTGGAGTTCTGTGATATGCTCATACATTACTGAGTTTTATTGCTGTGGATTTTGTGATTCGCTCATACACAAATTTTGGCAAACTGCCAGCAAGTACAGTGCCTGTTCCAAGGCATTAAAAGTCCCATAGAGAAGCAATAGTTAATCTATTCAGAGAACACCGAACAGCAGTGAAATTACCTGATGTTCAGTGGTTTCATTCGGCAGATTTATTCAGGTGAACCCCATCAGTTTCATTGTTAAAAATACTCCAGTTTTTATTCAATATCTAATAAACCATTTATTATTTTAATCTGCAGTAAAAAGTCTTTTATTTATTGAATTTTTTTTGTATCTTTTAGGCATTTTTCAGAATTTTCTCAGCAAAATTGTGTTTCCATTTTTTTTTTAATAGTGGATTTTCTGTAACAGACCTTTTTATTATCATTCAATTATTATTCATAGGACCTTTTTATATGTGAATTCAAGACATTTTCATTCAGTAGTTTTTTTGAAAACGGCGTTACAATTTCGTCACTTTCAATCATATATTTATTTTTTTTATCCCTCAGGCGGCTTGTTGGCTTTTTTTTGTGGCTGGTCAGCGCTGTGTCTGGCACTCGTCGGCTGTGTTTGCTGGCTGTCCGGCTTGTTTGCGGTAGCTATCCGCAGGCTGGCGGTGACAGGTTTGCAGCGGTGACATTCGGCGGCCGATTCCCTGCACTTCAGGGACCCTGGTGAATTCACTGCAAGGTGGGGAAGTTTGATTCCCCGAAATGCAGAGAACAGCAGAACAGTGGCGTCCCTAGGGTTGGTGTCACCCGGTGCGGTAACTCATGGTGTCACCCCCCCCCCCGAGTTTTACTATTTTTGGTTTTTAACTACACCTACTCATAAATCAAAACTCCCATATAACACTGAATGCTCATACACAGCGCACATTAGTGTGAGGTTTATTGCTGTGTAGTTCTGTGATATGCTCAAACACACATTCCTGCAACATCCATCGTCCACTTGCTCCGTCTCTGACCAGGAAACAAGGAAGCTTCGACAAGCCTTTATATTTAAAGTGAGCAATATGCTAGTATGTGGCATTTGTATGTGTGCACCCAAAATGTTACCAATGCACAACCTTTCCACCCTGGTATTTAGGGTGTATTTCTAGCCATTGGACACATTGCAGTACACTGTGTAGAAGCCATTATAGGCCCCAGCAGAAATCCGAGTTTAAAGCAGTTAGTTTAGGCCTGATCTCTACCCACTATTGCCATGGGGTGGCAGTATAATCCCAGGAAATCATTCAGTTTTGAATCCTGACTCTAGACCAGACAAGGACTTGAGGATATTTCTAACATTTTATAGGATAATTATCATAAAGGTCATGTTTGAACACCTCGTATTTTAATTCCTACACTCCTGAAGTTTTGGATGTTAATAGTGGTACTCAAACTGGTTTATATTACTTGTTTAAACGTGCAAAAATAAAAAATCTGAAATACATTAAAGGGACACTACCACTTACATAACTGTAACTAGATTACTTGTACATTACAAACCAAACTACCTTCTATAACATGCTGCTGTTTTCTTTCTTTGCAGTAATTGCACGTAAAAAAAGGAAAAATAAAGTTAGGGTTTTTTTCTCCTGTTTCCATATTGTGGATTTTTCCCATGATGTGACACTTACCAAAATCTATGCTAAAGGTTTACTTCTGTAGTCTATTTTATACAGTATCTAACAGTCAGTGAAGTGGAGAAGGGAATGTTTGGATAAGGCTATTGTGTTCATTAAATCACTTGAGATAAGAGCTGGCATCTGAATGCGATAAAACAGGGATCTTAAAATACTTCTAATCTACCCCCTGGTGATGTCCTTTGAATACATCCAACACTAGACAATGATGTGAGTCATTGACTGACCCCTTCACTCCAATCTATGCTCAATGCCACACAGTGAGGAGCAAGGGATGTAAGATACGGGGGGGGGGGGTTACAACAAAATAGATCACCAGAGGGATGCACCCAGTGAAACATAGAGTAAAATATATCCTTAATTAAACATACAAGAGAAAAATAAACCACATGTAAGATATCAGCAACGTAAAATAAACAAAATAAGAACATTTACATTTTTGGTGGTAGTGGCCCTCACATCCCAACATGTGAAATGGCTAAAGAGGGACACTATTTTTCCTGCACAAATTATGCCCCAGCACAGCTGTCTGATCTCTGCTGCCACTCGTTCTTACAGGGATCGCATTTCCCTTCCCCAGGATTTGGTATTTACTCAGGTGAATGTGTGGTTCACTGGGGTGCTGCCCAGGCCATTTTGGCACCTCTTTGGTCTTTGTATCCTAAGGCAGTCGTCTGACTCAGCTTAGGGTCACATGTGCAAATGCCCCTGATACCGATACCGGAAGCCAACACTGGGCTGGCTGGGCGTGTGGTATGTGAAGGTTGAGGCGGCTGTTCGTGCATTCTGCTAGTCCCATTCGTCTGGCCGTGTCCCAGAGAGCGGCCGCCAGCAAAGATTGTAACACAGCCGCTCACCCGGGACCTCCATCCGCACTCCCACAAGGTCTTGCAGAGTTCTTCTATCTATATCACATAAGTGAAGTACTGCTCCTTATACGCAGTTTACAGACAAGATTGCTGCCTGCAAGCTGGTGGTATCCTATTTCCATGTTGCCACCTTGTGGCTGCAAAGAAATTGCCACACTAATATAGCCACAATGTTAAAAATGTAGGGGTCTGTGACGAGAGTCACTTTGAATTTGGGTACATGGACCTAGAAATGCATTTGGGAGATGTAGGCCTGATGTTCTATATTGTTTCCTTGCCATCTCCTATGTTGAAGTTACCCTGTACCTGGAATTGTAGGTGCAGGGTGTATGTGTCGTCTGTCTTATGTATGAATACTGTTATTATTGATATTGTCTATGTTTATCGGTTACAATGATTTATATGATTACTGTGTGGGTCACTGTAGTCTTTTCCAACTCCCCCTATCTGGAATGTGTTTGTACCTGTTAAAGGTTTGAATGGCCAATGTCTGTCTTGTTTGCCAAACGTTGAGCAATGCTATTCCCATTATCTGTCCCTGGTCTGGTCTAATTACGTCCCTGCGCAGAGAAGCCGGACAGGAATTACGGATCAGTTGCAGCCATACAAGAGGAAGGGATTTCCCATGGGCCTCAAGGTCCCTCCTTCAACTGTATATATTTAGCTCAATAAAGGCTGAGCCAGAAGCTGACTTTTGAAACCTCAAGATCTGCGTGGAGCTTCATTTATGGGGAATGCTATCAAAGCTCTTTCAGGATAAACTTGCTTAAGCTTCGGCTAAGGGCTTGAGAAAGACTGCTGGTGAGAAAACGGGGGTCCGACTTTACCAGATGTGACCCACTCGGGTACGGAGGGGTTTGGGTCGAAATCCCTACAACCAGATTCCCTAATGCCAAAAGCCTGACTGCCAACTTCCCTACACAGACAACTCCCTGACGGCTAACTTCCCTACACGGCCAACTTCCCTACACAGGCAACTCCCTGACGGCCAACTTCCAGACATCCAAAATCCCAGCGTCTAACACTAACCCTACTCTCTAACCCCCTAATCCTAGCCCTAACCCCCTAACCCTAACCCCCCTAAACATAGCTCTAACATCCCCAAACCTAACCCCCCAAAATCTAGCTCTAGCCCTAACTCCCTAAACCTAGCCCTAATCCCCCTAAACCTAACCCTAACCCCCTAAACCTAGCGCTAACCCTAACCCCCCCCAAAACCTAACCCGCCTAAACCTAGCCCTAACCCCCTTAAACCTAGGGTTAGAGTGTTAGTATTGGGGTTAGCCGCTGGGATTATGGATGTCTGGACGTTGGCCGTGTAGGAAACTTGGTATGTCCGGCACTTGTTCTGTCTGGAAGTTGGCCGTCAAGATGTTGGCATTAGGGAACCTGGCTGTAGGGATTTTGTCCGGCACCTGGTATGGAGATGTGGTACAGGGTCTATTTACAAAAAGGGAAATTGAACGCAATTTTGGTTCTTTCCATTTCAACTCCCATCGGTGACTCCATTTTGCCAAAAATTCAGTGAATTAACTATTTATCGAGTGGTCACCGTATTTTGCCGAATTTGTAGTTGTCGAAACAGTTATCAGATGTTGCACTGATAACCACCGAATTGGTATCGACAAATTCTACCAAACAAAAAAAAAAGAAGGAAGAGAAAAATAAGAGATTAATCCAACAACAATGTAGTAAAAATGTGTTCAAATAATAAAAAAAGATTCTTTAACCCCTTCCCGACCGCTGACGTACCGTGTACGTCCGATCGGGAAGTCTCCTTTAGATCCACTGACATACATAATACGTCAGTACGTAGGGTCTCCTAACCTCCCTCCCAATACTCACCTCCCTTGCTGGGCTCCTGCGGTGTTCTGGCAGGCCTGGAGTCTGCCCTGCCTTTTGAGGGGGCCCGGCAGTCATGGTGACGTCATCACGTTGCAGTGAAATAGGTGGAAGGGGCAGGTGGGCTCCTTTGGAGCCCTCTAACAAATTGCACCGCTGGAAATGGGCGAGTCTCCCCTTTTCCCTGGTGTCCATCATTAACCCATTAGTTGCCGAATCGTGATTCAAACCCAGAGATGGCTGACATCTTGGATGTCAGCCAAGCCTCTGGGTCACCCGCCACCCACTGACATCCTCACCATATGTGTGAGGACGTCAGTGGGCCAGTGGAGATTGGGAGATACAGGGATACAAAGGATCCCCCTGTCTGTGGCAGTTAGAGGGTGATTGTTTGTCATTGTAGAGGCCTGATCATTTCCTTTCCAATGATATCAAACATGAATAGGTTTGTTGTAAAATAAATTAAAGAAAATAATAATAAAAAAAAATTGTCTGAGTTTACTAAAATAGGACTTAAGCTGGCATGTAAAAATGATGAGCATAAAATGAGCTCAGCGCATAGAGTTGACATGGCTCAGCAATGAAGGGGTTAAAAAGCAAAACATGTAAAAATTGGGTATTTCTAATCTCAGGACAAAATTTCAAAACTATTTAGCTGGGGTGTTTTTTGGCGGTTGTAGATTTTGGGGATTAACCCCTTCACTGCTGATGACGTGTGGGGCACGTCCTCATTGACTCCCGCTATATGCAGAGGACGTGCCCCACACGTCATCCGCAGGAGGGGGGCCCCGGCGGAGATACTCACCTCTCTGTCCGGGGTCCCGCGACGTTCTGGCTTCAGGGAAGCCAGGTGCCGAAGATAGGCCGGCCCCCGACGTAAATGACGCAGGCGCGATGACGTCATTTCCAGGCGACCCCCGGCAATGCAGGGAGATTGCCTGAAAGGGAGGGGGGATCCCTCTCCCTCCCGATCGGGAGGGTTTTCAGCCAAAAACCAGGCACCGCTTTGAAGGGCAGTGTCTGCCCTTTAAAGCGGTGCCTGTTTTTTAAGCCTATAATTGCCAGATCGCGATCGGCGCTGCTTGGCAGCCGATCGTAATCTAGCTCTGGTGGGGGCCTCTGGGTTCCCCCTCGGCTCCTGATGTGTCGTGCATAGCACGATGACGTCAGATAGCCGGGGAACCCCTAGCTGCCCGGGGATTTCCGAAGGAAATCCCTTGGTGGAGATATAGGGTTCCTTTGAACCCCGATATCTCCATAACCGTGGCAGCTAGGGGGTCATGCATGGTGTCATTCGAAAGACCTGAGCAAAATTTTTAAAAAAACATGTTTTTTTTTTTGTGTTGTTTTTATTAACCCCTTAGTGACCGGGCGGTTTTACACAAATCCGTCTTTTAGTGACCGCTGCTGTTTTTACGTTTCTGCGCTGTTAGTGTTTAGGTCAAATTTTCCTCTTACTCGTTTATTCAACCCACACATATTATACACCCTTTTTCCCGCCATTAAATGGACTTTCTAGAAATACCATTATTTCCATCATATCGAATAATTTACTATAAAAAAAAAAAATGAAATATGAGGAAAAAAATGGTAAAAACACACTTTTTTGTAATTTAATCCCCAAAATCTACAACCACCCAAAACGACCCCAGCTAAATAGGTTCAAAATTTTGTCCCGAGACTAGAAATACCCAATTTTTACATGCGTTTGCTTTTTAACCCCTTCACTGCTGAGACAGTTCACCTATGTGCGCTGCGCTCATTCTGACCATTTTGTGCTAATTATTTTTAGATGACAGCCTAGGTCCTATTTAATTAAACCCCCCCCCAGACAAAAAAAACTTTAAAAAAAAAACCATTTTTTTATTTTATTTAATTTTTTTATTATTATTTTTTTTATTAATTTTTATTTTTTATTTTTTTTTAAAACCAAACCTGGTCATGTTTGGTATCATTTGAAAGGCCATAATCAGCCTTTCAAATGATGGCAAATATGACCATCTAGCTGCCATGGATCGGGAGATAAAGGGATCCTTAGGATCCCCTTATCTCTACATGGCAGCTAGAGGGTTAACTGGCCCACTGACATCCTCACACATATGGTGAGGTTGTCAGTGGGTGGGGGGGGGACCTGGAGGCTTGGCTGACATCCAAGATGTCAGCCCCCCTCCAGGTTTGAATCGCGTTTTGGCGCCAATTGGCGCCGCAACGTGATCCGGCGGCGAAACAGTTAATGCCATACACCGCTGGAAAGGGGAGGCTCTCCCCTCTCCAGCGGTGCAAACGGCATCTCCCTAGCTTCAATGGTTGGGGAGATAGAGGGCTCCGAAGGAGCCCCCCCTCCCCTCCATTGAAATCCATGGGGACGCTTGCTGATGACGTCACCACGCAGCGTGGCGACGTCATCAGCCTCGCCTGCCCATGTAAATCACATGGGCAGGCTTCCTCCCTGCCAGATCGCCGTGGGATCCGGCGAGGGAGGTGAGTATCGGGCGGGAGGGGGATTAGGCGCCGCTGACGTACCCTGTACGTCCGCGGGTCTAAGGGAGACCCGAGGACAAGACGTACAGGGTACGTCAGCGGCCCTTAAGGGGTTAATGCAGCAAAATTGTTCACATTTCAATTATAAAGGGAACAGTGATGCTGCACTAATGATTTTTTTTCTATGGGGTGCGTTTGCAAAAAAAATCACGTAATTCTCCCCCAAAAAATGTAACGAGTCTCCATTTCTAATTTTTGTACAAGCGCACCCCATAGAAAATATAACTGCAAACGCTCATGTGAAAATAAAAGACTTTACACACTGTAAATGATTGAAAATTCAAATTTTATTGCATTTTTGTTATAATATATAGGCAGGACATGACGTATACATATAAAAATGATATGATATATTATGAATCTGCAGAGTCTGCCGGAAAGAACGATATATAATATGTCTGGGTCATGAAATTAAACGTGGCGTCTAAGGCTAGGGTCAGACGAACGCATTTTCACGTTGTCTGTGAAAAAGTGCGTTCGAACGAATGGACGTATTTTTTCACGGAGTACGCGATACC
The DNA here is from genome assembly GCA_009667805.1 of Leptobrachium leishanense. Lineage (NCBI taxonomy): Eukaryota > Metazoa > Chordata > Amphibia > Anura > Megophryidae > Leptobrachium > Leptobrachium leishanense. The sequence goes on along the minus strand of CM019071.1, from coordinate 64,297,478 downwards.
GGTCATACTATGCGCATTTTTCGTCCGTGATTTTGTACGGATCATCAATAAAACACTTTGTGCATCTGGACGTTATATAGGCTGGACATTAGTAGCGTCTGACATCTCCAAATCACACACACACACCGCTAGCGGACGCAGCGCACTCTGTACGTCTGTACTAGCGGTTTTACGTTCTCGAAAAAATGCGTTCATTTTCCACTTGCGTTGCGCAGCCGGACTTTCGTGCGACCGTACTTCGTATATTGGCCGTCATTGCCCGGCATTTGCTGCTAGTGCGGCCGTGATTAAGTGCGCCTGCACGCGCGTTCGCACTGCCTCAGTCTGACCCTAGCCTTAACGCGTTTAAACGTGATGAACAAAAGCGGTAAAAATAAGCTCCGCACACAGCAGTGAAATGGCTCAGCAGTGAAGGGGTTAAATTTCAAAAAAGTATGTTTTTTTCATCATATTTCATTATTTTTTATAGTAAATTAGACAATATGATGGAAATAATGGTATCTTTAGAAAGTCCATTTAATGGCGGGAAAAACAGTATATAATATGTGTGGATTCCATAAACGAGTAAGAGGAAAATTTGACCGAAACGCAGAAACATAAAAATAGCAGCGGGCACTTTCGGGCGAACTTTTGTAAAACCGCCCGGTCACTAAGGGATTAAACAGAATACTAAGGTCTGTCACAAAAAAAAAACAACTAAAAAAAACCCTTTATACCAAGGTTTGTGTAAACTTAACCCGAGCTGTTATAAACCTATCGACTCCATAGACTACAATTGTTATGCAGTGTTTGAGGATAGCAGGTGTGAGTCTGGTTATCGGCAATACAGATGGAATACCAGACAAGTTCCAGGGCACAAAATAAAATTTCATGGGAAACTCAAAGGAAAAATGCAGAAACATTACTGAACACAGAACTGAATAAGGGAGGTGACTGGGCAATACAAGAAAAGTGCTAGACAGAGCAAGACAAGAGACGGAGAGCAGGACAGAAAAGGAGCTGGAGACGGTGCTCTGGAACACAGACTTGAGACCAAAGGAGAGGCTAGGCACCCGGGCATAACAGGAAGAAACATAGAAACATAGAAAAATGTCGGCAGATAAGAACCTTTCGGCCCATCTAGTCTGCCCAATTACATGGATACTTTACCTGGATTTATCTTTTGTTTAGGATAGCCTTATGCCTATCCCATGCTTGCTTAAATTCAATTACTGTTTTGGCCTCTACCACTTCTACTGGAAGACTGTTCCATGTATCCACCACCCGCTCAGTAAAATAATGCTTCCTGATGTTACTTTTAAACCTTTGCCCAAGGAAGAGGGCTGACAGGGCAATAATAAGAAAACTAGGGGGCGTGGCCTGGACGGCAACTAAGATGGACGCTTGAGAGTGCAGCTCTGTACCTCCACCGTGCCTATCATCCGCTTTAAGCCGTGTTGAGACATCATGGGTCGCAGCAAAAAGTCACCCGAGGACCCCAGCTCATCAGGGACCCCGAGTAAGACTCTCGTGGGACCTTTGGACACATTTCTCCGCTCATCGGCTACACCCGCACCGCACACGCGGCCTGCACGTGGACCTGAGGCGCCAAATTTACACACGGAATCATCCATGGCGGACCGTGTTATGGAGCTTATCGGGGGACTACCAACCCGCGATTATGTGCAGGATCTGCTGGATGCGTTAAGGGAGTCACTTAACCAGGATCTGGCCACGATGCGCGAAAATATGGCCGCTCTGGAGGCACGAGTGGCAGCTCTAGAGGCAGCACCGGCCCGAGACACCGATCAGAATGGCCCTACCTTAGCCCCGAGAGACCTTCAGAATGCTTCTGTGGTCACAGAGGTTTGGCGCAGGCTGGATGACCTGGAAAATCGGTCCCGCCGCAACAACATCCGCGTGCGGGGCATCAGGGAAACGATCACGGACCTAGATGCATGTCTGGCGCACGTCTTTAACTACATCCTGGAGGTGACACTGCACCACCGCGCGATGTGATTTGCCGCGTGGCGGATTATAAACTTAAACAGGCGGTCATGTCTGCAGCGCGGCGCCAACGTATATGGGAGATAGGAGGCGACCGACTAGAGATCTACCCGGACCTGGCCCAATCTACTCAGCAAGCACGTAGGGCCCTGCGCCCACTGACATCGTTATTGAGCTCCCGTTCGGTGCCGTACCGCAGGTCTTTCCCGTTCGCTTTGGTGGCCTCTACCGAAAAAGGGTCCGCTTCAATTCACTCTATAGCGGACATTCCGGAGTTTCTGAGCACGTTTGAACTACCAGCGCTTCAAATCACTGATTGGATTACGCTATGCGAGGAACTGCACGCCGTTGTACGCACTGCTGTTGGCCCGCTACAGAGATGAAGGGCTGAGATCGGGGAGTCGTCGCCGGCGGCGTTCACCCCCACCTCGGGTGGGCAGTGTTGTAGAGGAGGACACCTCTTGAGCTAGATGCCAAGCATCTTAGCTCTGGATGCGGATGGACACCAAATTCTCTTTTTTCTCCCCTTTTTTTTTTTTTTGTTCTTCAGAGATGGCATTTATTCATGGGCGACACACAGGGGAACCTGTCCTGTGAAGATGTTTGGAGACCTCACATTGGGACACTACTGTCTGCGGGGTAGGTGGGGCGGAGGGGGGGTGGGTAGACTGGCGACCAGGACACGTACACCGCTGCATATGGAAGCTTGCACAGCGAGGAGTTACGCCGACCTTTGTTACTCTGCTCTCTGCTTTGTCCCTGTAGTGAGGGATCATTTTTGAAGTGATTATGGGCAGGGAGATTTTGGTGGGGGGAGGAGGCAGGGGGGACTTTGGACTCTCTCTATTCTTCACGAACATCACGTAATGATAGGCTCCTCTAAAGCAGTGGTCCCCAACCCAGGCCCTCAGGGCCCACTAACAGGCCAGGTTTGCCAGATATCTGAAGCACAGCACAGGTGTTATGATTTGCTGCTCAGTGATTGCAGGATTCAGTCTGCATTTCCCCAAGGTGATCTGCAAAATCTGGCCTGTTAGTGGGCCCTGAGGGCCTGGGTTGGGGACCACTGCTCTAAAGGATGACCCTCTCTCCACCGGACGAGGCCGCAGGGAGGCATTCAGGGATTAAACGGCGGGAGGTATGATTTCATGGTGAGGGGGTAGGGCGGGAGGCAGGTTGGGCGGGATGGGTTTGAATGCTGGACAGCGCACCCGAAAACGGCAGCCACTGTTACGCCTTGTACGTGCGCATGACATCTGATACACGGGAAGTGACTGGGCTGGGAAGGGGAGAATGCTCAGGCTAGCGGGCTCGCTGGCGGCTTCTCGCAAATGTTGGGATATGGGGGAGGGGGGATACAAATTTATTGCCTCACGATACTGTACCACGGGCCACATGTAATGGGGCAGGGGGGTGAGGGGCGAAGTTGGGAGGGTTGGGGGATATATTAGTTTTGGCCGTTGTTTGATACATCTTATGACTCGGGCGGGGGGTTGATATGTTGGGGTTTTGGGACACTGACCTGTTAACAGGGCAATTATAAATTATGATTTTTGGGTTAAGATGGGGGGGAATGTATTTTGTCTGGTTTCCTATTTAGATCCGTTTACTGCAGCTGATGCTTTCTTTGGATATGTCTGGGGGGGTTTTAACTCCCGGGGATAACATTGGTAACATCCGAGGTGACGTCCGTGCTCCTCTACAATGTTTGTTGCGACTCATACTGGAACATGTCTCCGAACAACGTTATGCTGTGCGGTGGGGTACTATTGATGATTTTCTCTCATTGTTTCCTGTTTTTTCCTATATTTCCCACTTCTAGTTCCTCTTCTCTTTCTTGTTGTTATTGCCGTACGACGCTGTCTGAGGATACTTCCTTGATAGCACCACACCCCATAGGTGGACGTCTATCTCTGGGGTGTTGAATTGGGCTTGGCCCGACACTTCCTCCACGTGACGTCGAATACCTACCAACCTTTTCTTCTTTTTTCTGTCCTCTACTCTCTCTCACCTCTCTCCACTGCTCTAGAGCCGCCCTTGCGGTACTTTGTCCCCCCCTTTTTTTTATCCCCCCCCTCTCTCTCTTCCCTCCTACTCCCTCCCCACCCCCTCGGAGTGTTGGACCGCGCGTGTGCTTGGCCGGGGGGCGGTGCTGCCTGGTGGAATTCCCAGGATGGCCACAGTGGGGGATGAGCCCTCTGCCTGTTTCAGACAGCGGGATCTTACCCTGGTAACATACAACGTGAAGGGTCTTAATACACCGGAAAAGAGATCCCGGCTTTTAAGGGATATGTTTCTGATGCGCGCCTCTATTGTTATGCTGCAGGAGACACACTTCCGTGAAGCTGCGGCACCATTGTTGCGGGATCACAAATTCCCGGTGGGCTACTTTAGTAATTATGTAGGAGGTAAATCTAGAGGAGTCGCCATTTTGTTCGCCAGCGACGTCCCATTTGTTCTCCGGGATAGTTGCACGGACGACCAGGGCAGATATCTATTCGTGAAGGGGACGATTGCCGAGGTAGTTTACACATTTGCCACAATTTATGTTGCCAATGTCGCGCAATCGGCCTGCCTTGCCCGTATCATGTCGAAACTGAGGCGCTTCCAAGAGGGCATTGTTATTATGGCTGGCGACATGAACGCAGCTCTCCACCCCCCTGTGGATACCTCAGGTGGTACGTCGGCCTTACCACCGCACGTACTGCGTGCTCTGAGACGCTCACTACATGACATGCGCCTTGTAGACACCTGGCGAGCCTTTCATCCGGGGGAGCGTGATTTCACCTTTTACTCGAATCCCCATCGGGTTTCCTCGCGTCTGGACTATATTTTCTTGGAACAGTACCGCCTAGACCTTGTGGTGGAGGCGACTATACACCCCACCACGTGGTCGGACCACGCACCGGTCTCTATACGCCTGACTTCACCGCTGTTTCGCCCTCGAGAGCGAATATGGCGACTTAATGTTTCGATGTTGTCGGATAGGAAGATAACGGCTGGAACACGTGACGTATTAACGAATTACTTTGACGAAAACTCGTCCTCGGGAGTAGCGAGACCCGTGACTTGGGAAGCCCATAAGGCGGTAATCAGGGGCTATTTTGTGAGTAAGGGCACGGCATTGAAGAAGGCTAGAGAGGGGCAGAGACTTGACCTATTAGCTGAAATTCGCACGTTGGAACTGCGCAGGAAAGGGGACACTGATGCTGAGACCCAAAGTCAACTACTGTTGGCGCGCCGCGCCCTGAACGACTTGCTTTCCTTGGACCTTAAACAGGCAGCTGCCCGCACTAAATGCTTTTTTGCTCTAAATGAAAACAGACCAGGAAAATTACTCGCCCGAATGTTACGTAAACAACGGCAACTGGCCTATATTCCGAAGATACGCACCTCCGCGGGGGACATTACGCTTAGACCGGAAGAGATATCGGCAGCCTTCAGGGACTACTATATGTCCCTCTATAACCTACCTGACACTAACCCACCTTTGCCGGGGGTGATAGAGGACTATCTTGCGGATAACCTTCATGTTCGCCTTCGGGACGCGGAAGCAGAACAATTAAATGAGCCAATCACCGCCGGAGAAATCGCTACGGCTTTAAAGCTCGCAAAAAATGGGAAAAGCCCAGGCCCAGATGGACTCCCTGTGGAGTTCTACAAGGAATTCCGCGATCTCCTCATACCTCACATGGTGTCGACCTTTAACGCCGTTACGACTGAGACACCTTTCCATCCTCACACCTTGTGTGCGACAATTACAGTCCTACCCAAACCGGGGAAAGATCCCTCAGAATGTTCTAGTTACAGACCTATCTCACTACTCAATAGTGATATTAAAATCCTGGCCCGTATCTTGGCTGACCGGCTTAAACAGTTCCTTCCAGGCCTGGTCCATCCGGACCAGGTGGGGTTCATTCCAGGCAGGGAGGCGAGGGATGGCACACAAAGGGCGATTAAATTAATGCCGTATCGGCAGCTCGACGTTCTGGGCAACATCTTCTCCTGCTCTCCACGGACGCGGAGAAGGCGTTCGACCGGGTCCTTTGGCCCTTTCTTTTCCAGACACGAAGGACTCTGGGACTGGGCCCAGGTTTTTTAGCCTGGGTCCAGGCCCTATACACCCTACCCACAGCCAGAATTAAAGTTAATGGTGCTCTCTCTGCTAGCTTCCAGATATCCAACGGCACGCGCCAGGGTTGCCCCCTTTCCTCATTGCTCTTCGCTCTGTGCCTGGAGCCGTTTCTTGAAGCGGTGCGACGCAACACCGCAATTCCAGGTATGAAAGGGGCTCACCATGAACACAAAGTCCGCGGATGATTTATTGTTCTTCATCACGGACGTTCGCCGATCACTACCGGCGGTATTGGGCACGTTTGACTCTTATGGCAAATTGGCAGGCCTTAAAATTAACATGACCAAATCGGAGTTTTTGAACGTTTCGGTACCGGACGGGGAGGCCGCGAGACTGCGGGACACATTTCCCTTCCACTGGTGTGACATTAAGATGAGGTATCTCGGGATTTGGCTTACACCGACTCTGCAGGACCTCTTTGCGCTCAACTTTCTTCCCCTCCTGGGGACGATCCGTGACGACTTGATATTATGGAACAACAAATTACTTTCATGGATGGGAAGGGTGGCAGTGTTCAAAATGAACGTGCTTCCTCGCGTTCTCTATCTTTTACAAACTGTCCCAGTTGCACTACCGGGGTCCTTCTTTAAATCATTCCGGTCCGAAATGATTAAATTTGTGTGGGCAGGGCGGAGACCTCGGTTGCGCCTGTCGGTCTTATACAGACCAAAGGAGGCAGGCGGCTTGGCGCTACCGGACTTACTCACATACTATAGGGCGACACAGCTTAATCGGCTGGTTGACTGGTCCTCTACAGAAGGTAGGAGAGGGTGGTTGGACATGGAAGGAGCAGACCTGACGGTACCTCTATGGACGGTACCATGGCTGCCACATCGAGCAATCCCGACTGCGGTACGTACTCACCCCTTAGTAGGGAACACCCTACGCCTCTGGGACCGCTTGAAATTCTCCCATGCACTCTCCTCTAGCCCCTCCCCTCTACTACCACTGACATCGAACCCATCTTTCTCCCCCGGGGTTCGCCCCACGCTCCGCCGTCACCTTGCAGAGGGGACTAGACTTCTCGCCTTACACGTGGCCCACATCCCTACACCAGAGGCTCTCACATCACGTAACAACCTCCCACCATTGTCCTTTATGGATAGGTTTAACTTTCGGCAAATTCGGCATTATCTCAGCTCCCTCCCGGAAGGACATAAACTGACACGCGCGCTCTCTCCCTTTGAACGATTCTGTTCTCTTGGACTAGCTTTGTCTCATGGCATCTCCACCCTATACTCTCTTCTCCAGTCGAGAGACTCGGAGCCCCCTCTCTTTATGGGCGTCTGGGAGACCGAATTAAACTTGACGATTTCAGATAAGGAATGGAAAACGACACTGTTCCTGACACACCACGGCACACGGGCAGTGAGATACCATGAAATGTCCTATAAAATTCTGACCCGTTGGTACTACACACCGCTCCGCCTGTTCCAATTTACGGGTACTTCAGACCCCACATGTTGGCGCTGTGGGAAGGCCCTTGGCTCCTACCTCCACATATGGTGGTACTGTTCTTTGCTCCAACCCTACTGGTCATGGGTGGGGGAAGTGATCATAGAGGTGACTGATATCTCGTTGGAACACGCGCCTCGGACTTTCCTTCTTTTGCTCACGGGTCAACCGACGGCCTCCTTCAAGAAATCGGTGGCTTTACGTTTATTGCTGGTGGCCCGTCACCTGATATCGAGGCACTGGAGATGCCAGTCAGTACCTTCACTTCGGCAATGGATCTCTCAGGTGGATGAGATCTTCCGAATAGAACAACGGATAGCCGCACGAGAGGACTCCACACCGGAATTTTACCAAACCTGGTACTACTGGCTGGAGTTTGTCTCCTCGACATCACTTCGTCGTCGACTGGAACTTGAACTGACACAGACACCACCGTAGCACGGTGGACTGTAGACGACTTGAGAGCAGAAGGCCACGATGTGGACTGCTCCCAACAACGGATAACTCCCGTAGACGGCTGTCTCCGCCAGAGGGGGGCCTCTTGCGAATACAATGGGGCGGAGGGATGTTCCCCGATGCCCCCTGATGGCTCTGCGAGGGGAAGGGGTGTCTCGTTCCCCCCTGCGATGGTGGGACGGTTCTGCAAATGGTGCGCCGGGCCGGACCGGTTGGTGCTGGACGTGGTCCCTCACTCCACCCCTACTTACAATCATACCCTCCCATTCCCCCTCCCCCTTTTTTTGTTTCTTCTCTCTCTCTCTTTCTTTCCACCGTCTTCTCTCTCTCTTTTCTCCCCCCCTTTCTTTTTCCCTCTCCTCCTTCCTTTTCCTTCTTCTCTGAACCTCTACATTTACACTATATATCTCTCGCTTACCTTTCTACCATTCTGTCACATGATTGATTCTGGGTTGCCCTATGCGGCTCCTTCTGTCAATTCTCTCTGACGCTCACACCTGTTCAGTATAACAGAAGCTGGTATGTTCTGACATATCGACAAGTTTGAGACTCCTGTACGCAGATGTCACTACCTGGCTCGCATTATCATACCTTCGTATTGTAATTTGGATGAACCACCATGTTTGACACTGTTACGCATTGCTTACTCATGTTTTTTCATGTATGATACTTTTTCTCAATAAAAATTTTGAATACAAAAAAAAAATAATAAGAAAACTAAAGATAGTGGGCTATAGAGTTAAACCGGGCCCGGACTGGCCATCAGGCATACCGGGAATTTGCCCAGTATGCCGCTAGCCTCCCTTGCTGCTTGGCTGGCCGACATAGCCAGCTGCCTGACAAGACAGCCTAGGCCGACTGAAGAGAACAATTGGCCATCTGGCAAACCCTATGACCTAATCAGAGGGAGCTGGCCAGCCATCGGTCCACACTGATTAGGTCACACGAAGCTCTGCGTGACGTCATCAAACGGGCCCGACGGCCGGCTGCCTGGCTCCCTCTGATTAGGTCAGAGGGCACACCATGTGACGGCTGCCGCCAGGGCATGGGGCAGCAGACATCAGGTGGCCCTGTGACCCAGTCAGATGGGGCCAGTCACCATTGACATCCGCAGGGCCACAGCTCCACATGTGAGTATGAAGGTATCACAGAGCTCCACAGTAATGTGCAGTGTTTACTATGGAGCTCTCTGACACCCTCATAAACACCGCACATTACAGTGGAGCTCTGTGACACCCTCATAAACACTGTACATTACTGCGGAGCTCTGACACCCCCATAATGGACAGTGTTGTATGGGTGTCGCAGAGCTCCACAGTAATGTGCAGTGTGTATGGGCTGTCACAGAGTTCCACAGTAATGTGCAGTGTGTATGAGGGTGTCACAGAGCTGTTGCTGTTCAGGGCGATGTGTTTTACTTGTGAGCGCAATAACATTTTATCGGAATATTTGCATGCAATTTAGATAGCACAGCATATAAATGAAAGTTTATTTTCTATAATGTTTTACCGTATCATTAAGTATGACAGGTTAATGTTAACGGTTTGAGATAATAATAAATTTATAGTAATACAGCTTTTTTTTTTTTTCTTTTACCATGGCAAAATCTTTTTAGTGCTCTTTATTTACCTTACCATGCTGGATCAATCAGTCTGTGTACAGCAGCATGCGAATTACTAAGTATAACAATATATAAAAGGCTCCACTTGATAGACATATGTCTTTAATAATTCTCAGTTGCTACAGTACATTACTAGTCCATTATATTAATTACAGAGCCTAGCGAGGGCTTAGAATTTGCATTCAAAATGTCTATTTTATATGATTTACATATAATGAAGGTATCACACAGTGTATGTAGCAGCGTTTGAATAATGAGAGGACTAAGAATTCAAATAAAGAATGGAAGGTCTGATGAAACAATTCTTTGTTAAAGCTGCTATTTACCGGAGTGCAGGGTTTTGAAATACTGTGCATATCATACATATAATAAGCATATAGTCAACATATTGTCAGCAAGAAACCTTAGTTCCTCATATTGTGCTTTAGAATGCAAAAAAAAATCTCCATGAAATGATACGTTGCATAAATATATGAATGTTTTTATCTGGGTGGGGCAGTAGCTTTCCATGGATCGACGGTATGAAAATCTTTTAGAATACAACTCTATTAAAATTGTGCACCCCAACTGGAGGATACACACTTTATAGAACACATTCCATGTGTATAAATTACTAAATTCCACCACTTTTTATAAATTGTGTCTATATTTTCTAAATCTACACAATGTGCAATGTGTCCTCTATCTAACCCCAAGTAACACACACACACATCTAGCACACACACACAGTTAATATATAGTCTTGCTTTTTTGACAAAAATACTTGTACATGCAACTACACATTCAGATCTAATGTTTAAGGGGATGGGTATACAGAATTTAGAACTGTAAACATAGCCATGTTCCCAGGCAAAAGATTCATTTAGAAAATAAACTTATATGTATTCATTAGTGGTTACCACGCCATTGTTCTGTATATTCTAATACCTGCTTATAGGGGGGCATATGACTCCTAGTATGACAAAGTGATAGAGGGAGGGTTTGGAATACAGAGAAGGAAAGGTAGAAGATGATAGTTTATATGGGGCCCTATTACATTCTTCACGCAAAAACGCATGCGCAACGCGTGAATTTTTGCACGAAGCGTTAAACGTTAACACACGTAAATCAACACTGGTATTACAATCCTTGCGCATTTTTTCATCCGTCAAAAAAATAACGCGCGTATAACGGACGCACACAAACGCGCACGCAGCAACGTTGCGTGCAGAAATCAGTGTGCGGACCGTTTTTTTCACGTGATTCAGCCAATCAGAATTAAGAACCACAATTGTCTCACGTTAAGTTTTTGCGTCTGTCAAAGTCAATCTGCGCATATATACTGCATCAATAAAAAAAGCACGCACAACTTCTCAAATTTATTGGTTTGGTATGTTCAGAATGTGTAACTATACTTTGCTGCGTATTTCTTTTTGGGCTGGTGTATTTGGTTACGGCCAGGTTGATGGAAATTGCCATTAACACCAGCTTTTAGGAGATGCTAAAATTATGCGCGCAACGTCTATGCGTTACAAACTGTACATAGATTGTAATACCATCCACGTACCAGCGCACAAACGCATTTACGCTCACAATGTTAATTATAGGACTCGCGAAGTACAGTAAGCTTGCACAGCGTTCACGCAGGTTCACCCATGGTAGACGTATATGCGTGGTTTTTTGCACTGACCTTGTAATATGACATTCAGCGCAAAGGGTTTTACCCCTCGCGTTAATGCGTTTTTGTGCACGCGCTGACGTTTGCGCGAACATTGTAATAGGGCCCATGATGTTTAAAGATGGAAGGAGTGAGCTTAATAGTGATTATAAAGTGCTACTGTCATGGGCAAAATGACGTTTGTCCTTGTGACAGGGCATCTCTCCCTTTTATATAGATCAATGTTTTTTAATGTAAAAAATGGAGATACTCTGGTTTTTGGCTTCCCCGTCTCCCATGTGACTGCGGCATGCCACATCAAAGAGGACGGCTGTGAGCAGAGAGCAGAGAACAGACCTACAGGACCGCCTTCTGCTCGGTGTGAGTGCTGCACTGTCTGCCTGTCACAATCTGAGTTTCTCCAGGTGTAATGTACACGGATCTTTATTGGGAGGGGGCTAAAATTAAAGCAACGTTTCAGACCTTAAGGCCTTAATCATGCCATACAGCAAGATCCGTGTATTCTGCACCTCTCCTCTTCATGGAATTTGTCATGATCTGAGTGACAGGCCACGCCGCACACGGACTGTGCAGGAGGGCGTCCTATAGGAATACTCTCTCCATGCTGTGCTTCCTCCCGCTGGCAACATGGCGCCGACTCTGGTGAGAGGGGGGAAACTTCAAAATGGAAAATCTCCGTTTTTTACATTGTATATGTCAGTGAAAAACACTGATCTATATAAAGGTAGAGGTGCCCTGCCCAATGAGCACCAGTCATTTTGCCCATGACCGGTGCACCTTAAGAGAAAGTGTTTTAACGTAATGACAGTTACCTCTCAGGTAGTCGATTCCTGTATCCTGTGTTCTATTATACCTCCTTCTCTGTGTACAGCTGTTTTTATCATGGTTTTCATTATTCATTTGCCTAACGTCCGAAGATAATAAGCAATTAAACTGTATAATCTTTGTAAAACTTTGTTAAGTTTATAACAAACATTGTAATAATTTTACAGTATTCTTTCGCTTGATCCCGAAGTTGAATTTCTGCTTCTCAATGCAGCGGATCGAGGTGCAGAACCCTACATATCATTGTATTGTCAGTAAACAATATTGGAACCATACTAAAATGATGATACTTTATATGTTTTGTTCACATTTTAGTGTAATATTCTGGACAGATGAATTGAAGTTGGTTATGTAATCGACAACATATTTTTATATTAACTCCTGAAGGAGTTAATATAATCTACCATATTTTTATATAAGGCAAAGATAATTTCCTTCACTTACATGATCACTTCTGGAAATGTCCAATTTATACAATGTATGCATCCATTATCCCATTCATTTTCCTCACATAGGGTCATATATGTTTGACATGTTGTAATAATAAAATGTGGGATTTGGGGAAAAAAAAAAATCTTACCTGCAATGACAATGGAGTGTAACTCCTTCACTCCCAATGTGCTTCTGCCCTATTTCCTTCACCCACTAGTGAATTGTGCCTACGCCCTTCACTCCTCTTTACTGTGTCTCTATCAGGGTTATTCAAAGAGAGGTGAATACCAGGAGAATGACTGGAGAAGTGAAAATTCTAGGTCAAAATAGCCAAACAGAAAAATTCTACCATTTATCTCACTTTCCAAATTGGCTATTTGGTCTAGATTGTTCATTTTCCTGGCAATTCTCCTGGTTTTCACCTCTCTCTGAATAACCGTTAGTCTTACTTCCTTCATTTATGCCACATGCATCATGGCTGACCCACCACTGGGCACACCGCTCAGGCAGAGACACGCTTGCTGTCCATTTCCTCCCCCAGTCCACACTTTTAGATGCTGCATCAACAGTAGGACCACTTATAGCATTGGCAACAATCCCACCATGGCAGCCATGGAGACATGGGCCTATCCACAGGTTGAGACACAGTGGATGTTGGCACTTTTTCCCCTTATGTGTGCGCTGAAGGACAGTCCTGATTTTTTAAGAGACAGAAGACATATAGACACTACAAGTGTTTCCCACGTGTCAAGGGGAGTCCTTCATCTTCATGATTGTCTTCACTTTTCATCTCTGATCACAGTAATGTGATAATCATTGATTGCTTTCCATCTTTAATCATAGCTCTATAGCCAACCGAAAACTGAAATTGAACTTAAATGGTTTTGTCTGTGTGACGTTGGACCTGTTTGAGAAGACTATTTACCTTCAATGTTATGATTTATTTCACCATCTAGAGAATGTAAGCCTTCTTTCAGAACTCTAAATTGAGATATTATGCAAAAAGTTCTGCATGAGGAATATTTTACACTTAGCATCATCCGAATAGAACTTTTATCTTAATTGTACTTTGTGCAATCGATTACGTACATGCCAAAACTTCATTAAGTCTCTGCATCGCCCTAAACCAGTGACATACAATAAAATTATCTGCTTATTAATTAAGCAAGTAAAGCTTTTATTCCCCCCTCCTGTACCCTGTGTAAATAAGGAGGCACATCATTTTGTCATGATGGAGAAGTGTGCATCAGCTGGGTAGCTTGTTAGGTATTAAGCTGTCTTCATAAACTACAATGAGATGTAATGAAAAACTAAGCCCAGGGTCTCAATATGTGCTGATTAAATGTCACACAAATTAAAAATAAAATCTGCACGTCAGTGGCAAGCCAGGGAAACTGAGCTGGATCGAATAACATCGTGTAATAGAGGAGGTAGCCCCTACATAAAAAGATGTGAAAAGCTACCTGTACTATATGTTGCAACAGTACTTCTCATAATTACATACAGTTGTGTTCAAAATTATTCAACCCCCACTGAAATTGAGTGTTTTGGCCAGTTTGACATTGATTTTGATCATTCAGTCATCTTGCTTACAATTAAATCAAAAGGCATGTGTAGGTCAGACAAATATAACATAACATTTATAATGAAATAACCACAAATGTCTTTTCTGTGCTCACATCATTATCAGTTTTATTCAACCCCCAAGTGACATTCAATCTTAGTACTTAGTACAACATCCTTTTACAGTTATAACAGCTTTTAAACGTGAAGCATAGCTTGACACAAGTGTCTTGCAGCGATCTACGGGTATCTTCGCCCATTCGTCATGGGCAAAAGCCTCCAGTTCAGTCACATTCTTAGGCTTGCGCACTGCAACTGCTTTCTTTAAGTCCCACCAGAGGTTCTCAATCGGATTTAAGTCTGGTGACTGCGATGGCCACCCCAAAATGTTCCAGCCTTTAATCTGCAACCATGCTCTAGTGGACTTGGAGGTATGCTTGGGATCATTGTCCTGTTGAAAGGTCCAACGTCTCCCAAGCCTCAGGTTTGTGACGGACTGCATCACATTGTCATCCAATATCTCCTGGTACTGAAGAGAATTCATGGTACCTTGCACACACTGAAGCTTCCCTGTACCTGCAGAAGCAAAACAGTCCCAAAGCATCATTGACCCCCCGCCATGCTTCACAGTAGGCGAGGTGTTCTTCTCTTCATAGGCCTTGTTCTTCCTCCTCCAAACATAGCGTTGATCCATGGGCCCAAACAGTTCTAATTTTGTTTCATCAGTCCACAGAACACTATCCCAAAACTTCTGTGGTTTGTCCACATGACTTTTGGCATACTGCAGTTGACTCTTCTTATTCTTTGGAGACAGCAAGGGGGTACGCCTGGGAGTTCTGGCATGGAGACCTTCATTACGCAGTGTGCGCCGTATTGTCTGAGCTGAAACTTCAGTACCCACATCTGACAAATCTTTTCTCAGTTCCTCAGCAGTCACACGGGGACTTTTCTCCACTCTACGCTTCAGGTAGCGCACAGCAGTCGAAGTCAGCATCTTCTTTCTGCCACGACCAGGTAGCGTTTCAACAGTGCCCTTTGCCTTGAATTTGCGGATGATGCTTCCTATGGTCTCTCTTGGTATGTTTAACATCTTTGCAATCTTCTTATAGCCATTGCCCTTCCTGTGAAGAGTAATCACCTCTTCTCTTGTCTTCCTGGACCATTCTCTTGACTTCACCATGTTTGTAACCACACCAGTAAATGTCTAGAAGGAGCTGAGTATCACAGTCATTTTAGAGCTGCCTAATTGGTGCTTATTATGCTTTATTGCTGCTCTGTGACATCCACAGGTGTTTTCAATACCTGATTGAAAACACTTGAATGAACCTCTGTTCTTCAGACTGGTAGTCTTTAAGGGGTTGAATAATTGTGTCAATGAAGAATTCACAAAAGAAACATTTACTACTGTATTACAAAACCAATTGATGTCATTTTAGTTGCATATGGTTCTTTAAAAAGTCCTTGTAGGATTTCATTCTGAATACAATTACAAATGTACACTAAATTCCCTAAAACCCTTTACAGCATTGGGGGTTGAATAATTTTGAACACAACTGTATATGTTTGACAGCCGTCAATGACGTAACTATATAAGATCCCTCCTGTATGAATGGCTGTCTACAGAAGCAGGAATATTCACAGAATACTTAAGGTTTTTTTCCCATAAAATCGATATCCACAGAATGCTTAGGGTTTTGTTTTACCTTAACCCCTTCACTTCCACTTTAATTTCCACTAGAGATGTGCATTCATTTCGGAAAAATTCGGAATTTGGAATGAAATTTGATAATTCGTGTTTCGGAAGTACTTCCAAATAACAAATCGCTACGATACGAATTCGAAACAAAACGGTATATTACACGTTTATTTTGTTTTACACTGTGTCATTATAAAAGATGAATTTGAATAATTGATATCAACTGTCGAATTTGAAATTAACTATCAAATGGATATCAACAACTATCAAATCGATTCGAAATTTCAAATCAATCCGATACGAAACGAAATTAGTTACGAAATTCCCAAAACGAAATTATATTTAAAAACGTAACGAATTAAGAAAAACTGGGCAAATTACCAGACATTAAGTTCATGGATGGCCGGTAAATTGGTGAAATCAAATGTTCTCCACAACGGGTCCATGTTGTGCCTTTATGGAGCTTTGTAGCCATTTCCCTGACCAGACAGGTAAACCATACCGCTAAAATGCAATTACTCCATAATTTGCCTTAAGCCGGGTGCACACTAGCGTTTTCTTCTGCGCACTAGTGTGGGTTAAAAAGGACGCACTTTATGACGGAAGAGATTGGTAGACGCCAGACGATGGGTTTAATTTTGACGTTCTCACACGGCCGTTCAAGTGCGCAGGCGCGCTCATTTGACATTCAGCACGCGGCCAATGTCGTCTATGCGGCGTCAATCCTAGCACAAAAGCCTTGGTGTTTCTATGACGGACGTCTTCAGCGCACGTTATACGTTGCGCGCGTACTACGTGTGTTCTTCTCTATCCGCGTAATTATATGCTACAACGGACGTCATAAAGAGCGTCATAACGCACGCTAGTGCGCAGACGAAAACGCTAGTGTGCACTCGGCCTTAATGTGCTAAATAAAAATAATAAATAAATAAGTAAAATAAATGTAAAAAAATGTGCAATAGTAAACAGGATTGTTTTTCTTTCATACACTAAAGTTTTGTATACTCAGAACTATTTAAAATGAAATGGGTAGGATCAACGTTCTGTGTTTTTTAAACCAAATAATAATAAAATCTCCCTTTTCACTTTTAGATTTCTTGATGTTTTATGTATACATCTTGTGGCTAATTTCTAGATGACACCTGTAATCTTGAATATATGGCCATTTTATTTGTCTCAACAGGAATATGTATACAGTCAGGTCCAGAAATATTGGGACATCAACACAATTTTAACATCTTTGGCTCTATACACCACCACAATGGAGTTGGAATGAAACAAACACAATGTGCTTTAACTGCAGACTGTCAGCTTTAATTTGAGGGTATGTACATCCAACATCCAAGGTGAACGGTGTAGGATTTACAGCAGTTTGCAGATGTGCCTCCCACTTGTTAAGGGACCAAAGGTAATGGGACAATTGGCTTCTCAGCTGTTCCATGGCCAGGTGTGTGTTATTCCCTCATTACCCCAATTACAATGCGCAGATAAAAGGCCCAGAGTTCATTTCAAGTGTGCTATTTACATTTGGAATCTGTTGCTGTCAACTCTCAAGATGAGATCCAAAGAGCTGTCACTACCAGTGAAGCAAGCCATCATTAGGCTGAAGAAACAAAACAAACCCATCAGAGATAGCAAGAACATTAGGCGTGCCCAAAACAACTGTTTGGAACATTCTCAAAAAGAAGGAACGCACCGGTGAGCTCAGCAGCACCAAAAGACCCGAGAGACCACGGAAAACAACTGTGGTGGATGACTGAAGAATTCTTTCCCTGGTGAAGAAAACACCCTTCACAACAGTTGGCCAGATCAAGAACACTCTCCAGGAGGTAGGTGTCATGGTGGCCTATGTCCAGGGAAGTGTTGCGCCTTTGACCCATGTCCGGGGAAATGTTGCACCTTCAGCCCATGTCCAGGGAAGTGTTGCACCTTCGACCCATGTCTAGGGAAGTTTTGCGCCTTCGACCCATGTCCAGGGAAATGTTGTGCCTTCAACCCATGTCCGGGGAAATGTTGCGGCTGTCACAGCAGCTGATATCCAGAAAGCCTTATTCCAGGGTACTGTGTACTACAGGACAGAGAATGGTGCTGCCTGAGAATCAGACGCAGCATGCAGGAAGGACAACCAATCGCAGCACATGACCAGCGATCCTATAGCAGAGCAGGGCGTCTCCTCTGAGCACCAATAGGAAGTGCTGTGGCTCCATTTAAAGGGCTTCCTTTCTCTTAGCAAGTTGCCCTAGCGTGGTTCCAGTTACGCCTAGTGCCTTGTTGTTATTTCTGAATTCCTATCTGACTGATTTCCTGGTTAATACGATCCCGGCTTGTCTCGACTTCCCTGTATTCTGGCGCCCTGAATTCTGGCATAGTATAAACGGACCTCTATTTCCTTAACCCCTGCCTATGTGTGTTTTTGTTGGTTTGCTCTGCTTAACCCTGCCATTATTAAGGACCGGCTAGCTAGAGCATTGTGGGTTACTTTATTCTGCAGGTTGTTTTACTTTGCACTCCGCCACTTTCTTTGTGTTCGTCATTCTCAGTATTACTGACCATAACCCGACCATTACTAAGGACCGGTTGGTCAGGGTCTGTTGGCTCAGGCTAGGGTCAGACGAACGCATTTTCACGTTGTCTGTGAAAAAGTGCGTTCGAACGAATGGATGCATTTTTCCACGGAGTACGCGCGAGCGGTCATACGATGCGCATTTTTCGTCCGTGATTTTGTACGGATCATTAATAAAACACTTTGTGCATCTGAACGTTATGTTGGCCGGACATTAGCAGCGTCTGACATCTCCTAATCATGAACACACGCCTCTAGCGGACGCAGCGCACTCTGTACGTCAGTACTAGCAGTTTAACGTTCTCGAAAAAATGCGTTCATTTTCCACTTGTGTTGCGCGGCCGGACTTTCGTGCGACCGTACTTCGTATATTGGCCGTCATTGCCCGTCATCTGCTGCTAGTGCGGCTGTAATTATGTGCGCCTGCACGCGCGTTCGCACTGCCTCAGTCTGACCCCAGCCTTACAGTCTGCAAGCGGGGTTACCCGATCCTGACATTACGCTAGGGCCATGGACCCTGCAGACATGGGTCAGCAGCTCGCTGCATGTGCCTCTCGTGTCGATGAATTAGACCACCGCATGGATGCCTTTGCTCAGGCTATACAAACTATTCTTGTCCGTACTGCCTATTTGCAGCCTGAACCACAGGTGGCGACCCCTGCCCCGGTCCTGCAATCCCACACACCTGAGGTTGCTTTACTTGCCTCCCATGTATCCATGACTTCTCCAATTCGTTTTGGTGGGGAACAGACTGGGTGTCGTGGCTTTTTGACTCAGGTCAGCATTCATTTTGAACTAAACCCTAGAATGTATGTTTCAGATCGTGCCCGTGTGGGATTTATGATAAATCATTTGTCTGGTAGAGCCCTAGCATGGGCTAACCCATTGTGGGAAAATGATGATGCCGTGGTCTATAACTACCACAACTTTGTACGTGCTCTCAGACGCACCTTTGATCCTCCTGGTCGTTCCAAGAGGGCTGGGAGATCCCTGCTCAGAATTAAGCAAGGTTCCAGGTCTGTTGCAGATTATGCCATAGACTTCAAAACCCTAGTAGCAGAGGTTGATTGGACTAATGATTGCTTTGTATTGCTTTTCCAGGAGGGCCTTTCTGATACTATCCTAGATGAGATAGCAGCAAAGAATTTGCCTGAGGAGTTAGAAGATATGATCGATTACATGATTGATATTGATAACAGAATCAGGGATAGAGCTAAACACAGAGAGAGACCCAGAAAAAGCGTTGCTAGGGTTCCTACACGAGGTTCCGTTAGTCCACCATCTCGCACTTCACAGGTCTCTGATACCGAACCCATGCAATTGGGTCACACCAAATTGACAGAAGAAGAGAAATCCTATAGGCGTAGAGCAGGGACGTGCAGTCTGCCTCCCCTGCCATTCCAGTAAATTAATGTGCTCATGGTGTTGTAATGACGTGTGTGTGTATATTTAAACTGTAAATAAATTGTTATTTATACTAATACTCACCTTTCCTCGCTCCCTCGCTGTGCTGGCTTCTTCTCTCTGTCTGCTTTTTTTTCTCCTGCGCTTTCACTTCAGCTTGCCGGCTGCTGTGTGTGTGTGTGTGTAATACACTACACAGACAGCAGGGGCTGCACTGAGCCAGCCTAGGCTACGCAGTTTACGCAGCTCAACGCTACGCTAATTGCAGAGCTCAAGCTGGTGGCAGGCACGCTTGTCATTGCCTCCAGGCAATGACGCAAATGAAACCTTGAGCCAATGGGAAAGCTCCATTGTCTCAAGGATTTTTTATTTTTTTTTAAAAAGCCCACCACTGGTGGCAGTGCTCCCCATGGTTTGATTGACGCAGGACAGTCATGTGACTGTCCTCGTCAATCATGGGGGCGGGCAGGCAGCACAACTTGTGTGACTGTGACAAACCCCCTCCAGAGTTTGCTGAGCGCATGTGCGTGCGATAAACACACACATACTGTGTGTGTGTTTATCTTTGCGAGCACATGCGCTCGGAGTCAGCACACTGGCGGGGGTGTCACAGCACGTGTGGGCGGATCCTCGCAGCCCAGGCAGCTCCCTCGTCTCTCCGGCGCAGACCACAGCACGAGGTACATTATCTATGTGTGTGTTTGCACTTTCTGAACTGACCAGTCGGACCTGGACCAAGGGCCCAGACCCAGCCGGGGGCCCCTTTATGAATCTCCCTAGGTCCAGGCACTGAAGCGAGGGGTGGGTGGCGCGAAACATTGAAATCCATGTCCATCGCTTGGACAGGGATTTGAAATGTGCCCAGCGTAGCCTCCCTCTTTCTTAGGACCGAACTGCAGATCAGACCGCAAGGATCCTAAATCTCCGAGTTCCTATCTCCAGAGATTAATGAGTTCTAATCTCCAGAGATAAAACTCCCTGGGCAAATTACTACTCAGAAGTAATTTGCCCTGGGAGTTTTAGTCTCTGGAGATTAGAACTCATTGAAGTCGTTGCTGGGCACTGGCTCGTAAAGTTACATTCCCCCACAATGCACATCCTGCTGTTAGAGGATTGTGCACATGAAGCAGGGTGGTGAGTGTGTCTCATCCAGGGGCTGTGGGATCTCTGTGCAGTGTGCAATGATTCCCTGCTGCTTGGAGCCTGCTGCCTGGGGCAATGGGGGGGTGAGATAAGAGGCTTTTTTAATTACCTTTTTTTTTTTCCAATGGCCTACACTTTATTTGTACAACATGACAACCTCTGGCTTTTATTTATCTCAGGAACTGAAGTGGAAATAGGCTGGAAGACGGCCGCCATTGTACACAGGCGGCCATCTTGTTCAGAATATTGGTTCACTTGTATATAACTAGACAGGGTTGTAGCTGAGACTAGAATGAGGTATACGTAGAAACTTAGGAATGCGTTTAGATTAGCAGAAAAGCAATTAAAGTTTTATGAAAGATCTCTGTCTGTTCCTGGCACGGAGGAGAAAAGCGACTCAAGGTCGTTGGGGCCCGTAGAAAGGCAAAGGAGTATAGAGATTAGGCCAGGTGCCATCTGTAACAAGTGAGTGTAGGCGCAAGGGAGGGGGGCGCAGCCCGGACAGTAAGAGCAATTATTTATGATTTACTGAAACTAACACAAAGTTTGCCAATATAGGCCAATTAATGGAATGTTCTTTGTGTTCGAGTTAATGATGGGAGGTATTAACCCACGTGGGGTGGAATAAAGTGTCATAGGGAGGTGGGCTCACTGGGATGTACCTAATTACGTATTTTTGTGTATAAGATCCCTTGCATGGGTGAAAGGGGGGCTCACTCTTTGCGATTCAATCCTGTGTGAGCACTTGTGTGACGACACAATAAACTCTTGCCTTTCCTGAAGAGACTCGTGTTTGGACAATCCTTGCTTGTGTCTGGTCCGGCGCCGTTAATGAAAGTGAACCTGTTTTTGTCCGCCTACATTTCTGGGGACTCGATAGCCGGGATAACGGGCCTTTTGCCAAGACACAGGCAACGGCTGCTGAACACAGTGCGGCGAAATTGACTGCAGGTGCACGAGAATCCCGATGGTTGGGGCGTCCGTTGAAGGTGAGCTGACATCTGCAGGCGCCAAGCAGGATTTCCTGTTCAGTGGACCTCGTCTCGTCCCAAACGGACCCCCTGACCCGGGAAAACTGGGACACCAACGAGTCTGAGGAAACAGCAAGCAGCGCCGGCGATAGGTAACATGTCTTCTATGTTTTGTATGTCTAAAGGAAATACCGGTATCTAAGGGAAACGTCCGACTGAGATAGACGGATAAGAGGATGCGATGGCCACCATCCTATTGGTATATCTAGCCCGCCGCTGATAGCGCTGACATTGCTAAGGAGCCAGAGTGGCTAGCGGGTGTCTGGATTCGGGGGAATTGAATGCCAATCAAAGTGTAGTTCTGTAAGAGAGGGAGAAGGTAGCTACGTGGAGTTGCATGAGTCATTTAGTCAGTGTTTGTAAATAGAGCTTCACCACGTGGGTAAAAGGGAAAGGAGGAGGGATTTTCTGTGACTGGGCTGAGAGCCTGAGTCAGTGCTAGTGTGTACGCCGTGTAGTGAAAAGGGCTCATAGTGGAGCCAGCGGTAGCTGCAGAGATAGTGGTGCTGAGTGGGTAGATTATCCATAAGGCAGATTGGAATTGCAGATGGAAGTATAGATAAGGAACGGGGTGCACAAAGTCACAAGCAGTCAAGAGTTAGAGTTCAAATTACGGGGTATAAGGAGCCACAGAAGAGGGAATGAGCCCTCGGCTAATGGAAAGAGTTGAAGTGCTTTATGTTCTGTTATGTGATGAAAGCATCTGATACGGTATGTGTTTTGAATGAATTGACTCGAGTGCTGTGAGTGAACGTGCGCCTACTCGCTCCGCGAGGAAGCAAATACGAGATTTGACCCCGGACGTACGTTTCCGGCTCAGGCGACTGCAGACGGCTACTGAAGGGGGAAGCGCCTGTAGATACGAAGGAATTGTTGACTGAAGTATCAGACTGTAGATTTTAACTGTTGTTGAAATAATATATCTGTATTGCAAAGAGTACTGTTTTCAAGAGTAATAATGGGTAACGGGTCATCTAAGCCCAAGAAGGTGAAGGAGGGTGAGACGCCCCTAGAATATATGGTGTAGAATTAAAAAAAAAAAAAAAAAGAGAAATTAAAAGTAATGTGTACAGTTGTGTGGCCGTTATTAGTCCCAGGATGGCCAGAGCAGGGGTCAATGGACCCGGAGTTGGTACAGAAGGTACACTCCCAAGTTACAGAGCAGTACGGACATCCTGAACAATACCCGTATATAGATATATGGAGATATTGTATTAAAAACAAGAGTCATTTTATAATGATAGCGGGGAGGAATAAGAAACAGGACCCCCAAAATAAGAGAGAGAGAGAGGTGTTAGTAGAACAACCGGAAGAAAATAAATGTTTTACCCCCGTCCTATTTATTATGTTATGGGGCAGCTAGGGAAGCTCTGAATGCCGCGGTTGCGCGGGCGGAGAGGGGGGGGGGCGGGCAGCTGCTGTGTCTCGGTCAGCTCCCTCTGCTCCGTCCTGTGTGACTGAGGAAGAAGAGCAGGGCGCCGCGAATGGAGGAGATAGAGAGGCTCCACCAGAAAAGATTGAGATGCCCGATGGGAGTATATATAAATTAATTAATATTTTACGGAGTAGGATGATTGCGGTGCTGTATGGTTTGTGTGTATAATTCGGACTGATTTTGTCCGATTGTGTTTATAATTGATTATTAAATTGTTCAATTAAAAGTAAGAATGACTGAGAGGTGAATTTCGTCCCTGGTGTATAGGCCCCCTCCTTTCTGACAGACTGTTTGAAAGGGGGAAGGGAGGGAGTCAGTAAAATTGCAGTAGTTATGCGAAGGGAGGATGTTTTTCTTTGCTCTCTGATAGCTAACCCTTTGTGTATCTGTGCAGCGTACTATGCTTAGCTAATTTTAATGTGTGTTACAATAGAATATTTGTCTGAAGTCTGTTGAGTGCAAGATAAAATATAAACATATGTGTTAATATTATTCCGAAAGTTTTAGTTTTGTTCAGAGCTAAAATTAAATTGAAATATATGAAACGGTTAGAAAATTAATATTAAAAGAAAAAAAAATAATTCGAGAAATAATTAAAGTAATTTTTCTTTACTGGTTTTAAAAGGTATGTTTTTGTTTAATTTTTGATGGAATGGTTATTTTATTGTTATGAGATGTTTAGAGTGGTCTTATGACAATGGAATGATTTATTTTTATTTATTGTTTTTTCGATGTGGTATTAAGAGTCTGTTTTGGGCTACGGGAAAATATCTCTGAGAATATTGTTTACACAATGTGTATATGTATATGCCCGAATGTCCCATCCAGCTCCTGGGGCGGGATATTTTTTTGCAAATTGCAAGCCCAAATTATGTTTTTTTTTCCCGGGGGTCACGCTCAATTAGACCTGCCGGAGGATAGCAGTTTTGCTCGGCAGCATAATCCAGCCAGCCCGCACAACCCCCAATCTGTGAAAATCGCAGTAGTTATGTCAAAGGAGGAAGAATGGCGCACGGCACCTACTCTGTCTGCCACGCCGGATCCGCACGCACTACTCCTTGGAATTCCTGAGGTGGGGGGGAGGAAAACCCGCCCAGATTAGTTGAATTAAAGCCCGGCGCAACACCGGTGGCTCTAAGACAATATTATATCCCACAGAAAGCCAAGCAGAATATACAGATATATTTCTAGAGATTTAAAGATCACGGAATATTAAAATTCTGCGTGTCACCATAGAACACACCCCTACTGCCAGTTCTAAAAGAAGGGACACAAGAGTATTGCCCTGTCCAAGATTTACGAGCTGTCAACGAGGCTACAGTCAGCCAGACAAAGTAGTGTTACTCCAATATGTTGATGATTTATTACTGGTTTCCCCCACAGAAAGAGACTGTTTATCCGCCACGAAAGCTTTGCTATATCTGCTAAGCCAAGCAGGTTACAGAGTGTCTAAAGAAGAAAGCACAAATATGTAAACAGAGTGAAAAATACCTGGGCTTCCAGTTAACAGGTACCAAACGTGCACTGGGGGGAGAAAGGAAAGAAGCGGTGTGCCGCATACCCCAACCAAAGACCAGGAGACAAGTCCGTGAGTTCCTGGGAGCTGCAGGCTTCTGCCGCCTGTGGATCCCCAACTTCGCAGATATTGCCAAGCCGCTTCATCAAGCCACCAAGGGGGGAGAACTAGACCCCTTTCATTGAGAAGAAGAGCAAACAGCAGCGTTCCTGAAATTAAAAACTTTGCTGATGGAAGCTCCTGCACTGGGCCTGCCAGATCACAGCAAGCCTTTCCAGCTGTTCGTACATGAACATAATCAAACAGCGACAGGAGTATTGGTCCAGACCTTTGGCTCATGGCTGAGGCCTGTGGCCTACCTCTCCAAGCAACTCGACCCTGTGGCCAGCGGCCTACCCCCATGCCTGAAAGCAGTGGCTGCCACCGCAATGCTGATAGCAGAAGCAGACAAGCTGACCCTTGGACAAGTTCTTCATGTCAAGGTGCCCCACGCTGTCAAGGCTCTGCTGGATGTGAAAGGAGGTTACTGGTTCAGCAACAGCCGGATGACAAAGTACCAAGCCATGATGTGTGAAAATCCACGGGTTCATTTGGACCTCATCGCTACCTTAAACCCTGCTACTTTACTGCCTGACTGCGAAGAGGATCCAGATCATGAATGCCTCCAAGTCATGGAAGAAGTGTTCAGTAGCAGGCCGGATTTGAAAGACGTGCCCCTAGACAAATACGATCTACAGCTATTCACTGATGGTAGCAGCTACATGGATGATGGGAAGAAAGTCTCCGGCTATGCAGTAGTCTCAACAGAAGAAGTCATCGAAGCAAAGCCACTGCCAGGCCATACATCTGCACAATTGGCCGAAATAACAGCTTTAACCAGAGCCCTTGAAATCTCGGAAGACAAAAGAGTAAATATCTACACAGATTCCAAGTACGCCTTCATGACAGTCCATGCACATGGTGCACTCTACAAAGAGAGAGGCCTATTTACGTCTTCAGGACAACAAATCAAATATGCGGCTGAAATCGCGGCCCTCCTGGAAGCGGTATGGAAACCAAATGCTGTCAGCATCATGCACTGCCGTGGTCACCAAAAAAAGGCCATGACGAAATTCCAAAAGGTAACAGACACGCGGACCAGGCCGCAGAAGCAGCTGCAAAACAGCCACCGCCAACAGAGGATCAAGCTAAAGTACTGATCTGCAAGCAAGAACCTCAACCTTCCATGCCAAATTACGAGTTCTATATGAATTTGCGAAAGTTTGAACCCCACGGCGAGTTCATTGAAATAATATTGCACAAATGGCAAAATGATTATGAACTATTAGAACTCAATCATGATTATATCCAGTGGCTTTTCCCAACACGGACACAAGGCCGAAATTTCTACTCTACTCCTCTAAATCCGCAAGAGACACGCCTGATGGTTAACACCTCAGAAGTTCAGCAAAGACTACGCAGAGTCTACAAATGATGCTGAAATTCTTCGGCGTAAAAATAGTGGGGGAGGAGGAAGACAAAGAAACAACTGAAGTTGAACGAGCAGAAAATTTCGCGTCACGTTTTGAAAATTTGACAATGAATCCTCACATCAATCTACGAATCACACGAATACTGCACAGTCTGGGAGAATTGGGAGCAGAAGAATATCAAGTCCCACTGGTGAGGTTCTTCCTCAAGGAGATCCTTATCAAGAACAGACTGCCAAGAATGAAGAAAAGTGCAATGAACTTTTTTATACCAGCAGTAAGAGATTCACAAGACAGACAAGATTTGCTATTTTTCGCATGGCGATACTATTTCCCAAAAGAAGAATTTATCTGGGGAAATCATGGAGAATTGGCACGATACAAACCAAAACCAGTGGTGGCTGCACTCCTACCGACACCACTGAGTGAATGGACACCTGTGTACTCAGAGAAAGAAAAAAGTGGCTGACAGAAGAACCCGGAGGGTATGGAGAAGATGGATGGTTCCAGATGGAGAATGGACGAATAGTCCTACCAGCAACACTGGCTCCTGAAATCGTAAGAGCACTTCACGCAAGTACCCATGGAGGGAGAGAAATGATGGAGCAACAGTTGGAGCCACATTTCTACGTACCAGGAATGTCAGCAATTTGCAAAGCCACAGCTCAGCAATGTGTAACATGTGCCAAAAACAACCCGAGAACAGGTCCATCTCAACCCCAGGGAAACAGCCAATCGGGCTATCCCCAATGGCATCATTACAAATAGACTTTACAGTGCTGCCACCCTGCAAAGGATACAAATATTTACTAGTGATGGTGTGCACTTTGACAGGATGGGTGGAAGCCTTCCCAACAAGAACTGAAAAGACTACAGAAGTAGTAAAGAGTCTGATGAAAGAAATAATACCACGTTACGGGCTTCCACTCGAAAAAGGGTCAGACCATGGCCCCGTATTTATCCAGAACTGTTTGCAACAACTTGCCCGGCTACTGGGCATCACCTGGAAGCTATATACCGCCTACAGGCCCCAAAGTTCGGGAAAAGTTGAAAGAATGAACCGTACTCTAAAGACTTTGATGTCCAAACTGTGCCAAGAGACGTCACTAGGCTGGTTGGACTTGCTGCCGATAGTCCTTTTGCACATTAGGTGCAGACCAACCCCCCCAATTGAAGCTAAGTCCGTACAAACTTATGTTTGGACGGCCAACCCCTCTAATTAATGGACTAAGGGGGGACCTTCGGGCATTGGGAGAAACTAAACTAAATGATCAGGTAGTAATGCTGGGTAAATCAATGCAGAAATTAAATATTTAGGTGGGGGATAATATACCGCATTTTCTGTATCCTTCATTGCATAAGTATTGTCCTGGTGACTCAGTATGGGTAAAAGAGTGGAAAAATGATCCACTGGGTCCAAAATGGAGAGGTCCTTACCTTGTCCTGTTATCAACCCCTACAGCAGTAAAGGTTGCCGAGGTGGTCCCGTGGATACATCACTCCAGAGTGAAAGCAGCTGCAGCTAGTCCTGAGCCAGCATGGAAGGTCGTTACCGACAAGACCAATCCGTTGAGGCTGAAGCTGACAAAAACCACAGCCATGAGCACCTAAATGATCCTAACCCCGATGATTCAGAGGATCAACAAGTGGGTGTTTTGATGGGCACAGGCCCTGACCACCCGCCAGCGGAGATGGGTGTTTTGATGGGCACAGGCCCTGACCACCTGCCAACGGGGGATAACCACAGGGTGCTTTTTAGGGGCTCGGCCCCCACCCTTGATCGTCCAGAAATGTTCTTTATTTTTGAAATTCCGGTGGGGAGGGATTGGGTTTATGTGACTGTGAAAAGAATCGCCCAAGGAATTCTGACATTCGGGGCATTTGTGGTGCTGATTTTATATTTTGCTAATCTGATTTATGGACTCTCACGTGGAGCATGCCCCAATTGTACAAGCACCGCTGGGAAAGTGGATATTTCCCATATCTGGAATGGTACGCACCCGGTGATGGAGAACCGTACCATGTGGAGACAAAAACGAGAAGTATCATCCGAGATATTGCCAAGAGGACATTTACTTGTGCAATTCAAATATGACTATGCTAAAAAGTCTGGGCAAACCGCATGCTGGGTGTGTAGTAGACTGCACCCAGAGACAATTCATATACCATTTGCCTCTGTTCCAATGAATTTGAGTATGTTTGTATCAGGGAATGTCACAATACATGCTGTCGACGCACCAAGGGTAAAGACAGAATCAGTCAGTCCCGGGTACCCCATAATAGGACCAGTGTATCCACCAGAATGGTGTTTCCAACTAGGACCAGATAAAGAAACAAATAACGAGGGTAGATTATGTAACTCAAGTCAGTTCAACTGGACATTATATATAATACGATGCAGGCAATTCACTAGAGGCCAAGAGGCGGTGATTGGGAATGTGACCAATGGGAGGCAGGGTGCAGTGGATATGATGAGACGGCTGAGACACTTTGCGATAGAGATATCAAAGGGAACACTATATTCATCACCATTTATAGTGAAAGGAGGGTACCAGGTGTGCTGTGAAAGGGTGTGTTACACATGGGTACCACCAACAATAACGGGAATGTGTTATTTGGCTAAGCTGGTCCCAATCCAGAGACTAAGGGGAGAAGACACAAACAAAGACACAGAACTACACCCTAGGTACCCACTGGTGTTTGAAAGACCGAAGAGAGAATTGTTTGCGAAGATGGATCGAATATGGGCATGGTTGCCAGCATGGACTGGATGGGGAGGAGAGATGATGAGGAGATTGAATAGCTATGTCAATTTGATGGATGAGATTCTGAATAGAACCAGTATGGATATCCAGCTGCTGAATCTGGAAATGCGTGAGTTACGAAAGGTGCAGATGATATATGATATGGCGCTTGAGCAGATCAGTGCGGCCTTGAATGGATTGTGTGAAATGACAATGCACTATGAATGTTGCACCTTCATCAGAAACACTACACATGAAGTCCCAGATTATTACCAGGTAATTCAAGATCACCAAGAGAAGGTAGCACAGTTGCAGGGCACAGCCAGGAGGATTGCTGCCGAAGGCTGGAATCCGCTCCGTGGGTTTGGAGCAATGGGAGAATGGTTTGGGTCTATCTTGAGATTTATCTCACGGATT
Organism: Leptobrachium leishanense; assembly: GCA_009667805.1. Lineage (NCBI taxonomy): Eukaryota > Metazoa > Chordata > Amphibia > Anura > Megophryidae > Leptobrachium > Leptobrachium leishanense. The sequence continues at coordinate 64,267,930 of CM019071.1, read as the reverse complement.
GGATCCATGTTACTCATGATAGTGGTGATCTTGATCAAAGAGATACTGATATACCGCATAGGGCTATGTTTATGGCCACTGTGCAAAACAGCACTGACATCTACACAAACAATGTTCCCAGTGAACGGAGAGCCCCCCCAGTATGCAGAGTTTCAGAATAGTGGAGTGTAATGGCTACAAGTGCCAGGAAAAGATCCTGACACTTGAGCCAAGGGGGGAATGAAGTGGAAATAGGCTGGAAGACGGCCGCCATTGTACACAGGCGGCCATCTTGTTCAGAATATTGGTTCACTTGTATATAACTAGACAGGGTTGTAGCTGAGACTAGAATGAGGTATACGTAGAAACTTAGGAATGCGTTTAGATTAGCAGAAAAGCAATTAAAGTTTTATGAAAGATCTCTGTCTGTTCCTGGCACGGAGGAAAAAGCGACTCAAGGTCGTTGGGGCCCGTAGAAAGGCAAAGGAGTATAGAGATTAGGCCAGGTGCCATCTGTAACAAGTGAGTGTAGGCGCAAGGGAGGGGGCGCAGCCCGGAACAGTAAGAGCAATTATTTATGATTTACTGAAACTAACACAAAGTTTGCAATATAGGCCAATTAATGGAATGTTCTTTGTGTTCGAGTTAATGATGGGAGGTATTAACCCACGTGGGGTGGAATAAAGTGTCATAGGGAGGTGGGCTCACTGGGATGTACCTAATTACGTATTTTTGTGTATAAGATCCTTGCATGGGTGAAAGGGGGGCTCACTCTTTGCGATTCAATCCTGTGTGAGCACTTGTGTGACGACACAATAAACTCTTGCCTTTCCTGAAGAGACTCGTGTTTGGACAATCCTTGCTTGTGTCTGGTCCGGCGCCGTTAATGAAAGTGAACCTGTTTTTGTCCGCCTACAAAACCACTCATTCTCTAGCCATGCAGAGACATAGAATGAATAGCTTCTGAGATAAAAAAAAAGCCGGAGGTTGTCATGTTGTACAAATAGAGTATAATCCATTGGGGGGGGGGGGATGTGTGTTTTTTTTTTTTTCTCCTGGCTGGAAAGCTCCCACCTCATCCCTTATTAGCACCACCCATACTGCATGTACCATTGCATCATGTGTGTGACTTTATGAGCCAAACTTACTTTGCCTCCGGGCTGGCTGCGCAGTGTGTAGTCATTGGCTGCGCAGTGTGTAGTCATTGGCTGCGCAGGCAGCACGGAGGCAAATAAGTTTAAGGCTAGCCATCTACTGGGTTCATAGTCTGACGACAGACTTTGTTATCAAACTACGGACAACCTAGGTCATAGGACGGCGGTCTTCCTGGTCGTCCACTGCAAGCGCCTATGGACGACCCAGGGAGACTGACTGCAGAAAAAAACAAAAAACTGACCTCTGCTATTCTTGTAATAGGTGTTTAAACCAATAAAAATGCATTAAAACGTGTGTAAAGAATAGAAAAGGTCCCTTAAAAAATAATAAAGTCTGTTTATAGTGTAGCGATGTGTTAAAGTTTACTGTGGCAGTACCCATTTTTGGCCACAAGATGGAGACTATCACGATTTAAGACCCTGGACACTTGAACTACATATCCATGCATGCTTTGCGAAGAAACAGGAAGTGGGTGGGTTTGTGGAGAGCCTGTACATCCTGCACCTCGTGGAGAACAGGCAGAGCGCGCCAGGGAGCTGAGGAGAGCGGATGCACAGAGACACACACAGAAGGAGAGATCAAGAGCTAGGCCGGAGCGCAGACAGAGTGGATTGGGCCTCACAATCGGGCCACCCAGCCTTGCGGGAGGAGACATCACCAGCTGTATTCCGAGTGCAGTGCTGAGGAGAGAAGACCCCTCGAGTAAGGAGTACCGCGGTCGATGGAAGCGGGGAGCAGGCGGTAAGCTGGCTGAGTTGCGGCTGACAGACGGAAGGCCAGACAACAGATCCGGTGGTCGGCGTCCCCAGTCAGTATCGAGCGGAGAGACGTCCTGGGTCAGCGGAACCTCAAGCTTGCGCTGGATGGGTGAGAGGCCCCCAAGGCCGTGTGTAAATTTAAGCGTACACTGCTGTTTCCTTCTAAAACCCACAGGGCCCCAACTGACTAGTCGAAGACATCGTTAAAGTAAGCTCACTGGCCAGTAGAAAAGTACCCGGGTACCCTACATATATAAATATATATCACTTCAAGTTCTGGGACTTAACCTGTGCAGGACTCTGTTTTCCTTTTTCAAAATCCATACAAGGGGGCAAAGAAAAAGCTACATTCTGAACGATTTTTCCTTTTTTTGTTCCCGCTGCGCGTCTATCGTAATACGAGAACTGTGTATTTTATTGTGTCCCGCTACGCGGTTTTTCCTCGAATTTCGTATCTTTTAATTTTCTGCTCGGTCGGGGGTTTTTCCGAAAATACGAAGCCCTCGTGTTTTCGTTTCTTTTGCCGCTACGCGTTTATCGTGTTACGAAAGTACTGTAAATCTTCCTGCATATACCGTGTCTTAAGAGCTGCAAACCTTTTAGTAAACCTTTTAAATTATAAAACTGTTCAGCGTGTTGGAGTATATTTATTCCCTAGTGCGGGGAGACTGACCCGTGGTTCATTTTCAGCGGCTCCTCCGGGAGTGAGCGCTACACGTGGGGGCTCGTTTCCGGGATTCAGTCTCTGGAAAAACCGCATCTAAAGGGTTAAATATGGATCCAGACACTGCTGCCGAATGGTGTGGGGAGTATAGTAGTCAGTTAGCATGTTGCATAGTCATGGATATTCCCGCAGACACTTGGGCCGAAGATCAGATTCGCCAGGCCGTGGCCACGCTAGCACCAGATCATCGGGGGTTAATTCTGGACATTAAGAAAAACCCAGATACCTCTCACACGCATGTTCTTCTCGAATGGAGAAAAGGTATTCCAGCATGTTTTCGGGGCGCGAGCGTGAAGCTGACCGCTGAGGTGGAAGTCCAACTGATTCAGCCAAGTGCGCCACGTGGCGAAGCCGAAAGTGTTCCCGTGCCCAGTCCGTTGGCCATGATCGGGCCTGAATTTATCGTGGCTATTGGAGATTTGCTGGCTAAATGTCAGAAAACAAGCCCTCCTCACACTAATTTCGGTTATCGACGGTTAAGGAACTTTACAGGAAATGTACCAACTCCGGCGGGAGAAGAAACCTTTGAGGAATGGGTGGAACAGGCGATGCAGGCACTGGATGAGTGGGACGTCCCTGAGGCCAGAAAAAGCAAAGGATCACCGAGAGTTTAAAGGGACCTGCGTCAGAAGCGGTGAGAAACCTAAAATTGAGTAGAAAAGATTGTACTGCTTTGGATTATCTGAACGTTCTTGAAGAAGTGTTTGGGCGAACAGAAAAGGCAGCGGAACTGGTATATCAGTACGAACACACCTATCAGAAGAGAGGTGAGAGAATGATTGATTACATGAGGCGCTTGGATAAGATTCTGCACCAAATACTCCTCAAGAAAGGGGCCAACCGGCTGACGTAGATAAGATACGAATAAAGCAGATCCTGAGAGGCTCTCAACCGTTAGATCCGGTGATGATGCAGCTGAGAAGCAGAGCAGTCAATCAAGAGTTGAAGTACTGGAACTGATCCGAGTTGTACGAGAGGAGGAGGCTCTGCTGGAAGAGAAATCCTTCAGGCGGGGAGAAAGGGCTTATGCACAACCTGCGAGATATAACGACGGTCTACAGCCTGAAAACGACTCGATAGACACCTATGGATCTGACCTGGACGAACAGGAACAGTTAGTCGGGTTTAAATCCACCGGAAGGGCTGCTAAAGAATCGAACCCTTCTGAACGAAGCGAGTTGTTCAAGACTGTAAAGGAGGTACAGGAAGCTCAAACTGAACTGCAGAAAGCGCACGCTGAACTGTGCAGGGTGTTGATGAAGGTGACCGAGATGCAGGGGGAAATGCAAAAGTTCCTAACAGGTATGCAGACGACAGAAGTTGCTGTGGCGTCTGGTCCAAACCCTTTAACAAAATCTCAACAAGAAACTACGTCTCCGCTCTCTAAGAAGAGATGTTTCGGTTGTGGAGAAATGGGCCATTTCCGCGCACAGTGCCAGGGCCGAAAGCCTGAGAAGGATAGAGTCGAGAGATTGTTGAAAGCTTTAGAGGACTGTTGTCTACCCCACCGGCGGGAAACGCCAGAGGGCACCAGTGAAGGAGCAACCTGGGTGCCCGAAGGTTGAACCCCGCTCCAGAAACCAAGTCAGGGCTAGGAGGGCAAGAGGGCCAAAAGTTAAGCCAACTGCTGAGCCTGCCAGAATGGAAAGAGTCACTCCCTTAGTGTCCGGGTCTACGTCATGGGGAGGCAATGCACACCCAAAACCTGCACGGGCCAAGAAAAAGGCCAGGGTCCAGCAAACTGGGTCTAAACGTCCGGATACCGCTACAAAGTTTCCTGATCAGCTGATAGGTCCTTCTCCTATTGTGCCAATTCAAGTGGAGGGAGTCTATACCTAAAGCCCTGTTGGATTCAGGGGCCCAAGTGACTTTGATCTACCGAGATTTCTATGAGAGACACTTGAAACATATTCCTTGCAAGAACTGAAGGATTTGGAAATCTGGGGTATCGGCACTGAGAAACTCCCTTATGACGGGTATCTGCAAGTAAGGTTGGAGATCGGATCTGAAGTCATCGGACAGTCTGGAGGCTGTGACGCTTGGCCATTGTGTGCCCCCGACCCTCGGGTGCAAACAGAAGCTCTCTGATAGTGGGGACGAATACGGACCTAGTGCGGCGTCTCCTGACCCCCATCGTAGTGGAAGAAGGGTCAACTCAAGGAGTGCACCCCATGTTACGACCGGTCTATCAGAGGATGGTTGAAGAACGGAAAGCACCTGCTGAGGTGGGAAGACTGTGGAGACTGGGTGGGACAGAGAAGGTCCTGCAAGCAGGAGAAGTAGCGAGCTTCCGGGTTTCAGTCAAGTTGAACGGATCGCAACCAGGTCCTTATGTGGTGCTGGGAACCGATGTCAGTCATGGGAGTGAAACCGGAGTCGAAGTAATTCCTGAAATAATCTCCACAAAAGCCTTGAAGAGAACACGAGGAAGAGTCTCGGTCAGTGTGTGCAATGTGACAGATTCTCCAGTGGTTCTTAAAGCACGAATGCCTATTGGGCAAGTAGAGTCTGTTACACCCCTCTCTACCGATTCAGGAGGGGGAGAAGATAAAGAGATTCCAGATGAAAGATTCTACCCCAAGGACGCTCCCATTTCACCTGAGTGGAAGAAACGTCTTCAGTCTCAAGTTCTAAAGTGGAAAGAATTATTCTCGAAAGATGAGTTCGATGTGGGCCTGGCTAAGAGTACGGAACACCGCATTCGGTTGCAAGAAGACAAGCCGTTTCGTGAAAGGTCAAGGCGAGTTCCGCTGGGAGACTTGGATGATCTGCGAGAACAGCTAAATGAGTTGCAGAGAACCAATGTGATTCAAGAGTCCAGGAGCCCATATGCATCTCCAATAGTGCTGGTCAGGAAGAAGAACGGTTCTGTCCGCTTGTGCATAGACTATCGCACCTTGAACCGAAGAACCATCCCCGACCAATACGCCACTCCTAGGATTGAAGATGCCTTACAGTGTTTGTCTGGAGCAAAGTGGTTCAGTGTACTAGACCTGCGAAGTGGATATCATCAAATACCGATGCACCCTGAAGACAAAGAGAAAACTGCGTTCATTTGCCCACTGGGGTTCTTTGAGTTTAATAGAATGCCTCAAGGTCTGACGGGAGCTCCCGCCACGTTTCAACGGTTGATGGAGAAGACAGTCGGGGATATGAATCTAATCGAAGTGTTAGTGTACCTGGATGACATAATTGTGTTCGGGAAGACTCTGGAAGAGCATGAGCAACGATTGGAGAAAGTCTTGAAGAGGCTCCATGAAGAGGGGTTGAAATTGTCTCTGGAGAAATGCCAGTTCTGCTTACCGTCAGTCACCTATCTGGGACACGTGGTCTCGGCAGAAGGTGTTTCGACAGATCCTCGGAAAGTTGGAGGCCGTAGCTTCTTGGCCTAGACCCCGAAACGTCACTGAACTTAGATCTTTCTTGGGATTCTGCTCGTACTATCGAAGATTTGTGGGAGGATTTGCAAAGATAGCTCAGCCGCTGAACAAACTCCTACAGAAAGAAACCACCGAAGAAGGCTGTAAGGTCTCTGACCGAAACCCTTCCGCTCCGGGACCAAGGAAAGCTAAAGAGTCCATACAAGGTGAATGGACTAGTCAATGTGAAGGTGCGTTTGTGAAGCTGAAAGAGAATCTAACCCGAGCTCCTGTTCTGGCCTACGCGGACCCTCACAAGCCATATGAACTACATGTGGATGCCAGCCGAGAAGGTTTGGGAGGAGTCCTATATCAGGAGTATGATGGATTGCTGAGGCCTGTGGCGTACGTGAGCCGGAGCCTTGCGCCTTCTGAGAAGAACTATCCTACTCACAAACTGGAGTTCCTGGCCTTGAAGTGGGCAGTGGTGGACAAGTTGAAAGACTATCTGTATGGAGCTGAGTTCGTGATCAAGACGGATAATAATCCTCTCACCTATATCCTTACTACTGCGAAACTGGACGCAACGGGACATCGGTGGTTGGCCGCTCTGTCAGGGTTTCGGTTCAGCCTGAAGTATCGCCCTGGGGTGAACAATCGAGATGCTGATGCTTTATCAAGAAGACCTACACTACAGAATGGACTCAGTTAACTCCAGACGGGGTGCAAGCTTTGTGTCAAGGAACAGAACGCCGGGTCAAGGGAGGAGTTGAAGCGGAGGCCATAGGAGTCATGGCCGCGGCTGTCCTGAGTTCTACTGTAACCCTACACAATTGAGAGATGAAAATCTACCTACCTTTTCCAAGCAGGATCTGAAAGCGGATCAAGCTAGAGACCCTTTGATTGCATTGACCATAAAGGCCCTGACTGCAAACCAGCGAGAGATTCTGCTAACCAATTCCCCGGATGGAGCCAGATTGGTCTACAAAGAGTGGGAGCGGTTGAAGATGTTGGATGGTGTGGTCTACCGAAGGGGCCCCTCGACCAATTCCGAAGAGATTCAACAGTTATTTCTCCCCACCAAACACAGGGAGAGTGTGTTGCGATCACTACATGATGAGCATGGACATTTGGGTGCTGAGAGAACTTTTAAATTGGTGCGAGATAGGTTTTATTGGCCTTGCATGAGGGCTGAAGTCGAGAGTTACTGCCATTCCTGTCTGAGGTGCATTCAGAGGAAAACTCTACCAACCCGAGCTGCTCCAATGAGCCATCTACAGAGTCAGGGACCCATGGATTTGGTGTGCATTGACTTCCTGTGCTTAGAGCCGGATGCTAGTGGGCAAGGGAACATTCTGATAGTGACTGATCACTTTACCCGTTATGCCCAAGCTTTTTCTACAAAAGACCAACGCGCTCCGACAGTGGCGAAGGTGCTGATGGAAAAGTTCTTTGTTCATTACGGCCTGCCAAGAAGAATACACTCTGATCAGGGAAGAGACTTTGAAAGTAGATTGGTCGGGCAATTGCTGGAGTTGTTGGGAATTCAAAAGACTCGAACTACACCATACCACCCTCAGGGTGATGCTCAGCCTGAAAGGTTCAATCGCACGCTGCTAAATATGCTGGGGACCTTGTCTAATGTGGAGAAGCAGAGTTGGAGTCGTCACATAGCTACTCTGGTGCATGCATATAACAGTACGGAGAGTGATGCCACTGGATATTCACCGTACCGTCTTATGTTCGGAAGAGAAGCTCGACTGCCGGTTGATTTGGCATTTGGGTTATCTCTAGACCAGACGTCGGTAGCTTCTCATAGAAACTATGTGGATAGACTTCGGAAGAATCTGGCTTCTGCGTTTGAACAGGCCCGTTTGACTTCAGGTAACAGGGAACAGAGGAACAAGAAGAACTATGATTTGAAGGTTCGAGTACAGGATCTGCAACCCGGTGATAGGGTTCTGTTGAAGAATTTGGGTGCTGCTGCGAGACACAAGCTGGCGGATAGATGGAGTTCTCAGGTTTACATTGTTTGCAAACAACTGCCAGGTCTGCCGGTGTATCAGATTCGCCCTGATGGAAAGGCTGGTCCCCTCAAGGGCACCGAAATCACTTGTTACCATTGAGAGAGGCTGTGAGGGTACCAGTGGAAAACGAACTTCCTCCGGCGAATCTGCGTGCTCCACGTGTTCCTCCTGTTACTCGGTCTCAACAGACCCGGGCTGTCGAAGAGAGCGAAAGGGACAGTGAGGAAGAAAGTTTCTGTCTGGACTGGATACGTTCACCGGAGCCTGAAGAGATTACCTCAGTTCCTGAACGATGGAGAGTAATTTGAGGCCTGAAGCTCCTGAATTCTTGTTGGAAGTCCCTGAGACTGTTGATATCCCTGAGCCGCTTGAATTTCAGTGGGAAGTCCCTCTGAGGCTGTGGGGATCCGGTAGCTCCGGAAGCTTATTCAGGTGATTACGGTTCTATGCCTTCACTGGAGGGATCATACTCTGAAGAAACGTCTGCTCCAGTGATAGAAAGAGAAATTGAGCCAACGCCCATAGTACTTCCACCTGAAGAGGAACAGAGGGAGCCTGAACAAAAACGCTCTATTCGGCGCCCCAGCGACTTTATGACTCACCTGGACATAGCACTGAAGAGGCCATCACCACTGTGCAGAGATTGCCCGAAGTGTCTGCTATGTTAAGAGAGCCATGAGCAGCTTGAGAAAGTGTTTCTAACCCACTGCATGTATGCTGCTGAACCTGTATATGCTGTATAAACTGTGTGCAAATTGTAAAAGGATAATGTAACTGTTGTACCTCCTTGGAGAGACCCAAGAGTTCTAGGAGGGGGAGAGTGTAGCGATGTGTTAAAGTTTACTGTGGCAGTACCCATTTTTGGCCACAAGATGGAGACTATCACGATTTAAGACCCTGGACACTTGAACTACATATCCATGCATGCTTAAGAAACAGGAAGTGGGTGGGTTTGTGGAGAGCCTGTACATCCTGCACCTCGTGGAGAACAGGCAGAGCGCGCCAGGGAGCTGAGGAGAGCGGATGCACAGAGACACACACAGAAGGAGAGATCAAGAGCTAGGCCGGAGCGCAGACAGAGTGGATTGGGCCTCACAATCGGGCCACCCAGCCTTGCGGGAGGGAGACATCACCAGCTGTATTCCGAGTGCAGTGCTGAGGAGAGAAGACCCCTCGAGTAAGGAGTACCGCGGTCGATGAAGCGGGGAGCAGGCGGTAAGCTGGCTGAGTTGCGCGACAGACGGAAGGCCAGACAACAGATCCGGTGGTCGGCGTCCCCAGTCAGTATCGAGCGGAGAGACGTCCTGGGTCAGCGGAACCTCAAGCTTGCGCTGGATGGGTGAGAGGCCCCCAAGGCCGTGTGTAAATTTAAGCGTACACTGCTGTTTCCTTCTAAAACCCACAGGGCCCCAACTGACTAGTCGTCGAGACATCGTTAAAGTAAGCTCACTGGCCAGTAGAAAAGTACCCGGGTACCCTACATATATAAATATATATCACTTCAAGTTCTGGGACTTAACCTGTGCAGGACTCTGTTTTCCTTTTTCAAAATCCATACAAGGGGGCAAAGAAAAAGCTACATTCTGAACGATTTTTCCTTTTTTTGTTCCCGCTGCGATAATACGATATGTGTCCCGCTACGCGGTTTTTCCTCGAATTTCGTATCTTTTAATTTTCTGCTCGGTCGGGGGGGTTTTTCCGAAAATACGAAGCCCTCGTGTTTTCGTTTCTTTTGCCGCTGCGCGTTTATCGTGTTACGAAAGTACTGTAAATCTTCCTGCATATACCGTGTCTTAAGAGCTGCAAACCTTTTAGTAAACCTTTTAAATTATAAAACTGATCAGCGTGTTGGAGTATATTTATTCCCTAGTGCGGGGAGACTGACCCGTGGTTCATTTTCAGCGGCTCCTCCGGGAGTGAGCGCTACAATAGAATAAAAAAACAATTTAAAAAAAATTGAATCAAAAATTTTGTCTTCTATAAAAAATACCAAGTGCAAAAATATGTTCAGAAAAAACTAAATATGGCTGCTGAAAATGAAAAGAATAAACGGTTGAATAAAAACGATAATGAATCATTGCATCACATTACTCCGGTATTTTAGAATCTTATTTATACTTATGTAGTTTTTTTTCTCCCAGTGGTATGATTTAGTGGTGAAAATTAATAGTGCCCCCCCCCATATATTGTTCCTAGAGTCACCACTGCTGCCAGAAAACCCAGCCAGACCAGCGCCTGCCAGCACACCAGTGCCAGCCAGACCAGTGCCCACCAGAACACCAGTGCCAGCAAGACCAGCGCCAGTCAGCCATGCACAAAGGTCAGGTGAGTTTGGTGGAGCCAATTTGGGACTATATTCCCTAGATGTCAATAAGCTAACTACATGAAACATTACACATAACGTCTCCTGTAGTTATTTTATCGACAGGAAAAGCCATTCCATTCAAGCTGCAAGCGGAGTTTGTGGCTCAAATGGAGCTGAGATGAGATTTAGAGCACAGAGATGAGGTCCCATACACTTGATTCTGACAGGCATACAATACATGTCTTTAAAATCCTCCTTCCACCCCTGCTGACCCTACAGGTTTCCATCTCCCCACTCAGGATGGACAAATTTAAAGCTGACAATTTGTGTAATGCTGACTGAAGACAGATCACCCCACACACTGCTTTTGTATTACCCCATTCTTCTCTCTTTAGCTCCCACTTCCCCCACTGCTTGGTTTATATTTGAGATATTGGGCACAGGCTGCTCCTCTGATTTTTACTCTCCTTTTTCTCACATATTGCCAGTCCGCAGTATGCTCTAGTTGTCTGGTTCTCTCCTCTCACCACCTCTGATGGGACTCAATGCTGTCTTTTGAGAGACTACCCTCCCCCTTATTATTTCCTGCACCTCTTTGATGGTTGCTATACCATTTATGCATTTGATTGCTAATATATGATAACATGGCTACCTGTTGTCAGCCGTAGCAGGTTTCTGCTGATTTATATTGTGACATGTCTTGCTCCCATTGGTTTAATAGCCCTCAACATTTGTAAATATCACAGTGAGAGTGCCATGCAATATACACTATATTGCCAAACGTATTCGCTCACCCATCCATATGCGAGTCAAGGCAGGTGAGCGAATACTTTTGGCAATATAGTGTATATTTTAATTGGTAACCATGAGTATAAATAGTGAAACTCTATTCTCCTATATAACGATAATCAAATGCGTAAATTGTGACCGCGTAACCCTGTGTATATCTGGCTCTGATACTAGCGAGTGCCTCACCAGCCACTGACCTCACCGCACGTCACTGGCGTAGAGAGGGTCTTTGCCTATATTGCGGACTTAGGGGGCACCAATGCCTTAACCCCTTAGTGACCGGGCGGTTTTACACAAATCCTTCTTTTAGTGACCGCTGCTGTTTTTACGTTTCTGCGCTGTTAGTGTTTAGGTCAAATTTTCCTCTTACTCGTTTATTCAACCCACACATATTATACACCCTTTTTCCCGCCATTAAATGGACTTTCTAGAAATACCATTATTTCCATCATATCGAATAATTTACTATAAAAAAAAATATGAAATATGAGGAAAAAAATGGTAAAAACACACTTTTTTGTAATTTAATCCCCAAAATCTACAACCACCCAAAACGACCCCAGCTAAATAGGTTCAAAATTTTGTCCCGAGACTAGAAATACCCAATTTTTACATGCGTTTGCTTTTTAACCCCTTGTGCTAATTATTTTTAGATGACAGCCTAGGTCCTATTTAATTAAACCCCCCCAGACAAAAAAACTTTTTAAAAAAAACAATTTTTTTATTTTATTTAATTTTTTTTTTATTTAAAACCAAACCTGGTCATGTTTGGTATCATTTGAAAGGCCATAATCAGGCCTTTCAAATGATGGCAAATATGACCATCTAGCTGCCATGGATCGGGAGATAAAGGGATCCTTAGGATCCTAGGAGGGGACCGGCCTTAGGTGTTCTCACTTTGTGCCCCAAACCGACCTCACTACGATTACTTCTTCCTGTCTGTCTAACATGGGGTTCTGTCAAATTCGATTGTAATGCATTGCTGGATTCAGGGGCTGCTGAAAATCTTATGGATGAGTCCTTTGCCTCAGTTCATCTTGTTCCTCTGTCCCCTAGATCCAAACCCTTAATGGTACAGGCCATTGATGGTAGGCCCCTTGCCTCTCCTGTTATAACCCAAGGGACTAAAGCAATTTCCATGTGTCTTGGGGATCATCATACCGAATCCATAGTGTTTCAAATCATATCATCACCGTCTTGTTCAGTCGTTTTAGGTCTCACATGGTTACAAAAGCATAATCCTCACATTGTAAAGTGATACGTATCTGGTGGCGCGATGAAGGTCGCTTATGGATATCTGGTAGTTCTCTTAGTTCATATTATCCACATGGGTCATACAAAAGAAAGCAAACAATATAATAGTGCAGACTGTTTAACAGATTTTTTAAAAAGGGGACTGTGGTGTATAATTTCACTCACAAGTCTAGAGCCCGAACACTGGCTCTGAGTGGATCAACGCATATGGGTATTTGAATTCTCCACTTGAAAGGTAACCCACACCTTGTTGTCACGGGAGACTCATCCCACATGGAATATAAGAGACAAGAAAAACTTCCTTGTGCAGATCTTGCGAATTTGATGTCAAATGATCATATAGCAATTGCCAACTCACGTTTGTTGGAGCTTAGGACCAAACTCTTGGTGTGCGAGCATGTGGACTTGTTATGGGTTAAGTCCATAGAAACCCTCTTGGACCTCCAAGTGAACGGGGATCAAAAAATAAAAAACTAAATAAAACTAGATAAAAATTAGATTTATTAAAACATATTATTAAAACAACAGGTGCAAATAATTATAAGCACTGGTATGTAGCCAGAACGCGTTTCGCCAGATTAACTGGCTTCATCAGCTGGTTTACAGACTCATTGAGTAATGTGGTTAGTGTCCTTGAAATTGTCCCCATGTGTCCTTAATTTGATACTTGGCGTGCGTTCCACGTCTCAAACCACTTATCTTAGGCTTGCGATGGGCGCCGCCATCTTGCGCATGCGCCTTCCTCCTCTCCTGCGTTCCACTCCGTGCGTCATGCCATATACCCGGATGTGGCGTGCGTTTCACTGTGGATATCTCGTTCAGCCTCTGGTGGCACGGATTCTTTATTGCCTCCTTCCTCACAGGATAATTTATATAAACGCCATCTATGACCACCGGGCAAATTAAAATTCAATGGATATAAAAATATTGACAATACTGTGCAAAGATCTTGTTATCCTCCCCAACTTTATTTCATACGGGGGATTTACAGGCACAATCAGTGCTACTATCAATTACAGTCCTACACATATATTTTGATGTTAGGGTGCCCACAGAACTGATCAGTTCTGTGGGCACCCTAACATCAAAATATATGTGTAGGACTGTAATTGATAGTAGCACTGATTGTGCCTGTAAATCCCCCGTATGAAATAAAGTTGGGGAGGATAACAAGATCTTTTCTGTGGGCACCCTAACATCAAAATATATGTGTAGGACTGTAATTTGCAGGACTGTAAACTGCAGCTTATTTATTTAATTATTAGGATTTTTTTTCAACATTTTGCAGGATGATAATGGTTATTCACATAGAATAAAACAAAGAGAGGGCACTATAGGTATTTATAGAGGTATTCATAGGATTGATATAAATATGCACTCCTAGAGCTTTAAGAACACTATAACGAGGGCGATGACGTCAGTGCGCCGGAGGAGGAAACCCTGCCGATCTGACTCCGTGGGACTCACATCAGCGAGGGAGCTGCCGGAGGAGGTGAGTATCTCCCGGGGGGGGGGGGTGAAAACGCCGAGGACGTACAATTACGTCCTGCGGCGTCAAAGCCCGCCTAATGCAGGACGTAATTGTACGTCCTGCGGAGTTAAGGGGTTAAACATGCTATGTGTTTTCCTATTGAGGAGAGAAAAAGAATAAAAAGATGATGGAAGATGTTTTGCAATACGATATGATCGCGTTCATATTGAAAAGGATGGTAATGAACGAAGACAGTAAACTAGCGTAAATACGGAAGTCGTAGCGTTCCAAGTTGGAATGCAAGAGGCGCGCAGGCGCAGGACTAATTACATTAGTACTAATCTGTGCGTTTCAAATTGGAGCGCTTTTTAACTCCGGCATGATGGTATAGAACTCTAAAAGATCAGAAAGAGACTAAAAGTGGTGGATTTGTACATCTGAATATTGTTTGCACTAATTAAGGCATTATTTAAACGGCAGTGGGATGGGTATGGTTTATAACTTTTGGTTCCAGCTGATGAAGGCGGTTGTTTCCGACGAAACGCGTCCTGGATGATATATTGTTTTTAATAAATTCCATTTTCCTACACTGCCGTTCCTGTGTCGTTTGGGAGAGGTTTCATGAGTTTTTTCCTTAATAACTCATATGCTTATATACCTAGAGCCTGGAGGCTCCACCAAGTGTGAGTACGCAATTGATAATATTCCTGCAAATTCCATAGTATTACAGAATTACACTAGGCTCGATTGGTCTTCTCTTGTCATTTATCTATATGCAAGAAATTGGGAGAAGATTAGGAGTCAGGTGATTGGGTTCCTGTAGACAAAGAAAAAAAAATACCCAGAAGGCCCAATACACCTAAGCCTGGTTGAGGCTCACCGAATGTGAGTGTGGATTTAATATCTGTACGAATTGAAAAATTCAAGAGGCAGGCTGTACTATTGTCTTCCTTTTTTATATTTTCATATGGTGTATGGAGATGAAAGAAGTCCTACAATAGGACTGTTAAAGTGTACGTACATAATCTCTAAATTATTCTGTGTGCGCTGTACCCTGCTCTATACAACTTCGGTCCGACTTTGTCAGTTTGTTTTTTTAGGGAAACCACCATTCGGGTACTTGGTGAACCATATTGTGTGGTTTTGGGGGGTTTCTGGTGTGGCGCTTCACTATTTTCCCAAATAAGTTTAATGTCTGGCATCGATATTCTGATCTTGATGCTACAGTCAGGTGAAAAAGTTTTGCGCCTCGTAGCTTGAAGAGCTTACTGTACTTTGCGTCACCTATCCTTAACATGGGGAGCACAATCTATTTTTAGCATCTCAATAAGTGACGGATTACAAAGTGCTGCGCAATTTACCGTCGGGACGCGCGAGCCAAAATTCTGCACATGTAAAATCCATTAACATGCTGTAAAAACGCTTCATTAAATCCCATACTCACCTCTCATCTTGCGGCAAAAAGGACGGTGATAACTGCTGCTTCTCCCTGGGGGCAGAGTGAGACTGGAAAGAAATAGTTCCTAGTCTACCTCCACAGCCCTGCGTGATCTTGCAAGAGAGAGGTTGAGCAAAGCTTGGGGCCCGGAAGCTCCAGCTTCCATGGAGTCCTATGGACTTCAGGTGATGATACTCGCGGTGGCGTGGAAGCGCTACTGCGGGTATCAAGGAGGTTAGTACTGCATTCAGGGGTGAGGTCTTGAGAACACCTTCCCCCGTAATCGGCTGTTAACTTGGAGACAGTAAGGGGAAATCTGCAAGAGCAGATTTCCCTGCTTACCGTCTCCTTGTTAACGTCCACCTTGGAATAAGACCCTAAGATAACAATAGGTAACAGTTAAGATAAAAAAATTGAAGCAAGACAAAGTCCTAGTAACTCTATTAATAAATTTTGGCAGCTGTGCCACGCGCCACCACTGGTATTCTCTCCTGGAATACATAGGACTACATGGAGACTTGTGTGTGTACCTCTCTGGATCATGGTGGACACCAGACTGCAATGTTTTTACACGCCTTTTGCCAGGGGTCAAGTCCTAAAAAAATAAGTGTGGGAACTCCCCAACATTTCTGTGCATTCTGGTCTCAAAGATTACTAGGAGCCGCAGCAGCTGCAGCGCTTCTTTATGCATGAGAATGTCATTGGCAACCACTGAGAAATTGTCATTCCCACTCCTTCCCAATGTACATAAATCCAAGAAAAATCCTTAAATATAGACAGTTCTATAAAACTGTGTCTATATAGAAAGGTATTACAGCTTCCCAGTATATCAGCCAAATGGGAACTAAGTTCCTCCTGCTAAAATAGTGAGGAAACTGCATTCCCATGCGTTCTTACAGGACTTGAACCCTGCCTTTTGCTTTGTGGTAGATCATGTCCTTCAAGGCCAGTACGTGTTGAGGCTCGGGTTGGAATAGGACAGGAGCTGTTAAAATTTATGTGTAGGTTGTTATACTTAACTGGCCGCTTATAAATGCTAATGTCTCCAGTGGAATAGGACCCAAACATGTTAGTAGTAGGGAATTTGGGATCAGAGAAATTATCTATTGGGGAGACATTGTGTGAATCATACTGCATGTAAACAGCTGAAAAATGGTGCTTAGAGGTTGTGGCCCCCTAATCTTGTCTGCCAGTGGCCTAAAAGGCAAATCCCACTGCCTCCTAACTAGCCCTTCTAGCCATCCATCCATCCTCTTTCATCTGGTAGCATATTCTATATTCTTCTTAAAACTCTGTGTTAACAGATATTTATCTTTTTTCAAATCAGCTCATAACAACAGTTTGTAATAAACCTTTATACGTTGCATTCACTTTTAGAAGATGTCTTACAATATTACCACAATTTTTATTATTATGTTTGTGCTTATACTAAAGTTTATAATTTCCGTTGAATGCTCCATACAACAAGTTATATGATTCCATTATTCTAGGGAATGCCAAGTCTGTACCTACCAAATCACAGGATTATCTGCACAGAAGGAAGTATTCAAGACATGCAGGGTTATCCAAAGAGATTCGAAAAGTCACCGCTCGTTCGGTGACTTTCGGTGACTTTTCGTTCTCTTCAATTCGGTTCCTTTTGCCGATTGCATTTCGGTGACCCTGCGGTGTATTCAGCAAACAGCACAGGGTCCCCGAATTGCAGGGAAAAGCTGCCGCAAACCTGACGAAAACTAACCGAATGCACGCTGAAAACAAGCAAAAACATCTGGATTAACCTTCGAAAAACCCGAACAGGAGCCGAATCACACAGAGCCGAAGCAGCTGTGACGTAGAGGAGGCAGTGAATAAATTAGCAAAACCGTTTGTATGAATCTGGGAAAATGAAAAGCTGTTTGCAAAGAAACTACTGAGCGAAAATGTCTGAAATTTTCACAGGAGGTCCAGGGAATGATAATAAAGAGGGCTGTTACAAAAAAAATAAGTAAATTGAAAAAAAAAAAAAAGAAAAATTAAGAAAAATGCTTAAAGTATCCTAAAAAATCTATAGATAAAGAGACTTTTTGCTGCAGAATTTTATAATGAACGGTTTATTAGATATTGAATTAAAACGGGAATATTTTTAACATTGAAGCCTATGGGATTCTCCTGAATAAACCTGTCGAATTAAACCACCAAATGGCAGGGCATTAGGGGAACCTTTCACTGCTGGTTTGTGTTCTCTGAATAGACGAAGCAGTGCTTTTTCATGGGGATTTCACTGCCCTCGAACAGGCACCGAACAGGCACTGTATGTTCAGGCAATTCGCCAGGATTTGGCGTATTGCCTGCTCTCTGGATAGCCGAATGGTCAGGAAAGGTAACCGAACGCTGATTTTCAGCGTTCGGTTACCTTTCACAAGCAATTCGGATCTCTTTGAATAACCCTGATGATGTTTATTCTCCATTAACACCATGGTAAAGCCTTTTACTAGTGTTGTGTTCTCTTAACAATAGCATTTTGTGTTGTATTGGCACACGTGAATACGTACTGAATACATTTTAATTGGCTATGAAAGAATGTGTAAACATAAGAACAGATTTTTTTTTATTTATTCCATAAACAATATACCAAAACTCAGCATGTTAACAATGTGACATTTTTCACCATACAGGATCAATCACAAATATTGAAAAAACTTTGCAACAAGAACAACAAAACCTCAAATCTTACAAGAATAATTTACAAGAGAATCTATAAAACAGCAAAGAGCTCACAAAATTCTCAATTAATCTTTACACGAAATCACTACACTCTTTCACAATATTTGTTTTATTACAAAATTTCCGACAAAATGTACTTTTTTTTTCTTTGTATTTTGGTTTTTAAAACCAGAAACCTTTTAAGTATATATCCTTTTAAAAACACCCCTGGGTGCCGAAAAAAGGAATACCCACACATACAGACACTTCACAGCACTTTTCTAAGAAAAATATACACTTACAAAATATATTACAAATTGGCACACTTAAAAATATACAAGTTTTTGTAGGCGTCTTAGAGTGATCCCTTAAAGAATTATACTTCGATTGATTCTACAGATATTTATAAAGCTTATTCTAAAAGAAATAAAGGCAAAATCAATAGCATTGCAGAAGTTCATGTTAAAGAAAACATCTGTTCTTACATTCATATAAGGGGACTGATAAGATTTGTCGTAATACTTGGAGAGAGAACTGCAAACCAAAATTATTCTTAGCACCTTAAATTCTTTATGCACTAGGAGGTCCTCTGCAGCAACGCGACGGGAAAACTCTCCAGCACAACGCAGGTCAAACCATGAAAACTCTGAAAAGGTGCATGCAATAATAACGGAAATGAAAATGCAATACATTCAAATCTCTGTAGGCAAAAGTAGCAGAACCTAGAAGTCCAGCATTACACACACTGTATATTACTTTTAAATTCCTGTATTTTTTTTATGGAAACCACCGATTTAAGACTGACAGAAGGTGACTGCTGTAGGAGTGATTTTACCCAGAGTCAATGCAAGGAAATGTGGAAAATGCATTGCTTTGAAAGATAACATAAGGCGGGAAGCTTGTTTCGATCAAATTAAAAATGGAATTGCAAAGGGGAGACAAAGAATTTAGTGTTCCATCTTTATTCAGTGTTCAGTGCTGATGCAAGTGATTGTTTGCTGGGCAGACAAGATATGCACCGGTTGACAGAAACAAGATTTTGGCGGCTTTAGCATGGTTGGCACTGGACAAAAATGAAAACTCAGATGATGATGACATGTAGGCCAGTACTTAACTAGGAGGTGAACAAGAATACAGTTTTGAACGAAAACAACATGTAACATCATTTTGAGAAAACGCAGCGGCTTTTTAAGGTCTGGTTTAATTCAACCGTCCGCTTCCCTTTTCTTCTGAAAAGCAAACCGTAGAGCGGAATCGTAGGAGACCTCCATATACACCAACAATACGTAAACAATAAATTCATTAGAACATTCTATTTCAGTTTGGAATGAATATAAGGTTCTCATTTCGGAATAAGTGAGGGAAGAATGCCAGTAGACCAGGACATCTCTGACCATTGAGTGCTCATACCATATGATCATATGATGTCTCTGGTGTGTCCTGAAACATGTTTTAACTTAAAAAGTGACGAGTTTTCTCAAAATTCCCAACGTATTCTGAAAAAAAATTCCCTAGTCACAAGACACCATGGAGCATAAACAAACGTTTCATAAAAAAATTCAAACCAACCACATAGAAAAGTTTAATAAAAAGAGTCCCCCTAAGAAAAAAAATCCAATGAATGTCCATTTCAAAGGAAACTTTAATAACTTCTTATATTTATCCAAGTATAATATAATCTAGTACCTTTATATGCAAATATAAAATGCTAGTGTTTTATTTTCTATATTTAACACAGTTATTTAGCTTTTAATAAACAGGTTTGGCACCCACGGGTTTCTATGGCACAGTTAAGGGAGTGCTTTCATAACTCATACAGTAGCATGGTGTATCAAGTTTTTGACTGTATGGATTTATAGTGCTATTGTTTCTTGGGTCTTTTTTTGGCATTGTTCAAACCATTGGGTTTGGTTTATAATATCCCTTACACACATTTAAAAGTAGAAAATATAAAAAAAAAATCATTCCAATTTAGTAAACCTGAGAATGTCTTGCAGCTCATAGACTGGATCAAAACACCAGGCGTGTTAGGTAAAAAAAAGAAATCTAATATAATTATTTTAATATGGCACTAGGCTATGTATAGGAAACTGGTCATCGATATGGTCGAGTACAAATTTAAACTTATAAAATCATGGAATGGTCTAGCATCAAACTTGGCACAAGTTAACAACATTAAAGTGAAAAATTAAAACAAAACATAAGAGACAAACAGATGAATCACAAACGTTAAAGATTGGTAGTTAAAACATTTTTTTGCCAGACATTGGCACAAATTGATAATTAGAATTAAAATGGTGTTGACAATAATACCCTTGGAGTCCTTCAACACATCACTCAATAAGTGGACCAGACACTTCTATAAAACTCATTATATTCTAGCGATTGCCATTCCAGTTGTTGTCATGATGCTTGGCCAGGCAAGTTCCTGGTTGACCATCATGAACACTGTAATATGATACAGAACGGGTCAGCCACCTAGGCCCTACAGATATTTTGGAACTAGATTGGCTGAGCCTTGACAGCAAATGTAGTTCCAAAATATCTGGAGGGCCAAGGAAGCCTACTCTTGGGTACAGCACCAAACCTACACCATCAATGACTGTTCAGCTATAGAGGCAGAAATCTGGATATTAGTTTGACTAAACCATAAATGTAATCTATCCATGTTATGTTGTATTTGCTTCTCCTTTCTGAAGGCTTGGGTAGTTAATACTCTGTTGTTAAAGTACTTTTTTGAATTATCCTAACATATAAATTAACCATAGAAAAACCTTTAAAACATGGCGCATCTCAGGTCTTACTGAACTGATCTTGTAAACTAATGCTTAGCAATATACAGTATATCCTTAAAGTATTCTTGTGTTTTCCTCCAAGATTACTCTAAACTAGAGAGATATTACCATTATTTATAAAAAGATATTTTTTTTACGCTTTTCATATATATGGCATTGCACAAAGTAACCAATGCAGCATTAGTCTCCCAGCTTACAGATTTCTTTACAAGCGATGGTAAAGCACAACCACCACCATCTGCCAGAAAGCAAAAATGGCTCAGCATTATAGTCATATTTTGGTAACAAATAAATATGTGTGCAAGACAATAGCTTTAGAAAACACAACATATTTATAAAGGCAATTAAGCCATGGAGAATTGGATTTCCCTTTAAGACTCAGCATTTTTTAAAAACCATGGTGAAGACTCTGTCCATTCCCTTTCCTAGCATTGAGTTCTTATCCATGGCTCATAATCCTGTATTGTTTTCTGTGAATAAAATATACATTACCTGAGAAACAGATCGGAATCTTCCTTAGTTAGAAACATTGTAGCATACTGTTTATATTTATACATTTTCTATTTTCTTTGCTATTTTTTTCCTGTTATTCCTCCTATTTTTGTCCCCCAGAATCACATGTATCAATGCCCATTCTATACAGAATCCAATCGAATTGTGAGAATTTGAGTAAAGTAGGGTCTCCAGAGATGAATGTGCTGTTATTTTAGTCAGCTCTTCTCCTACCCATGTTTGATAATATCACTACTCTAATAAATATCTGAACACAGCAGGAAAACAGGTTAACCAGGTTAACAGGTGAACCTTTCTGCTGGGTTCACATAATGTGTAACTCTGAGAAACGCAGGAGCGCTGTTTGATAAATTGTCAGAAAATTTCATAAAAAATATTGATTTTAACAATCCTAGGAAAAGGAAAGAAATCTTTAAAGACATATTTGTTGTACTTTGTGTTCTGGTTCAAAAGGGGACATTTAATATCCTCTGTTGGACAAATACACGGACTTTACTGTATATGCTAAACCTATGCAGATATGGAGTAATCCTGCTTTTCCCCCTGTTGCGTCTACTATCAACTCTAGATCTCACAACACATTGCTTGATGTGAATACCAATAGGCCACCCACCATTTCTAAAGTGCTGATCTTTATTTGTTCGATTTACCTACTGAGATATAAAGAGCACCATCATAGCAGATTTATTACAATTAAACATGACTTCCCTTAAGAAAATCCTGTTCCGTACTTGGGAGACATCTGCTAACCATAGTGATTGCATTGTAGGTCTTGTAGACCAGGAATCTCCCACTCTTTCCTCTTAGATGTTGATTGACTACAACAGTGTTTCCCAAACCTGTCCTCGGGACCCTCAACCAGGCCATATTTTAAGGATCTCCTTGGGGAAAAGCCGACTGAATCCTGCAATCACTGAGCAGCAAATCATATCACCTGTGCTTTGCTTCAGATATCTGGAAAACCTGGCGAGGTAGAGGGTCCTGAGGACAGGTTTGGGAAACACTGGACTACAACTACCATGGATCTCTGCCACCTATTTCATTCAAAGAATTCTGGGCATTGTATGCGATCAGTTTCTGGGGGAGGGCAAAGTTTGAGACCATTCAGGTTATATAATATTCTTGAATGTTTGCATGTCAAATCTCTCTAGTAACAGTAACTGCTAAATGTTAAGGGCTACATTACATTCTTCACGGTAAAATGGGGACACTAGCGAGAAAAAACTGCGCCTGCAGGTTTCTCCCTAGCACCCCCGTTTTACCGCGATATTACAATGCAGGCGCTTAAAAAGCTGCCTGCATTGTTACCGGGCGCTACGCCCCGGGATGTGCGCGGCAGCACTAAGCGCCGCCGCGCGCATCCACTCAATGGAGTCCATAGGACTCCATTGAGTTTCTCCTCTGCCGGTCACATGACCTGCCGGATCTCGCCCAGTGAGATCCGGCAGGTCGGTGTAGTGATCCACAGGGGGAGACTGGGGGACTTTTCCCCCAGTCTCTCCCTGCTCCCGCCGGATTGCGGAGGCAGACGGAGCCGTGGTCCTCACCGCAGGATAGGAGGTGAGTATCTGGTTATTTCTGGGGGGGGGGGGTTTACTGCTGGTGCTAACTGATTCTGCACCAGCTGAATCCGTTAGCACCAAGTCCAGGCTGTGGTTAGCTTTTTGCTAACTGCAGCTGGATGTTAATCAGCGTTAGGACTTTGTAATCCTAACGCTGATTAACATTTGCGCTCCCCATGTTAAGTATAGGGAGCGCAAAAGTACTGTAACCTCGCGCTGAAAAGTGCCAGGTATCAAATGCTAATGGGTTTCTTAATCCGTTAGCGTTTGGATTGTAATATGCGTTGGCTACCAGGGCTAATGTTACCGCTCACTCAGGTGAGCGCCAATGTTAGCACCAACAATGTAATGTAGCCCTAAATGTTTCTTGGGTTCTAATTGCTAAATATCAAGAGAGTGACAATTTGAGGGACAATAGCTAAAGACATAACACAGCCAGGAAGACTATCTATGTACGAAATGTTATTACTGCGCAATTATATTTCTCATCAGGATTTCACTGGTTTAAACAAGGGGAAAATTATCCTTGAATAGTGACCAATGGTGTTTGTTCTTCATCCTCTCAATAACTGCAAATTAGGACATAGGTTTTCACAGGGAGGTGGTTATAAAATCTTCACATGGGTTTTTCTATTTCATGACAACCTAATCATAAAAAGTACATGAATCATGGCTGGAGAGACATATGCGATAATTTTCTCTATTGTGAGAACGCTTCTACATTCCTCATTTTGCTCCCCGAGTGCTCGAGCAATCTCTCAGGTTGCTTGTCCAGTCGTGACTTAGTGGTCAGATGCCAACCTCATACGAACACAATTTCCTATTAGTTGTAGAAAGAATACTTAAATACACATAAAAGAATAAAAATGTTCATTTGTGATTAAATTGATTGAATAAGGACTGCTTGGTGCAGTTGTGGTACCACGGACAGTTACCAGGTATTGGTCTGAGCCATATAAATTATAGCTTTCTTTCTACAATATCATAAGGGAAAAAACAAAACTGAATTGTTTTCTAAATCAGAAAAATTAGACCAGCAGTGCCATTTGGGAGATATTTTCCTTCAAGGACAAGGAGTCTGTATTGTAGCATTACTAAGCCCTGGTACATGTATACACCATATTTGTATACTATTATTGATACTAAATTATTCCTTTTCTTTATTTTCTCCTTATTTTTTCTGTTTCTCTTTCTTTATATGGTCTATTAATAAAGTATATCCTGTTCACACCAAGCCCCGGATAGTTATAACATTACCAGCATAACTTTTTTTTTTGTTATAAATTGTTTTCCAAACCATTTACAGAAACACAGGGCCCTATTACGCTTTAAAACGATTTACACTTTAAACGTTAACGCGAGTAAATCAACGCTGCTATTACAATCCTCGCACATTTTTTCATCCGTCAAAAAATAACGCTCGTAAAACAGACGCGCGCAGTAACGTTGCGCGCAGAAATCAGTGTGCGGACAGTTTTTTCACGCGATTCAGACAATCAGAATTAAGAACCACAATTGTCTCACGTTAAGTTTTTGCGCCTGTCAAAGTCAATCTGCGCATATATGCTGCATCAATAAAAAAACACGCACAACTTCTCAAATTTATTGGTTTGGTATGAGTAGAATGTGTAACTATACTTTGCTGCGTATTTTTTTTTGGGCTAGTGTATTTGGTTTCAACCAGGTTGATAGAATTTGCCATTAACACCAGCTTTCAGGAGTTGCTAAAATTATGCGCGCAAAGGCTGTGCGTTACAAACTGCGCATAGATTGTAATACCATCCGCGTACCAGCGCACAAACGCATTTGCGCTCACAATGTTAAGTATAGGATGCGCAAAGTACAGTAATCTCGCGCAGCGTTCTCGCACGTTCACCCGCGGTAGATGTATACGTGCGTTTGTTGCACTGAGATTGTAATACGACATTCTTCGCAAAGGGTTTTGCCCCTTGCGTTAATGCGTTTTTGTGCATGCGCTGACATTTGCGCTTAGATTGTAATAGAGCCCATAGATTTTACATTTAGGTTTTACTCTCAGGAATCCTGTAACTAGTAGCTATCGCAGGGATGTCTGGTCTTTCTCTTCTAGTTATTCTTAGATTACATTTCCTAAAGCCAATTACCAGTTTTGGGGCCAATTTCAGACCCCCCCAACGTTTTTGCGCATTATCATTGGACAGCAGTTTGCGATGCATTAACCATCGACTTTCACTTTCAAAATATAGATCAATATAGATGAAAAGAGAACAAATGCTATACATGTTTCTGATGGAAATTTTGGTGTAGTTTTGCAAATCTACGGTGCACCTGGCGATAAGACCCTGAACACAGGAAAATAAACGAGAATGTGGTTTAAAAATGAGCCGTGTAGTTTAGATAAATTAGTTGTATTTTCGATCTGTTTAAATGCAGAGAACAGACTGCTATACTGAACAATGAGAACTTGGTCATAAATGAGAAAAAGACCTCCATGTCCATCTGTCCTCCCTAATTTCCGATTAGTAATGGTAAGCAAACCTCTCCCTAAAATCATATATACAAAGATGTGCCTAGAATTAAGTTGCAATCAACATGTACATACTGTAAGACTTCTATAGTTAGGCTGTAAACAATAGAGATATCATAGCATTTCCATCATTGCACAAACGCCCTGATATACATATATATATATATATATATATTGCAGCTAAGAAAAAAAGCATTGTATGTATTTTTTTTAAAAAGGGACATGCTAATGAGACAGTAAAGTCTTTTCTTTAGGTCAGAGAGATGTGGTTGTAAAATATCCAAAGGGGCGCATATAGCAGAAGCCGTCTACGGGCTCTATTACATACTTGGTACTAACTTAACCAGAGCTGTTGTAAACTTACCAGAGCCATTATAGCCTATGGAGGTTTTAAGTTTACAACCGCTCTGGTTAACCCCTTAAGGACGCAGGGGTGGCGCCCTTAAGGGGTTTGAATTTGCCGGCAAGGCGTACAGGTACGCCTCGCCGACAAGTGCCGTCGCGCGGCACTGATTTTGAGCCCTCCCCGCAGCCGGCGTGCAGTGCGTGTCATTGGCTGCAGGGGGCGGCTTGATTTCAGGCCGTTCCTCTGCAGCCAATGACGCGCGCCACGAGTCAGCACGCGCAGGCAGCGGGGAGGGGCCAAGGCGGCCCCATTGAAGACAGCGGGGCGTACCTGTACGCCCCGCGTCTTCAAAGCCCGCCCGCCACCAGGACGTCATGGAACGTCCTGCGGCGTTAAAGGGTTAAGTTAGCACCAACATTGTAATACTGCCCTACATGTGGTATTAGTTGTATTGCACCCCTGTACATTTTTCTTAACTACTTTCCCCCCCCCTAGACAGGAGTCCGTAGTTCCTATTACCTCATATACACACGAGGTGAAGGATATGTTTGTCAGTCTAAATGCAGCACATGGTACCAGTGGAAATGGCATCCAAGAACTGACTGGGGCCATGCCGAACCCAGGTAGATGCATGAGCACTGCATAAAAAAGCAACATGTTACTTAAAAGGGACACTGTAGCGCTCCTAACCATATTAGAGTCTTGGTGAGCTGTGATAGCTCTTCAAAGCAGAAGGCTTCCCTTCGCACAGAAGGCTGTCAATCAGCTGACAGTGGGACAGCCTTCAAGGGCCATAATCAACACTGCACTGAATGTGCCAATACCATTCAATGCATTTGCAGAGGCATCAGATTGGCAGTGCCCTCCTTACAGTGACAGCATCTGTTGCAGGAAGCAGCAGACCCGTCAAAGAGGAAGAGATAGAGACAAGCTAGAAACTGGATAGGTTTTAGCCTACTTTACACAAAAACCAAACTGGAGGGAGGGGTTTAGAAGGGGTGAATCTCAACAGTGCATGTATTAAATCAAATAAAAAATATTTCTTATATATTAAATCGCATAAAAATGTACGGGTGTTTGGTATGTATGACAGTTCATAGTTCATCAAAATTTTCCTAGAAGAGAAGAAAAAGGTATAATAGTGAAGTCCAGCTTTCACAATATATAACAAGAAGAGGGAGATGGATCCACTCACACTTTCTAGAGCCTCGTTAGGCTCGATCACCTCAACTGTGGGTGTTTCAATCGGCTCACCCAATAGCCCTCAGTAGTTGCCCGTCGTGTAGCCTTGGTGTCCTTTAAGGGTCCCGGGTAGTCCACAGGTCCTACGGTAGTTAGATGCTGAAGTACTCAATTTGAGAAGTACCTTCAGAGGATAATATAGGAAGAAATTCTTTCCTGTTTGCTTCTTGCAGTGTCCCGCAGAATGCCAGCTCCAGGATGCCAGCTGGCAGCTTTCACAATATATACCTTTTTCTTCTCTTCTAGGAAAATTTTGATGAACTATGAACTGTCATACATACCAAACACCAGTACATTTTTATGCGATATATGTATGTACCTTTTAATATATAAGAGATATTTTTTAATTGTGAACGCGGGAGCGCCGAGCACCTGCCTTTTTTAACTACTTTCTGTTGTATTTGGTGTACCCTGGGACTACACTTTTTTTTGGTGCTTTGAGCGACGGGGTTCACACTTCATTTGTTCTGAGTGTCTGTTCCCCACACCTGTAATTTTATTAAATCAAATAATCCTAAATGTTATAATCATACATGTGCCAAGAAAAGAAAAATAAGTCATCGTGTTTGGACACCAGAATGGACGGAGGTATGACTATACTCCCTAGCTATAGCCAGTGCTTTCCCATTGAAGTGATTGGGCAAACACGCAAATGTAATACAGCTTCAAACATTTTCCAGCTCAATTGGCAAACAACCAAATCAATGGGACCAGACTGCGTGAGTGGTTGGTGCCAATGGATTTTGTTCTTGCAGTTCCTTCGCATTTGCTTGATTTGAGTGACTGGGATGATGCAGGATACTTCCTGTGCATGTACCCATGGTCTGGATTTGTTTTGAAGGGGATTGACTGAGAATGCAGCATTGTTCTATAAATATATTGGCTGAGTACGGCTCTGTCTTCACTGAAGACCTGAGAATTAAATGCAGTGATCTCAGGAAGCTGATTCATGCAGATAGGACTATAGGCCAAAAGATAACCAAGGACTTGTTACAGCAGAAATAGACACTGAAATCCTGGAGTGCCCCTTTAAATGGAATAAAACTATAGCCAAACATATCCCCTTTCTATGTCCTAGGAAGTCACAGCTATGCAGTATGAAGGGCCACCCTAATCCCTCATGGGGCTCGGAGCAAAGAGTGGCCCTATATGTTTATATGTGGCTACACTAATTTGTAAGGAAAAGATGCAAGAAATGAGGCAATTAAGCAATAAATACAGTGTATCCAGATATCTCGTGCTTTGAGTGGTGCCGTATCAGTCTGACAGTGATGTGGGTAGCCATATTATTTTTTATAGCAGATTACAGTGCAGGTAGTGTCAGTGCCTATAATGGAAGGTTTTTTTTTTTTAACTGTCCCTGCTTAAACAATGCTATAAAAATGTAGTGTTCCATCATATGAAAGATCTCTTACTATACATCATTTTAAATAAAGTGATACTACAAATGTCACATTTTAAGGGATCTTCTAGAAAACTGTACACGATATTCCATAAGGGAACCTTCCAGGACACTGGGAATTTCAACTAATGAACGTATCATTTGACAGGAAACTGTAACCAACTTTCAATAATTGGTATCTTTGGGTTTGTAAATGGGTCGGGATGAGTTGGCCTTTACATGCCCCTAAACTTTATAGAGGAATTGCCCCTGAAGTCTGGCAATAACATTCTAAACATAGTATGCTCTCATTATATAATACAATACAGCAACAACAGAAATAAAAATGGCCTTAAGTGTTTTAAAAGGTGATTAAACACACACTATTTATAGAAAACACGTGCTCTGTTTTGCAGTGGGACTGTGTACCATGACCATTTCCAAACTCAAATTATATATATAGAGCTGATAAGACCTAAAAACCCTTCCAAAATTCTACTTGGGAGGCATTTAGCGTTTGAGATGGCTGATTTTCATCAGGATTAACATGTAGGACAAGAAGAGGGGTCAAAACTCACAATGTCTTTAAAATTAAGCCAATTGATTTGGGTCCCAATTCCAAGGTTGGTGTTTAATGGCAGATGCTATTGGAAAACCTGAGCATCTTCCGTTTCTGCTAGCGCTTGCCATTTAACACCCCATATTATGATGGACCCGCTTTCTCAGCAGCTCCAGACGGAATATTGTTAGGTGTTAAAAAATAACACTAGCAGTGTTAAGCGCCGCTGGTGATATCTGCTATAGAAGTCCATAGAACTCCATGGAGTCAGATGTGAGCTCGCACGAATGAGATGCTGCCAGGCAGCAGAGTGCTACACGGAGGAACACTGGGAACAATTTGTTCCCATTGTTCCTCTGCGTACGGAGCGAGAAAGCGGCGGATCGCTCTGCTTTTGCCAACGAGGAATCTAAGGTGAGTATTGGAATTTTTATATGGGGTTAGCGCAATCCCATAACACCAGGGTCTGAATGATGTTATTCTTTTCATGATAAGGTCAGACGCAGATGGGGAACAGGCTCGTTGGAATAGCTTGTTCTCTATCTGCTCACGCAACATTAGCATTTCTCATATTTAGTATAGGAGACGCTAATGTACAATAACCTGGCGCAACATCCGAGATGTAATTCGAGCTTGCGTCTTGGATGTAATATGCCATTAACAAATAAGCACAGTACTCTAACCGTTCTGCTGTATGGCTTGTGCGATGTGTTTAACACCGACCTTGGAATAGGGACCTTGGTTTGTAAAACATGACATGTCATAATAAGGACTTCCATACTGAAGAACTTATTTCTATGTTATAGGAGCCTATGGAGGCTCTTGCTGGAGGCTGGGACTCTTCCCCGGGGAGGGGGGAGGGGGGGTTGAGTTCTAAATTGGTATGCTATTTGAACTTGCACCTTCAGTGGTGAGGTGCTCATTTGTCTTCAAGCTATCCCCTGCTGCTGAGCACCTTTCTGGTGATTGACTCCAATGTACCAGACCCTTTGGCTTTTCCTTTTGACTCTGCTTACTATTCACCTGCCTTCGACCCTTGGCCTGCAACCTGACTTTGCTCTCGGATTGTCCTTTTGGATACCTTGTTCCCTAGTGCCTCTTCCACCCACACAAGCCTCCTACAGCGGTGGGTATGACAATACATAGCAGGGCAGAAAGGACACTCTGATACATATTACCACAGTATATATACTGCATATATGTCCAGATTACTGAAAAATGTATCTCAAGTGGGTATCAGTTTTTGTTTGTGAGAAAGTATTTTACCAGGAAGGATACATTGAGATTTCTCTCGTTTTCAAGTATGTCCTGGGTGGCGAGTATGAACCGTTAGGTGTCTTGCCCAAGGACACTTACTGGAGAGGTGCTCTTCCCGGGATCGAACCTGTGTCTCCACAGTCTCTCTCCACGCAGAGCAGTGATGTTACCTCTACTCCATCCGGCCGGCACTACAGTTGGCTAGATACTGGTCTAAGTATAAGAATCGTTGGCTCAGTCATTTTGGTTTTGCCACTTAAGATTGAAATCATAGCTCTTTTTATAGCATCGGAAGTGCATTAGTTGTAGTACACGTCGTATCACTAATAGTTAAAGGGCCCTTGGTTTAGCTATTTCAGAGATGAGAAATCTGGAAAGTACAAAAAATTTATTACAACGAACTCGTACACTTTATATTCACAGATTTTCATTAATGGATTTCAAAATGCTGAATATCTTATCTAATGACTTGATGCATAGACCCAAGGAGAATGTAAACTGTTCCTAAAACCTTTTTTAAAACTCTGACTGATTCATTGGCTCCATTTACGATAGCAAAAACAATAAAAAGGAAAGGTTTGGCAGTGATACTCAAATCAAGTATTAGCTTTGCAGATAGCTATTTAACATACTAGATGACTACGAGGACCAGAATATCATTAGCTTTTGTGCATACATGGCCCTTCACTAATAGTGAGTCAATTGACACCCTTGGTAAATATGAGCAAAGAGGATTGTGAAACATTGCCTTTATTTTTTAACCTTTTGATCTTTTGTTAAAAAACCCCACAAACATACTCTCATGGATATCAAACAACTGCAAACACAACACAGGTTTATCCCAAAACAATAAATCTTTCTTAAAAATATTAGTGGTACAACTATTGGAACCCCTATGATTTCATATGAGAAAAATAAATATTTGAAGAATATTCACAGAGATTTTTAAAAAAAATTTTAGTACACCTGGGTGACTAGGAACATGAAATTGTTCAACCATGACTTTGTTTCACAGCGGTATAAATATGAGGTAACACATAGGCCAAATTCCCTTAGTCATTCGTCAAAATGGGTATGACCAAGGAATATAGCTGTGCAATCCAACAAATGGTTGTTGAGCTTCACAAAATAGTTAGTGGATATAACAAACCAGCAAAAGCATTGAAAATTCTATGAATCAACCTGGAATAAGACACGTGTCTATACTGTCTCAACAAAATATAAAGCGGATGTTTTGAGAGGTCAAAAGAATCTTCAAAGATCACAGTTGGATAATTGCAAAAATGAGTTGCGTCTTCCGGTCAGAAAGTCTCCAGAACTACAGTCCGACATCACCTACAACTCCACAGGATGTTTGAAAGGGTTCCAAGAGAAAAGCCTCTACTCTCATCCATAAACAAACTCAAGATTTTCAGTTTGACAGACTCTACTGCAACTTCAAAAAGGATGGGGTTCAAAGGCAATCAGCACCAGAGGTGGGTTTGGCGTACACTGAGAGGTACCCAAATGGAAAAGTACCTCCTGCCCATGGTTAAATATGGTGTTGGCTCATTAATGTTTTTGGGGCTGTTTTCTGTCAGAGGACCTGGATATTGTGTTAGGATATCAGACATCATGGACTCTATCAAATATCAGTTTTCAAATGAAAACCTGACTGCCTCTGCTTGACCGTGGTTGAATCTTCCAGCAGGACAATGATCCAAAACATACATCAAAATCAACACAAAAATGGATTACTGAACACAAAATCAACATCCCGCCATGGCCAGCCTAGTCCCCTGACTTGAACAATATAAAGATCTTGTGGGTGAACTGAAGAGGATGGTTCACCAGAGTCAACTTTGAAGTTTGAAGGATCTGGAGAGATTGTGTATGGAAGAATGGTGTTAGATCCCTCGTATTGCCATGTACTCGCCAACCTCATCAAGCATTATAGGAGAAGACTCAGAGCTGTTAGTCTATACTCTGCTACTTCCTTTTTACCAACGGGTGCCAATAATTTGGGCCACACATATATTTAACAAACATTTATTTTGTTGAATAAAAGTGTTGTGTTTATAGGTGATTGATATCCACGAGAACAGAATATGCTTGTGTATTTTTTGATCAAAAGGTTAAATAATAAAGACAATGTTTCCCAGCCTTTTTGCCGATACTTATCAAGGTTGCCAAATATTAGTGGAGAGTACTGGATATAGTCTTAAATAGTCCACGAATTTCCGTATAATACTGCATTACCATCAATCAAGGCTTTTGGGTTTCTAAGTACCAAGCATTAGGGGGATAGGATGCTCCTGTAGTGCTCAATATTAAGTGATGGAGCCCTGAAAAAAAGAATTAATATTTTGTGCATTATGCACCATTAATTGAAGAAGGTTAGAAATGATGCTTGCTGTCGGGCAATACAAATTTTGGTGTAATTCCTCTGTAAACATTTGCTTTAAGTGCCAGCCAAAATGGAATTAATTTGACATTAGTGTATACATACAGACTACAGTCCTCCAACTGCCAAGGTTGATGATATAAAATTACTAGTAAATCTGTGGACAAATAGAGCAAAATGAAAAGAAAAACAAACTTCAACTATATATGAGCCGTCAGAGTAAGGGTCCCTTAATTTTTAGGACGAAGTAGCTGATAAAAGTACTATAATCCAAACGAATGAATTAGAAACACTATACAGCTCTTCACATAGAGATTTCACATTTTGTATATTCAGAAAAATAGAAAAAAGTCTTACAGTACAGAAAAATCAGGAGGGATCACAGAGTCATTTCCCTTCGCTATTAAGTCCTCAAGCTGCTTAATGGTTTGCACAAAAAAAAGAAAAAAGTAATTGGGAATAGGTGGAGTAATCACTGGCCAGCCATAAACAATGATAAACTAACATACTCAAGCGGACCTAAGCAAAAACCATAACCAATTCATGTTCCTCAAGAAGTGAAGCACTCGTGCATATCACTAATGAATACTTATTTGGCTAGAAAGGAGGTTTCAGTTGCAATTGCAAAGAAACTGTAAAATACTGTTGAATATATGAAGACACGTTTGTTTGTTTTTGTTGTTTACAAATACTGACTTTAAATAACTAAATTGGATATCATTTAGCTACAGCTAGAAATGAATCATGTCAAGCCATCAATTTCTGGGTGACTTTTGCTCGATACATTGTATCCATCACACAAGTGCTGATATGTTTAAGAAAAGAACGACAGGTGTGGATACTTTGAAGTTTTCATCACCTTTGGTCTTTATGGATATATCAACGACGTTACATTACGTAGATTTCTCACTATCATGATATCACTTCGTTATTTCCTTCAGTTTATGAGATGAGGTAAGAAAAATATGGCACATTATCTGATTCGCTCAGTATGCAGCGTGGTAACCAAGTAAAACCAAACCGGATGATCGATCTAGGAATCTTAGGTGCTTTCGAAATACGATGACTTAAAAATATATATTTTGGAATGTTTGCAGTGAAGCAAAAGGCTCAGGTCCAGTGTATATCTACTAATTAGATGCTGTAATATATATTTGTATATATATATATTAAAAATATGTACAGTCACAGATCAGTTTGGCACAATTTTAGCTTTCCTGTGGGATGTAATAGTGCATTAACTACTGTACAACAGTATGACTTTAAAAACAGTCTTTCACAGAGAATATCAGATTAAGCTGCCCTTCAAACAAGTTATCACAATTCAAACCCTGGTTTTTCAGCACTTAACAGATCAACAAACCACAAGGCATATATTTCTTTTTCAAAAGAAACAAAAACATAAACATCAAATTTTTTTTTTTAGAAAAAAGTCTCTTTCTAAATGAATTTTTTGTTAAACTTTTAGTATAATTTTTTTTTTTTCTGTTTTCAATGTATTCTTGACTCCCTGCGGAAAAACGCTGGGTGTTGGCTTGATAATCCAGATGGGTACGTGCGTAGATGTAGTTTCTCGCATCTTTCCCTGCAATGCAGGTCTGCAAATGGACAGCGGGGGGAGCTGAAGAACACGTCATGGGACCACATGAAGCTAAACAACATAATTGTTATTTAAAATCCTTTACACGCCACATTGTGGTTTTCAATGCATATTATTTTTTTTTTTTGCTTATGCAACTTTTTTTCATGGTGTTTGGGAAAAAAAAATCTTTGCATTAAAAACAAGTAAGCACATAATATTTCATAAAGAAAGAAGCCAAACAGCAGAAAATAGAGGCTTTTGTTAGTTTTAGTCATTGTAAAACCCCCAGGCCAAGTCAGAAATCAGTCTTATTAGGTAGCTTGTTAGCATATGTCATGCACAGCCTTTTCTGTATTTGCAAGGCAATGACTATCATGCAGCTTTAGCCTCTTCTGAAGATTTGTTTAAAGGGAGAACTAAACAGATATCAGCAGGCTTAGCAGGTGCGAAGAAAAAAACAAAAAACAAAAGGAAAGGAACAGAAAATGATGTGTCTGAGCCACTTTGGTGCAGCATTACCTCAGTTTTTCGAACGCAACTGTGACCGATGGGTCCTTGTGAGCTTGGTCTATTCTTTTCCCTTTACAGTTTTCATCCCGCAGAGATTTTGATGTGGATTTATGACGGTACAGCTTTTTGTGAGTTGGTACATTATTGGCTAAAATACTTAGGTTTCCAAAGTTCTTATCAAAAAAGGCTGAGTGAAGATTTGCTCCATAACCTATTGCGCCGCTGGGGTCAAACGCTCCAAACTTGTTGTTCTTACCTGAGCCCTTGTTTGTGGTTTTCTTAGAGCCCCCAGGGGAACTGCCATTGACCTTTTTCTTAAACTCCTGTGGGGTTCCGGCTAAAATCTTAAGAGTTTTCAATTTTAGGCTGTTTGATTCCGGAGACACAACCATATCAGGTAGGTTGGCATGACCTACTGGATTATAAAAAGGCTCCATGGAGGCCATCATGAGCCTCTGGACATCGGCCATGCCTGATGCAATATTAGATAGAATGTTGGAAGGTTCTTCAAATTCCCTTTGATCATCATCGAGGAGATTGTTGTTGGAACTGGTTTTGCCAGGATCAGGCCATGCAGCATTGTTACTTTTATCAAGCGTCCACTCGCTTACCCCAGGGACATTTTTCCCTGCCTTAGAGGAACTTGGTCCATAATGTGACATGCAATCAGCTAAAGTCTCAATAGTAGGCGTTGCATTGTTTAGTAGTCCTGATCGACTGCCAGCACTTTGTGTTTTATCGTTGTTTGCATTTTTTCCTTTCTTCGATGACTTAGGCCCTGTTTGTCGTGGAGCCTTTGCTTGTGTTTTCTCCACTCCCTTAGCCTTGGGGGTTTTCTTCTTGCTATTTTTTGGAAGAGAGCTTTGGTTGGCACCTGTGTTTTTGCTGGCTGTTTTCTTTTTAGATTTTGATGCTTTTCCATTGGTTTGAACTGGGTCCCCGGATTCATTGAATCCCGGCAGGCAGGGACCCTTTTCCAAGACATTCACCGAATCCTCGTCATTGAACATATGGAACTGAAACTGGTGATTATTCAGTGCAAATCCGTTATTGGCAGCCTCCTGTGAGGGAAGCACGGTGCAGTTCCATTTAATCTTTTCCACGCCATTCAGCACCACCTGGACTCCGTTCTGGAAGCCCTTCAGATTTGCTATGGACTTCACTTCAGAGCCAGAAATCTGAGGGGAGAGGTTAGGTGTGTCTGGGGGCGACATCTCTGAAAGCGATGAGTGACGGAATTTATCAGGGGTGAAATTGGATATGTCGAGAAGGTCGGTGGATTCCTTTAAGGGTGTGATTTCATCAATACTTTGCTGAATCACGAGCTTTGGGCTGCAGTGGGCCAAGAAATCATCATTTATTTCATCTTCTCCTTCCTTTTCACAGGATTTCAAACTTAAGGAGCTGTAATTACTGGAGCTAACTGACAATGAACCTACTGAGTCAAAACTAATAAGCCTTCCATTGTCTGTGCTCAGTGTGCCTCTCTGTAAAGTGAAGCGTCCCTCTCCACTGTTATAATGACAAGGCTGATAAGAATCATCCTGCTGAATTTGGCCTTCTTGCAGATATGTTTTGTGGTACAGCTGTTTGCTGTTGTTTGGATGAGCTTGGCTATACCCAGAGGCTGTGATGTCTGCATCCGATACAGCTGTAGAGCCGACAAACTCCCCTGATATGATCGAGACATCCCTAAGGTTTGCAATGAAGTCAGCCTGAGTGCTAGGAGGCTTGCCATGCCACATGTCTGGGAAGCTCTGCTCCATTTCTAAATGATGGGGTGACTGCTGTAGCTCAGACTCAGAAGGGGGAGAAAGTACACAGCTCTGTGCAAGTTGCAGGGAACTGAACGGTTTTTCTGTCTGGATAATGTTGACTGACTGCTGCCCTAAGGGATGAGGGGCAAAGTATGTAATACCAGCACTACTGGATGAATCCGATGCATCTAACAATGTCTGTAGATACCCTCCAGGGAGAACGGGTACATTGGTAGTGATGTGAGCAGATGGTACTGACTTGTTTGGAGAGCAGGTGGTTTGTAGAAAAGAGGAATTTTTAGCATTATTATCAGAAAGGCATTGAGTTAAATTAGAACTGTCTGATGCAATAGGAATGTTTTCTTCTTTCAAAAGAGCTACAGAGTCCTGGTTCTCCACAATGGGGTAGACCTCAACTGGATCTGGAGTGCTGTTATCCTCTGCTTGCTCCAGTTTGATCTGTTTGCATTTCAGTCTAGCTTCACTTTTAAACTTAATCCTCCTTATCACTTTTCTATCTGCACCTTTGAGCTCCCTTTCCAAGGATCGGCATTTCACAGATGTAATATCTGCTATGTCACCTAAATGTAATCCATTCACACAGCCTGGGTTTTCTACGTTCAATGAGTGCAAGTCATGTAGACCATCATTGGCTTTGCTGCTGCATCCTTGTCTATGATCATATGAAGACAGCATTTCCCGGCTCACAGGTTGCTCGATTGCCTGTATCCTCTGTATCCTGTGTCGATTTGCTAAATGGCCTTTCCGCTTTCGAGGTGGGACTCCATTTTCAGAGCCATCCTGATTCCTTTTTGCATACAACGCTGTTGCGTTTCTCAACTTTTCCTCCCAGTAGTCTTTGAGTGGGGCAAGCTTTTGGTATTTTCCAATCTGGTCTTCACTAAGAGATACTGTTGTTTCATTAGCGTCAAGTTTTCCAAGTTTTACCAACATATGTTTCTCTCCTTTGAACCTGTTAATGATTATGTACTTTATGATGACAGGTGGTTCTTTTCTGCAAACTTTCCTTCGTTTTTTGGGACACCAGTCATCATCATCTTCTTCCTTTGGCCCATCAGGAGCTCCTTCCTTTTTCTCTACATTTTTCTCATTCTCAAGTGAATCCATATCATACAAGTAGTCATCACTATACCGTACTTTCCTCTTAACTCTCAGACCATAATTAGGCTGTATAAGTGAATGAGAATGCTCACGAGACAAGAATCTAGTGCAGTCCTTTATCTCTCCAAGTACATCATATGACGATTCGCTGAATGAACTGTCATCACTATATTCTCCAGAATCTTCAGCGGAGTTAACTGAATCCAAAAAGTGGCTTCTTTTGGTGTTGATGTACTGCACCACATCCATGCTACCACAGGTTTTACTGAGACCAGATTTAACTTCCTCACCTTCTTCTTCATCGTCGTCATCTTCGTCATCATCTTCCCAAATTCCACCTTCTTCAAGTTTGAACTGTGAAGGGTCTACCACTCTTTTCTTTGAGCTCTTGCCCTCTCGCTTAGTGCAGTTGGTGAAAACACTAGGGAAGAAATTGAATTGGGCATCCTCCTGTAGGGCATTTGTTTTCTCTCTGACATTGTCTTGGAATGATTCATACCTGATCTTTAGAGAGCATACGTCACTCCCGAGTGTAGAGTCATCATCATCGAACATGTAATTATCCACATCTTCCTCTGAAAACAAGTTAACGGACAGCTCATTCTTTGAGCATAAGTCTAGCAACTCGATCTTGCTCTCACTAATGAATGACTCAAAATAGCCCCATTCCTGGTTTGGATTGGACAGCAATGTCTCATCACCGTTGCATTTGTCCAGCAGCAAACCCTCGTAATAGTTCTTTTGTGATGGATCCTCTGAGTCACTGTCAGATTTGGTTGGGTCCCGCTTGTCCACCTCTTGAGATTTATGAACAGGAAAGCTGAGGAGCTGGTCGGAAAGTAGCTGATCTCCATATTTGAGACTGTCTCCTGTGCTCATACAGTGGATCCCAATATCAGACACAGGGCATGTGTCATAGTCCCTATTTATATCTCCCATTTTCAGACTGATGCCTGGTTCAGAGTCTACTCCGTCTTTTGTTTCTATAAAACAGCCTAAACAGGTCCGACTCTGTTGCATCAAGCAGTCACCGGTTAAGGCGGACACGGCTCCCGATTCCATGATGGTAAATGGTGCTTTTTCGTTGTCGCTTGGCAATGACCAGGAACTCAGACCCTTAGTAATACAGGTTGTCAAGGAAATGGCCTGAGAAGAAGGGTCAGTGGTAACGTGTTCCGCCGCATCGGAGAGCCTCAGAGGAGAGGGAGGGCTTAGTAAACAAGTTTCCTTGGAAGTGAGAGATGGCAATGTCCTGTGACAGACGTGGATTTCCTTCTGTGTTAAGGCTGGAAATGTGACAACAGCATCTGCAGCATCATAGGACTTCACATCATCCACAGGACCCTGCGGCTCTGCAACGAGAAAAAAAAAAAGAAGAAATGTTTTACATGCATAGTTCATCACATATTTCAACCTACAAATGTTTATAAACATCAATACACAGTGGGGTACATTGGCGAAACTGTGAAAGCCATTAGCAATCATTAACAGCAATTCAACTGGATGACTGTTAACGATTGTTAATAGCTTCTGCATTGTCGAGCATTGCCCCCTAAGAATATCAACTAATTATATATTCCAGCAGAGATTGGAAATTTGAATTTCCAAATTAGGTTAGGAAATTATATCACTACTGGCCTTCAGTCCCAAGCTGTATCCTCATCTGTATAAATGATGCATTGGAAGACCTTAGATCCGATTTGGTAAGGGAGAAATATTGTGCCATTTAAAATATAACTTTTATTGGAATTCCTAAAATGTGTCACATTTTAGGAATTCCAATAAAAGTTATATTTTAAATGGCTTACTTCACCAACATGTTAATTATTTAAATCTGTGTTACCCCCATTAGGAGGTGAAGTAGCCTCCAAAATTGGGTCATTTCCATTTTTCCATTTGTTCATTTTGATTAAATACACCATGCATTATCTGTAAATATTGCGGCCTATGAAATTTTACTCAGTAGAAAGTAAATTGCTGGCAATATTTTTTTTTTGAGGAATACCTAAAACAAAATATAATTAACTCTGCTCACAAGCTACCCTTAATACATTGGATTTAGTATACGATTATAAGTTTGGGAATTAAAGCTATTCTTCACTCAAGCCATAGAATAAATGTAAAAAGTGGAGTCTTAATTTTTTTTTCCATATTAGTATGAAGAAAAATATTGGATGGATCAACATGTATAAAATAAAAAGGCAAATATAGTGAAGGTCTGTAAGGCTGGGTTCACACCTGCGCGTTTATTGACGCGCGTAATACACACGTTTTTTGAGACGCGTATCGTGCAAACGTAAAAAACGTGCGAATGCCTATTGGAGCGCGTTCACGCTGCAGTCTATGGCCGTGAACGCGCTGCAATCCGCCCCGAAGAAGCTCCTGTACTTCTTTAGGCGTAGGACATTTTACAGCGCGTTCCAACATGCTGTAAAACGCCCAGGTGTGAACAAGGCCCCATAGGAAATCATGAGATTTCCATGTTTAGGTGTTTTACAGCGCACAGGAACGCGCTGTAAAATGCCCAGGTGTGAACGGGGCCTAAGAGAATATGTAGATATAAGCTTAGTCACATCAGTGTAGAAAGAAACCTTTTGGTTTTTGGTCAATGAGACGATATCTAATACTACATATTATTATTACTAAATGTTATTTCGGTTACCCATTGCTATAATGTATTCTTGTAGGACATGAGAACACTACCCTCTTTTAAACTTCGATACCACACATTTCTGTTATGAACCTAATTATGACCCAGGACATACTTGAAAATGAGCGAAATCTCAATGTATCCTTCCTGGTAAAATACTTTGCAAATAAATAAAATAAATTTGCTTTTCATATTTGAAACACGTAAACAAACGTATAAGATGTATATGATGTACTTAGATACATGGCTATTTCAGACAAGGGGGTCATCCCATATAGATCCCATATACACACGCTGCAGTCTGATATGAGAGACTGGAAATTATGCACTTGGCGCGTCATTTCCTATCTCGTATATCCAATCCTGACACATCACTTCCACTAAGAGGTATCTAATGAATCCTTAAGGAGGATTTTATAAGACAATGGCGGTTCCGTAACAGGGATATATATCCCTGACAAAGTCTCCAGGAAAGACAAAATGCATTGGATACGGAACTATTTTATTGTATTAACCATATTCGTTCATAAATGTATTTGTATCTTCGCCTGGAGTCCAGAGATGCTCTTTTCATCTACATACCAGAGGAGCACTATCAACTTGGTGACACAGGCAATTCTGGACCCTGACAAAACGGAGGGAAAGAAATGGCATGAAGTGTTTTTACATACTGGAAGCTACACTGATTTTGTGAATGATTGCTTAGGGTTATTTCATACACATTGTCCCACAGATCTTCAATATCTTTCCTTTATTCTTTTATACATGTTGATAGATCCAATTTGTGCTCTTTATACTTGTTGTTTTGATCGTGTTTGGTCGGAGATGTGGTTACACCAATAGATACTTACTGTTGTTTTTGGGGTGTGTGTGTGATCTGGTTGTTCATATCATGGGCCAGATCACAACCTGGACCTAAAGCAGAGAGCTCAAGACCTGGTCCTATAGGTGACACAACCTTTAGTCTCCCCACTAAAAAAGGCCTCTCATTTGTGCACTGTAACATCCGCAGTTTACTCCCTAAATTGGATGAGCTTCAGGCTTGGTGTTGTTATTACAAACCCAAAATCATTGTGCTCACAGAGTCATGGTTAACCCCAAAAGTACCAGACTCTGCCATATCAATACAGGGGTATTCATGTTTTAGAAAAGACAGAGCAAAGAGAGGAGGGGGAATTGTTATTTATGTTGAGGAGTCCATAAAGTTCACCCCCTTACAGACTTCTAGCTCTCCTGTCACCTTTGATTTCTTCTCTGGTATAATTGAGATCCCATTCAGTAAATCAATCATTGTTGCTGGGTTCTATCGCCCACCGAGCTCTCCAGTGCACTCCCTCTCTGACATATCTCAAATCCTTAACCTACTTGCCCAAAACCAAAAAAGTGAACTGCTGGTCCTTGGCGATTTTAATACAGATTGGCTAAATCCTAAAAACAATAAACACTGCTCGCTGTTTAAAACTTTGCAGCTAACTCAATTAATCTCCTCCCCCACTCGCATTAATATGAAAAGCCCCAACCATACCTTGTTGGACTGGATTCTCTCCTCATCTCCTGATAGAATACAGGAGGCAGGCGTGCTTGCTAATAGCTTTAGTGACCATTGTCTAGTGTACTGCGTGCGCAAAATTAAGGCCTTGAAATCTTCCCCAAAGGTAATAACCACCAGGTCTTTCAAGAAATTTATTCTTGAATCCTTCCTAAGTGATCTCAAACAGCTCCCCTGGTACAGGCTAAACCTAATCCCAGACCTAGACTGTGCAGTTGAATACTTTCAGTCTGAGCTCCTGCAAGTCTGGAATTCCCATGCCCCGCTGCGTAAAGTGCGAGTAAAAGGGACTCATCTCCCCTGGGTTACAGCTGATCTTACACTAATGTACCAGCTTAGAGATTCACGGTGGTCAAATTTCAAGAGTACTGGTTCCATGAACGATCACTACGAATACCGAAAATGTCGGAATGAATGCACAAAACAAACAAAAATGGCCAAAGCCCATTACTTCAATGAAAATCTAAACAATAACATCTCAAACCCTAGAAACTTTTGGAGAACCATAAGTAACATACAAGCACCCCCAGTCCACTCCCAGCCAGCTGCTGTCAAAGTAAACAACCAAACCCTGCAACACCCGCTAGATGTAGCAAATGCCTTTAATGATTATTTTGTTGGATGTGCCACCACTTTGATTGCCAAGCTAGGAAATGACATGCAATCAGAGAGGCCTCATGCAGGTCAGGCCCCAACAACTGTGCAAAGTCCCTGTATCACACAGGAATTCAGTTTTAGACCAGTGCCTGTCAGTGTCGTTACTAAACTTCTCCGTAAGCAAAAAATGAAATACCAGTCTGGACCTGATCAAATACCAGCAATGCTGCTGAAAATCAGTGCGCCAGCAATTGCAAATCCAGTCGCAACCCTAATAAATGAGTCACTGGCAACTGGTTACATACCCAAGCTCTGGAAGACTGCAAGAGTGGTACCTATCCATAAAAGTGGGGACAGTACTTTGGTATCCAACTACCGTCCGATATCGTTGCTCCCTGTAATGTCAAAAGTCTTGGAAAAATGTGTCTACACACAATTACGTGATTATTATCAATATTGGAACAACTTAACCCCGGATCAATCAGGCTTTCGCCCAAATCACTCAACCACAACCGCCCTTTTAAAAGTCTGCAATGATATCCAAGCTGGGATGGAACAAGGAAACCTAACTGGAGCCATCTTCCTTGATTTTGCCAAGGCCTTTGACACGGTAGACCATGGCATCTTGTTAGAAAAACTTAAAAACTCTGGTATTGGTGATCGCACGCTAACCTGGTTTCAATCATATGTATCCGACCGATCACAATATGTGTCAATTTCTGGCAGCTCCTCCCTCCCGCTCCCAGTCACTTGCGGTGTACCCCAAGGCTCAGTACTAGGCCCCCTGCTATTCACAATATTCATAAATGATCTGCCCAACGTCTGCAAAGCCTCAACTGTACATATGTACGCAGACGACACTGTGATCTATACCAGCAAACCAAATCTCCCGCAGCTGGAGGCCGTGCTGCAAGAACAATTCACAGAGGTAGAAAAGTGGATCAAAAACAACAAACTTTTTTTAAATACTGACAAAACTGTAACGATGCTCTTTGGAACAGCACCTAAACTACACAAATTGCAAAATCCCCATCTATGTGTTGGGACAATATCAAATGGCACACTGACCACAGTCACTTCTCTCAAATATCTAGGTATGTGGTTGGACCCTAATCTATCCTTTGGCCCCCACATCGAAAAACTCTCATCTAAACTTTACCCCAAACTAGGTGCCCTGTACAGAAACAAATCCTGCCTGAGTCCCGCGGTAAGAAAGCAGATTGTACAGCAAATGCTTATGCCGGCTATTGATTACGGAGATGTAGTGTATGCAGCCGCCCCGCAAACACACCTTCATAAACTTACTACACTGTATAACTCATTCTGCCGCTTTGCGCTACAATGTAACTACATGACCCACCATTGTGACATGTTAAAACAGCTAAACTGGCCATCGCTAGAATCCAGACGCACCCTTCACCTTTCCAGCCTGGTGTTTAAGAGCATCTCTGGGAAGCTGCCACCCTACCTGAATAGACTGCTTCCCCCAGCAGCTCCCTCATCCTATAACCTCCGATCCAGGACCAGCACCTTACTTGCAATACCACAATACAAAAAGACAGTGGCTCGGTCCTCATTTTCCTACAGAGCACCACAATTATGGAATAACCTCCCAGACACCATCAAATCTTCCACCAGTCTTAAGTCACTCAAAATTTCCCTGTTAACATACCTCAATACAGAATGCACCTGTAAACATGTAACCTAGTGACTATATTTCCTACATATTTATTTTCTGTTAATCTGTATATTTGTGTTGTTAATATCTTACATTGTATTACTTTGTATTTCTGTAAATGTAACACTTCAATGTACTTGAACCCAGGACATACTTGAAAACGAGAGAAATCTCAATGTATCCTTCCTGGTAAAATCCTTTATAAATAAATAAATAAATACAGCATA
Source organism: Leptobrachium leishanense (assembly GCA_009667805.1). Taxonomy (NCBI): domain Eukaryota; kingdom Metazoa; phylum Chordata; class Amphibia; order Anura; family Megophryidae; genus Leptobrachium; species Leptobrachium leishanense. Next base: position 64,223,773 of record CM019071.1, on the reverse strand, counting down.
ATGGCTCGAACGCTGTGCTTAATTTTACAATGTCCTATTTCATCCGAAACGTAAGCGCGGCATCTCGAAAGCAGTATCAGGTTACTGTAAATTAACGTCTCTTATACCTTGAATGGGAGACATTAATGTGCCCCTAGCAGATGAAGAATGAGCTATTCCAACCAGCTTGTTTCCCATCTGCACCGGACGTTATTCAGGTTTAATAATGTCTTTTCAACTCTGGTGTTAGGTGATTGTGCTGAAGCGCAATCACTTAACACCTTAACCTAAACCCACCTAAAACCTCCATATGTACCTCAGATCCCTCGGTGGCGAGAGTGTTGCAATCCACTGCTTCCTCCCACCGTAGGAGGGTTCCTCCAGGTATCCCTCTGCAGGCCCCAATTGGATCTCATTTGTGCAGGCTCTCGTCTGTCTCGATGGAGTCCTATGGACTCCTGCAGCGGATAACAACGTGGCTTAGTGCTGCTGTTGTTATCAAGTTGCAACTCGTACGTATTACAGCTTGAGCTGCTGAGAAACTCAGTCATAATACAGACTTTAAAGGAAAGCTGCAAATGGAAAACAGCAGACACAAACGTTTTCCATTTGAGTTTTACATTTAACGTCCCTGTTGTGTTCCGGCGCCTTGTCTTTTTCCTTCACTATATCAGTGTTTTGAATATATACACTGCCTGGCCAACAAAAAGAAAAAGCCTACCATACCAGTTTGTTACAGGTTGATTCAGTTGGCCAGGTATCGTTATGTGGCCAGATATTGAGGTCCTGAATATTTTAATTGACCAGGTTTTTCCATTAATTGGATTTTCCCTTTCCTGATGACGCAGGCATATTACAAGATGACAATGCCAGGATTAATTGGGCTCAAATTGTGCAAGAGTGGTTCAGGGGGCATGAAACATCATTTTCACACATCAGTTGGCCCCCACTCAGTCGAGACCTTAACCACATTGAGAATATTTTTGATGTGCTGGGTAGGACATTATGCAGCACTCAGACTCTCCCATCATCAATACAAGATCTTGGTGAGAAATTAATGCAACACTAGACGGAAACAAATATTGTGGCATTGCAAAAGTTTATCGAAATGATGCCACGAGAATGCGTGCAGTAATCCAAGCAAAAGGCGGTTGACCGAAATATTAGAGTGTGTGACATTTTTGCTGGCCAAGCACTGTATATATTCACTAAAATAGATATAATACTAGATGCAATAAAATGGAAGTTTCTAGTCTACTACCATAAATGTATGCACTATGGGCTAAATTACAATCTTCACGTAAAAACACTCACACAACACGTGAATTTGTGCGCCAAGCGTTAAACGTTAACGCACGTAAATCACCGCTGGAATTACAATCCTAGCGCATTTTTTCATCTGTCGAGCAATAACGTAGGTAAAATGGACACGCACAAATGCTCGCGTAGTAACGCGTAGTGTGCGGACTGCATTTTCACGTGATTCAGCCAATCAGAATTAAGAACCACAATTATCTCACGTTAAGAAATTTTGGGTGTCAAAGGCAATCTGCGCATATATGCTGTAGCAATAATAAATGCACGCACAACTTCTCCATTTTATGGGTTTGGTATGTGTAGAATGTGTAACTATACTTTGCTGCATTTTTTTTTTGGGCTGGTGTATTTGGGTCCGGCCAGGACGTTCAGATTTGCCATTAACACCAGCTTTTAGGAGTTGCTAAAATTATGCGCGCAAAGGCTATGCGTTAAATCCTGCGCATAGATTGTAATACCATCTGCGTACCAGCATTCATTCGCGTTTGCGCTCACAATGTTAAGTATAGGAAGCGCGCAGTACAGTACGCTCGTAAAGGGTTTGTGCAGATTCACCCGTGGTAGACGATTACGTGCGTTTGTTGCGCTGACAATGTAATACGGCATTCGGCGCAAAGGGTTTTACCCCTCGTGTTAATGTTTTTTTGCACCGGCGCAAACGTTTGTAAGATTGTAATTTAGCCCTATATGTGTATATACATATAAATTGCACATGTAATCAACAGATCATGTTGGCGGGACAACTATCAGTTTTGATGAGTTGTAAGACGCATGATAAACGGTACTCTAACATTCTGTTCCATCATTCTGTTTAGGTCTGGAGACAAAGCCATAAGTGGATAAGTGCAAGATAATGCACCTGGGGCGTAAAAACCAAAGGGCTGAATATAGTATATTTGATACAGTCCTAACCTCAACATCTGAGGAAAGGGATTTAGGGGTTATTATTTCAGAGGATCTAAGGGTAAGTAGTCAATGTAATAGAGCAGCAGGAAATGCTAACAGAATGCTTGGTTGTGTAGGGAGAGGTATTAGCAGTAGGAAAAGGGAAGTGCTCATGCCACTGTACAGAGCACTGGTGAGACCTCACTTGGAGTACTGTGTGCAGTACTGGAGACCGTATCTCCAGAAGGATATAGACATCTTAGAGAGAGTTCAGAGATGGGCTACTAAAATGGTGTACGGCTTGAAGAAGAAAAGTTACCAGGAAAGGCTTAATGATCTTAACATGTACAGCTTGGAAAAAAGACGAGACAGAGGAGATATGATAGAAACATTTAAATACGTAAAGGGAATCCACAAGGTAGAGGAAGGGAGTATATTTAAAAGGAAACAAAATAGCAAAACAAGAGGACATAGTCTTAGATTAGAGGGGCAAAGGTTTAAAAGTAACATCAGGAAGCATTATTTTACTGAGAGGGTGGTGGATACATGGAACAGTCTTCCAGTTGAAGTGGTAGAGGCCAAAACAGTAATTGAATTTAAGCAAGCATGGGATAGGCATAAGACTATCCTAAATAAAAGATAAATCCAGGTAAAGTATCCATGTAATTGGGTAGACTAGATGGGCCGAAAGGTTCTTATCTGCCGACATTTTCTATGTTTCTATGTTACTGCAAATGGAGACACCTTGCACACCAACACTTTATATAGAGTAAACAAAGAGTATCAATCCTATTTTCTGAATACTGTGGGCTAATCTGTACATTTGCCATTAATGGAAGATTTATCGGCTTCAGAACAATCACAATCTGTTATAATCATCCTCTGTAGTGTGTCAATAGTTTCTGTAGAGCTTTACTACCATAAATGGCGAATTAAACTAACAAAATTCAACACAGACAAGAGGTGCAGAGCCGTGCTAAGATGAGATGTCAATGTAGAAGAATTGGAAAAAGAATCTGAAAAGATGGGCTTTCATGGATTCTTGAAAGACTGCAGTCAGCAACATGCTCATGAAAGGAACAAAGAATAACATCAGATAGCTGAAATAACTGCACACTCTGCACAGAGATTATTGACTTTGGTGATCACAATCTTTCCAATAACACACTGGAGAACAATAAATTGAGTTCAAATACAATTTGTTTGCATCATTTGTTTCAAAACATCAAAGTTGTCATTTAGAATTACATGTATTATTAAATAACAAAAGGAACTCTTCACCTCAAGCCATTACAGCTCAGACCCACTCACCACCACCCACAAACCAATATGATATAAAATATCACAAGCACAACCAACTGCAACAAATATCAAATCCCCTATCAATGCTTTAAGTACACTAGAAAATAAAATCCAAAACAAACACAATATTGCTATACTAATGTATGCAAAGGTGCATGGTATAGTGACAGAATCCCCGGAATGCTGACATAAAACAATTGTATACACAAACACTTACAAGTGCTGCTATATTGGGGACTGCCAACACATGTTCCTCATTAGCCATCAATCACGAAACTGATTACCATATGTTGACTTTAATATCAGAAGATGTTATGAACCCATTTAACAAAAATACCGGCTCTCAGACCCAGGGATTAATTGATTTTGCAAGATCCTTTAACCCCAGGCCAGCGGCCTAGCGTGGGTTATCAGCGCCGGGGGCAAGGCAAGAATTGCGCCCCCCAAACTGTGAAAACATTAGCACGCAGTGTGTGTGGAATGAGGAAGCGAGTGACAGTGTGTGTATGGAATGAGGAAGATTGTGACTGTGTGTATGGAATGAGGAAGATTGTGACTGTGTGTGTGTGTGGAATGAGGAAGATTGTGACAGTGTGTGTGTGTGTGGAATGAGGAAGAGTGTGACAGTGCATGTGTGGAATGAGGAAGAGTGTGACAGTGCATGTGTGGAATGAGGAAGAGTGTGACAGTGTATGTGTGTGGAATGAGGAATGAGGAAGATTGTGACAGTGTGTGTGTGGAATGAGGAAGAGTGTGACAGAGTATGTGTGGAATGAGGAAGAGTGTGACAGTGTGTGTGTGTCTGGAATGAGGAAGAGTGTGACAGTGTGTTTGTGTGTGTGGAATGAGGAAGAGTGTGACTGTGTGTGTGTGGAATGAGGAAGAGTGTGACAGTGTGTGTGTGGTGTGTGGAATGAGGAAGAGTGTGACTGTGTGTGTGTGTGGAATGAGGAAGAGTGTGACAGTGTGTGTGTGTGTGGAATGAGGAAGAGTGTGACAGTGTGTGTGTGTGGAATGAGGAAGAGTGTGACAGTGTGTGTGTGGAATGAGGAAGAGTGTGACAGTGTGTGTGTGTGGAATGAGGAAGAGTGTGACAGTGTGTGTGTGTGGAATGAGGAAGAGTGTGACTGTGTGTGTGTGTGTGGAATGAGGAAGAGTGTGACAGTGTATGTGTGGAATGAGGAAGAGTGTGACAGTGTATGTGTGGAATGAGGAAGAGTGTGACAGTGTATGTGTGGAATGAGTAAGAGTGTGACAGTGTGTGTGTGGAATGAGGAAGAGTGTGACAGTGTGTGTGTGGAATGGGAAGAGTGTGACAGTGTGTGTGTGTGGAATGAGGAATGAGGAAGATTGTGACAGTGTGTGTGTGGAATGAGGAAGAGTGTGACAGTGTATGTGTGTGTGGAATGAGGAAGAGTGTGACAGTGTGTTTGTGTGTGTGGAATGAGGAAGAGTGTGACTGTGTGTGTGTGGAATGAGGAAGAGTGTGACAGTGTGTGTGTGTGTGTGTGGTGTGTGGAATGAGGAAGAGTGTGACTGTGTGTGTGTGTGGAATGAGGAAGAGTGTGACAGTGTATGTGTGGAATGAGGAAGAGTGTGACAGTGTGTGTGTGGAATGAGGAAGAGTGTGACAGTGTGTGTGTGTGTGGAATGAGGAAGAGTGTGACAGTGTGTGTGTGTGGAATGAGGAAGAGTGTGACAGTGTGTGTGTGTGGAATGAGGAAGAGTGTGACAGTGTGTGTGTGGAATGAGGAAGAGTGTGACAGTGTGTGTGGAATGAGGAAGAGTGTGACAGTGTGTGTGTGGAATGAGGAAGAGTGTGACAGTGTGTGTGTGTGGAATGAGGAAGAGTGTGTGTGTGTGGAATGAGGAAGAGTGTGACAGTGTGTGTGTGTGGAATGAGGAAGAGTGTGACAGTGTGTGTGTGTGGAATGAGGAAGAGTGTGACAGTGTGTGGAATGAGGAAGAGTGTGACAGTGTGTGTGTGTGTGGAATGAGGAAGAGTGTGACAGTGTGTGTGTGTGGAATGAGGAAGAGTGTGACAGTGTGTGTGTGGAATGAGGAAGAGTGTGACAGTGTGTGTGTGTGGAATGAGGAAGAGTGTGACAGTGTGTGTGTGGTGTGTGGAATGAGGAAGAGTGTGACTGTGTGTGTGTGTGGAATGAAGAAGAGTGTGACAGTGTATGTGTGGAATGAGGAAGAGTGTGACAGTGTATGTGTGGAATGAGGAAGAGTGTGACAGTGTGTGTGTGGAATGAGGAAGAGTGTGACAGTGTGTGTGTGTGGAATGAGGAAGAGTGTGACAGTGTGTGTGTGTGGAATGAGGAATGAGGAAGATTGTGACAGTGTGTGTGTGGAATGAGGAAGAGTGTGACAGTGTGTCTGTGTGGAATGAGGAAGAGTGTGACAGTGTATGTGTGTGTGGAATGAGGAAGAGTGTGACAGTGTATGTGTGTGTGGAATGCGGAAGAGTGTGACAGTGTGTGTGTGCAATGAGGAAGAGTGTGACAGTGTGTGTGTGGAATGAGGCAGAGTGTGACACTGTGTGTGTGGAATGAGTCCACAGTCTGTGTTATTGCTGCGCACGGGCAGTCAGCTCCTCCTGCCGCCCCGGGCCTATCCTCACTTCTCACTCTGCCACTAAGAATTTTACTAATCTTATCCATAGTCCCTCCTTTCCCTCCTCTGCCCTCCCGCTACACTGCAAACTCTGGAATGCCGTTTAGCTTTCGGTCTCACCAAATCTTCCTTTATTCACAACCCTTTTAGCTCTCATTCCCTCCATCTCCTAGCTCTCACAGAAACCTGGCTCTCCCCTTCTGACACTGCTACCCCAGCCTCCCTATCCTATGGCGGTCTCCACCTGTCCCACACACCTAGGTCTGGGGACCGCAAGGGTGGGGGTGTGGATTCTTATGCTCTCCAACCTGCATTTTCCAGCCTATTCCTCCCATACCCTCCCTCCTATTCTCCTCCTTCAAAGTCCATGCCATCCGCCTTTTCTGCCCCACACCCCTATCTGTTGCGGTAATCTGCTGCCCCCCTGGTTCTCCTGGACCCTTTCTGTTACATTTCTCAGCCTGGCTCCCTCACTTTCATCTGACGTTTCATCTCTCACATTCAAAATCACATAAAATCAATATGTGAAACATATTTGTCAAGTAAAAATGGCCAAACAAGCACAGCAAGGAGACAAACAGATTTGTATACAATTATCGAAAAAAGAGTGAATGGCTATATTTAAATCTATACGTATTTCTGATGTAGTTTACATTTTCCTTTAGATCGAAAGAGCGTTTGATCAGAACATTCACCATTTGTTGGTTCTTGTACTTTAAACTTGGGGCTTAATTTAATTTGGCTTGATTGCCAAAATCTGATGCTTTTTGAACCACAATTTAGCCATTTTTCAGTTCAGGACACCATTTGGTTTAAAGTGAGTCTCCTCCTTTGTCCAGACCAGCCCACGACCTTACATTTCATGAAAACAGATTAACGGCTAAAATTACACTTGCAGCATGGAGAGCGGTGGCTGAGACGTGGTAGAAACCTAATTTGCTCTGTATTGCCAAAGTTATTATTAAAATTAGAGATATGAAAATTATGGATGAAATGGCGACACTTATTCGCCACTCATTGACATCTTATCATAAAACATGGGGACCATGGCTGGACTCAGGAGTGTAAAGTTTCCATATACTAAGGTTGTAGAAATATAGTAAGGAGAAATGGAATATGTTTATGACTACTCCCGGGCCGGGACCAACTCATTCCCCCCCTTTTATTTATTTATTTATTTTGTACTCCTTTTTTCTTCTTTCTTTTTTCTCTCCTTTCTATTATCTAAATATGGAAATGGATTTTGAACGGGTTTATGTATTGGTTATATTCACATGTAATCAATCACCAATTGATTGTATTATTGCAGTACCCAATAAAGGAAAATCTAGACTAAAGTGAGTCTCCTTCTCCATTTAAAAGCAGGGGGACTTGTCTAAATGTCTAGCTGTTCAGGGAAGCCATCAATCTGTCCTGACCCTCAGGTACCGCACTCCGATCTGTGATGTCTCTAATACCGCATATTAAACCAAACCCCAAAATTAACCTTAACTGTAAAAGTCCTCGACACCAGGAGTTAACTTTAGGATTAGTTTCAAAGCTAGGGTTAATTAGAGACAACACAAACTGGAGAGCGGTACCCAAGGGGCGAGACATGTCGATGGCTGTCTTGGAAGGCTGAACATTTAAAGAGTCTCCAGCTTTTAAATAGAGACTTGGTAATTCCATTTCATATGCTAAAATACTTGCTGGAAGACAAGCTAGCCTCTCTGACCAAAAAGTGCTTTTACGTGCTTATTACCAGACTGATTTTTTTCTAAACAGGGTAATGTTTCACATTTCGGCTGTCGCCGAAGCAGTTACAATGAATGAGTCGATATTTCTAAAATATATCGGTCAAAACTAACCGATACACCAGTCGATGTAACTGCTTGTTTATAATTACTTTTATAAGTTCTGTAACATTTTGTATTACACAAATCAGAACATGCTTCAAATAATAATATATGGATGCATATCTGTGTATATATGTATTACACATACAGTAGTAGAATATCTTACCATTTTCATTAATCCCATTGATGAGAAGGGTGGCAGCTCCTTGTGCAAGAGAGTCTTTATCTTCCTGGACATCCATTAATTTATCGTTGTGATGCTCACTCCATACCTCACCTCGTGTGTCCAGCCTGAAAGAAAAGACGACGGTTTTACTCACCAAGACAACAAATCAAGTGCAATTCTATCTGAAAACAGTTTCTTTTGTACAATATACTTTTCACACATACATTGGGCACTAAGGTACTTCTTACATCAACTTTTTAGGTTAAGTTATTGACACATGTTATTGCTTTCATTGCAGACTGCAGGCTTCTGCAAAGTGTTTTCCTTCTGTAACAATCCACTATTTGATGCTTAGGATTAATTTGGCTCTTCTGGGAGGCATTTACATTTCATCTGTACATTCTACTATTCAGATGACTAGCAAATGTATAGCATTTACTTAAATTCCTATAAAAAGGTTCTGCCTAGGGATGTGCATGGCCGAAAAATTTGTTTTGTTTAGTCTCGTTACGTTTTTAAAAAATTTTGTTTTCGGAATTTCGTAACTAATTTCGTTTCGTTTTGTTTTTTGTATTAATTTCGTATCGATTTTGTATCGATTCAAATTTCATATATCAATTCGATAGTTGATATCAATTTGAATTTTGGATCACTAAATAAAACCCCAATTGATCAAATTTTGCTGTTAAAAGAAAAGCTAGGGTTAAATTTTAAGCTGTGTCACAGATTTAGTATTTGAGTCAAATTAACCAGTGAAACAAAATTAATTTGTTTCATAAAGTCCTTTGCTTACTATTACTTGTATTGTAAGTTAAGATCAATTCAATAGTTGATATGTATTTGATCGTTCATTTCAAATTCGATAGTTGATATCAATTTGATAGTTCATTTCAAATTCGATAGTTGATATCAATTTGATAGTTCATTTCAAATTCGATAGTTGATATCAATTATTCAAATTTTTCTTTTATGATGATGACACAGTGTAAAACAAAATAAATTAGTTATATACCGTTTCGTTTTGTTTCGAATTCGTATCGTATCGATTCGTTATTCGGAAGTACTTCCAAACTACGAATTATCAAATTGCATTACAAATTCCAAATTTTTCCGAAACGAATGAACATCTCTAGTTCTGCCCCTACCACTGAACCTGGCACACTGGTCTCCTGAGTCCCATGTGCTGACAACCAGTGATAGATTAGTGCATGAAGGTTGTCCTGCTCTCTGCAGCCTCTGATTGACTGCCAATGTAAGGACCACTACCAAGGGACAACCACAAAGCTTACATGAGACTACTCCACCATGACTTGAAGTCCACTATGCGGTTTGATGGCAGTGCCAGATAGCTGTTGGCCCATGGTTATTATGGTTTGTAACTCAGAGACAATTGCCTAACTAATTGATCTTTGTAACAATGTGATATCTTCTAAGAAGTTACCACACAATTTCCAATGCGCTGCTTACTTATTATCCATCAAAGAAAGGGGTCTTCTATTTCATTATAAATTGGTAGGCACATTCTGACGACGCTTTGCGATCATAGGTAACTAAATAATCAGTGGAATTCGTTTGGATTTATATATGGAAACAGTAACTAGTGATCTTTTCATTTAAGTTACATTACAAGATATGGATTTAAAGAATAAAGACGAATACAGGTCAGGAACCTACTTTTTATATGAGTATATATATATATATATATTTGCAAGGACACAGCACAAGAATCTGCGTAGAATACAATCATATTCTCTCTGACATTCTGTATTCCGTGCCTGTCGCTAGTTTTCAGCTGACATTTGAAAGATGTTTGGGTCCTTTCTCTCCTTCCCCTTCAATCCCCTTCCTATGTTAGACAAACCAACGTCATTATGAAAACGTGCTTGGATTTGGAATCAGCCATCTGAAAGGGGACATGTATGGATGTTACATCCTCCTCATGACTCTGACAGCCAGAATGAAATAACAAACCCAATAACATGCAACTCGGAACGTGGTCCACATATATTTCAAAGAATATAGTCAGTTATAGCAGCGCAATGTCCCCTCGCTCTCCCTCCATTCTATGGAGGTAGAATAATAGTACTTATAATAAAAACAATAACTAATAAAGAACGATTGCTTATAATAGATGATATTTCTGTCCTTGGAGAGCCGAATTTGACGTTAAGTGAATACTGGAAATTTCATAAACATAATAAGCTATAAAATATTCCGATTCTTACAATCAAATTTGGGAGAACCTGAGCACGCAATTAAAAATAAAAAAAAATGGAAAGCAATGTCTCAAGCATTAAATATTCCTTCTGATCAGGACTTCTAGCCAGCACGTTCATATATAAAATATCTACAAAACGCTTTGAACATATCTCTTAACCCATGGTGCACTTGATGTGCACATTATAGGGTTAAATGTGATAGTCAGATGCAGTTGAGACTGATGAGCACTCAGCCAATAAAGCATAGCTTTATTCACAAGAATATGTCAGTGAATAATAGTGTTATTTAATTCTCATTTTTGTCTTAAGAAAATAATGGTACTATGCTGATTTGTAGATTTTGCGGAATATGTTGGAAGGTCGAGCAGGATAAATGAACATAAGATTCTATAGAATCCATCTAGGTGTCCTTGTGTTTAATCTTTTAGCATTGCTTTTATGTACCGGGGAGACAGGGATGTGGGTCAGCTTTGATTCGTAGTAAGTGCATTTTACATTAGTGTGTTGTCTTGTTTCCAGCCTGCTGCATGCGATCGGTGGTTTCAAAGGTAGCACTGAGCTGACATTTCCAGAGCCAAGTCCAATCTATCATGATTAGCTGGCCCAGCAAAGGAGAGCCCTGCCGCTGAAGATGGCAGGTGTATAGCTACAGGTCGGAGTTGGCCGAGATGAAACGGTGCCAGCTGGCTCTAAAAAACGACTCTCTGGCAAGATTTATATTGCTGAAGACTTCCTTGCAGGGAGTGCCTTCCAGTATCAATGCTGCTGCTGCTGGCCAAGAACAGTCTACAACTGCAAAAAATAAAAAAAACAGCATTGACCGCTGAGCTTCAAAGCATGCTAAGCAGACGCGTAACTAGAAACCTCAGGGCCCAGGTGCAGGAACCATGACGACCCCCCCCACCCTAGGCAAAAACATATTTTGTCCCCCCTCCCGTCAACATGCAGTGGTCCCCTCCAGGTCCACAATGTTGACTCCAGACAGTCAGTGTCACCTTTTTTCAGGTCTGCTATGACCTCTCTAGTCCATCCCATTTTTAATGTAATGTGCATTATTTGTATCTCACAGAGCTCCACAGCAATAAAACTCACAGTAATATGTTCATGTGTATGAACGTATAACAGAGCTCCATAGCAATAAATCTCACAGTAATATGTTCGTGTGTATGAGCGTATAACAGAGTTCCACAGCAATAAATCTCACAGTAATGTGCAGTGTGTATCAGCGTATCACAGCGCTCCACAACAATAAAACTCACAGTAATATGCAGCGTGTATCAGTGTAAATCAGAGTTACACAGCAACAAAACTAACAGCAAAATAATACATATGTGTATGAGCTTATCACAGTGATCCAAAGTAAAACTCACAAATAAGTAAAAAATTTATTTAAAAAATAATTATATATATAAATTATAGGCAAGCCCCCAGGCAGGCGAGGTTGGGCCCCCATGGACTCAAGGGCCCAGGTGCAGTGGCACCCTCTGCACCCCTGGTAGTTACGCCCCTGATGCTAAGTTAGGCCGGGTGCACACTAGGCATTTTTTTGTGTGAACTAGCGTACGTTAAAAACGACACACCCGTGCGTTAGAAATGACGGAAGAGATGGTAGACGCCAGACGATACGTTAATTTTGATGCACATCGTAAAAACTGAATTTGAGTTGAATGAAAAAAAAAAAGCTGAGCTTTTGACATTTGACGTTCAGCACGCGGCCAATGTCGCGTCAATCCTAGCGCACAAGCCTTGGTGTTTCCATGACGGACGTCTTCAGCGCGCGTTATGCGTAGCTCGCGTTATGCGTGTGTTCTTCTCTATTCACGTAATTATATGCTGCGACGCACACCGGTAAGTGCGTTTTAATGCGCGTTAGTGCGCATAAAAAAAAACGCCTAGTGTGCACCCGGCCTTAGCTTTTAAAAAATGGCGTAGTTTCCCATGGAAGGGCACCTGATTATAGCATCTACAATTATTTGCCTTTATTTCAACATTTTTAATTGTAGTCTATGGAGGAAGAGACACTCAATAGCAAAAGTTTTGTTTGGATACAATCTATTTATTGGTTGGAAACAATGAAATTTACATTCAGCCGTTAAGTTGCTCAATACACAAGTCATGTCACAATGTCTGGGGAAACCATGCAAATACTGTATATTCAGAAGTTTGGAAATTTAATTTGCTCTTGAATGACCAAAGCAGGACACATTCTAGATGACATCACAAGCTATTTGGTTGTCATATATGAAAAAAGATCATCTTGATTAAAACAAAATTACATTACAGATCGAGTATCCCTTATCCAAAAATGTGAAATTAACCAAAATCCGACATGAAGCTGACATCTTGCCACATGTAGAAACCTCCACCAGACCTCATGCCGTCCCCGCGATAGCATCCTGTGGGGAAAGATTGGTGCCAACAGTTGGAGGTAAAAGGTCTCCCCGGGGGCCAAACTTGCAAGAACTCTCCCTGAGGGCAAAATTACTGAAAATATTGTATAAAATTATCTTCAGCCTATATAATGTGTATACAGGCATGTACTGCACATCGGGACCAACTGAAACACAGAACAGTGGAAGAATTATTTTTTTGTTTTTATAGTTGAGTTATTTGTCTTCCTAACTCTGTAATCTGAGATCAATGCTGTCTCCCACACAAAGAACAGAGAAAAATCGCGATCCCTCCTGGGAGACTATGAGCCAAAAGTATCCTGCAGTATCCAGAAGGCTATAATATATCCAGGAAGACAAAAAAAAGCTATTATTACTGTCGCCAATAACAATAAACCAATACTGGTACAACTATAAAAACAAAAAAAGAATTCTTCCACTGTTCTGTGTTTCAGTTGGTCCCGATGGCCAGTACATGCCTGTATACACATTATATAGGCTGAAGATAATTTTATACAATATTTGCAGTAATTTTGCCCTCAGGAGGAGTTCTTGCTGTTTGCAGGCTGCAAGAGTCCGAAAGAATAGAGGTTCTTCATATTATAGAAGTAGGTTCAATTTCTAAAATGCTTCTTTTACCAGTCTGAAGTTATTAAGTCTTGCTTTAAAAACAACTGGAATGCCCCTTTAAAGTGACTCCTATTTCACTTTTAAAGCATTGCGCATATAATTTATTAAATAGGATTTGTTGCTAGTGGGGTAATTTATTTTATTTGGACAAGACGGGAGGCTGATCACTCCACCAGCAGGATTTTGTAGTATGGTAATCTGATGGAGATATGTCTATGAGCCCCATCACATTATGTAGTTAAAGGGATGTGCTATACATGCTTACCACTTTGTCTTTAGAATGGATAGGCTGCATCGAGTGCCCCCCTCCCTATCCACCCCCCTTCACCTCCTACGTCATCAGGCAGCCAATCGCCAGATCAGTCACTGGTGTTGTCAGCATGCTCTGCTTGCTGACATCACCCTCTCTCAGACCACCCATGACAGCAAGTGTCCTGAGAAAGGCAGCTGGTGGATTGGTTCTGTGTGTGCATGCATAGCTTAAACTGATCATTCTGAGCAAGCGTTATGTAACTTGCATAGTCAAAGTATGCATTATTATTATTATTGTCATCATTGATATGGCGCCAACAGTGTCCTGCAGCGCTTTACAATAACCAAAGGGAACGAGATACATATAAACGTACATATGATAGAAACAAGAGGTGTAGAGGGCCCTGCTCATAGGAGTTTACAGTCTAGAGGGTTTGGGGTTGAGGAAGACGAGGGGAATTTTACTAGATAGCAGGATCATTAGTGCCAGTGGTTTGGGAATGGTGGGGTCATAGAAGCGGCTTCAATCCTGTGTGGGTAGATGAACAGAGGGATGAGTTGCATCAGTGATGCGGTACGCTAATGTGAAGAGATGGGTTTTGAGGGATATCTTGAAGGCCTGAAGATCGGGGGAGAGTATGATAGGACGAGGCAAGTCATTCAGGAAAAATACAAAAAACCACTTCCAGCGCTGCTGTTCTGGTGCACTCGTGCCACCAAATTGAGGCAAGTCATTCCACAGGACTAGAGCAGCCCTTGAGAAGTCTTGGAGGCGAGAGTTGGCCGTGCGAGTGTAGACCGATGACAAGTGGAGATCGCATGTTCCAAACAATGCATAGTCTGCGTACCTTAAGCAATGCAAATTGCGTAAAATAACTCCAGGGACTTCTGCATTTCAGAAGCCACAAGCTGACAAGGATGAGCAGCACTCACCGAGGGAGAAAAAGTGAGTATTTAAAGCTTATGGAAAATAAAATAGAAAATAATTGTGCAGTTGCAGTCAACATCCTCTGCCCAAATATTTAATTGCAAAAATAGAGAGATTTGCTTTTATGAATTAGTGTTGCTTTAAATCTGCATCAGGATTGATTTATTCTTATTGCTGACATTAATAATTTTATATTTCTTTCTGGATATATTCTAATTCTGAAGCTAAGCTGTCATTTGGAGCAAACATGGAGCTTACCCATTTCATTATGGATATCAACTAAAGGTTGTTATGCAACCAGTTTCTCTCTAAGTAAGTCAGAATGTAAAGTATTAAAATATGTTTACTTCGGTTTCATTTGTAAGATGTATTCTACCTCAAGTAAGTAGCCACATTAAAAAAATATAGGCAGAACAAAACAAACAAATCTCTATTCGCCCTGCTCATTTTTGCATTTTGTTTCATGTTTAAGAACACTTCTAATGTAGAGAAGCTGCACACAAAATCTGAAAGTATGTGCTCTGTATTACAATCCTGTGTAACCAGTGGGAAATAATCAGAGCTCAGTCAAAGACGGTTGTGCGACTCCTTCCCAATTAGGGATGAGTGAGCCTCCTGTGGTCTGTGTATCAAAACATATATTAGTCATTGCTAAAGTTTTGGTAAAACTAAGTAATCAGAGCCTCAGGAGGAGCGGGGTCTTAATATCTTTTCGGAGGGCTGTTTCATATTTTCTGAATATAAAATGGGATTCTGGTTTGTGATATCATATGCTTTCTTTTTCAGATTCCCACCTGATTGAAATGTTTTACAAATGTTTTACAAATGTAACATTTTTAGAAAATGAAGTCCAGGAGAGGCCCAAATGCAACGTGGCAGCCTCTTCCTGGTGGTTTATGTCACATTTGGAAATAGACCAACATCTCCACATCCTGCTTTAGTTTCAAGAACCTCACCAGCCTTATGCCACGAATAGTGTTTGGCCATGTTCCTATAAGGGATTCTGTTGAGCAAGATTCTGTGACATTAGCTCATAGATATGCCCAAATTTTTGTCTTCTGAGAGTTAGAGAAGCAACAGGGCAAATGAATGCAACATGACATCTCATTCTACCAATATATATATCACTAGAGGCCACTTTATGATATACCAAATGGCTATGAGAAGGGAAGACTAGGGTTAGTTTATACTGTAGGACAGTGGTCCCCAACCCTGATCCTCAAGTACCCCTATCAGGTCAGGTTTTAAGTATCACCTTGGGGAAAAGCAGACTGAATCCTGCAATCAATGAGCAGAAAATCCTATCATCTGTGCTGTGCTTCACATATCTGGAAAACCTGACCTGTTGGGGGTACTTGAGGACCGCTGTTG
This sequence comes from Leptobrachium leishanense, assembly GCA_009667805.1. Classification (NCBI taxonomy): domain Eukaryota; kingdom Metazoa; phylum Chordata; class Amphibia; order Anura; family Megophryidae; genus Leptobrachium; species Leptobrachium leishanense. Next base: position 64,207,880 of record CM019071.1, on the reverse strand, counting down.
GGAATCACTGCTGTAGGGAATGTCGAGCCTGCTCAGGTTTCTATAAAATCAATGTACTATGTTTCTATTTTTAAGGTCCAATTTAAACACACCCAGGTTATTCAGAGAGAGTTGAAAAGCAGGAGAATGGCTGGAGAATGGAAAATTCTACAATAGCCAAACCAGAAAAATTCTCCCATTTATCTCACTTTCCAAATTGGCTATTTTGACCTAGAATTTTCCATTCTCCAGTCATTCTCCTGCTTTTCATCTCTCTCTGAATAACCCTGATGATCATCAGAGTTTCTGAAAATTCCTGATGTGGTCAGACGATGATCCCACGGCTTCCTATAACATTCTTCCTGATGCATTTGTGCTAAATACGGGCGGCATTCATGAAGAGTCAAGTTGCTGCCGACACAAACAACATGGCTGGCATTGCCTCATCATGCCTGTTAGTAGCAGCTAATCATGCAAGGAAACAACAGCTAATACTGGTAGTTTAACCGTCGTGTCCTTATGAGATCAGCCAAGCTGACGCTAACAAGTACAACATGGCGATTTCAGCTAAGTTGCACTTGATGGCGACAACTCATTGCTTAGTGAATGGCACCAAGTGCTGTGGGTATAAGTCTGATGTAGATGTATGTGCTGAGGATAAATGTAGCAATTAAATTTAGAATTTGATGAGTATAATCATATCCATATTCATCTCTAAAGAGGATTTTGAGGCAACCTAATGACTTTCCATCTAGTCACTGGTCGCTTGTCTCCATGAACTACCGATTAACCTTTTGGCGTCTGTGTCACCGCAGATTTCTCTTTCAGTACAAGTTTAAAAAGACTATAAATTAATAAAAATTCAGACTAATAAAATGGACTAATTGATTATCATGGCTTCTGTGGGTTAATGCGACCATACGAATGTCTTACATTTCATTTCACTGCAGAAAAGAATGACCAGTGAGCAGATAATGTGTGTATATGTATGACGGCGCTGCATGGTCTATGAATGAAAATACATATATAATACATTTACTAAAGGAGATACAAATGTAAGAGGTCAAGTGACAAGTGGAATAAATAATTTGGTGTGTATACACTCAGTGATGGGCTGACATATAATATTCAGCAGAGTACTGTGCAAAAAACAAAAAGATAAAACAAGCCCATGGCATGGAAAACGTTGGTACCATCTTGCCAGCGAAATAATATTTATGATGTCATCACTTTGCAATGAAGGTCACTGTTGGCATACGGGATACTCATGGTGCCTGCATACCGGCAATCTTTCCATCCGGTTTCTGTGTGTGTCAGATACTGTATATAGCATACCAAATTCAGAGCATTCCACTTTAATACAGTTTAAAGAGACGCATGTTCCAGTTACTTTTTTCCCAGCCTATAGGCCAGACTTGCATGTTCCAGTTACTGCCAAGTAATGGGATCCAGCCTCAAAGGTGTATGCTTGTGTTACTGCCAACTGTTAGGACAGAGGAGAATTAATGCCACCTGAGAGAGCAAAGGTATATTGCTTATAATGGAGATAGAAAGATTGATGGGGTTTTCCAGTTACTCCCATATGAAAAAGCATAGGTGTTTAATCCAGTACCTGAAAGGAACATATTGAGTTGCATGTTCCAGTTAGCAGAACCAGAGAGAAGATAGATTGTGCTTACGACTGAAGCTCATGCCGTAGTAAGTGCCAGCTGAGACAATAAGAGCATGTGTCCCGTACATACAATGTGAAGGAAAAGAGGCAACAATTCCACCGTCTCACAGTTGTCCCCATTTAGAAGAAGCAGTCCCTATTTTGGGCTCATTTACCTCTGTCCTTCTCATTTCTCATAATGCCACTTGTTTTAGGGTAGGGATGTCCAAACCTCGGCCCGTCAGATTTTCCTGAACTACAACTCCCAGAAATCTCTACCTGCATTAGATGGATGGAGAAGTATGGGAGTTGTAGTTCATGGACATCTGGGGGGCCGGAGTTTGGACATCCCTGTTTTTGGGGCTCCTCCACATATATGAGGAGTGCAGGTGTAGAAGAGAGCTGCAAAGAAATAAAACTCCCAACAATGAGTCGATAAGTATAATACATTTAGTTAGAAAACTGTTGCTGTAAATCTGACTCTTTGTTCTTGTTCTAAATAATATTTCAATGGACATAAATGGCCCTATATGACGTAATGCCACTTACAAATCGTGGGAATAGCCAGGTTTCTGAGCGCACCACCAGCTACGTTCCTCTAAAATGTAAGTGTCCCCCTCTTGCATTTAATATACTTGTAGGTATTCACATGTGCTAATTACTACATACCGATAAAAGGGAGATCATGGTTCCATAGAATTAGCACCGCTGAGGAAGCCGCAGGGCCTACATGCCCAGGTGAAACGCGTTCGGTTATTTCTGTCAATTTGATCATTATTTTGTTTTTATGGGTTATTGTTACCCGCCTGGAAATAAATTCCTTTTTTAAGAAAACTGAGAATAGTTATTCCATCCGCTCAATAAGGCTTTTGCAGGAGTTGTGCCTATCAAAACGAACTCCCGGGTGCATACAAAAGAGCCTAATTTCTGGCTCAGGATCACGTGAGTGAACCATCTACTTATACCTTTTTATGAAGTGTTTTACAATCTACACTATGCAATTCTCCTTTTATTTCAAGGCCAGTGGGTGGGCCAAGTGAAATCGACCCAAAAGCGATTGAACCAGAGCCAGGCTAGGCTCTTTAAAGTGTGAGTTCTTTGGCCCACTTGTCGATCATAATAGACTGTATTCTCTGTGTTACACTATGTTGATTATGTCTTTTATTGAGGTTCGATCCCGGCTGCGGAAGCACAGTTAATTTAAAGATAAGTGATCTTTTCTCTGTGTACCACTAAACACTGGGGAGCGCCACACCCATTTTTCTTTTTCGGAGTAATTGCTACATACAGTGAAGGTAAACTAATCTCCATATTGTATTTGTATTATGTATTTTATAAGAAAAACTATATATATATATAATGTTCTCCACACCTGAGGTAGTGAGGCTGTTGTGCTTCGTTTATGCAATAAGCACAGTTCTGTTTTAATCATATCGGGCGGCGTGGCTCATAATGCTAATGCCTGCTAGTTAGACTATAAGGGTCATTTGATCCCTCCTACTCACAGAGAAGGGCGATGCGCTGCCTGTGCACGGTCATTACATCAGTAATGAGCCCAGGCAGATTGAGCAGTCATGACAAATGACACGATCAGACCATCACAAGCATGCTGGATTATTGCTTCAACTAGCTGAAGCGGACGGATTCCAGAGCTCTGCTGAGAGGCGGCTTTGTCACACAGAGAAGCAAGCGGTGCTGTTAAATTAGAATTTATTGAGATTTGCAAAACGGAGAAAAATAGATATTTATAGTGCGAGAGGGACTGACGGAATGATTCATTGCTAATTTATACAGGAAGATCATTAATTAACTCCTCGATTATACATTACAGCTATGCACGTATTCATACAGGCTGCAGGCCTAGGGGTAGGGGGGGGTATACTCACTACTCCATTTACATGACATCTCAAACCATTGGAACACATGAAACCATGTGGAAAGATGGAGATAATTTGGTATATTTCTCAATACTGTGACGTGCAAGTCAAAATATTTTTGCGGTTGACCACGACCTGCAGAGAGCGCTCTTTATTCAGTATGTACAGTAAATGGCAAGTAAAATCTGCACCTGCCCTGGGCTGCACAAGGGAACTGCATTTCAACTGATTATTTTGGTTTTGTCATTAGGTTATTGTTATCCCTCTGTTAAGTGGGAGAGCGATGGTTGAGTTTGTGGAAGAGAACAAAGAAGAGAAATGGGTACGGCATTTTTGTAGCAAACGTTTAGTTTATATTAGAGTGCAAGGATGTCCCACACATAGGACTTGGGTCTTCGAATGTCATAGTATAAAAGTCAGTTTATCGGAAATAATACAATTAACAGACATAGGGCTATATTACAATCCTAGCGTTAAAACGCGGGCGCAAGGGAGGAAAAACTGCACCAACAGTTTTCCCTCTCGCGCCTGCGTTTTAACGCTGGATTACATTGCAGGCGCAAAAAATGCTGCCTGCCTTGTTTGCGGGCGTTAACCCCCGGGATGCTCGCGGCAGTGCTGAGCGCAGCCGCGAGAATCCACTCGATGGAGTCCATAGGACTCCATTGAGTTTCCCCCTGCCGGTCACATGACCAGCCGGATCTTGCCTCGCGTAGTGATATGCAGGGAGACTGGAGGGACTTTTTCCTCCAGTCTTTCCCTGCTCCTGTCGGTCGGAGGAGGCGGTTGGAGCCGCGGTCCTCGCCGCGGGACAGGAGGTAAGTATACGCTTCTGTTTTTTTATTTTAGGCTGGTGTTAACAGATTCTGCAGAAGCGGAATCCGTTAACACCAAGTCCTGGCTGTGGTTAACTTTTTGCTAGTCACAGCCAGACGTTAATCCGTGCTAGTAGATTGTAATACCAACGCTGATTAACACTTTGCGCTCCCCATGTTAAGTATAGGGAGCACAAAGTACAGTAATTCACTCTGAAAAGTGCAAGGTACCAAACGCAAACGGGTTACTTAACCCGTTTGCTTTTGGGTTTTAATATGCGATAGACACCGCAGCTAACGTTAATGCTCACGCAAGTGAGCGTTAACGATATCATCAAGAATGTAATGTAGCCCATAGTCAGCAGAAGTACATTGTACAAGGAGTACATAGCAATGGCTTTCATACATTAAGGAAAATAATCCAAGCTCTTCTTATTATCTCCCGCCTTGACTACTGTAACCTCCTTCTCTCTAAGAGATCCCAGATTCTCACTCTGCAGTCTGTAATAAACGCCTGTGCCAGGCTCATCCACCTCACCTCCCGCACCTCGCCCCTTTGTCAATCTCTACACTGGCTCCCTTTTTCCTTTAGAATCCAATTCAAAATATTGCTGCTCACGTAAAAAGCTCTCCATAATCGTACCCCTGCCTTATTAACAGGTACATCCCATTCGGACCACTTCGCTCTGCCAATGACCTGATGCTATCAGTAGGGATGAGCCGAACGCCCCCGTGTTCGGTTCGACTTCAAACTTGAACAATTTCAAAGGTTCGAGTTCGAACTCGAACACGATCCAAACTCAATGTAAGTCAGTGGGACCGAACGGTCGATTTTTAGAGTGCCCTCCAAGAGGGCATATATGCTAGATATTTGCCATAAAAGGTATATGGGGGTCCGGGTAGTGCCCTGGGGGACAGGAAACAAGGACAAAAAGTTAAAAAAAAGTTTTTTAATGGAACAGTGAGTTTTCCATGATATAAAGGTTAAGAAGTGCGGCCTAGCTCCGGTGGGGGCCACCATCTTGGATGGCGGCTCCACCCCGGGTCCCCCCTCACTGCCTGATGTCCTCACGCATACCGTGATGACGTCAGATAGCCGGGGAACCCCTAGCTGCCCGGAATCCCCTGGTAGAGATAGGGGGTGATAGGGGATTTGAACCCCGATATCTCCAGAACCGTGGTAGCTAGGGGGTCAAGGAGGGTGTCAAAGTAAAAAAAAAAAAAAATGTAATTTTTTTTGTGTGTTATTTTTATTAATGCAGCAATATTGTTCACATTTCAATTATAATGTGAACAATGATGCTGCACTAATGATTTTTTTCTATGGTGTGCGTTTGCTAAAAATCACATAAGTCCCCATTTCTAATTTTTGTACAAGCGCACCCCATAAAAAATATAACTGCAAATGTTCATGTGATAAAAGGTGAAGAGAAACACTTTACACGCTGCAGATGATTAAAAATTCAAGTTTTATTGCATTTTTTGTTATAATATACAGGCAGAACATGACGTATACATATAAAAATGATATATTATGAATCTGCCGAGTCTGCCGGAAAGAACGATATATAATATGTCTGGGTCGTATAATAAAATGTGCCTTTTAAGTCGCGTTTAAACATGATGAGCGAAAGCTGTAAAAATTAGCTCAGCACACAGAGGTGAAATGCCTCAGCAGTGAAAGGGTTAAAGGAACAGTGAGTTTTCCATAAAATAAGGGTTAAAAATAAAAACAAAAAATTCCTTCAAATATCATGCCTAGGAGGTCCCCATAACCTGCCCGTGAAGTGGTGGATTTGTAGGATGTATGGAAAGATCGCCATCACAGACCCACACATGACACCTAGCACTCCCAGTCTGCATACAATGTATCAAATTCATGAGACCGGACTAATTAGAAGCACATGTTATTTCCAAACACTAATTAACCCTTTCGCTGCTGAGGCTTTTCCCGCCCCTGTGCTGAGGTCATTTTTACCTGTTTTGCGTATCATGTTTAAACGTGTTTTGAAGGCTTATTTTAGTATATGACCCAGACATATTATATATCGTTCTTTCCGTCAGACTCGGTAGATTCATAATATGTCATTATTATATGTATACGTTATGTCATGTCTGTATATTATAACAAAAAACGCAATAAAATATGTATTTTCAATAATTTACAATGTGTAAAGTGTTTTTTTTCACATTTTAACATGCGAGCAATTGCGGTTATATTTTGTATGGGGTGCGCTTGTTAAAAAAATTAGAGATGGGGTCTCGTTACATTTTTTGTTTGGGGAAAATTACACTATTTTTAACAAACGCACCGCATACAAAAATCGTTGGTGCAGCATCATTGTTCACATTATAATTGAAATGGGAACAATATTGCTACACTAACAAACCAAAAAAAATAAAAAAAAAGTGTTAATTTTTTTTTTCTTTTTATTTTTTTTTTATTTTTTTTTTACAACTTTTTTCACTGTAGTGTTTGGTATCGTTGGAACGGCCATGCTCTGGCCGATCCAACCATACCAAAATTTAACCCCTAACTGCCACGGATCGGGAGATAGGGAGTTCATTAACTCCCTATCTCCACCGTTGGTGGCAGTTAAGGGTTAACTCTAGGACTGGCGTCATCGTACTACGCACGATGACGCCAGTCCTCAGGGGGAGTTCCCGGAGGCTTGGCCGACATCCAAGATGTCGGCCAGCTCCGGGAAAGGATCGCAAACCGGCGCTTTTCAGCGCTGATTCGCGATCCAGCTCCCCAGGGGTTAATGCCAGGCATCATTTGGAAGGGCAGGCTGTGCCCTTCCAAATGATGCCTGGGTTAACCCCCGCAGAGTCGCCGATCGGGAGGGAGAGAGGTCCGAAGGACCTCCCCCCCCCTCCCTTTCAGGCGCCTCCTCCGCACATGCGGGGGGGGGCGCCTGAATTTGGTGTCATCGCGCTGCCGCGATGACACCAAATTCCGGCGGCTGCTGTTCCGGATGCCGGGCTGACATCCAGGATGTCAGCCCGCACCGGAGGGTCCAGCGATCGGCCGGAACCCGGCCGAACGCTGACCCCAATGGGAGGACGCGCTCAGCGCGTCCTCAGCACACCAGCGGGAATGCTGAGGACGCGCTGAGCGCGTCCTCAGCAGCGAAGTGGTTAAACACCTGTTGTTTACGCCGTTTGAGAGCACAGGTCATTTAGAGGTGAGAATCTTTGCACCTAGACATTAGTTTTTAATTCAATATCTAATAAACAGTTGCTTATAATATTCTGCAGTAAAGAGTCTCTTTATTTCTCGCTTTTTTTAGTATTTTTTAAGCATTTTTTATACTTTTTTCAAAAAAAAATTCGAACTCGACCTGAACACGCCAAAAAATTTGAAGTTTGCGAACTTTCGAACTGCCGATGTTCGAATCGAACTCAGAACTGATCGAACCGAACAGCTCATCCCTAATCCTAAGCATACCACCTCATCAGTGAAGCATGTTGGTGGTAGTGTCATGGCGTGGGCATGTATGGCTGCCAATGGAACTGGTTCTCTTGTATTTATTGATGATGTGACTGCTGACAAAAGCAGCAGGATGAATTCTGAAGTGTTTCGGGCAATATTATCTGCTCACATTCAGCCAAATGCTGCAGAACTCATTGGACGGCGCTTCACAGTGCAGATGGACAATGACCCAAAGCATACTGCAAAAGCAACCAAAGAGTTTTTGAAGGGGCAGAAGTAGAATGTTATGCAATGGCCAAGTAATTCACCTGACCTGAATCCCATTGAGCATGCATTTCACTTGCTGAAGACAAAACTGAAGGGAAAATGCCCCAAGAACAAGCAGGAACTGAAGACAGTTGCAGTAGAAGCCTGGCAGAGCATCACCAGGGATGAAACCCAGCGTCTGCTGATGTCTATGCGTTCCAGACTTCAGGCTGTGATTGACTGCAAAGGATTTGCAACCAAGTATATGAAAGGGAAAGTTTGATTTATGATTATTATTCTGTCCCATTACCTTTGGTCCCTTAACAAGTGGGAGGCACATCTGCAAACTGCTGTAAGTCCTACACCGTTCACCTGAGTTGGATGTACATACCCTCAAATTAAAGCTGACAGTCTGCAGTTAAAGCACATTGTGTTTGTTTCATTCCAACTCCATTGTGGTGGTGTATAGAGCCAAAGCTGTTAGAATTGTGTCGATGTCCCAATATTTCTGGACCTGACTGTATATTTTACCCAACATATACAATACACATAATTTATATATTTTATCCAACACATATATATATATATATCTTCTACATTTACTGTATTTGTACTTTTCTGGAAGAATAAATGTAGGCAATATACAGAGATTAACCTGGCACAATTTGCATAATAATTTGAAGCCACATTTTCTGTTTGCATTCATTTGAACCGGTATCTCACGTAAAACATGATGCTTGTTCATCATTGCATGCAAATTTTCGAGAAGAGGAGGTTAATAATCCTGAACCTAGTGCAGATGGGGAGAGCAAGAGATAGTAAGGGTGCGGATAGCTGCTGGAGAGTCCGATGTGTTAGGAGAGGTACTACTGATTACGGTATGAGTAGACTTAGGTTGCTGCATATTGAGCTTTAAAAGTGTAGCTTTATGCAAAAAGCACAGCTATTAGTGTATGAAGTATATTATATTATATACTATGCCTTGTCAATGTGAAAAAATGAATAATTTGCATTTCAATGATGTAAAACAGGAATAGATCATTACTTATCCTGTCTATGCCGCACTATAACTTTACTGCAGGTCACGATTAGCTCCTCCATGCAGAAGCATTTCACCAATTCAAAAATTATTATTATTTTTAATACTGTTTAGTAACTGTCTGATTTTATCACTAGTATAACAAACACACCTATTTACTCCAATATCTGCCCCAACTCTTCTCCCCTATAATATTAAATGTTATGACTATGTCTGCATAATATAAAAAATGTTGTGACTATCATTGATGGGTTAATACAGTGGTTCCCAACCGCGGTCCACAAGTCCCCCTAACAGGCCAGATTTTAAGGATCACCTTGGAGAACAGCAGACTGAATCCTGCAATCACTGAGCAGCAAATCATGTCACCTGTGTTGTGCTTCAGATATCCGGTAAATCTGATCTGTTAGGGGTACTTGAGGACCGCGGTTGGGAACCACTGGGTTAATAGATGACTTTCATAATCTACATTTGTACTTCTTGCTAATTACTATTTTCTGATCATTAAGGATACTCTAAAAATAAAATGCGAGGGAAGGGAACAGAAGGGTTAAACATTAACCCCTTTTGAAACCCTCTGCACCTTCCCTTGCATTTTACCCCTTTAGTTTAGTTTTAAAATCCACTTTATTCCAGCACTGGGCTCCCTCTTCCCTGGATCAAACGTGACATGCTAATGTTTCCTATAAGCTGCAGCATATCACATGACTGCAGGGAAGCAGTCAATCCAATGGTTCTTAATGGCAAAGTGCCTAGAGAGCCATTAGAGAGAGCTGGTTCATGAAGATTCTGAAGTGAGTCTGAACCCCTGCACTTGGAATGCTGAATCAGCCCTCCGAACCTCTCTCAAGGGAGCACTGGAATAACAATGGGTGTTCACAATACAAAGCATGTCCCTTTAACAACGTCACTACATTATGACTCAAACCTACATGAAAAATGCATATTCCACATTTTCTTTTGCCAAAATACATACATTTACATTTACTTATGTTGAATACCATCACAAAGCACTAGTACTTTGATCACTGCCTTGACATGGTTTTGTCTATATTTCATAGAGAAAGAGTCGATTACATTTTTATCAAAAAACGCTGCAGTCTAATGTTTTTTTTTTAAAATAATTTATTTTATAAAAACAACAACAAAATGATCCGCCACTCAGAGATTAATAACTTTGTAACCAATCTGGGGGACCATTTTGTTGCTGTATAACGTAGACTGGGATCCAGTACTGGAGAACGAGGACATTACACGAGGTAGTGCAGGGATTTTGCCATTATATTTATATATATATATATATATATATTAGTTAATACCCTAAGGGCTCTATTACATTCTTCGCGCAAATGTTAACGTGTGCACAAAAATGCATTAACGCGAGGGGCAAAACCCTTTGCGCTGAACGTCGTATTACAATGTCCGCACAAAAAATGTGCGTTGACGTCTAACGCGGGTGGACCTGCGCGAACCCTTGGCGAGCATACTGTACTTTGCGCGTCCTATACTTAACATTGTGAGCGCAAATGCGTTTGTGCGCTGGTACGCGGATGGTATTACAATCTATGCGCAAATTTTAACGGAGGTTTGCATGCATAATTTTAACGTCTTTTAAAAGTTGGTGTTAATGACAAATCTGATCATCCTGGACGAAACCAAATACACCAGCCCAAAAAAAAAATACAGCAACGTATAGTTACACATTCTACACATACCCAAACAATAAAATGGAGAAGTTGTGCGTGTTTTTATTATTGCTGCAGCATATATACTCAGATTGATTTTGACAGGTGCAAAAACTTAACGGGAGACAATTGTGGTTATTAACTTTGTTTGGCTGAATCGCGTGAAAAAACAGTCCGCACACCGATTTCTGAACGCAGCGTTAATGCGCGCGCGTTTTTTTGCGCGTCTTTTTTGACGGATGAAAAAATGCGCTCGGATTGTAATACCAGCGTTAATTTCCGCGCGTTAATGTTTAACGCTTCGCGCACAAATTAACGCGCTGCGCGAGCGTTTTGCGCAAAGAATGTAATAGATCCCTAAATTGGCACGTGCTGTTTTACTAAGAAATGTCAAAATAATAAACAGTGATAACAAAAATACATTTATTTCACATGAAGTGTCTTCTGGTGAGATCAATTCTTTTAATTCTGAGAGGTATTCTTTCATCGGATAAGCATTTTTAAATAAAGCACATTGTGTTATTTGATTTTTGGGAGGATCCTGAAGCACACCTTGGAGGGAAATAAACTCACCAAAATGCAGATTGCCAGACTCTAATCAGCATTCAGGTTCCCAAAATAAAGACAATTATTTAAGACAGTCTATTAGTGAAAAGGGGTAAATTATCATGAGGGTTTTATTATATCAGAAACTAAATAGCCTCCTTAAGAACGAAGTGTATCTTGTAATCCTAGAGGTACTACTGTCACAGATAATAATCTTAATCACCGTGCTTTGTGTTGTGACTGCTTGTCACATCTTATTCAGAAACCTCAGATTTTTCAAAAAATCGCATGAAACGAAGGAAATTTGATGGTTTGTTATTAAATGTCAGAGGGCTATTCAGAAGTAAATTAATTTAAGAAATATACGCGCTGTATAATGAAAACTCTAAATTCCGCATTATTTCATTTTCATTTTATTTGGTGATCCAACTAGCAGCACTGAATTAAAAAAAAGTTGACTCTGGCAAAACGAGGGTAAAAAAACCTTAAACTCACAGAGCATTATTTGTAAATGTTTTTAAAGTCTGTTTATAATAATAAAGTTATATTACAGGCACGACCTTATTTCTTACTCTCCATTACTATATGTCACATGGACACGGTGCCACACCAGTAATTCTTATTCTTGGTAAAGAAGGTACCTGGCACTCCAGTCCAATGAGAAGACCACATTTAGCAACAATGGGTCAGCTGTATAGACCAGCCTTGAGGAAAGCAGAATAATAAGTATCTGTAGGGTTTTTTCTTTTTGGCTTCTCTTGGTTCCCTGAGCACCTATACTAAATAATAATACCTGAAGCATTCATCCCTAAAATTTGAGCAATCCCCTATTATACACTACATCCAGGGTTGCCATCAGGGGGTGGCAGCCCATGATATAGTCAGTGGCCCAGTGGCTCTAGGGGGCCATGATCAAACCCTGTGCAGTTTGTCTAAGCGGCACAGATATAAAGATATCAACAAATTTCCCGTTTGGCCGTGGCATCTAGGGCTGGTAAGAGCTCATTGACTCATCGCTGAGAGAGTGGTTAGTATGGTAAGCGCCAGGCTGAGGTGCAGAGCAATCGTTTTCCCACCAGGGAACACTTTTTATCCCCATAATGGAAGAGATTACTGAAATGGGTTGTTGATGGAACGGGAGCCCCGACTAATGCTTTAGCAAGGAGCCCCACAATTTCTGGTGGCAGCCCTGACCACATCAATTCTTGACAGGTCTCCGACTTTAAAGGGGACAGGGAGGTAAAATTATTTTTAAAGAGTTTGATTGTCACCAATTTATCGTCACGAACTCAAACTCAGCTGAAGGTACTTATTTTCTCACAATTATAGATTTCCTATCTGTTCAGAAGATCTGAGAGTCCGTTGCAAATGCTCTGTTGGGATTTTCAGTTCAGCTGCAGCTCTGGGGCCAGTGTTCTCCTGCTGTGAGAGTCAAACGTCACTCTCCAGGGAAACCCATCATGCGGCATGCGGCAGCACTGAGCGCAAAGGTGAAGCTCAGGGAGATTCCTTTACAAGGGTTTTTTGACAGCAAAAAAAACAAACTATCCATCTATCACCAGTATCGCTAACACAATATACAGGGGAACTTTCAAGTGAGCTGACACACCGATATTGTAACGCAGGGCTCAAAATTTCAAGTCCCAAACTACTAACCAGGCCATAAGAGTTACTCGCCACCAGTTGCTCCACCTAACCCCAACCCAGCCCTTAACTCTGCCCCTAAACACACCTCTTAAATTATCTTAAGAAATTACACCGTTAAAGGTTTTATTTAGGATAAAATTACAAAAATAACATTAATACCCAGATACATGTATACCCAGTCATCAGAGCCTAGTGTGAGCAGAGCGAGAAGGTAGGGAAGCTCCTCTCCACCCCCCTGCCAGTGGCAGAGATGAGCTGGGACAGGTTAGGCAGCTGAACCCTGCCACCCTGCAGCCTGGGGAAGAGGGGGCTGCACAGTGCCACTGCTGGAATACGCAGCACAAAATAATTTATTGTGCAGCCTGCGTGTGCAATTCCACTCGCCCTCACTTAATTTCCACTCGCCAAATGCGAGTAGGAGAGTGGAAATTTTGAGCCCTGTTGTAACGCATTAAGAAACATTTCATTAGCTGAGACTGCACCAGTTACTTAAGGCTGGCGTCAGACGAGCGTATTTGAAGAGTGGAAGGAACGTCCGTTAGAGTGGACGTTCCATCCACTCGACGCCCGTCTTAGCCACTTAGTGCGCTCAGCGCTGCAAGGCTCGATCCTCCTATAGAATACTACCTGTAACTGAGTACCTGTGCCAGAGATGACAAGAGCAGATGCATGATGCAGGATTAAGAACATTTTTTTCCCCAACAGTGTTCCTTTAAGAAACTGCAAATAAAACCCTATATGGAACTACCTAAAGCATCTCTACACAACTCAAGAAAACATGGTAGTGCACTATGCTACTCTGCAAATTGGTTCTGTTTGTCAATAAGAGGTATAATTGTATTTGTTTGGCAAATTGCTTGCAGAGTCCTATTGATTTTGTTGTATGTTGTCATTGGTACATCAAAAAAGAATGTTCTTGATTGGCATTGTTTCCCTTTTGCGAAAGATAGAAATGTTAATGATAAAAATAATTACATAAACCACAGGAATATTCCGACTGCGCAATCTCTGTAAATCTTCCAACAAAGGCTTTGCGACAAGCTGGCCATTCTCTTTTCTAACTCGAAATATGTTTCTATTTGAAGAAACCTTTCAAGAATCAAAGATTCAACAACAAGTTTCTTTGGCAACGGGGTTAAAGTTAGCTCAAAGTTAGCAGCTTAATTGACACATGGAATATCAAGATAAATAGCTGAGGAGTACTATAACCAGTAGCTGTCATAACATCTGTGCTTTACTTGCCACTCTTAAGTATTCTAGATTAAAATGCTCAAGGCATATCTGTGAGTACAGCAATCAGGCAAGAATCGGAACGCTGTGCTCAGGTAAATCATTGACATATAAAGACTTTTTTATGCAGCCCCCCTGGGTTTCTGTTGCTTAGGACTTTAAATCATGTTTCTGCTTCTAACGAAATAGGAAATCCCGAGCAGTAGTAATGTATTCAAGCTCATCCTTCTTTTAAGACATATTCATGTTTTTCCTGACTGACCATTAGAGCAATAGGACACTGCCCGAGGGTCCTGGCCTAGGAGGGGGCCCCCATGAGGGTCCCCTAAGACTTTGTGGCCCCTATTACATTCCTCGCGCATTTGGTTTTGTGTGCGCAAATGGGCATTTGCGCGAGGGGCAAGACCCTTCGCGCTGAACGTCGTATTACAACGTTCGTGCAAACGATGCGCGTTATCGTTTAACGCGGATGGACCTGCGTGAGCGTGATGAACTGTGCGCATCCTATACTTAACATTGTGAGCGCAAATTCGTTCGTGCACTGGTACGTGGATGGTATTACAATCGATGTGCATCTTTTTACGAACGACGTTTGGGCGCATAATTTTAACGTCTTTGAAAAGCTGGTGGTAACTGCAAATCGGAACGTTCTGGCCGACACGAAAAACACCAGCACGAAAAAAAAAATACAGCACAGTACAGTTACACATTCTACACATACCCAAACAAAAAAATTGTGCATTTGTGCGTGTTTTTTTTATTGCTGCAGCATGTATACTCAGATTTACTTTGACAGGCGCAAAAACTTAAGCGAGTCAATTAAGGTAAATTGATGTCAATTAAGGTTCTTAATTCTGATTTGGCTGAATACCGCAAAAAAACCCAGTCCGCACACTGATTGATGTGCGCTACGTTACTGCGTGCATATTACACTTCGTTTTGCTCATCGTTTTTACGAACGTTATTTTTTGATGGATGAGAAAATGCATTCGGATCGTAATACCACCGTTAATTTTCGTGCGATAACGCTGGTCGATGTGCGAAAAAATTTTTGCGATGCGCGAACAAAGTTGTGCAAAGAATGTATTAGGGGCCTGTGAGTTCTGCCCAAAACTGACAATGAGTTCTTTCATGTGGAACTGAGGCGGAGGGCCTCCTTGCATACCGGAACCTCACAATGAGGCGCCCCATGTCTTGTCAGTCCGCCCCTGTCCTTACCCAAGTAATCTCACTGGATACAATAGTTATGGATAAGGGCATTGACCAATAAAATGCCAGTCTGATTTTATGTCAGATTAGGTCTTATCAGACCTTCTCTCTAAAATAAAGGTGTTAATGGTTAGATATCAGACTGTGGCTTCTGTTCTTGGAATTTGCTTCTTGTGTTTCTCTTTTTTCCATCGGATACCCGATCACAGCGAGGGGTAATATAAAACCTATTGCAAAGAACAGCTATACTGAAAATTGTGATATTTAGTGTAATAGTATGAAATGAAGTTCCACCTGATTGATCCATACGTATGTTGCTGCCTTAAAGGGACACTACCACTTAGACAAACTGTAACTATATTACTTGTGCAGTACAAACACAATCACCTTATAAAACACATACTGCTGTTTGTTATCTTTGTTTGAAGTAATTGCATGTAAAAAGGAAAAATAAAGTCAGTTTCTTTTATCTCCTCTTTCCATTTCGTGCATTTTTCCCATGACAAAACATTTACCAAAATCTAATGATGAGTTTTACTTTGTGACTGTGCTTTATCCTATAAAGTATTCAACAGTTAATGAGGTGGAGGAGGATATGTTTAGATTTCCCCATAGTGTACCCATTTTAGCGTTAGATTCCGGGGCAGACGCTACTTCAGCACCTTGCCCCCAAACACATCACTGCCTTCAATGATACTCACGGTAGCGCTTCCATAGGACTCCATGGAGGGTTGTGCTGCCGGCCCAGGAGCCCTGCGGTAGCGCTTCCATAGGACTCCATGGAGGGTTGTGCTGCCGGCCCAGGAGTGCTGCGGAGTGATCGCTGAGGGAGACTGGATACTATTTGTTACCAATGTCACTCTGCTCGTGGCCAGTAGAAGCGGTGGATGGGGCCACCGTTTTCGCCGCGGGATGAGAGGGGAGTATTGGATTTATTGCGGGGGTTTAAGGGGGTGTTAAATAATTATTCAACAGCGGAATCAGTTAAAGGGATACTCTAGGCAACATGACCACCTAAGCTTTTTTAGGTGGTCATGATGCCCTGAGTATGCCCTTGTCTTTCCCCCCTCCCTCCGCTCAGCCGATCGGCTAAAACAGCTGAGAGACGTGGAGGACTTTACGCCGCCCCCCCAGCTGTCAGTCAGCAGAGCGGGATTCATATTTGCCGCTTCTGCCGACTATTGCCGAGTAGGAGTCGTCATCGCGATTTCAGCGCAATGACGTCTCCAACTCGCCGCCAGCATAGTCTGCGGCTGCGATTAGTATTGCGTGCATCCTCTTGCACGTAACACTAATCAAAGAAGAAGAGGAAGCCTGCTGATTGGCTGGCTTACGTGAGAGGCGCGCATGCGCGCTTCTCACGTAAACCATTAGCCAAGTTTAAAGATTTTCAGGACGGGAGTGGAAGAGGAGGGAGGTGAGTATATATATAAAAAAAAATAAACGCCGCTGGAAACAAGTGGTTTATAGGGTAAGTGTTACAGTAAAAAAAAAATATATATATATATACTCAATAACTAGGTAGGGTATATTTTAATGTAAAAAAAAGGGGTGATTTTTAGCCTAGAGTGTTCCTTTAACTTACCACCAGCTTTTAGGTGCTGCTAACATTTCTATTAGTGCTAGCACTTTGTAATACTTTGCGCTAGCAAGTTACAGTAAGCTCGCGGAAGCTAGCGCAATCACCTATGTACTAACAGATTTTTCAGGGGTTTAGCGTCAGGAATGTAATAAGGGTGACGTGTTAAAGTCACCTATCCTGGCTTTAACGCTTACTCACCCAAACGGTACAGTTAGCGTTCACAACGTAATTTAGCCCACGGTGGGGGGCAGTTTACAACAACAGCAAAAAAAAATCACAAAAAGGATGCACCCAGTGACACACATAGAGTAAAATATTTTCTTAACTAAACATACAAAAGAAAAACAAGGCACATGCAAGATATCAGCAACATAAAATAAACACAATTAAGACATCTCATTTTTTGGTCGTAGTGTCCCTTTAATGCAGTACACACTGTAATGTACACCAGTGGTTCCCAACTACGGTCTTCAAGTCCCCCTAACAGACCAGACTTGAAGGATCACCTTGGGGAAATGCAGGCTGAATCCTGCAATCACTGAGCAGCAAATCATATCACCTGTGCTGTGCTTCAGGTATCTGGAAAACCTGACCTGTTAGGGGTACGTGAGGACCAGGGTTGGAAACCACTGGTGTACAGGATTCAAGTCCAGTGTGAGAATTCTCCAAGATTTCTACCTAAACCCCAAGTAATCATTTATAACTTACCCTTAACCCTCAAAATCCTTACCCTGACCTACAAAAGCCTCACTAACTCAGCTCCCCACTACCTGTCCTCACTAATCACCAAATACACCCCAGCCCGCTCCCTAAGGTCAAACAGTGACCTGCGCCTAGCTTCTCCCCGCATCACCTCTTCCCATGATAGACTGCAGGATTTCTCACGCGCAGCCCCCACTCTCTGGAACGCTCTCCCTCGTACTGTCAGACTTTCCCCTAACTTCTCTTCCTTCAAACGCTCCCTTAAAACATTCCTATTTAGGGAAGCCTACCACCCAACTCACTGACGCAACCATCAATCACTCTCACCTTACAGTCCTCTCCTCCTGTTTCCAACCCCAACCCTCCCAGATTGTGAGTTCCTACGGGAATAGGGCCCTCATCTCCTCCTGTACTGTTTGTCAAATGTTGTTCAATGTATTGTAACCCTGTCTATACTGTGCTTATTGTACAGCGCTGCGGAATATGCTGGCGCTTTATAAATAAAGAAGAATAATAATAATAATAACCCCCAGTGATTATAATCAATAATAAAACTAAAGCTAGGCTATTTTTTAGGGAAACCTTCTGATAATTAACATAAATATTATCATCATTTATATAGTATCAAGAAAGGTGAAAGTATATAACCCAGGAAAAGAGGGACTACTGCAGTTCACAGCACTCTCCACCACATCGTGCTAATACAACAACTATAAGACAAAGAAGAACTGCAGTAAACAATACAACCTTTAAAAATGGTCGATATCTTTGGATTGACAGACAATTATTGGATGGGTAGCAGTGGCTAGAAATCTAAATGAACCATCATAGCATAACACTGTATGGAGATTTAATGAATATAAAAGCCAGCAAGAAAGCCACTCACAAAATTAGTGGCACACGTAACAAAAAGTGTGCACATAAGCATTTTAAAAACATTTTCGTCCGTATAATCACCGCTTATAATCACCAGTTATGTGCACACTTTTTGTGCACGGTAAACGCGTGAATTTTTGCGCGAAGCGTCAAACGTTAACGCGCGTAAATCAACGCTGGTATTACAATCCTCGTGCATTATTTCATCCGTCAAAAAATAACGTTGCGCGCAGAAATCAGCGTGCGGACTGTTTTTTTCACGTGATTCAGCTAATCAGAATTAAGAACCTTAATTGTCTCACGTTAAGTTTTTGCGCCTGTCAAAGTCAATCTGCGCATATATGCTGTATCAACAAAACACGAACAACTTCTCAAATTTATTGTATGTGTAAAATGTGTAACTATACTTTGCTGCGTATTTTTTTTTGGGCTGGTGTATTTGGGTTCTGCCAAGTTGATAGAATTTGCCATTAACACCAGCTTTTAGGGTAGGGTCAGACGAGCGTGATTTCTACGGACTGTACGTCCGTGCACATGGACGTACGTCAGTACGGAAGACACAGTAGTGGCCACAGAGTCCTTTATTCACTGATGTATATTTTGACGGATGTAGGCGGGAAAATAAAATAAAAAGAAAAACCATTTTGTCCGTGAAAAATGCTGGACGTATAAATGCAGTCCGTCTGACCACGTTCCATCACTCACACACAAAGCTATGCGGACGTTGCGGACGCAGCGCACTTTGTGCGGCCGTTCTAGGGGTTGTACGTTCTTGCCTGCCTTGCGTCCGTGGGCCGCGGTCGTTGTGCGTCCACAGTTCAGTGCGGACGTACTTCATGTGTCAGGCTCCAATGGGCTTCCTGTCATGCTATCACGGACGTACTTTTAGGCGCAATCACGGACGTGAACACTACGCTCGTCTGACCCCAGCCTTAGGAGTTGCTAAAATTATGCGCGCAAAGGCTGTGCGTTAAAAACTGCGCATAGATTGTAATACCATAATACCATCTGCGTACCAGCGCACAAACGCATTTGCGCTCACAATGTTAAGTATAGGACGCGCAAAGTACAGTAAGTTTGCGCAGGTTCACCCGCGGTAGACATATACGCGCGTTTGTTGCGCTGAGATTGTAATACAATGCTCAGCGCAAAGGGTGTTGCCCCTCGCGTTAATGCGTTTTTGCACACGCGTTACTGTTTGCGTGAAGAATGTAATAGGGCCCTAAGAGAGGAACGACCAGGCAATCCTTCAAGTCCAAACAATCAATGTTTATGTAGAGAAACATTGTTTCATCTGACTATACAACCTGTGTCAAGCCAAAGGCCAAAATGTTATTTCTCTAACCTAGTTCCCTTTTACATTTTTGGCTTTGCAAAGGAGCAGATTACTCCAGGGGCCAATTGAGCACCCGCTACTGAATTTGGTACAGTACACAGTGCATTTGGGGCTGTGCGCATTATTCACTTTTCATACTATCCAGTGTGAATGTCTCTTAGCTGGGCTTATGGGATGACAATATTGACCATACTTGTTTATTACAATGGAAATAAATGGATGCTTCAGAATATATTTTCTATTTATGGTCCCATTAAAAGGTCTCAAGCATGTACTGTATATTATACTAATCCACTCCATTTTCATTATAAAGTACTGGGGCAAATATTACATTTATAGCAATTGCTGTAGAAAAAAAACATTTTCTGCTCCATGTGGCATGGCTGTTGCACATTACATACTGCTCCCTCTGCAAGCTCAAAGGTTTATTTTTATTTTCAAGATGTAGCTTGCACTGTAAACTCTTTGTCCAGGAACACACAGGATGTTATTGTGTAGGTTAAGCTTCCATGTCAGAGCACGTTTACAGAGACAGCCTGCAGATCCTGCGGGATGCACTTTTCCTCCTAAGGCATCTGTAGAAGGCTGTCAAATGTGTCAGATCCCCAACGTGCCCACTGACCTCAATTTATGTGATTTTAGCCTGCTTTAGTGCAGGTGTGTTTCAAAAGCACGTCAGTGGTAGACCATGGTCATTAAAGTGAGCATAGATTTATGGAAGACGAAGTGCAAATGCATAGAATGTAAACACAATGTATAGAAGAGATATTAAGAATGAAAATCTATTAAGTACAAAAATTGTGAATTATAGGAAGAAAGTCTTACAGTTTCATATGACAACTGTGGTGAAACAGAGCCATTAGGAGAGTACTATGCACAGCTAGGTTGCTTAATCTGTGATATTAAAGGAACACTCCACTCAAAAATCACCCCCCCCGTTTTTTTATCCTAATCTATCCCTATTCCCTTAATAAAATTTTTTTTTTTTTTGTGTAACTGTAATACTTACCCTAAAATCCACTTGTTTCCAGCGGCGTCTTTTTTTATATATATATATATACTCACCTCCCTCCTCTTCCGCTCCCGTCCTTCTTGCTTCTTCTTGCCTTCTGGTTTATGTGAGAAGCGCGCATGTGCGCCTCTCACGTAAGCCAGCCAATCGGCAGGCTTCCTCCCGGCTCCCTCTGAGGATTAGTGTTGCGCGCAAGAGGATGCGCGCAACACTAACCCTCAGCCGCTGCCGCCAGCTACTGTGGCGAGTTGGAGACGTCATCGCTCTGAAAGCGCGATGACGTCTCCTACTCGGCAAAAGTCGGCAGAAGCGGGAAATATGATTCCCGCTCTGCTGACTGACAGCTGGGAGGGCGGAGTAAACTCCTCCGCCTCTCTCAGCTGTTTTCAGCTTTTTCTGCTGAACTGCTGAGTGGAGGGAGGGGAGACAGAGGGCGGCATACTCCGGGCATCATGACCACCTAAAATAGCTTAGGTGGTCATGTTGCCTAGAGTATCCCTTTAATCTGTTATTACGGCATGATTAACATGGAGTGATAAAAGTAATATCAAGTAATAGTCCTCATATACCAATAAAATTGTTTTGCACTCACTCAAAATTACATTTTAAAGTAAAGTAATGAGCATGGTGGGCTGCGTGTTGTTACATGTTCATCTATATCAGTGTTTCTCAAACCTGTCCATAACAGGTCAGGTTTTCCAGATATCTGGAGGACAGCACAGGTGATATGATTTGCTGCTCAGTGATAGCAGGATTCAGTCTGCATTTCCCCAAGGTGATCTGCAAAATCTGGCCAGGTTGGGGGTCCCGAGGAGAAACACTGATCTATATGAAGTGCATTGCTTTAATTAAAACCTTTACATTGACAGCACAGACATTAAAATCTGAATATTACAGAGAGGTACATTCTTTCCCAGTATCACAAAATGCTTATGTCGTGGCTCATCATCTCCTGCCGTTTGAGGGAGAATAATCATCCCATATATTCACAGACCAGTCTCTATTTCAAATGACGCTCGTCAAGCCCAAAACGAGTTGAGCTCATTTGACAGGGAATCACTTACTTTATATGTATCAGCAATTTTCATGACTCGTACAATTTAAAATAGAAAGTTATCCCCAGTCAATGTTTTGTTGTCCCTCACAACTGTGCGGCATGCCGCAGGGGTAAGCTCTGAGTAAAGATAGACATCCCCTAGACCAGCCTCACTCAATCAGTGTGCCTAATTGGTTGTGCAAAGATGGATAAGTCAAGGTGGCGACGTCAGCTCTGAGAGCCAATTGCACTCCACCCATGGAGCAAAACATGGTAGCATCACTCACGGAATCGCGGTGTGTAGTATTTGCAATATCTCATGAAGGAATTAGATATTGCATTGATCTTAAGACTCTTTTGCTATTTATCCACTGGTGGGATATTGCTGCAAGAGTGCATCTGCTCGCTATGAATGCAACGTATAATAGGACAGAAATTAATCAATTGGATCTGCCATTACAACTCTATAGCTCAAACTGAAAGTTGCCTTCAAGAAAAAGTTGGCATAGCAATCTGGAGTCCTATCAGAGTCGTTGATGTTTACTTATTGGGAAAGACAAAAAAAGCCAGTGCATAGAAGACAGATTGTGATGGTGCCCAGCAGCCAATTATGACAGGTGGGCTTTAAATTCCATTTCATGATGCAAGGTTGTAAAGGATCTCCCTTTACCACGCTTACGAACCAATGCTTACAAAGGATGCCAGGTGACCCTCAATTGTACCTCCAAGAATCATGCAAGACTGATTTTGGGTGTAAAGCAGAAATAGGAATGGTTCTTTTGACAATTGCAAGTACGTTTATATCTTCTCAGTGATAGATAAGACAAACAACGACCAATAAAAAACTAACAGTTCAAATTAACAGTAACCAATCCATACATGTGCATGTAGACCATCTCCCTTCTCAGGTAAACAGTGTGTAATTAGAGCCACAGGTCTGGACGTTGGTCATCTCTGAAAGAAACATGCCTCCCCCGGGCATGCCTCCCCCGGGACAACAACGCGGGTTTTGATAGTAGTCCCATGGTCGGGGGGAGGAGCAACTGTGGCATAAAGTATATTTTTCTCTGGTGCGGGGGATGATGGGAAAGTGTCCTATAATAGTTCCAGAACCCTGGCTACATTACAGCCATACCTACGCCCTCCCAGTTGCTCAGTCCCCACACTTCTCCAATCTCTCTAGGGGCCCCCCAAACTACAGTGCTACTGCAGTCCTAGATTTGTTACGAAGATAAATGTAGGTAAAGGGATCTGATTGCTGGTCATAGGGCCAGACACATTCGACCTTGCATAGTAAGTCAGGAACGAATCATCGTTGTTCAGAAATAAAGGTCTATTCACCAAGCACCAAAACCTTCACTTTGCCGACAATACGGTGCACTTCAGTGATTTCATGAACAGAAGAACCATTACAAGGGACAATTTCACTTCCTCCAAAGACCGCCGAAGATCACTGAACTGAACCATATTTCACCGTCAATTTGCTGATATTTGGCAAATTGACAGTTTAGTGAATAGATCAACTGCCCCGAAATTGCAGCGACGGTGAAATTCACCTTTCTGTGCAATTTGGCGAGTTCGGTGCTTAGTGAATAACCTCTATAGTTTATTTAAGCTCCTGAGTTAGGAAGTGAATGTCAATGTTTATGTTTAAGATGAAATAGCTATTGCACATGAAGAGGAAATACAGACTTCAGCTTTGCTCTATTTCTCTGCCGCTGGAGGCCATAAATCTCAAGGAGAAGCCAATTCACTTCTCTAGAGATAAACATTGAGAGGTGTGTTAGGCCGCATTATATTTCATCCTTAAATCCTTTAGTTCATTGGGGAAAATGGGTTTGCAACAGAAGAGATATAAATCTGTCACTGGAGAGAACAGATAGCAGCAGGAAAAATGGAGTGGGCTTATACACCGGGTCCTTTTATTCTTTGGTATTAGATGTCATTAATTGCCATACATCACACAGAATTCATTTGACACAACGCTAGCTGATACCAACTTAACACATTTTGTTTAGAGATTCTAAAAGATAGTGTGCGTAATCAATTATTCTTACTTTATACAGGAAATTATAATAAAATACAATAAAACATATCAATGTTATCTCTAGAGAATCTTCTTTTTCGCATCTACTCTAAATTTAAAAGCAAATTTCACAAAAACAGTTTCTAGTAGGTGCATGGTTTTCCTGAAAGCTATTTAAAAATGTAAATTCAAAATCAAATCTTAGTCAATCCATCAAATCATAGTAAGAAAACACCACCTCTTACACAACATAAAAACACTGTCACTAATTACAAAGGTAAAAGAGTACAATCAATTTGTGTGATCCACATGAGGGGCCGTGCCAAATTTATAACAAACATAGGAGCCGTGGGCAAGCATTGTAATTATAGGTCAAGTCGAGGGGAAATGCATGGAGATGCAGTTACTCCACTATTTTTGTATAGGGAACGGAGTTCCATTGGTCCCATACAGTGGTGTTGCAACCGGGGGGTGCCCACGTTAATCCCAGCCAGCAATATACCCCCAGCCAGGGCTTTTTTTTCCTGCTGGTACGTGCCAGGACTCAGTACTGGCACCTACCAGCAGGGCCAATTCTCCTCTGAAAGGATGTGGAGGACGTCTGTAGCCCATCATTGAAGTTCCATGGATCAGCGCCAGCCTGGCGCCGATCTCGGAATTCTCCTTCTGCTACACCTACCCCACCCACTGCCATCATCACAAATGGGTGTGATGATGTCAGAAGTGGGACACAGTACACATTGCTGTGAGTTTTATTGCTGAGGAGCTCTGTGATACACACTGCAGATTACTGTTAGTTTGGCGAGTTTGGTGGGAATAGTTTGAGGGGGGTGGCATCATTTCCTCCTTGGAACCAGGCAACACAATAATGTTGTGGCCTGACCCTGGCTCTGTTCATTGGCTGCACACTGGTGTCCGCCCACTATTCATTAGCAGCATACGAGCGTACGCCATCTTTTAATTGTCTGCTTGCTGCCAGGCACTTAATGATGCTTCGTGCTGAGTACTCTCACCTTTTTTCGTAGAAAAAGAAGCACTGGCTCTGGCCAGGCCCTGACTGGTAGCCCGATAGCTGAGACGACAGTTTGGCAGGCGGCCCTCAAGGGACAAGACAGCCTAAGGCCTCGTGCTACTCAAGGGCTCGCCATCTGCCTTCATGCCAGCACAGCACAAGGCAGCATCCTGGCTGGCTGGCCAGCCGCACTCTCGATGAGCAATGCGGTCTGTGCTCCGATGGCACACGAACCGCATTCGCACTGAGCTCCGCTGCTCAGTGAGTCCATGGAGCCTGGTGCAGTTGGATGACATTTCAGAGGGCAGGGCCTGGGCTTACTGTTAGAGTGAGACCAGCATGAGAGGATCAGGGCTTCGCCCACCAAGACCACATCCCTTCACTTCACTCCTCTACCAACTGGACCAATGATTTGGCCACCTCCTGCACAAAAGGAAAGCAGAGAGGGGGCATTAATTCATTATAAATATAATTTAAAGGGGTTATTCATATTTATTGATTTATAAAGCTTTTTACCAGGAAGGATACATTGAGATTTCTCTCGTTTTCAAGTATGTCCTCGGCAATAAACTTGCCACTGAATTGCACCGAACTGTGAATTTCACCGTACGATGCAATTTTATGGCAGTTCATCTATTCAGAAAGCTGTCAATTCATCAAATACTGGTGAATTAACAGTGAAATATGATGAAGTTATCACTTTGGATATGCGTCTTCTCCTCATGGGGAATGTCAGCAGCACAGCAGCAGAAATGTCTGCCCTGCCATGCCCTCTTCTCACAGCCTCCGCACATTACATGACTTGGTATGCTCACTTTTCCTTTCCGGCATACCTTACGCATTGTTTTCTGGCACATCCTCAACCAACACGCTCATATTATGAGCTTATTTCGACCACAACTATTAAGCATAAGCAGTACATATCAAAAATTGTTAATGTTTATTCCTAAAACAGCAATGCGCTCTTTGTAATGTGTTACTATTGTGAATTGACAAAATTTCTATTGAATTGAGGTACTCCCAAAATGAAGTCAGATGAATAAATCTGTTTTCAGGATTTCATTATTTTTCAATTGTATTTGGTGGGAATAGCTGCTGAATAAACATAAAGCGAATGTCACAAAAATACTGATTTTGTTTTCAATCAGTAGCTTCCTGCATCAATAGGAAACAGAGAGGTGAAATATAAATTCTTACGGATGTATTTTATTCAAGGAGAATGGGACAGGAAACAAACCATGTAAAAAAAAATATTGAGAGATCTAGGAGTGTCTGCTCGGTAGTGAAATTTTGTTCTCCTTTGGGACCAATTACCATCATTGTTGTGTTGGTTGTGCTACTGTGACATGATAGAAAATTATAGAATTGTTTATATTTCCCGCAGTTGGAAATGAATTATTATCCAGTAGACATTCCATTTAATGACACATTAGTGGAAAAACATCATTTTTCTGTGTTTTATAATGAAGTAAGTGATAATGGTTTAAGAAATGTGATTTGTATACGTGCCAGGCCCATGGAAACCACATTTTCCTTGATAGAAACATTCACCCCTGCTTTGCTCACGCAGTTTGCCATTGCAGTTAAGCGTATCCTCTATTGTATCAAAATTTTGGTCACTGAAATGTAACACTTTGTGAACTAAGGAAATGTGAATCGGCATGTTCATGGAACAAGAAAAGGAGTATACTGGGTGATAGGGCATCACCCCCCAAAATCTAAGCTGCGAAAATATATGTCCCCTTCATTCACAACAAACAGCTGAACATGTGAACTCCCCGTTTTAATCCATTCTGTCCATAAAAAAAAGAGTAAAAGGAATGACCATATTCACACGGTATTGGTTTAGTAGCGTTGAAGATCTAGGCATGTGAACTCATTATTCATTCATTTGCATCAATTTGCACACTCCCTGCAAATGCACATCGAGTATACATTCCTCTACATAATACATAGAAGCTCGTGTTTTACTAATTCAGCAAAAGAGAATCCCAGGCCAAAAACGCATTAAAAATTGATTGCATTTAAGACTTCTGTTGCGCTCGGAATATTGGATAACTCTCACGTGACGAAAATGTATTCTTTTCTGAAGGCAATTTTCTTGATCTATTTCCCTATTTGTTAGTTGCATTGCTCTACATAATATTACAAAACAATGCCATCCAAGTAATCAGCTCCCTGTGACAAGGGTGTTTGATTTCTCTGTACCCTACGCTTAATATCTGTAAAAATGTCCAAGTCAAAGACGAAGCAATCTCGAGCAATTACCTCAGATACCCAAACTATCTCCTGTCACTCAAGCAAAAGGGATGAGGTTTTCGCAATCAGAACAGCATCCGGCAGAGACCGAGCCCAGCGTGTGTTTTCAATTATATTTAGATTAGCTTCACGCTTCTAATTGTTTTTATTTTCATGTAATGCTATTATGTCAGTGCACGCAGTCTTCCCCCCTCAGTCAGCATTATCAATTACACACACAACCCTCCTGGAAAGTGAATGGGTGCAGGTGGTGTTGGGTACAATACCCAAAAACAAAGCATCAATCTTTTTTTGAAATGCTATTGATCCAAATAAGTTCCTCCCTCCTATCTATTCCATTTTTGAAGGCCAGGAACAAAGTTGTCGGTGTTATTATTGTTTAGTATGGTTTCTTCGGCTCCTTGTGGGCGAATGGTCATCAATGGGCAACTCATGAAGGCCAGTAACAACTCGGGTGGAGGGCCCTTGAGTTGCCCCTGATGCCAGCACGCTAGAAGTATTTAGCTTGGGTTAGCAGTTAGAGCGGGAAGATGACTGGGCGGGGCCAAGGGAGCAGTTAAAAGGCGCATGCGCAATGGCTCTGAGCGCCTTTTTTCATGCGGTTACCTGGAGAGCAGCATCCCCACCCTTCCTCCCTTTAATTATAGGGATTAGTCTGGGTGGTTTTTTGGGTGATTGTGGTTTGTTAGGTATTCCCCTTTGTCAAAGCGGAGGTTGGTAGGCAGTGCTGAGGAAAGGGTTCTTGGTAGGATGTGTAATTTGCTGATTAGAAGTGAGATGGGAACGGAGTTAAGTTGGGTTAGGTTTGGGAAGGTACAGGTGAGATGGAGAGACCTCATCAGCACTGTCTTCAATTTTATTGTTCATATGTTATATTTTTTTAAATATATGGAGGATATTGTAAACTGTGGCCTATAATAAATATTATTCCACAGAACAAAGTTGTCCTTGTTATTATTGTTTAGTATGGTTTCTTTGGCTCCTTTCGGGGCGAATGGTCGTCTCAGTGGGCAACTCAATATAGTTCTACTATACAGCTCCTAAAATCCCAGCGCTTCCTCTGCTACATTGCATTATGCTTGCCAAGCAGACTTCTTTAGAGTAGGGGGTCACCAACCTTGGGCCTCCAGATGTTTTGGAACTACTTTTCCCATGAGGCTCTGCCAACCTAACGAGCAGTTGAGAATCAAAGGAAATGCTGAAAATTGCTGAACGCCCGGCTTAAAGCAATGATTTTCACTCTTTTCATTTTGCAGACAATAACAAGTGATAAGGATAAGGAACAAAGAACTGTCAAAGCATACCAGCACTTTTTAAAGCATCTATTTTATCTTTTAACATACTCATCTTAAGGTGTTAAGAATTTATTTAAAGTTCTATCCAGTAATCTCGCTTTCATTCCTTTTGTTCTGTTATACCTACATTGTGTCACTGTCTTGTTACTCACACACCTCATTCTGCCCTTGCGCCGCAATTTCCCGTGGCATGCCTAAGGACCATTCGCAGGATGCCACAGCACAGTGGTTAAAAAAAAAAATCACTGATCTAGCGTATATTTCCATCTCTTCCCTATTGCAGAGGCTAAATGAACAATGATAGAAAGATGTGTTTTTTTTGTCGAAAAGGTCAAAAAACTCACATCACAAAAATAAAAATGTCATGAGCAAATTAAGAAACCCGATGAGGACATAGGCTTGGTGAAAATTAATAATCCTGCACATTTTTATTATCTTCTGAAAGATCCACAACCAGTGTGTTGCTATAAGGCATATCAACATTAAATCAGTCAGTGCCCCAAAAGAAAAAAAAAATATACAGTATAGTAAAGGCTTAAATAAATCATGATTCTGGGGCTTGAGAGGAGTCTGATTTTGCATAGTCTCTAGGATTGTCTGGGACGAGGGACGTCATGATGAAAAATCACTGACATATATTAATATATTCTACATAGGTATTTAGATATAAAATATAGATGCTGAGCTCTTGTTGTAACACTCATGGTGCTTTGCCAACAACAGTCATAATCCTCTTTTAGGTCATCTTCGTATATATGCTGCCTGGCCAAAACAAAGTCACCACCTACCATACAAGCCTGTTATGGTCTGGAAACAGCAACGTTATGTGCCCAAAAAATGAAGTCAGATGACTACCTGAATGTACTGAATGAGCATTGTTTTTCCATCAACGGATATTTTTTCTTGCCTGATGGTACGGGCATTTTCCAAGATGACAATGCGAGGATTTGTTAAACTCAGATTGTGCAAGAGTGGTTCAGGAAGCATGAGACACCATTTTCACACATGGATTGGCCACCACAGAGACCAGGCCTTTACCTCATAAAGAATATTTGGGATGTGCTGGAGAAGACTTTTAAGCAGCGGTCCTACTCTCCAATCCTCAACACAAGATCTTACTGCGAAATTAATGCAACTCTGGACAGAAATAAATTTATGCAATATCGCAACAGTTATCAATATGATGCCGCAGAGAATGCGCGCCATAATCAAAGCCCAAGACGGTCCAATAAAAGAGTTTTTTTAACCTGGCAGTATACGCTCACAGGCCACTTTATTAGGTACACCTGTTCAATTGCTTGTTAACACAAATTGCTAATCATCCAATCACATGGCAGCAACTCAATGCATTTAGGCATCTAGAAATGGTGAAGACAACTTCTTGAAGTTCAAACCGAGCATTAGAATGGGGAATAAAGGGGATTTAAGTGACTTTGAATGTGGCATGGTTGTTGTTGCCAGACGGTCTGGTCTGAGTATTTCAAAAACTGCAGATCTACTGGGATTTCCACACACAACCCTCTCTAGGGTTTACAGAGAATGGTCCGAAAAAGAGAAAATATCCAGTGAGCGGCAGTTGTGTGGATAAAAATGCTTTGTTGATGTCAGAGGAGAATGGGCAGACTGGTGTGAGATGATAGAACGGCAGTAATGCAAATAACCATTTGTTACAACCAAGGTATGCAGAATATCATCTCTGAACGCACAACACATTGAACCTTGAAGCAGATGGGCTACAGCAGCAGCAGACCTCACCAGGTGCCACTCCTGTCAGCTAAAAACCAGGAAACCGAGGCTACAATTCGCACAGGCTCACCAAAATTGATCAATAATAGATTGGAAAAACATTGTCTGGTATGAGGAGTCTCAATTTCAGCTGCGACATTCAGTTGGTAGGGTCCGAATTTGGCATAAACATCATGAAAGCATGGATCCATCCTACCTTGTAGCAACAATTCAGGCTGGTGGTGATTGTGTAATGGTGTGGGGGATACTTTCTTGGCACACTTTGGGCCCCTTAATACCAATTGAGCATCATTTAAATGCCACATCCGGAGTATTGCTGACCATGTCCATCCCTTTATGACCAGTGTACCGATCTTCTGATGGCTACTTCCAGCAGCATAATGCACCATGTCACAAAGTTCAAATCATCTCAAACTGGCTTCTTGAACATGACAATGAGTTCGCTGTGCTCCAATGGTCTCCACAGTCCCCAGATCTCAATCCAATAGAGCACCTTTGGGATGTGATGGAACAGGAGATTCGCATCATGGATGGGCAGCCGACAAATCTGCAGCAACTGCGTGATGCCATCATGTCAATATGGAGCAAAATCTCTGAGGAATGTTTCCAACACTTTATTGAATCTATGCCACGAAGAATTAAGTCAGTTCAGAAGACAAAAGGAGGTCCAGCCCGGTGCTAGTAAGGGGTACCTAATAAAGTGGCCGGTGAATATATATACTTGGGTATTTATTTACCTAACTAATTCTCCATTATCACTAGGAATGATTAGTGATCCAGATCTTGGCTTTCAATAATGACATCACAAGAAACAGGAAGTGGAATGGATTATTTGATTGCCTTTTGTGTTAAAACTACACAATGCACAAAAAGTTTATTTTCTTGATAGCCATATTAACAGAGAATTTAGTAGGACAATTTTGATTCTACTCTTGCATAAATATGAGATCCCAACTGTGACATGCACAGACTTGGGTTTTTTAGGTTAGGCCTAGGATTTCAAACTATATTTCCCCCCTGGAAACCTGTGCTACCTCAAATACCTCCCCCATCACTCATCTTGACTAAATGAGACAAATGATTAGGTTTTCTACAATGAGACATAAATGCAAAACACGTCACATAACAGTCAATTTAAAGGACACGTGTTCACAGCGCTCCTCTTGATTTCCCTAGAGGTGGGAGTCTTAACTACCATTAAACTCCAACGAATGACTGCCTGGGATCAGCATGCACGGTGCTCTGAAGCTGAATGGGTTACAGAAAGACAAAGCCTACCACAACTCACCCAGGCTGTGTCTGAAATTGATTGAAGCGATTCTTCATGGAACTGCGCTTCTGCTTTTAGAGACCCATTGAAACGCATCAGCCAGTGGGATAAGAACAGCAGTGCATGCTTGTTATTTCAGTGCGTAGTGGTGTTCAGCAGACACAGCTGGTGTCATTCAAATAGGGACCACCACAGAGGCATGCGGCATCACAGAAAATATTGTGTTCAGTGATGGACTGTGCTGATAGTTGGTAAAATATTTCATTACGCTACGGCTCAAGAGATAGATAACAATCTTATCCTGAATCAAATGTTCTTCATAAATCTATGAGCACATATTGCAAGGGTGGCATTAATGTCAGTCTCTTCTTTGCAGGAAATTAGCTTTTTCTATCATTTTATCACTTTTTATGAATAATCCCATCCTACTACCTGTATCGTGTGTGGGTGTGTGAATACATGTCTACCTGTCGTCTGTTCACCTACGGGCCTGTCACCGTGTGTCCGTGTCCAAGAATCTGTTCATTTGTCCATATATATATATATGTGTTTGTGTGTGTCTGATTCTGTCTGTGTAGACAGTTGAATGTCTGTCCACCTGTCTGTGTTTTTTAAATCTGTCTGCCTGTGTATCTCTTCACCTGTTTATAAGCTTGTCTGTGCATACATGTGTCTGTAGTCTGTGGATCTGTTCTCTTGTCTATCAGGCTGTCTGTGTGTCTGTTCATCATTCTGTTCCCTTTCCCATAACTTGCCTGCGAGCCTGTTTGTATGTCAGTTTTATTGCGTTTTCTCCTGCCTGTATATCTATTTACCTGTCAGTCTGTCTCTGTTCGCTTGTCTACTTGTCTGTTGGTCTGTGTTTGTATCCTGGATACGTATCAGTCTGTATATTTGTTATACTGTGTATCTGTTCATAAGCTGCAAGTATATTCATCCTGTATTTCTAGCTGATGTTTACCTGTGTGCTTGTTCGTCGGCCAAACATCGGTGTTTATCTTATTTTAAGCATCTTTTTACCCTTTTTTTTTTACAAAGCTTCTGTTTCCTTTGTACTGCGTTTCCATTTAGAGCTTGAAAGTAATAAAAGGGATGTCACCACAAATAAGTCTTCCTGCACCCATACACCATTTCTAGTGCTTACAGACAGTGACGTTAAAATAAATCCAGGGGAGAAAAGTATACACGCAACCAATAGCCGCTTGGTCTTATCCGTCAGCCTGTCAATCCACTATTGTTCCATGCACTTTATTCCCAATGGGAATTCACCACACCAGTCATGACAGACTGAAAACGATTCAGGGTCACAATCCCCACTCAAACTTTAGCACTACATTAATCTGTGCCGGAGGGGTCTTTTGAATCCCCATCCTATTAAAACTACCTTCAAAGCTTCTCTACTTATTTCATTCAATGGACATACAGAATCCACGCGCTCTGGGTATTAAAGGTTGCGTCAAGCACAGAGATCTTTGTTTAGTTTTGGCATTGTACACAGGGAGTATTAATATTAAATTACCCAAATAATAGCTTCCCAGCAGCGCTAATAACATACAAGAATTTCTAAAATATTGCTCGGCTACACTTGTGCTTGACTTAGATCTCCAGTACAATGGAGACGTGGCCACCCTGCTACCGTCCAATGTGTTTAAAGGAAATGTATTGTGTTGTAGCAGCTCTTCTAAACATGCGCTTGTTCTCAAAAAACGACTGACTACAAAATATATTTAATATGTCTAATTGTTATTATATCTATTTCGATTTTTTTTTGCCAAGTTTTCCTTTTGAGATGCAAAACAAGAGATTATTAATTATTTATACATTCGAAACGTCTACAGAAAAGTAAATATGTTTAATGCAATTAAAAAAACACAGAGGGAAGATCCTGCATAAATATCACACTTTCCAACACTGTTCTATAAATCTACACAATATTCAAGGTTTTTGGTTTCTTTTTTACTGTATTGCGCTTCGATTCTTCTATGCATGAAGAACATCTGGTTGTCATCCACCTGTCTTTATGACCAGATGAAGGTCATACCATAATATATTATTATTTTACTTTTTCCATTCTTTTATTCTTCCATTTTTTTGCTACGTGCTGGTAGACTTTATATGTAACACCTAGATATTCAATTGTTTAAGGTAATAGTAGTCTATGCCTCTAATATTAGGCTTAGCATTTATTATTAAAAAATGTAATTTCTACCCGGAAAAAAATGAGGACTGGGACCATGCCTGAGGAGAAGGATCCATAGAAAGTAGACCCTGAAGGAGTTCGAAACTAGTAGTCAGTTGATTATTTGTTTTATAACATATTACTATTATATGCGCAAGCCCTAAAATATCAGTTTATCATGCACATTGGATGTCACTCATTTATGATAGGGATACATTGGACACTCAGTAAAGATTTGATAATTTAATGAAATGTTGCCAGTCTTGATGCTCTATTAAATTATTGACCTTTACTGGTGTCTCTGGATCCTGTTATTTTGTAGAATATATACACAGGGTAATTCAAAGAGAATCGAAACGTTACCGCACGTTCGGTTACTTTTCGTTCTCTTCAATTTGGTTGGTTTTGCCGATCCCATTTCGGCGACCCTGCGGTGTATTCAGCGAGCAACACAGGGCTGGCGAAGTGCAGGGAAAAGCCGCCAAAAACCTGCCGACAACTCACCGCAAAACTCGGCGAATGCACGCCGAAAACCCGCAAAAATATCTGGATTAACCCGCCGAAAACGCTGGAAAAACCCGAGCAGGAGCCGATCACAGCTGCCGGAAAAAGCCGACACCGCAGACGAATGCAGTGAATAAATTAGAAAAACAGTTTGCTTGAATGTTTGAAAAGTGAAACGCTGTTTGCAAAGAAACTACTGAGCGAAACTGTCTGAAATTTACATATGAGGTCCAATGAATGATAATAAAAAGGGCTGTTACAGAAAAAATAAGTAAAGTTTAAAAAAAATAATGAAAATCAGAATTTTTTAAAGAAAAAAAACCTGAAAAATGCTTAAAATATCCTAAAAAAATCTATAAAGAGACTCTTTACTGCAGAACATTATAATGAACGATTTATTACATATTGAATTAAAATGGGAATATTTTTAACATTGAAGCCTATGGGATTCGCCTGAATAAACCTGCCGAATTAAACCACCGAATGGCAGGGCATTTCGGGAACCTTTCACTGCTGGTTTGTGTTCTCTGAATAGACAAAGCATTGCTTCTCTATGGGGTTTCACTGCCCTCGAACAGGCACCGTATGTGCAGGCAATTCGCCAGGATTTGGTGAATTGCCTGCTCTCTGGATAGCCGAGTGGCCAAGAAAGGTAACCGAACGCTGATTTTCAGCATTCGGTTACCTCTCTCCAGCAATGCGGATCTTTTTGAATAACCCCGACAGTACTTCAAGATTGGCCCCTTGTGGTTACAGTCTCCACACAGACCCAAGGTGCATTTAGGTGAAGTGGTGAAGTACGCTTTGTTTGACAGTATGCAGAGTCTTGTTTTGTCTAATCTGACACCTATCATCATAGCTTTAAACCAGTGGTTCCGAACCGCGGTCCTCGGGTCCGCCCAACAGGCCAGGTTTTCCAGATATCTGGAGCACAGCACCTGTGATATGATTTGCTGCTCAGTGGATTCAATCTGCATTTCTGCAAGGTAATCGTTAAAACTTGGCCTGTTAGGGGGACTTGAGACCGCGTTTGGGAACCACTGCTCTAAACTATAAAGTTGTTTCCTGACAATCATACTCTGTTGTGTCACTAGATTTTGGAATTTTTATGAGCAAATTATTATTTCTTAAAACAAAGTTGTGCCAGGCCTCATAAGCCGTTCAACACTGGAATGCTGTACACAAATGAATAATTGTAGGGTGTCTTTTCTGTGTTGCAGAAGATTAAGGAGGACATGAAATTTTAAAGCTGTTAAAACAATGGATGGTTCAATTCCCCAGTCACGTTACCAGCCATGGATTAATTGGGATTTGCTAAAAGTTACATGGATGAACAACTTCCCCTCGCAGTCTTGTTAAAGCCAACACTTAGTAATTGATTAAATTCAGGGTCGTATCAGCAGGACATGTGCATCCATTTCTTCCTGGACAGAAGCATCTGCTGGTGCACTGCCCTACAAGCTGCTCTGATCCGGAGCCTCTCGTCTTGTCATTATCCTGCTGAAAGACTCAGATGGTTTTGTTTTCTTGGTTCGGTGACACTGCGAGGTGATGCTCTCCCTCCCATCTGTGTAAGACAAGGAGTCTTATTCTATTTTGAAGAAAGAGGGCGATTGCTTGCCGAATTGTCAAATACGGCATCTGCTTAACATGTCACGTGTCAGACGAATGAACGACATCTGTTGGTCATGATTGGGTTAACGACATTGTGACCGCAGGGTATGGCAATCATGGAACTGCCACTCATCAGCAGTAATAATAATAAATGATCATATTAGGCACCACCATAGGGTGTTTCTCAATGTAGAATTGAATACATGTCTACAAAAAAGCAAAAATAAGCCTAAAAATAATCTTAAGTAAACCTTGAACTCTAGGCATAAAACATTGGAAGGATAGTAAGAAAACCAGGGTAGGGGTTTAGCAGGAGTAATAATGGACCCCAGCTTTGAGTAGACTAGAGTGACCTTTAAGCAGCAAACAAGGCTGAAACCGAATACCATTTAATGAAACTTTTAGATAATCTAAAAAAAAATGAATAAAAGATAGCCTCAATTTTAATATCTTGCAATTACCATGAATGATTAGGTTTTGCAGGAATAAAGAAGGCTCGCCCAGACTAGGAAGTGGCTCAGGCATTCTGGTCTAGAAAACGCGAACGCAACCTTCATTCTAGGACCCTGCGAATCACAAATATTCCCACGAATCGAATACACTGTTAAGGTTCAAATTCAAATCAAATCTCAAATCGAATCGAATCGGTGCTTGTCTTATTTATTCTCTCCCACACAGATTATAAATAAATATCAACAGCCTCCTCGCCCCCCCACCCGAGTTTGGAGAGATGAACAAAGAGTGCAAGCTCTGCGGGCTAATGGCACAGGTATATATTGGCCCCCAGTTCACAGATATATATTGGCTCCCAGTTCACACATATATATTGGCCCCAGCTCACACATATATATTGGCCCCCAGCTCACACAAATATATTGGCCCCCAGCTCACCAATATTGCCCCCCTGCATTCTCTCCCCTCTGCCAAGCTCTCCTTCGGGTACTGTTCAGTGTCATCCTTCGAGCCGACACCGGAAAAGGGCTGTTGCCCGGTCGCTCGTTGGAAACCACGCAGCGCACATGCCGCGGTCTCGCAAGATCCCGGAGTTCACGAGATCTCGTGAACTCCGCGATCTCACGAGATCGCGGCTAGTGGATCCCGACGAGCGGCCGGGCTACAGCACTTTTCTGGCGGCCGCTCGAAGGATGACACTGAACAGTACCCAAAGGAGAGCCTGGCAGAGGGGAGAGAACGCACTGCCAGATGGAAACCAGTCGGCAAGCCAGCCCAGCGCTGGCTTCCGGTATCGGTGGCATCTGAGGCATGCTGCGATTCGAACATTTTTCGAGTCGATCTGCAAAGTCGAATTCGAATCGAGTACGACCAGCGATTCGTTTTCTAATCGAATTTCGAAGCTTTGCAGGTCCCTACTTAATTCCTAAAAAGAATGGTTCATATCAAATTATGAGAGAGGTGTAATGCAAATCTGTATGCAGGGTGCTAGTAACAGGGCACCCGCATAAAGAGACGTTGATATGGCACAATATAAAGTGGTTTGCCATGTTATGCCAGCTTCTTTGTGTAAATATGTCCTCCACCAGGCAGCATGTTCTCTAAAGTCATGAATCAGAGCATGATTGTCCTTGAAAGCTTTCATCATGTGGTAGTCTTAGAATCGGAAGGTTATATGAAGATGAAAATCAATACAGGACTCTGCACATGAAATTACTAAAATGAGAGCAGCTGTAGGAGACAACAACAGTATATTACTTTAGAGAGGACGGCACACAGCGACCTTACAAATCTCCTCCAGGGTCCATAGCATGAGCAGATATCATGTGTGTTAAGATTAACACTAACCATACCTTGATTCTGGCATTGTGCAAAAAGTAATCAACTACTGATTTATTTTAGATCTATCAAATCTAACATTATTCTTCCGGTTACCCTGTAGAATATACAACCTGGGTTTAAGCAAACTTTATTGAAATGGCATTGATCCATGTGAACTGGTACAGAGGACGAGTGGATGAAATAACTGTAAGAGTCATATATATACAGTATATACTGCTGGATCCAGACAATTTGAAAGTGCACCTGTAATGCCCAGGACTCAGGAGCAGGTATGCAGTGATATCCCCTCAGGGGATGGATATCAAAATACGTTTCAAAATAATAGCTCATCCCTTAATGAGGTATTGCAGTTTATACTCTCCAGCGACAGGCACAGTCATCTTTCACCCTGTCACGTGGACGAAGCTAATTGGTGGCTGTCACGCAGCAATGTGCGACTGGCCCTCAGCGGTGACGTCGAGGCACTGACTTCTTTGATGTTTGTGACGTGTGATGGCCTTCATACCCATTTTCTAGCAGAAGATACCTAGATCTTCCTCTCCTTTGCATCTAACCTCTTCTTCCACCTCCTTCAATTTCCTCACACTTCCTGTAGATAATCACTGCTATAACTGAAATACTGTATTTCTCAGCCTACGTTTATCAACTCCATATTTCTGCACCCATTGTTTTTTGCTCTTCTTTCCATCTCGAAAGGTCATATTCGACTCTACTTTATGATATGTGAAACACATACTATCTGTATTCATTCCTCCAACTGCTGCTCCCATATCTTCAATATTTAGCAGATCTCCAAGCTCACCACTTGGTCTGGTAGAAGCTCTACAGACACTCTCTCAACGATACTTACCGCAACCACAACCTTCTGAGTATTCCACAACATCAGAAGAATTAAATCACTGAAAAGGTGGTGGAGGCTTCCATCACACTGCCCAAGGTATTCCCCCGCCCCCCTAAAAAACACCCCACTGGCTCTTAATTAACCAAAGCCCCATTTTTAAAACCCTCTGACTGCATTCAAATCCTGCCTCTGCTCTCCAGAACCTAAAACATATCTGCAAGAGCAGTACCAATGACAACCTTTGAAACTCTTCACACTTTCTGATTTGGTATATAGGCACCAGGCACATATAGGAGGGGCACATTATTAAGAAGATCATCACCTTGACAGTGATTCCTCCTCTATGGTGACTGAAAACACATTATGTTCACAAAAATGTTGGGCCACACCAAAGTAACCATAAAATAAAGCTTTATTCACTGCCCAAGGGTGGCTAAAATTGCGACGTTTTGGCTCTAGGCATGACTAAGGCCTAGATCCGAAACGTTGCAATTTTAGAACCCCTTGGGCGGTGAATAAAGATTTATTTTATGGTTACTTTGGTGTGGCCCATCGTTTTTGTGAAAGTCAGATATGGGACGGTGGACCCCTTGGTGGAGCACCCAGAGGATTACCAAACAACATGTTTGCTCCCACTGTGGCAGCCACGCTTTTGCCTCTGGACTGGGAAAACATATGATGTATATAAAAAAGTATTTTTCAGTTAAATCTAAGTGCATAAACCTGTGTATCCCAACCAAGACCCCAGGGAGCACAAACCAAACAAACAGGCCTGGCTTACAAGATATTGTAGTACAGCACATGTGATATCATTTGCTACTCAATAATTACAGTATTCCGTCCACATTTCCTCAAGGTAATCCTTAAAATCTGTTAGTGCTCCCCAAGGACAGGTTGGAAACCACTACTAGTACAGACATTATCCTTCTGTTATAGTAAACAAATTGGTGAGGGTCAATTTAGTAAATTTTCCACACTGGACATAAAACATTAACTATACCTATATAATTTTAATATTTATTCCGTATAGATTATCTAGTGACAAAGTACTTGCAATAATATTCACACTTACAGGGTTATTCAGAGAGAGGTGAAAACCAGGAGAATTGGCAGGAGAAGAGAACAATCTAGACCAAATAGCCGATTTCGACATTGAGATAAATGGGAGAATGTTTCTGGTTTGGCAATTTTGACCTAAAATTTTCACTTCTCTCTCCAGTCATTCTCCTGGTTTTCACCTCTCTCTGAAAAACCCTGACAGTTTCTGTATAAAACCACAAGCATCAATGCTTTGTAATAATAATGACGTATCTTATGTTAAATGATCTGCTGCAAGTAAAAGCAGTTTGACCTAATAACGATGATATGCTCTACAGTCAGGTAAATGGTCTGTGCTAAAAGGTGTCTAATGACAGGGATCTGATAAATGGGAATTATCAATGCTTTTAAAATATATGATAGATTTACATAATTCACTATTGTACAAAACTGATTTGTCAGGACCCATCAGCTCTTTCTTTCACGTTTATATATTTTTTAATACTATACAGTGACCCAAATCCCTTGTTTTATGTTTAAAACAAATCATTTATTCAGAAAATGGCACATTAACGTGTAAGTAATCCCCCACAAAAAATAAAATACTAACAGGGTTATTCAGAGAGCACGGAGATGTCACTGACATAGCGGTGCTCTCCTGTTCGCGAAACTTCGGCGAGTTCGATTCGCCGACCCTGCGGTGAATTCAGCATTCACCGCAGAGTCCGCGAAATGCGGCGAATTGATCGACTGAATATATCGAAAAAAAACGCCAAATCGATCCAAAAAAGTGCTGCAAAACCAAAGAATCTATCCAATAAACTGTCAAATCTATCTGAAAAACCTCCGAAAAAACGCTGAATTGATCCAAAAACTCTGTCAATTGCATCCAACGATCTGCCGCAAAACTGCTGAATCAGTCCAGAAAAAGCTGACAACCCGCCAAACAGACTGCTGACCAGCCGCTGGAAAAAGCCGACAAGTGCCGAACAAGGTAACAAAAAACAAAATACATGCAACTTTTAAAAGGTGTTTTCCAGAAAAACTACTGCAGGAAAATGTCTGGAAATAATAATATACAAGGTCCTATGAATAATAATAAAAAGGTCTGTTACAGAACCCCCCCCCCCCTAACATTTTAAAAATAAATCTGGGAAAAAAATTTGCAGAAAAAAATCCCTAAAAATGCCTGAAAAATCCTAAGAAATGTAATGAAGAGATTTTTTTTGCTGCAAATGAAAAGAATAAACATTTGAATAAATATTTAATAAAGACAGGGAATTTATTTTAACGTTGAAACCTATGGGATTCGCCTGATTAAGCCACCTGTCGAATGAAACTACTGAAAATCAGGGCATTTCACTGACATTTCGGTGCTGTTCGGTGTTCTCTGAATAGATTAACCATTACTTCTCTATGGGGAGTTCACAGCCACCGAAGATCACCATACTTTTGCTGACAATTCGCCAATATTTCATGAATTGCCTGCTTTTTTGAATAGCTGATTGGCCACAAAATTGCACCGTACGGGGAAATTCACAGTTTGGTGCAATTCTGGGGTCAATTCGGTGCTCTCTGAATAACCCTGTAAGAGACAGATTCCAAGTCAGGTGTAGACTAGACCAAAATTGTTGTAAACCTAGCAGAGGAATTGAAGTCTGTAGAGCTGGTAAGTTTACAATAGCTCTG
The DNA here is from genome assembly GCA_009667805.1 of Leptobrachium leishanense. NCBI lineage: Eukaryota > Metazoa > Chordata > Amphibia > Anura > Megophryidae > Leptobrachium > Leptobrachium leishanense. The sequence continues at coordinate 64,166,709 of CM019071.1, read as the reverse complement.
GTTAGGTTTTCACCTCACTTGGAATCTAGCCCAAAATATGATTATTTAAAAATAAACAATATTAACTTTATGCCCTTTTACAAAACAGGAGCATAATTCAGGAAAACATTCAGGGGGAAATTTTCACGGACTTGCGCTTACCCGAGACAAAATAAAGTTGATGATTTGGAGGTTGCAGTGCAATTATTATGAAAATATCCTTACAAAAAGACATACAGGGTAATTCAAAGAGATTCGAAAAGTCACTGCACGTTCGGTGACTTTTCGTTCTCTTCAATTCGGTTTGTTTTGCCGATCCCATTTCGGTGACCCTGCGGTGTATTCAGCAAGCAGGGAAAAGCTGCCGCAAACCCGCCGAAAACTAACCGCAAAACCCAGCGAATGCACGCCGAAAACCCACAAAAACATCTAGATTAACCTGCCGAAAATCATGGAAAAACCCGAGCAGGAACCGATCGCGGCCTCCGGAAAAGCCGACACCGCAGAAGAGGCAGTGAATAAATTAGAAAAACAGTTTGCTTGAATGATTGAAAACTGAAACACTGTTTGCAAAGAAACTACTGAGCGAAAATGTCTGAAATTTACATATGAGATCCAGGGAATGATAATAAAGAGGGCTGTTACAGAAAAAAGAAGTAAACTTAAAAAAAAAATCGGACTTTTAAATAAAATAAAATAAATCAAGAAAAATGCCTAAAATATCCTAAAAAATCTATAAATAAAGAGACTCTTTACTGCAGAATTTTATAATGAACGGTTTATTAGATATTGAATTAAAACGGGAATATTTTTAACATTGAAGCCTATGGGATTCTCCTTAATAAACCTGTCGAATGAAACCACTGAATGGCAGGGCATTTCGGCAACTTTTCACTGCTGGTTTGTGTTTTCTGAATAGACAAAGCAGTGCTTTTTTCATGGGGATTTCACTGCCCCGGAACAGGCACCGTATGTTCTGGCAATTCGCCATGATTTGGCGAATTGCCTGCTCTCTGGATAGCCGAATGGTCAAGAAAGGTAACCGAACGCTGATTTTCAGCGTTCGGTCACCTTTCTCAAGCAATTCGGATCTCTTTGAATTACCCTGATAGCCATCACCTTCATGACTGAAAGGAAATTATGAGAGACTAATAAAGTGCCATGTAGTGTCTTCGTGCCTCATTTCCAGATGTTTATGTAAGTTATACTTTTAACAAAAATTTTAAAAAGTTATATCATCTGTAATCAAGAAGTAAATACAAGAGACTAATTACCATCAACCGGATCAATGGATTGAGAGAAAAAAAAGGGACTAATTAAATAAAATAGGAATTGTAGTTGATAAAGCAACAGAAATGTGTTAAACCATAAAAATTATAAATAAAATAAAACATTATTCCACTCTGAAATCCTTCCAGTGCCATTAATGTGAATACTATCGTAACTTCAACAGTATGGGTAGATATTATACCTTCATGAAGAGTGGTCTATAGTAGTTCTAGAGTAGGCATGTGCCGTGGATTACGAATTATATCATTTCGGTCGTACAAGTTAAGTGTTTTCTTGGGAACTAAGCCCACACTCCCTTTCCGTTCTTGCTCGGCATACCAGAAGGTAGGATGAGGTTCTCTATCCTGACTGATCACAGCGCAGTTGGGCTCACGTGGGAACCGTGAAGATACATGGGGCTGAACTGTGAAGTAAACCCACGCAGGTGACACATTTCCACAAGAAGACTTGTTAGAATATCAACAAGTATTTCCCAGTAGGAAGCTCACGCAGAGTCCTCAGAGAATGGCAAACTAATTCATTTATTATTCTATTTACAGGCTATATATTTTATATATATATATATATATATATATATTATACACACACAGAGAACTTAATATTCTAGGTCCTGAAGGAAGCTCCTGGTTGGAACTGAAATGTCGATTTTGCAGAGTGCCGTCACGCCTATATGCTCTCTCTCCCCATATATTATTCAGAGCTCTATACAATTACCGTAAGCAAATAAAAAAACGGTGATTAATAGGGACATATTAAACATATTGGGTAAGAAACAGAAGGTACTTTAAGATGTATACCTTAAATCTATACAGTTATTTATGGTCATTTGTTTCACATTTCAGGAAAGTCACGATGTAAAGTACCTTTTACTTTGAGTATTCAATCTACAAGCTTTATATTGGTCGTAGATTTATAAATACGATGATGTGTTCTGCATAGACCGAGTGCAATGAAGTGTAATGTACTGGGATGCCATCTCTACTCTACCCCTGTATATTCCACTGATTGACTTAGGGATACTTACCGTAGATACTCAAGTATAGCGCGACCCGAATATAACGTGATGTATTGAGATTTATTATGGAAATGAGAGAATACTCAAGACTTTGAATATGTAAAAGAAAAAAAAAGAATACTCAAGACTCAAATATAACGCGAAGAGCAAAATTTTACTGTACCGGTAAACAATTAAAATCCTTCCAGGTTCTCTTAACAGTCAGGCTCCCCCTCAGGCCAGGGTGTTAAGCTCTACAATGATTGCAGTTGTTACTAAGTATGAAGTCGCCGGCCACCTGTCTTCTTTACTAGCGATTAGATCGCCGGCGGAGGCGATCGAGGTGAATGAGTGGCTTAAACCGAGAGTGATGGATCCCGCCTATCCGGAATCCGGGAGTTCCTGAAGTGTTTGCAAGCATCAGGGAGCCTGCATTCACTTCAGAGAGACTACGGAACTTCTGGGAGACTTGGGATCCAAAGCAAGGCTTATTTTATTTTATTACACGCGATGCAGATGTCTCGAATATAACGCGACCCCTCCAATTTTAAGGTAAAATTTTGTCACCAAAATCTAGCAGTATACTCGAGTATCTACAGCAACTGATTCTCATGAAATGGTAAAACAAAATTTGGGAGGACATGGAGATAAACAGCACAGTGAAACGCGTCAGTTGGTCTCTGGGGTCCTCGCTCAGGTCTCAAGCATGTTTTAGGTGACTAAGGTAGCCTAAACTATGTGAATATCTCCTTGAACCCACTCAAAAGGGTCGTTGATAACGGAAACACCACTGACATCTCCTCCATATGAGGGATACTGCAACCCTTGACAATTGCTTTGGTCTTAGATGGGCCTAGAGAGTGGTGTAGCTGATGTTCTTGCAGTAATAGTGAAGATAGAAGGTCTGTACCATCACTTCAACATTTATTGATGCAGGATCAACCAACATTTTACATTACTCATTTGCCGTGCAGAAAACAAAAATGCATAAATAACCGTAGGAGACGACACCTCTTCAAGGAATATCCACTCAGATCTTTGGGTATACCAAACAACACTCCGACCAGAGTCGTAATTTCCAGTCTCAGTGATAGCTTTGCAGAAGGTATCTGCCAGTTGAGTGATTACTTTGGTTTCATGCTATTCAGCAGTCTCAGACACCCTCTGAAAGCTAAGATAAGGGTTTCCTTAAATTAACTGTCTCATTACAAATCAATTTCCAATAGTAAAACCAAAGGAATAGAAGGAAACTGCAGACAAGAAACTTGCGTCATCCATCAACGTCTGACCACTGAGTAACGTTCAATACAGTGGCCATTCAAAAAGCAGTGAGAAGCCGATTAAGGTCAAACGGACAGCACTACCTTTAATGCGGCGCCATTTATCAAGGACAATTAAAAGATACAGTTTCCAAATGTCCGCAACTGCCGAGTGATTCACTCATAAATCAGAGGGGCGGTGAGAGAACTGCAACGGAACTCCAAATTTAAAGACACACATTAACTCCAGCACCACAGCAACCTTCAGAGATCTGCTAATACAGCGGATTCACTGTCAGCAGGGAATCCATCCATTGTACCAATATAAACCAACCGAAACAACCAGGCGAGTTCAGGTGAACCAACACATTGAAAATTTACCTGAAGTATAAATGGGAAAAAAAATAGTAAAACTTGAGATTTTCTTCCAGGAAAGCAACAACTCTGAACATAAGGTGGGAATACTAGGAATGTTATACCAATCATTAAAGAGCTGTCTGAAGTATATGTCCCTGCTTGAATAGAGGTGATCGAATAATGATTATCATTAAGTCCTAGAAAGTTAGGGTTTCCACGAAGACCACCATCACTGGTATTAGGAACCTTTTGCATACCCACATGCCATAATGTTACACAATGTCTTACTAACCCTTTCACCCCCAAAAACTGTGTATACTCGATTCGCCATCAAAATACAATCAAAAAAGAAATTTGGATTATAAACCCCATCTGCATAACTTGTTAGTGCAAGTTCGGTGTGCTCCCTCCCTAAAGGGAAGCAAAATTCTCTATGAAATCTCCCTCCTGTCACCCTGTATTTCTGTAAAGAAAGTACAAGTAGCGGCCCTCACCCTCGCTGCGATAAAAAGATCAACAAACTTTACTGCTGCATTACAACAGCCAGGGAGAGAACAGGACACAGGAAGAGCTCTGGGGTTACTCACTACTGCACAGGGAATGGTGATTATAATGCTGAAAATTTCTGTACAGTACAGGTACAAGGTGATACTGTAATTTCCATATACAGACATTATGCCAAATACAGATATTATTTTTCTATTCTATTAGTATTTTCTAGAAGCTGCATTGCTAATAATCTTAATTATGGTCACTGCATAACCCAATAAGCAGAATATCTGACCATTTTGATGCTGTATCTTTATCACATTCACTGCATTTGAAGTAAAGGACATTTCTGCCTGTGTGGTAATAACACGGCCCTATTAGAAATTGTGCAAGATAAGGGACACCATCTAGAATTTCCAAACCTCAATCCTAGTAATAGTTCTGTAAAGGCTAAATGAATACCGTAGATACTCGAGTATAGCGCGATCCGAATATAACGCGATTGATAGAGATTTATTATGGAAATGAGAGAATACTCAAGACTCGAATATAATGCGAGGAGCAAAATTATACTGTACCGGTAAACAATTTAAATCCTTCCAGGTTCTCTTAACACAGTCAGGCTCCCCCTCAGGCCAGGGTGCTCTACTCTAGAATGATTGCAGTTGTTACTGCAAGTATGAAGCCGCCGGCCACCCATCTTTACTAGCGATTAGATGGCCGGCGGAGGCGAGTGAGGTGAATGATTGGCTAAAACTGAGCGTGCCCTCTGGCCGTGATGGATCCCACCTCTCCCGAATCCGGGAGTTCCTGAAGTGTTTGCAAGCATCAGGGAGCCTGCATTCACTTCAGCGAGACTACGGAACTTCTGGGAGACTTGGGATCCAGAGCAAGGCAATTTTTTTTTTCACGCGATGCAGATGTCTCGAATATAACACGACCCCTTCAATTTTAAGGTAAATTTTTGTCACCAAAATCTAGTGGTATACTCGAGTATCTACAGTATATTATAAATAACATTTACATTATTTTAATCATATATTTCAGAATTGGAATCTTGATGCAACATTGTTATTTTTCCCTACATATACACTATATTGCCAAAAGTATTCGCTCACCTGCCTTGACTCGCATATGGATGGGTGAGCGAATACTTTTGGCAATATAGTGTATGTGATAACATGTATTTGTAAAATGGAATGCACAGTTATAATGATATTTGTTTTCAACGCAACGTGTCTGTTAATGAAAGGGTTAACGGACTTATAGTCCTACGACAATGACATATGTGCTAGCATGGAAACCATACATACTCAATAGAATAGAGAATGGAATTGGTACTTCAAGAAGGAACATAAAGGTTTAGGACAGATTTTACACTTCCTTCGCATGGTGATGTAAACACATATTTAAAACCACGAATAAAAAGAACACAGCTTCAGTGGCACTTCAGTTACATAAATGAAGTAAAAATATACTTAAAATTTGGAAAGTTCTGCCAAATTTATTAACATAGGAACACTTTCTTAAGTGCCATAAACTCTGAAATGTATAATGTAGTAGAGACACTTTGAATGAATATTAATGGTGCACAATATGTAATCCACTTCCTTCCCTTTCATTTAACCGCTTCACTACCAATATGGAGTGTACTCATTCTTCAAAAGCACCTGCTGGTACCCCAAGATGAAGTAAACTCGAGCTAGCCTGATTATGAAGAAATGCAAAGCAATTTGTTTATTGCAAACTAAATTTGTTTGCAAATGCGCTCCTCAAAAAAGGACAGTTCCTGTGCTGAAATTCATATAAAAAACTATTATTCTACTACTGGACGCTTGCACGGATATAGATTATATATATATATAAAAACAATTTGAATGGATGCACTCCAGGGCTTAATTAATCATCCATTTGGATTGTTAATGTATATATATATATTGGATTTTTGCACCCAGGCAGTGAATTTAACCAACATTGATGGCAAAGAGAGTGCTGGTTCAAATTTGATGGAGATATATATATATATATATTCTCACATACGAACGGAGGGATGCACTTCAGGTCTTAGAAAATATAAAATCAAAAAAGTTTAATGAGTAAGCATTAAAAATATTCCTGTGAACTTGCCCGACATTTCGGCCCACTCAGAGCCTTTATCCTTGATCCTTGATAAAGGCTCTGATTGGGCCGAAACGTCGGGCAAGTTCCCAGGAATATTTTTAATGCTTACTCAATAAACTTCTTTGATTTTATATTTTCTAAGACCTCAAGGGCATCCCTTCGTTTGTATGTGCTATCTATCTTCCATGGGATATTTGCACTGAGGCTGTTGCGTTATTTGGCTGGCTGCTTTGGGCAATTTATTGGAATATATACACCCTTCCCTGTGTTGAAATCATTTGAAAAGTTTGCACGTCCTTCACGGAAACATAGAGCCGAAGTTGTGATGTAAATGTAGTAGCACTTATTGGCCAGTAGAGAGAGCCCTTTCTAAATAAAATGACTTACACAGTACAACTACAGTGAACATATACAATGGGACACACAAGATATACACACTCTGTATATCTGTTGTGTGAGTAATGGAAAGTCATCTTCCATAAGACCACTGTGTCCTGCCAGTGCTTTTATGGAAAATCATATAGTAGTTAAGGGATTAACACTTTACCAAAGATAGGGATTTCATTTATTTATTTAAAACCCAAGAATCTAAGTTTACCACTACAGTTTATTAAAAATAAATAAAGGAAACCCAAGTGGCTACATTCCAATGTACCTGGGCCAGGGTTGCATCTAACCCAATATATGTGAAGCATAGGAGACCTGTCACTGCTGCTCCATCACAAGCAAACCTATTGAATTCTAGTTCAAACATTTATCTCAGTTAAATTGTTTTGTAAAGAAAGAACCTGATGTCATATGAGTTATATGCCAATGCTGGCAGACAGGCTCATTGCTCTCTTTGTGATTTCAGAGGACGGAGTGAAGGCAGACAGGCTCATAACGCTACGAAAGAAAATTCTTGTAACTTTAACCCTGACCTTACAAGCGTTTTAAAGATTTCAGAATACATTTCGGACATTTAGCCAATTGGTGAAACGTTCAACCCTTCGTTTACTCGTACTGTGCAGCTGTCTTCTTATGCCAAGGACAAGGTTTAAATGCCATGTGGAATTACCGACTTGTAGTTCTAGATCTATACCTCTTGTATCTTAATAAAGCGAAGAAAAGAAACATAAGGTTTCGACTGGGCATTCCTTCAAACTGATGTGCATTTCAGAATAATATCTGGCTTCCTGCTGTAAAGAAAGAAAAAAGGTCATCATAACCTGTAACATTTCAAATGTTCGGCAAAGGACAATTTATAATGGGAATAGACGGGCATGTGGCCAGTAATATTAGAGCTTTTTCAGTAACTACTTCGCTTTTTTCATTCTCTGAATAATAATTGCTACCTCCAAAATTAATTGAAGAGGTATGGAATAATTTGGAGGCTCAAAACTACAATGACCTTGTAGAAAGGTATATTCGGATGAGTTGGTTATTAAGAGTAGCTTATATTTTCACATTGGTTTCAACTGATTTTAAAGTTTAACATCTACAGTGTACACGCGGCAGTTTGATCGGTGATGTCAAACCTTGATGACAGCAAATCGTCATTATTTTAAAGAAAATGAGAAAATCTGAACCTGGGGTATCTGTTACTACAGACCATCAAATTCAAACATTCAATCATTTACAGAGTTCAATAGTTACCTTCTAGTGCAGCAAGCAAGTCAGCAAACGCAGCCCTTCAGTTGTTTTCCCATAAGGCTCTGCCAGCCACCTCTTTGAATAGCTGAGCATCATCGAAGGTATCATGGTATAGTCCCAAAACCTCTGGGGGACCAAGGTTGTTGATGCCTCCCCTAGTACCACCAAAAACTGTCAGAGTTATTCAAAGAGAATCGAAAAGTCACTGTACGTTCGGTGACTTTTCGTTCGCTTCAATTCGGCGCGATTTGGCAATCCTATTTCGGCAACCCTGCGTTGTATTCAGCAAGCACCACAGGGTCCCCGAAGTGCAAGGAAAACCCGCCGCAAACTTACCGCCAACCCACCGAACACTCACTAAAACCCGCGAAACATCTGGATTAACCCCACCAAACACGCCAGAGAAACTCGAGCAGCTGCCGATTACAGCGCAGAGCAGCCGCTGGAAAAACCCGACTCCGCAGACGAATGGAGTGAAAAAAAACCAGTACGCTTGAATGTTTGAAAAGTGAAACGCTGTTTGCAAAGTACCTACAGAACGAAAATGTCTGAAAATTACATATAAGGTCCAATGAATGATAATAAAAGGAGCTGTCACAGAAAAAAAAGAAAAAACGATTAAAAAAACCCGACAAAAATATTTTTGCTAAAAAATACCGAAAAATACCTGAAAGATCCTAAAAAATCTATACATAAAGAGACTTTTTACTGCAGAATATTATAATCAACGGTTTATTAGATATTGTATTAAAACGGGAATACTTTTAACATTGAAGCCTATGGGGTTTGCCTGAATAAATCAGTCGAACGAAACCACCGAACAGCAGGGCAATTCGGCAACTTTTCACTACTGGTTTTTGTTCTCTGAATAGACGAAGCATTGCTTCTCTATGGGGATTTCACTGCCCTCGAACAGGCAACTAACAGGCACCGTATGTGCAGGCAATTCGCCAACATTTGAAAAATTCTCCCATTTATCCAAATCGGTTATTTGGTCTAGATTGTTCTCGTCTCCTGACAGTTCCCCAGAGTTTCACCTTTTAGTGAATAGGCTTACAGGGCTATTCAAAGAGAGGTGAAAACCTTGAGAATTGGCAGGAGAATGAACAATCTAGACCAAATAGCCAATTTGGAAAGTGAGATAAATGGGAGAATTTTTCTGGTTTGACAATTTTGACCTAGAATTTTCAATTCGCCAGTCATTCTCAAGGTTTTCACCTCTCTCTGAATAGCCCTGCTAATAGTAGTGTACAGGGATTTAGCTTGACCAGGCAGAATGCCTTTACACTAACAATTGGCTATTTGAATGTGTGTAGAACATGGTTCTAGTGGAATGGTTCTAAACCGTGTACCGAGTCATACGTCATACTATCCAAGTACTAATGCCATTTTATAGAGGGTCTTTATTAGTTGGATAAGCACATGACCTCTGTTAGACTGGAGATATCTCAGCAAAATTAAATAAGTATTTTAGCACTTTCATATTCTACAGTGCAATAGAAACCTAATGGTCTCTGGAAAGAGTCTATAGATAATGAAGGTATTTTTAATCCCTTCACTGCCAAGTGATTAAAAAAAAAAACACTTCCAGGAACCAGTGTTTTTTGGAAAATCATTTTTAACCCCTTAAGGACCGCTGACGTACCATGTACGTCCTGCCCACGGGTCTCCCTTAGACCCGCGGACGTACAGTTGTGTTCAAAATTATTCAACCCCCACTGAAATTGAGTGTTTTGGCCAGTTTGACATTGATTTTGATCATTCAGTCATCTTGCTTACAATTAAATCAAAGAGGCACGTGTAGGTCAGACAAATATAACATTTATAATGAAATAACCACAAATGTCTTTTCTGTGCTCACATCATTATCAAATTTATTCAACCCCCAAGTGACATTCAATCTTAGTACTTAGTACAACATCCTTTTACAGTTATAACGGCTTTTAAACGTGAAGCATAGCTTGACACAAGTGTCTTGCAGCGATCTACGGGTATCTTCGCCCATTCGTCATGGGCAAAAGCCTCCAGTTCAGTCACATTCTTAGGCTTGCGCACTGCAACTGCTTTCTTTAAGTCCCACCAGAGGTTCTCAATCGGATTTAAGTCAGGTGACTGCGATGGCCACTCCAAAATGTTCCAGCCTTTAATCTGCAACCATGCTCTAGTGGATTTAGAGGTATGCTTGGGATCATTGTCCTGTTGAAAGGTCCAACGTCTCCCAAGCCTCAGGTTTGTGACGGACTGCATCACATTGTCATCCAATATCTCCTGGTACTGAAGAGAATTCATGGTACCTTGCACACGCTGAAACTTCCCTGTACCTGCAGAAGCAAAACAGCCCCAAAGCATGATTGACCCCCCGCCATGCTTCACAGTAGGCAAGGTGTTCTTTTCTTCATAGGCCTTGTTCTTCCTCCTCCAAACATAGCGATGATCCATGGGCCCAAACAGTTCTAATTTTGTTTCATCAGTCCACAGAACACTATCCCAAAACGTCTGTGGTTTGTCCACATGACTTTTGGCATACTGCAGTCGACTCTTCTTATTCTTTGGAGACAGCAAGGGGGTGCACCTGGGAGTTCTGGCATGGAGGCCTTCATTACGCAGTGTGCGCCGTACTGTCTGAGCTGAAACTTCAGTACCCACATCTGACAAATCTTTTCTCAGTTCCTCAGTAGTCACACGGGGACTTTTCTCCACTCTACGCTTCAGGTAGCGCACAGCAGTCGAAGTCAGCATCTTCTTTCTGCCACGACCAGGTAGCGTTTCAACAGTGCCCTTTGCCTTGAGTTTGCGAATGATGCTTCCTATGGTCTCTCTTGGTATGTTTAACATCTTTGCAATCTTCTTATAGCCATTGCCCTTCCTGTGAAGAGTAATCACCGCTTCTCTTGTCTTCCTGGACCATTCTCTTGACTTCACCATGTTTGTAACCACACCAGTAAATGTCTAGAAGGAGCTGAGTATCACAGTCATTTTAAAGCTGCCTAATTGGTGCTTATTATGCTTTATTGCTGCTCCGTGACATCCACAGGTGTTTTCAATACCTGATTGAAAACACTTGAATGAACCTCTGTTCTTCAGAGTGGTAGTCTTTAAGGGGTTGAATAATTGTGTCAATGAAGAATTCACAAAAGAAACATTTACTACTGTATTACAAAACCAATTGATGTCATTTTAGTTGCATATGGTTCTTTAAAAAGTCCTTGTAGGATTTCATTCTGAATACAATTACAAATGTACACTAAATTCCCTAAAACCCTTTATAGCATTGGGGGTTGAATAATTTTGAACACAACTGTACATGGTACGTCAGCAGCGTCTAACCCCCCTCCCGCCCGATACTTACCTCCCTCGCTGGAGCCCTCACAGATCTGGCAGGAAGGAAGCCTTTCCTCCTGATTTGCATGGGCAGGCGAGCTTGATGACGTCACCACGCTGCGTGGTGACGTCATCGGCAGGCGCCCCCATTGAAATCAATGGAGGGGAGGGGGGCTCCTTCAGAGCCCTCTATCTCCCCAACCATTTAAGCTAGGGAGATGCTTTTTGCACCGCTGGAAAGGGGAGAGTTTAGCGGTGTATAGCATTAACCAATTCGCTGCCGGATCGTGTTTCGGCGCTAATTGGCGCCAAAACGCGATTCGAACCTGGAGGGGGGCTGACATCTTGGATGTCAGCCAAGCCTCCAGGTCCCCCCCACCCACTGACAACCTCACCATACGTGTGAGGATATCAGTGGTCCAGTTAACCCTCTAGCTGCCATGTAGAGATAAGGGGATCCTAAGGATCCCCCTATCTCTCGATCCGTGATTTGACATCATTGGAAAGGCCTGGTCATGACCTTTCCAGTGATACCAAACATGACCAGGTTTGGTTTAAAAATAAAATTTAAAAAAAAAATAATAATAAAAAAATAATAAAATAAAATAAAAAAAATGTGTTTTTTAAAAAAAGTTTTTTCTGTCTGGGTGGAATTAGTTAAATAGGACCTAGGCTGTCATCTCATAATAGCACATAGGTGAACTGGCTCAGCAGTGAAGGGGTTAAAAAGCAAAAACATGTAAAAATTGGGTATTTCTAGTCTCGGGACAAAATTTTGAAACTATTTAGCCAGGGTATTTTTTGGTGGTTGTAGATTTTGGGGATTAAATTACGAAAAAGTGTGTTTTTACTATTTTTTTCATCATATTTTTTTTATAGTAAATTATTCGATATGATGGAAATAATGGTATTTCTAGAAAGTCCATTTAATGGCGGGAAAAACGGTGTATAATATGTGTGGGTTGAATAAACGAGTAAGAGGAAAATTTGACCTAAACACTAACAGCGCAGAAACGTAAAAACAGCAGCTGTCACTAAAGGACGGATTTGTGTAAAACTGCCCGGTCACTAAGGGGTTAATTACCCGTATTTTTCCGTGTAGAAGACTCCCCCACGTATTAGACAACCCCTACTTTTCTAACCCAACATTAAGAAAGCATAAAACAGAACACATTTAACAATATTTTTAACGTATTCAAATACTAAAGGCATATTTAGCAATTGGGTAATATTTTTAAGACACTGGTACATACGTTACCATGATATTATGCATCACACTCAGCTTTGGGCATATTACTTTCTTCAGCCTCTATTGCATCACTGCTTTCTTCTTCATCACTCTTAGTTCCAGACTTTTTATTTTCTGCCAATTTCATGGGAGAGTGCTCAAAATACCGGTATTATCACATCTGCACAATGCCTATATGCTCCTGCCTCCAACAGGATGCTTTCAGAATTGCAATTGGCTTGTTTAGCATCAGATGTCTATGACGTCTGTTACCTAAGGCTCCTGATTGGAGGAAGCCGGTTTGCAAAGGGAAGGCTCATGATTGGAGGAAGCTGTTTGCAGAGGGTTGGTATCGGCAGTTTTGCAGCGCAACGTCAGTTACTCCTGCGACATCGCATTCTGGTCTGCGGCCAGTGAAGTAAGCATGGTAGCCTGAGCTGAGCATGGTAACACTCAGAACAGCCCACATCTGGTATCTGGTACAGTTACTCCAGTGTATAAGACGACCCCCAATTTCTGGCTTAACGATTTTAGGCAAAAGTATAGTCTTGTATACGGAAAAATACGGTAATTCTACAGTATAAAATATTTGAGAATGTTCGAAATGTATTTCTTACTGTCATAACCTGTTTGGCAGACTGATGTTGCTATCAGCTGGCCAAAAAGAGTTACTACAGTTCTGGGCTCAGTACAGGATCAGATTGGGAAAAGTGTGTTAGAGATATTCCCCAACTGCTTTTAAAAGGGTGCTAGCTCTTAAAAGAGCGTTACTACCTCGGGCATCATGCCTGAGGTGCTAAAACTTGAGGCACATTCTAGAGCCCAAATGCAAACAAAATTCCTTTGCAGCAAAGAAACACAATCTCTGTTTGCGGTTTTCTGCTTCTGCTGATAGTGTATAAATCATCATGGTAGTGAAGGGATTACTAAATTAACACAACGTAAACAAAGAATCTGTCGACTACTTTTACAATTCCAAGAATCCTAAAAACACTAAGCTAAAGTCATATACATAGATCAGATCCCCATATAGAAAAAAGTAACACTAGTGCTGATCCATCAGACCCAGCTACTAGCACTATTCCATAGTTGGCGCTTATGTTAGCACCTCGATATGTAAGCGATAGTGCCAGGATAAGTGTGTTTAACGCATGCCACCCATGTTACATTCCTGATGCTATACCCGTTAGTTCATTGTTTTTTATGTTAGCTTCCACAAGATTACTGTACTTTGCGCATCCTATACTTAGCATGAGGAGTGCAATCGTACATTAAGTGAAGTTTTACAAAGTGCTAGCGCTAATTACTGTTGAGATGCAGAGAGCCAAAAGTTAGCACCTTCTAAAAGCTGGCGTTACAAGATTCTGCATTTGCAGAATCATGTAGCACCCCCTAAAACTCCCACAATAAATCAGATACTCACCTCTCATCCAGTGGTGAGAACAGTGGCCAGATCCGCCCCTTCTTGTCGCCGGGAGCAGAGTGAAACTGAACAAATAGTTCCCAGTCTCCCTCTGTGGTGCTGTGCAATCTCGCAGGGGTCGTGGCCAGGAAGCGCAACCCTCCATGGAGTCCTATGGACTCCAAGAGGTGATACTTGCGGTGGGGTGGAAGCGCTACTGTGTGTATCCCAGCGGTTAGTGCTGTGTTCTTGCGGCCAAGGTGCTGAGGCAGCGCCTGCCTCAGAATATCGCGGTAACATGGGTATGTTACGGGGAGATCTGCTGGCGCAGATCTTTCCCATTAGCATCTCCATGTTCGTGTGAACAAGGGATTAGGGCCCTACATCTTTTAGACTACAGATTAACTGCAGTTGCAGGGCACAAGAATATTTTTTCATGCCCATTCCCAACCACTGGTGTTTATCCTATTCGATTTGCTATGTAGCAATTTTAAAGCTATAATATATCGGTTCACCCACAAGAACATGCCGAAAGCAATCTTTTCCTTCATTTTCACATTAAAATGTTAAATGGTTGTGCAAGAAAGGAGACATTCTGGGCAAATCCACACAAAAACATGAGCACTGGAAGATCGGAGCCAAAGGAAAACGATTCCAGGACTCTTTGCCGGCTAATCATATTTCAGGCAAAAGCGATTCATCTAGCAAATTTTACTTTTTTTTTCCTTCAAAAAATTGACAAAAATTCTGCTTCTAGGAGCATAAACACCCATTTCACAGATGGCATTGATTCAGTTAGTGTGTATAAAATTCATTTTGTACACAATATGCAGACAGGCGGTTCAAAGGAGATCTGAAGGCTCTATTAGTATGCATAACGAGGGTCCCTTGGCAATAACTGTGACCAGCACTAGAGGAAGATAAGCCAAGCACTGAACATGTGGTTTGAGCAGCGACAGGCTCTGCCCGCATGACTATTTCGTTATTTATTTTCCATCTACACTGGAAATGTTTTAGGTATTCCAATTTTTCAGTTTGCTCTTTTTGAGAAAGTATTTTACCAGGAAGGATACATTGAGATTTCTCTCGTTTTCAAGTATGTCCTGGGTGGCGAGTATGTACTGTTAGGTGTCTTGCCCAAGGACACTTACTGGAGAGGTGCCTCTTGCTGGGATCGAACCCATGTCTCCACAGGCTCCCTCCACGCAGAGCAGTGATGTTACCTCTACTCCACCCAGTTCACTATTGCTGACATTGACTAGCCTGGATAGAAGGTCATCCTTAAATCAGTTAAAGCTCTATACCAGCAATCGGTAAAATGGAGCTGCTAATGGCAATAGTCAGCGTGGGTCATTAACCATTACCAGCTTCCTATTACCGTCTCCAAAAGTGAGCCTTTTTGTTAGCGGGTTTAACTTACAATATGTGGGAGCCATTAATGTATACTTGCAGCAGGAGTTCTTTAGTCCTTAGAACTCCATTGAGAAGAGTGTGTAATTTAAAGGGTTGTGTGTATGCAGTCTAACGGAATCAGGCAGGGTTGGTGGAAGGACACTTGGAACTATAAGTTCTCAGTGTCTGTTTCCAGCAAGAGGAAGCAGTGGACAATGCTGTTCCCTTTGATGCAGGAAGCGGATGACCCTGGAATAACTAGTTATTCTCTGGCTGCCTCCACATTAATGCATCCTATACTTCGTATAGAAAGCGCTAATGTACAGTAACCTGAGCTGCAGGGGAGATGTTAGTTTTACAGACACTTATTAATGCTAACGACTTGACTGGAATCAGGCCCTAATTATTATCAAGTGCCAACAATATCTTCAGCACCATGGGTTCCAGTCATGCAACATATAGCTGCTGCCAACAACAGCATTTAGTGGGAGGACCCCTGTCCCTGTGACATGTCTCAGCAAAGCCACCCCTTGAGTGGGACGAGAAGAGCATGTGCATTGGGGGATGGAGACCTGTATGTATGTATGTATGTATGTGTATATATATTACGAGTATAGCAGTACGCAGTGATACCTTTTTTACTGGACTAACGTTACCTTTTTTATTGGACTAACGTTACATTTAAAAGACAAGCTTTCGAGAGTATTCCTCCCTTTCTCAGGTCTTGATGCTAACTGATCAGTTCCTAGAATTGAACATTAGGACATTAGGGGTCACATGGGTGAGGGGATTGGATGTTGTAAAAGTGAGAGTCAAATCTATTGAATTTACATTACCAAGAATATATATATATATATACAGTGGTACCTCGGTTCATGAACGCCCCTGTTCACGAACAATTCGGTTCACGACCAGGAGGTTCGTCAACATTTTACCTCCGTTCACAAACTCCGCCTTGGGTTACGAAAACGGATCGTGGTCGCAGACAGGGCTTCTGTGAAGCTTTTTTGTGTGCTTTGTAGCACAGTACTGTTCAGTATTACTGTATTAAATCCAGCATGGCTCCCAAGAAAGTGCAGAACAAGCGTGGTGGGAAAAAGAAAGCGCAGAGAGGTGACAAGAACGTGCAGAGCGTTAATGAAGGTGAGAAGAATGTGCAGAGCGTTAATGAAGGTGACGAGGATGTGCAGAGCGTTAATGAAGGTGACGAGGATGTGCAGAGCGTTAATGAAGGTGACGAGGATGTGCAGAGCGTTATTGAAGGTGACGAGGATGTGCAGAGCATTATTGAAGGGGACGAGGATTTGCAGAGCGTTATTGAAGGTGACGAGGATGTGCAGAGCGTTAATGAAGGTGAGAAGAATGTGCAGAGCGTTAATGAAGGTGACGAGGATGTGCAGAGCATTATTGAAGGTGACGAGAATGTGCAGAGCGTTATTGAAGGTGACGAGGATGTGCAGAGCATTACTGAAGGTGACGAGGATGTGCAGAGCGTTATTGAAGATGACGAGGATGTGCAGAGCATTATTGAAGGTGACAAGGACGTGCAGAGCAAGAATGGTGGTAAAAAGAAAGTGCAGCGCAATAAAGAGGGTAACAAGAAACTGCAGAGCAAGAATGGTAACAAGAAGGTTTCAAAGCATATTTTTGTGGTTGCATTTTTCTTCCCCATATGGTTCAGAACGGATTAACCTGATTTACATTGAACCCTATGGGAAAATGTGATTCGGTTCACAACCAAAAATCGGTTCGCGAACATGTTCGTAGGGGTCAGAACGGATTACCCTGATTTACATTGAACCTATGGGAAAATCCCAGAGCTCCTGTGCCACATTCCCCACATGCAGCAAGGAATTCTGGGTAGGATATGCAAATGACCCCTTTCTAACTTTTATGCATCCTGGGACTGTTATTACACAGAACCCTAACATCAATGCTATGCCACTATATATATATTTACAACGGTTGTGGTGGAGGCCAAAAAGTGAGATAAAAAGCCTCCACGCTACAATTGGTTAGGTTTATTATTGCAGAAGCCATTTGCACAGCAATTCAAAGAACTGCTTCCCAGAGCTCCTGTGCCACATTCCCCATATACAGCAAGGGATTCTGGGTAGGATATGCAAATGACATCTGTCTCACTTTTATTGCATCCTGGGTCTGTTTTTACACAGAACCCTAAAATCAATGTCAGGCAATACTAGATGGCTTTTTTTCTTTTAGCAGAGACCAGGTTTATGCAACTGGTCAAAGCCACTACTAGCACAGCGCTGTTTCAGGTTTATTGGACCCTCATCATATATATATATATATTAGTGGTGCACCGAAATGGAAATTTCTGGCCGATACCGAAAATTCGGGATTGGTTCGGCCGAAAACCGACACCGAAAACCAGACATGAGAACCTGGGCCAGCCTCCTGGCTCAGGACCGAAGTAGGAGGATGTAGGTGAGTATGTTGCCTACACATACCTGCATCGGCCCCGAGTCTTCCAGCAGTGGCAGTCCACCTGCATCCAGTGTCCGCTCTCTGTGTCGGTCACCGGGATGACGTCACGAAAGCCTTTGACCCAGGCTGTGTGTTAACAGTGGCGTAGCGTGGGTTGTCAGCGCCCGGGGCCAGCCAAGAATTGTGCGCCCCCCCAACCTGTGGACACGTTATTGATATTGCCCCAGCTCACACATGGATACTGCCCCAGCTCACACATGGATTTGCCCCAGCTCACACATGGATTTGCCCCAGCTCATGGATTTGCCCCAGCTCACGGATTTGCCCCAGCTCACGGATTTGCCCCAGCTCACACATGGCTTTGCCCCAGCTCATGGATTTGCCCCAGCTCACACATGGATATGCCCCAGCTCATGGATATGCCCCAGCTCACACATGGATTTGCCCCAGCTCATGGATTTGCCCCAGCTCACACATGGATTTGCCCCAGCTCATGGATATGCCCCAGCTCACACATGGATATGCCCCAGCTCATGGATATGCCCCAGCTCACACATGGATATGCCCCAGCTCATGGATATGCCCCAGCTCACACATGGATATGCCCCAGCTCACACATGGATATGCCCCAGCTCATGGATTTGTCACAGCTCATGGATTTGCCCCAGCTCACACATGGATTTGCCCCAGCTCATGGATTTGCCCCAGCTCACACATGGATTTGCCCCAGCTCACACATGGATTTGCCCCAGCTCATGGATTTGCCCCAGCTCACACATGGATTTGCCCCAGCTCTCACCTGGATATTGCCCCAGCGGCAGCCAGCTCATACATGGATATTGCCCCAGCTCCGGATCCAGCAGGGGTTGAGGGGGCCCAGATGCCGGGCAGCGGGAGTGCCTGCCCAGTCCTGAACAGCGTGTGAGTCCGTCCGTGTTGAAGGGGAGGCGGCTGCGTGCGTGCGCAGGTCACGCGGTTCGGCCAGTCAGGTGGTACAGAGACTCAGTACCACCTGATTAGCTGGACTACTTGACCTGTGCCTGCACGCAGCCGCTTCCCCTTCAACACGGACGTACTCACTGTTCAGGACCGGGCAGGCACTCCCGCTGCCCGGCATCTGGGCCCCCTCAACCCGCGGGCCCTTGGGCGGCACCCGAGGGCCTGGCGGGTCAATCCGGGCCTCAAGTTTTAGGGGCGCAAACTTCTTTTGAAATTATGCGCCCCTAAGAAAACTGCGCCCGGGGCCACGGCCCCCCAGCCCCCCCACGCTACGCCACTGTGTGTTAACCCTATAGGGGAAAAGGGAGTTCTCCATTCGCTTGCTGATAAACCTGTGGTGTACCAGCCTGCCCCTATTCACACTGTCACAAGAGTTGCCAATGTTTGTGTAACATTCAATTTGAGGTTCTCAGGCACGGATTGTAAAATTACCATTAATAATCACTAAGATAATTCCCCTTCTCAGGGTTTGATTACCAATATCGAATTTTGCACCTTTTGGGTGGCCTGGAAAATTTGATTTGGCCAGGGCCCTGCAAATGTCAAGGATGACTTTGTATCTTTATTAGGAGTTTTATTCTTAGGCTGGACGTTCACTGAAACCGTTTTCGAACGACTGACAATTTCGGCAGACCATGGACGATGTCAGTCGTCCGACTAGGGTCGTCCACAGCGTGCGATCTGTCGTGCGACCACAGACGATCCAGATCAAAATCAGAGGTGGAGTGCATAGGCTGCCAAAACCAGAATGAACTGGTTTTACATGCAAAAACAAGTTCATTCTGCTTTTGGAACCAGTGCAGTCCTTTTTATTTTTGTTGCTATTATTTTTACTATGTGCTTTGTCTGTAAACCAGTCAAACTATCCCCTAAATCAGGGCATGACGCCAACACTTCAGTGCAGTACTGCGCTCTGATATTCGTTCTCTCTGCCGCTGCAGATTGCCGAAGTGCAGCAAACTGCACCATATTTCGCCATCATTTTTACAGTACTAACAGCAACAAAATTGCACCGTATGGGGAAATTCAACATTCAGTGCCCTTCGGGAGGCATGTCAGTGCTTAGTAAATAAACCCCTTTGTGCAGCAGCACTGCTAGTCCCACCATGTTACACAGCTAGTCCCAACCTACAAAAATGTGGTTTGGTAAACTTGCATCATGTTTGCACCATTTATTTTCAATGGGAGTTAAAAAAAACAGCAAAACCAATATAAATGCGTTTTTTTTTAAACTCCCCTAATGAGTTTGTCAACGTCCATCTTGCCCAATCGTTCTGAACTCACAGCCTGCAAGGTGTGATCGCCCATCTACTGCCGTGGTCTTTACCCGTCTCCAGAAGTCGGCCGTCGGACGTCTGCCGCAATGACGATGGTTCCATTCACATTCATGTTACGGGATCGGATGTACGACGACAGACGATATCGGATGATCGCACCATTGCACGAAAACGGTTCCAGTGGGCGTCCAGCCTTACACTTTTCCAGTGTATCACAAAGTATCAAAGCACAAATCTGTCGGGAAATCTGGGCCATATTTGCATCTCACGTACCGCCAAGTACAGGGCCTATTACATTCCCATCGGGTTTGGAGAATAAACCTCTAGTTTTATACAAAATTTATGTGGGAAGCAAAACTGCATGTTCCGGTGCTATGGCCCTACACAAAACTCACAGAATGTGAACATTTCATTAGAAACCATTCTTGAACTGAAACTTTTTGATGTAAATCATGCTGATAGCCAGGTGCCCCTTCATTGTAAGAAGCTGTTATTTGTGCTGATCCAACCACCTGCAGATACAAGATGATGAATCTATATTTTGCTGGATCCAGCATTCTTGTACATGTTAATTCCTTTCTTTGGAAATGACTGAAGTTACAGCTGAGTCTCATTAACCCACCCTAGAAATAGTTGAAGCTGCGGATAATTCACATGATTCCCCCTTAACAGTATAAATAGGAAGCATCGCTGTAGAGATAACAGAACTGAATTATATCTATCAAAACGTTACAAACAAAAATAAAACTATTAAGGCACTGTCATGTGCCCGAAGCTAAAACGGGACTTTAAGGAAAAATAATGAGTGCTTGCAAATCCACCCTATAGCGACCCAGTTTTACAAGCACATTACGTGGCAGGTCCTGAATCTGGCAGCCTGCCCCATAGTGGCCGCTAGCCTCCTGGATGCTCGGGGTAGCGCCAACGCGCCGTCGCAAGCATCTCCTCCATGGAGTCCATAGGACTCCATCCCAGATAGCAAAGGTAACTTGCCACAACTTTGTGGCACGTTTGAATTGTAAGTCTTGCAAACTTGCTGCAAATTTTGACTGCCACGTCGATAACTTGCAGAACACTTGCAGCACATATTCTAGTTGACAATTTTTCTAAGTGTAGCAAATTTGCTTTACAAGTCTCTAACAAGAGCAAAGTTGCAATGGCAAGTCACAGCAAGAGCAATGCAAGTCACAGCAAGAGCAATGCAAGTCACAGCAAGAGCAATGCAAGTCACAGCAAGAGCAATGCAAGTCACAGCAAAAGCAATGCAAGTCACAGCAAGAGCTCTGCAATAGACTAATAACCCCTATAGGATCCATTAAACTCCAAACTTAAAAATATCCATTTGGTTCATATATATATGGTGAGATAAGAGCAGAACGGAGTAGAACTCAAAGACATTTGGTTTAAGCTCAAAAAAGCATATTTGCATGTGTTTATATTATAATGTTATTTTCGATTTTTACCAAGTTGAGCTCTTACTGGTTAGCAACCATCATAAACCTACTCTCACACAGTGCTAGAGACAACTTGCAAGAAACCTGCGTAGGGTCCACGCAGTAGTATATACAACCAAGATAACATCCTAGCTCTTACAGAACAGAAGCAACATTTATTCAGAAACCCATCCCTTTCATGTTATCACCTCTCAAGGTCATGTTACATAGCTCAGGCATCATTAAGTCTATGCACGTTTCCATTAATTAACGTGTATAAATACAAAGCTTTGTTGTGTCGTTGTAAAGCAGCACCTCGCCTTATAACCTCCACCTAACAGTCTTTCTTTTACAGTTGGAAAAAAACAATGGCAATCTATTATGCCCTCTATGACAGAGTGAAGAACTACGTGTATATAAAACAACATGGCCTTGTGCTGAATGGCTTAGGATGTTACATAGACAGTTGTGTGCCCGTTGTAAAGTCCTTAAGTGATGCCATGTTCGTTTTCAGTGACTGATATTATACCTACATCAACTACAATAGGAGCTGATCTATTTTTCTATGGACTAAGCTTATGAGCATCCTTTTCTGTCCATTAAATATTTTTATAAGAAATCCCAGGCATGGTCATGTCATTGTTGAATGTCTGTGGGACAAACAGTGGGCTGTAGAAGACAAAGGAGACAACATGAAAATAAAGGAACGATCCAATGCTTCGATCCAACTAGCCAGCCCTGAGTGTTGTCATTCACTGGGGTTCCACACAGTGTCGGAACGAATCATGATAGAGTTGTTTGGAGACCCCAGCTTTAGTCCTCTCTGCACTTAACATTATATGAAGCTACCGGGATTTAAAGAGGTACATCTATTAATAAACCATAGGAATCTGTAGTCCAGGTTGCAATACGGTAATTATATAACATGCTTTCTCTGCAGCTCTGATACAATAACCTGATTTTTGAATAAAGTACGACTTACAATGGGAAAAAACTAATTATCTAAGAGGACACGAGCCTATACATTTAATATATATAGATTACGACATCCTCAGGCAATTGTTATAGCCTCTTAAGTCATAGTATTTTTCCTTATAAACTGTCTGTTAGTGCAAATAATAATTTTTCAGGTTGTGGGAATTCGTTGACGATGGATCGATGAAAAAGTTGAAGCAGGGCTTCTGTACAGTGGTCTGTCCAGTTGATCAATATGGTTGTCCAAGAACATAATAGCAACATATAATTTAACTGTAGATTAATATCTAAAATAAGACATAAATGTGGGGTAACTGGCCATGTAGCAAAATTATGCTGATATTAATGCAGACACACAAATGGACTCATAGATGTCATGCCATGATCACCGTCGATACTACAAGTAACACAGGGTTCCGTACAGCATTTACATAATGGATTGACTTTGAAGACAAGGATTAAGCGATCAGAGACGTGATCCTGAATCTCAATATAGAGAATCACTGCTTAAAAGTTAGTGATGAATGGGGATGCACAGGACCTGAGGAGGAAAGCTAATACCCTGCTGACCAAACCATAGTAAAAGATTTAAGAAGAGATCCACGCAGAAAACTACATTTCTATTTGTATTTCAGTGAATCTTCTCTGTCTTGGCTCAACGAGCATTCACATCTGTGTTCGTGAGTAGAGCCCCGAGTTTCTGGGTTGAGGTCAAGTAATCTCAGTGGGTTCTCTTGGGGGTTAAACGTTCTGCAGTGCTATAGAAATTTGTCAGTATTACCTAATAAAACAGATTGAAACAGATTGAAACCTTTAAAATACAGATAGCTCTTTGCTCTGTATGACTGAATGTATACTGTTGTATTATTACTTTGGCATTGCTTTGCTTTGTTTTTTTTCATTACCTATTATTTATTTTAAATGCCCAAAAATTGGTACACCAGAGTATCCAACTGGTTTATGCGTTCAACATACCGTGTAAGGTCCATTCTGATGGCTGATTTTGATGTGAATGTCCAATACTCTCCCTGTACAATTTCAAACTTAAATTCTACGTTTGTATTTTAAAACATATTTTGTATCTATAGACAAATCTAATCAACAGGTCACAATGGGGTTACGTACCAGCCCTGTAAGGATGTGTGACATATTGTGTCATCAGTGTAATCTGCATGAATTACCCTGTTTATTCAGCACTGCAAGTCACACATGGCCTAGCTGTCAAAAAATGAATGGCTTGTTCCATACGTATACAGGATGCTTGAATACAGAGAGGTGCGATGTAACTACAACATCAATGGGTCAATTATGGGAAAGGTGAAGCAATCACTGTGGAAGCCAAAGGAATGCTCCTCTTTGCCTTTAGATCTTTACTCCAAAATCACAGCATTGCACACCTAATTTTTCTTTTTCATATTGACAATTTTTATTTTGAAAGAAAGTCATCAGGAAACAGGCATGGCAATAGAACGGCCACAGGCCCATTACATTCTTCACACAAAAACGCACGTGCAACGTGTGAATTTTTGCGCAAAGCATTAAACGTTAACGCGCGTAAATCAACGCTGGTATTACAATCCTTGCGCATTTTTTCATCCATCAAAAAATAACGCGCGTAAAACGGACGCGCACAAACGCGCGCGCAGCAACGTTGGGTGCAGAAATCAGTGTGCGGACTGTTTTTTTTCACGCGATTCAGCCAATAAGAATTAAGAACCACAATTGGCTCACGTTAAGTTTTTGCACCTGTCAAAGTCAATCTGCGCATATATGCTGCATCAATAAAAAATGCACACGCAACTTCTCAAATTTATTGGTTTGGTATGAGTAGAATGTGTAACTATACTTTGCAGATTTTTTTTTTTGGGCTGGTGTATTTGGTTACGGCCAGGACGTTCAGATTTGCCATTAACACCAGCTTTTAGGAGTTGCTAAATTATGCGCGCAAAGGCTGCGCGTTACAAACTGCGCATAGATTGTAATACCATCCGCATACCAGCGCACAAACGCATTTGCGCTCACAATGTTAAGTATAGGACGTGCGACGTACAGTAAGCTCGCGCAGGTTCACCCGTGGTAGACGTATACGCGCGTTTGTTGCGCTGACATTGTAATACAACGTTCAGTGCAAAGGGTTTTGCCCCTCGCGTTAATGCGTTTCTGTGCAAGCGCAAACGTTTGCGTGAAGATTCTAATAGGGCCCCACACAGGACCAAACCTCGAAAAGCATGTATGGATAACAGGAGTACTGAAAAAAGGGGTCTCAGAAGCTCAGAAAGTAACGGATGGGTGGAGTACAGGTAACATCACTGCTCTATGACCGTGGAGACACAGGTTCGATCCCGGCAAGAGCACCTCTCCAGTAAGTGTCCTTGGGCAGGACACCTAACGGTACATACTCACCAGTCACCACCCTTGACAAACTTGAAAACAAGAGAAATCTCAGTGTATCCTTCCTGGTAAAATACTTTAAAAAGTGTGGCGGGTTCAGCAAAAAAGACATCTGAAACAAAAAGGGGGAACATACACCAAAAAGTACACCAGGACCCAAAAATAAAAAAAAGGGGGGCCATGGCAGAGGCCCAATGTGTGACCTTCCTGGCTCACTCCAAGGGACAACAGGAGGCCATGAAATACACACCAATCTTTATATTATTACTGAATGTTAAACATTCACGGCTTGTGATAACATGACAAGACATTGTTGGAAATGCGGGTGCTTTATCGGATAAAGAAAGCATTTAATAAGTGAGTTTTAAACATATAGTTTGAATTGCCGGCCTGTCTATATATATATACAATGTGAAGTTGTCACTTTGGCAGGAAACTATTAAAAGCTCCCTTAGATTTCATTTTACGTGAATTTACTTTTATACCTCCAAAACCTATTTACAGAACATGGCCACATGCACGAGCTGAGCTAATAAAACACATGGCGACTCATTTTATAAACTTTGTGATGTCACACCAACATATGCGAAACAGTGATTGACAACCAGATTGTCCCTCAAGACATATGCTGGCAATGATTATAACAGCTGTAAAATACCTCGGTGCCCTGTAGACTGTCCTAGAAAAACCCCATGCATTTTATCATTGCATGCACACATCCCCAGTCAAAATGTTTGTTTGTTTTTCCATCTAAATATACGTGATAAGAAATAGTAAATACACAGACACAAAGAAAAGAGAGCGAACCTTGTCCACCATGAAAGATGTTCAAAATGAACAATGCCCTTGAGTGGTGTATTCACAGGATGAGATCGGTGAATACACTTTTACCTTTATATTCAACACAAAACACAAGTTTCACAAAGCAACAGCATAAGGCTGGCCGTCCAATGGGTCCGTATTTGTGTGATGGTGCGATCATCCGATATCGTCTGAAGTCGGCCGACTGATCCTACAACATGCAGGTGAATCAGCCCTCTTCCACTGCATACGACCACCATCGGACGATTTCAGACAAGTTTTTGTGTTTAGAACAGACTAGCGATCTTTCCCATTTCCAAGGGATTTATCGGACGATGCCGGGACGGTCTGTTACAAGTTACATGAAAAAGATTAAATGTATAGTTAAACCGCTGTGGCGTGGCAGGGAAATCACCCCACAGAAAAATGATTGAGTTAGGCTACCCAGAGGATTCAATGTAAAAAAATATTTTCTATTTTATGCAAACATTTATTTTTTTAATCCGCCGCAAAAAGCCTTTCTATTTATTGATTTTTTTGGTAATTTTTTTTTTATCTCGCAAACACGCCTCTCCCCCCCCCCTTACAGCTGACGGCTTTCGGCATTGCTGTCCCTGGTGCTGAAACCAATTTCAGCACCAGGGACAGTTTTCGGCGAGCATTTTTCCCCCCCTGCTTCGGCTGTGCTGGATGAAGGCTGCCCTTGGTGCTGAAACTCTGTTTCAGCTTCAAAGACAGTTTTATTTTCTCCCCCGCAGCAGAGTTTTTCGTTTTTTTTCCATTTTTTTGTTTGGCGACCTGTCCATCGGCCAACCTGGGTACGTACATACGTTTCCAGTGGACGACCCTGATCATAGTCAGGTGACCAAGTCGGTCGCCCAACTACAATGCCAGTGGACCATAACGACAACATCTGTGGACCAACCAGGTTTTATTGTTATGGACTTTAAAGCAGCAATTCTTTGGTGTATCAACATTCCTAGTCAAGCTCAGGTATTGCAGGAGGAAAGATGTAATATTCATTGTTTATGAATACAGGAAAATAACAAGTGACTGAGAATCACTCTTTATTCTGTGGGTCCCAGCACTTTTCTGTTTCTATAAAAAGTACAGCAAACTCTGCACAACAGAGACACTGCAAAGTTCAGGATTACCCATTAAACGTGAAATGAGGCACGTAGACTCTGTATTATGGAGGCTACCAAGAGCTCAACAGCAACACTGAAGGAGCAACAGGAGGTTATGGGCTCGAAAAAACAAAGGCTAATTTGTCTGCATAAATTGTAAAAGATATGTTAGGTGCAAAGCCAATAACGTTCATCATCATCTGGGGAACAAAATCTTTTATTTACTTTATTGTATTCAGAGAAAGTTTTTGTATGAAAAAGTTCAAGTTTTCGTCGGGATTTTAAGACAAGATTTTTTCTTTAGTTATTGTAATAATTATAATCTTGTGAAACATGCATTAGAAAATATTGAGTATAAGATGAACAGCACATGTGAAGATCAGGAAGTGAAGATCACAGGATGGAACACGCGATGGAATGCATGGGAAGTTCTGAACGCGTTCAAAGTGGACACCGGCCGTTTGCGCACTGCACATGTACACAGCCAAACGTCAAGAGGAAATTACAAAGTTATTTTAAGACACACAGAAGCGCTTCACATGCGGTGCGTTTCGCGGGCTTTTCTCTTTTTAACGACTACTTGCTCCTGATGGACTCATTAATATTTTTAATCCCCGTGGAAGACCATCAGGGTTATTCAGAGAAAGGTGAAAATCAGGAGAATTGGCAGGAGAAGAGAACAATCTAGATCAAATAGCTGATTTGGAAAGTGAGATAAATGGGAGAATTTTTCTGGTTTGGCTATTTTGACCGAGAATTTTCACTTCTCCAGTCATTCTCCTGCGTTTCACTTTTCTTTGAATAGACCTGCATATATATGCTGACACGGAGGAAACGTTTTGGACTTTTTATCGCTTGTAATTTTAAGGTTCATAATACTATTGTCTTTCTCTTTTGCATAAAACTTTTTATCTAATCCATTCATTTATAACTTTTTATCTGATGCAACCTGGTTCCTGATTCTTTCTGAAATCTCTGCCATTCCTGTCCGGTCACTGAAGTGAGGAGAGGGAAGCAGGGCAAAGTCCAAGCTGGGAGACCTGACAGCACTTATTTTCAGATAAACCCTTATTTTATTGCTCCCTATTTTTTTGCAGATTCCTCGTTTGAGTTTTTTAACATGTTTTGGGGCTGATTCTCTTGAGCTGGGTCAGGGACTCTTGTGAAGAAAGATGGGATAATGAACAACTGAAAATGTGAAGATATTTGGTCCAAAAACTGCTGGCCTTTATCAGAAAACAGAAGATGAAGCTGACCTCCGCATTCCAAAAGGACAATGACCCAAAACACGCAGCCAAGTCAACTGTGGCATGGCTTCAGAAAAAGAACGGATCAGCCAGAGATCATGCCTCAAGCAGTTATAAACCTACAATGAGTAGGATCTTTTGGATCAACAGCAGTAGGTGATGTGTGAAAGGCTGAACCTGATGGACGCATGTCTTTTTTCAGCCTATGTAAATTTCAGGGTTATTCAGAGAGATCCGAAATGTGTCCGAAATGTAACCGGACACAGAATATCAGCGCATAGGGACATCTCGGGCCATTCGGCTGTTCAGAGAGCAGGTAGTTCGTCAAATTTTGGCGAATTGCCTGCACGTACGGTGCCTGGTCGAGGGCAGTGAAATCCCCCATAGAGAAGCAATGGTTTGTCTATTCCAGGGGTCAGCAACCTTGGCTCCCTGATATTTTGGGAACTACATCTCCCATGATGCTTAGTTACCCATTAGGCTGACTGAGCCACATGGGAAATGTAGTTCCCAAAACATCAGGGAGCCATGGTTGCTGACCCCTGGTCTATTCAGAGACACCAAACAGCAGTGAAAAGTTGCTGAAATGCCCTGCTGTTCGGTGCTTTCATTCGACAGGTTTATTAAGGCGAACCCCATAGGCTTCAATGTTAAAAATATTCCCGTTTTAATCTAATATCTAATAAACCGTTTATTATTTTATTCTGCTGTAAAGAGTCTCTTTATTTCTAGATTTTTTAGGATCTTTTAGCAATTTTTTTCTGTTTTTTTTTTTATTAGTCGTTTTTTCAATTTTCCTTAACAGAGCTTTTTAATTATCATTCATTGGTCCTTACATGAAAATTCCAGACATTTTCATTGTGTAGGTTTTTTGCAAACAGCGTTTCAATTTTGAAACTTTCAAGCGTACGTTTTTTTTTTACCAGAGTTCATCTACTTATCGGGTTTTTCCAGCGGCTGCTCTGGTCTGTGATCGGCGGCTCACCGTGTTTTTCCGGCGTGGTCGGCTGGGTTTTTGCGGTGGTTTCTGTGGGTTTTCAGTGAGTGTTCGGAGAGTGTTCGGCGCGTGTTCTGCGGATTTGCGGTGAGTATTCCCTGCACTACGGGGACCCTGCGGTGCTTGTTCAATACACCGCAGGGTTGGCGAACTAGGAATCGCCGAATCACCCCGAAGTGCGAGGAACGAAAGGTCACTGAACGTGCGCTGTCTTTTCGATTCTCTCTGAATAACCCTGTATGAGTAAATAATATAGATTTAATGATATACTTGCATGATAATGTAAATAAAAACATATCAAACAATAACCAGCACAATAATACATATGTCGCATTAAGATGTCACAAAATGAAATTAATGAGTAGCGGATAGCGGATGTAAAGGATGAAAAAAGGTAGAGTTATTATGTATGCCTAACAAATATTTAAAAACAACAACATTTCTTCATAAAAGCAAAAACAAGATGACGCCATGATAGACATTTGCAGCCATGCGTAATAGGTAGACAAGGCCCTAGAGCCTTATTTTAGGTCGCAGAGTAGTTATTGGATTACAGCAGATTAATAAAATCAATGTATATTTTGTTCTGATTACAAGATATCGTGCAGAGAGACAAAACTTTGATTCCTGGGTCTCCCCCCCCCCTCTAGTTACGAGATGTCTATTAAAAATAAAAAAAAAAAAGGAAACATAAAAATCAGTCCCAGAAGGCTCAGAGAAAAAGCAAAAGAAGTCAGCAGGGGTCAGTCTCTGGCAGCGCTAGTGGGAGAAGTGTAGCTCCTGCTGACCCCCTTCTCAGCTCGTGGACCAATTAGCTGCAATTCTGCCTATTAGTGGTGGAAAATGCAGAACAATTATAGAGAAAACACAACAGCTTGCACACAGCAAACACAGCAGAGACAGAGCTGCCAATCATCTCTATCCCCCCTATGTTCCAAGCACACAGCATAGCGGTGTTACACTCACAGATGTCCTGTTTTTTTTTCTTGTGTGTGATTTAAAACGCATTTAAAAAGATGCAAGGAAAGAAACATATGTATATATACTCAACGTTAAACGAAACGAAATGCAGAGAAAGTGAGCCAGAGCGTCATTTTTGTGATTGATGTTAAGACTGCCCAGTGCAATGCAGTAGCTTGTCAGTAACCCCTGCTGAGATGATGACACTTGTACTTTATACTAGTGGTACTATCACTGTGCGATCGAGTGTCAAACAGCGACTTAAAGAAGAATAGGAAACTAAAACGACAATATATCCTTAAAAAATGGCATAGTTCACGTCATACTAAGCCAGTGGCGACTCTAGGAACAATATTTACTGATAATATTTATTGATACCACAGTCAAAACTGGGGGGGGGGCGCTAATAATTTTCGCCACTAAATCATACCACTGAATAAAACTAAGGGCCCTATCACCTGGTGTGAGCTAAAACGTCGTTGCTAAAGGAAAAAATTAGCACAAGTCGCTAAAACTGATGACCTACTAACAGAACACCTTGTCCGCGGGAGTCCATGCACAAGGTCGATTTGCACACGCTAGGGAACCGCTAAGACCCGGGCTGAGACCCAGCACTAATGCGGTTGAGTACAGCATACAACTGTTTTTTTCCAGTGCAGAGTGCCGGGCCATACCTATTCTCTGCCCTCACAAGCTTGTATAAGTATGAACACATCCAGCGAAGAGCCCTCACACCCCTGCATTATTAAAATCCTCCAAGACGACCATATCATCCATGTTTATATGCCACACATATATTAATTATGGCTGATGGGCATTGCATGATAAGCGCCGCCCAACAGCATGTAGAATCATTACACGGCATTTAATAGATACAAAAGGAAAGCCAAGTGAGCCACAATAACTGCCCTGCAGCAGCATATAAATAATACATGTTTCAGGGTAAGACTTATCCATGTGTCCCTTTTAACATGGTCCACACAGTCACCCTAATAATCAACTGCTTCCATACTATGAATAACCCCAGCATAAAATGAGACAATATATTAGAATTAGGATACATGTCATTAAAGGATACCTTTATAATATAGTCTACTGCAACAGCAGCGACAATGCTGACCAGATCCATTACTATGGTTTATGGCGCCAAGAGAACACCTGCGCTGCATTCCTATACATTGCCAGTTAATTTTGGGCGAGGATCCGTTTTTTTGTAGTTAGCATTAGCACCAAGGTTGAGCGGTAAGTAAAATAATGTGAATAGCGTCCCTCAAAAAATTGGCGCAGGCACAAAGTTTTTTGTTAGTTGCAAAAGCGCTAAAGATCTCTAGCGCTCCCCGTATTAAGTATAGGATGTGGAAAGCACAGTAAGCTTGCGCTTCAAATCTCTAATAGCGACGCACTAAGTGATTTTTCCCGTTTGTAGCGGGAGGCAAACGATCTGTTGGTCAGGCGCTAGACTGAATTAATCTGGCGCTAACGGAAAAAATGCAGACGCAAGGGTTAGCTCACACCAGCTGATAGAGCCCTAAATAAGTATATATAAATAAGATTCAAAACCCCAGAGTAATGTGATGCAATGATGCCTTTTTATTGTACTAACGTGATACTTAAATTCAATATTTTATTGCTGCAATTCGGCAGTTTTCGCTGAATGTCTGATAACTGCTTCAGGGACACCAATTTTAGCAAATTACATTGACCATTCACTAAATATGGAATTCGCAATATTTTTGGCGGAATGAATTCCCCAAAATGTGACGAAAAGCAAAGGATCTAAAGATGAATAGACCCTTAAGATTCTAACTTCCATAAACCCAGGGAAATACAATAAAACAATAATAGACAGTGAGGCATGTAGCTACCCATTAACCCCTAAAATGCCATACATCAAGGAAAAAAAATAAAATGTATACTGTAAGGGATGAAGCCTGCCCATTAACCCTTAAAACACAACCAAACCAAAGGTAATGGACAATGTAATATATAGTCTTAATGTTAACCCCTTCACTGCTGAGCCATTTCAACCCTGTGAAAACGTTTATGTCTATGTGCACGTATTTATTTAAGTTTTTATGATTTTATTTTACACTGAATATAGTCATGTTGGATATCATCGGTGGAAAGGCCAGAATCTGCCCTTTCCAGTGACACACGGATCGTCCATATACGATGCATCAGGACGGAGATACAGTGGTCCGAATATGTGGGGGAAGCTGGATGCTGCTTTTTGGTGGGGGGCACATGGGAGGGCATCGAATAACCTTGCCCCCCTGTAGAGTCACCTATGTATTAAGCGCAGGATGTAAGTGTATGCATACTTTATTGTTTATTCCAGTGATGTAAACATTTTAAAATAATTAGGATTAGCATAGCACATTGCGAAGCCACAGCGACTATTCTAGGGCTGAGCCCAGGAATAAGAGGAATTCTAGTCTGTGATATGAAAAGTTTTAATGTATGCATTTTTGTTTAACATCCTCATATATACCTGGTTCATTAGATGCGACCATTCCATGGAAATCATCACAAAGAAACCATGGCTAAATTGTTGGACCACATGTGTCACATGCATGAACCTCCAAACTTATCATGCGCCCCCTGTCTGGGTTACCCTGTCTGGTTACGACATTGTTGAAACCAATGATTATTAGCTGAGGCAATTAGAAATTAGTGCAGGATTCAAGATGTGTGGTAACATGTGGGGACGCAGTTCCACTACTATTTCTGCAAAGGGAACATAGTTCCTATTAGTCCCACTCTAAGCTTCGCATGTGCAGCTGATGCGCTCCAAAACAAGAGTATCTGTTCCAAAAACTGTTCTAACTACCCCATTTTTTCTATTTAGACACAATTTTATAAAATTGTCCATCTTTAAGTGTTTCCATGACTCGTGTACATAGTCAGAATGCATGGGCATGACACCCCGAGAATCGTCCATTCCTTATTTCCCGTTGCTATTCCCAGAACTTAACCTCTGCAGCTCTGAGGATAGACTTCTGGTAATGGTCACCTTAATAGGAGTCATAGGACAATGTCAGGACAAGCTTGATTTTGGGATGGTGGGTCAGTGACTTCCTTGAAGTCAGACCCCACTTTTATACCTCTCTCTGCGCACTGATGTCATCGAGATTGGGAAGAGATATTAGTAATATTAGTAATATTAGAGAGTCAGCGCTGGAAAGGTCACAGTCTGCCTTTTTCCAGCACTGCCTCTCTAATATTACTAATATTACTAATATTTCTTCCCAGAGAGGCAGTGCCGGAAAGGTCACAGTCTGCCCTTTCCAGTGCAGCCTCTCTTTAACCCCTGAAGTGTCGGTCTGCGATCTTGGATGTCAGCCAAGCCTCCGGGGCCTCTTACCGCCCACTGATGTCATCATGCATGGCGAGATGACATCAGTGTGAGAATTAACCCCTAGCTGCTAAGGGGTGTTTCCCTATGGAAACCCCATGGCGGAGACAGTGGGGTCCTTTGGACCCCCGTATCTCCTGATCAGTGGCATCTAAAGGATCATGTTTGGTATCATTGGAAAGGCCAGAGCATAGCCTTTCCAATGATAACAACCATGATCATGTTACAAGTAACACATAAAAAATAAAAATATTAAAAAATAAAATTTAGAAAAAAACTTATTTGTTTTTTATTTTTTATTAATGCAGCACTAGTGTTCACATTTCAATCATAATGTGAACAATGATGCTGCACTAAATTTTTTTAGGTTTCAGCTAAAATAAAAATAAAAAGTCTTTTAAAAAATCCAAAAAGGCTTTTGAAAAATTTACAAAATAAAAAGTGTTTTTGCAAAATATATATAAAAAAAAATAGGGTGTGTATTTAAAAAAAAAAGAAAAAAGAAGGCACCCCCAGACTCGGCCAGCAGGCAGGCCCAGGCGATCCCAAGACTCAGACCGCAGCCAAGCCCAGCCGATCTCCAGGCTTGGATGGTGGCCATACCCAGGAGATCCCCAGGCTTGGACAGCAGCCAGGCCCAGGAGATCCCCAGGCTCGGCCGGCATCCTGGACCGCTGAGCCATCGGCCCATCGGGAATCTCCCGGTAGTCCCAATGGCCAGTACATGCCTGGGGTAAACCATATTAATGCAAAAAAAGTACAAATCTATTTCAGAAAAATGTTTCAATTAAATATTGTCAAAGAGAATAGAGAAATCAATTAAGTTGCCCCTGATTTATGTCCCTTTACAACAAGCCCGAGGATGCTCTGCCCGCTCTTTAAATATATTATGATTCAACATGTTCATTATTATGCACTTCTAAGTTTAACATGAACAGCGCAACTGTTACGTAGTTTGAAAGCCTGAAAAGTCAAAGTCAGTGTTATATTTCTTTATTAAGAATCTGAATAAAGCCCTTTTGCTTTATGTGGCTGACGCCAAAAGAGTTAAAGAGTTAAATCGGATCAGTGAACTCTGTCTCCACTACTTTACAGATATCTGGTTTCCATGGAAATGTAGCAACTTTGTCCGCTCAGAATGGTTAATCACGATTAGTGAAAATCTGGGGTCCCTGGCCCTTGTTGGCTTCAAACTGTTTGATATTGAATCATTTCTGAAAGCAGGTAATCATCTCGGTTCTTTAAGGGGAATAATTACTCCTAAGTTTCTAAATGACTTTGTCCGGCTCAGATCTACAGTGAAATACATTTAGTATATGCGCATGTTAACGTTTTATGATGTCTCTTCTCCTTCGCCATGGACATCTCTAATAAAGACAACCAGGAAAGTTCAAGGTGAACTAGAACACTAGGGTTTTTCACATAAAAATGTAAAGGAGGAGTGCGGAAAACACATGTATTTCAGTCCAGATTAATTCCTGGGCTATTAAAAGCATCATATTATTTCCTGCCCAAGAACAAGCATTATTAATATATGCTGAGCAACAATGGATGTCAATATTCATCATTCTGTTTAGTGGGAGGATAATAAAGTATATCTGTTCCAAAATAGGTTTTAAATTAACATTAAGAAAAAAGAATAAGAGTGCACTCGCACAATATTTTCGCTTTCTCTGATTCAAGAGGCAGATAGGTGCTCAGGGGACCAAAGGGAAGCCCAACCCTGCACTAATTCAAGAAAAAAAAATGAAGAACCCAACATTGCACTCTGATTAGGACGCCTCTATGCTGCGCTCAACATTAGCACCTCTCCGGTTGTGCCACCAGCCTTATTCAAACTTTCAAGCTTGAAAAAGGCTGGTGTCACAGCCGAAACCTTGCTGCTGCTGAATGAGGAATAAAGTGATCACAGAACGGAATGCCAGTTTCTTCATTTTGCCTTGAAACACACAGGGTTCTGTAGAAAATTGCAGGATCAGAAGCAGCCCATTATTCATCTGCTGTTATGCTAAACATGTAACATAATGACTATTTCCTACATATTTATTTTCTGTTAATCTATATATTTGTGTTGTTTTTTTTTTAATATCTTGCATTGTATTACTTTGTATTTCTGTAACATTTAAATGTTCTTGAACCCAGGACATACTTGAAAATGAGTGAAATCTCTATGTATCCTTCCTGGTAAATAAATTAATCCGTCCCTTCGCTGTCCGAGAACCATGCCAGGAGACCCACAGTCTCCTTCTGGACTAACCGACTCGTAGTCGTGACATTTCAGAGAGATTCCCCAGTGAAACCAAAATTCCCCACACACGACCAGAGAGACTTGATCCTTGGTAAAAGCAAGAATGGATGACTTTATTTTCAAGACAGACAGTAAGGTAATACAGTTTGCACAGTGTATGTTTGTTATCTAAGAGGTGGCAGAACAATACCACTCTGCTGCCTATCGCCCTCCTCCCCATTGATAACAATATCTGTCCAGCACAGAGGGGGAGTCTAAACTACTACAAACTAATAGCTCTAAGAACTGCTAAACAGAAACAGGTTTTTAAAACAAACCACATACAGCATGCCAATGCCCAAATGCTCCATGAATAGTCCTTGCCATAATCACCCATAGTCTGTGGCCATGAGGCTGACATCCGCTCTTCTCCAAAAGACACAAAGTCCATATGTAGTGCGGACAATGTCGTGAGTGCCCACGCCAGCAAGTCTCTGACACCTGGAATCCAAGTCCCTCAAAAGGTGGCAGAGGCTTCCTTCACAACTCATACAAATATAAGAAAACCTTAAAGTGATATTGTACACACCTGACCATATAGCGTCTTAAAGTCGCCAGGTTGTGTGGAGTATCCTCCCCCTCCTAGGTCCCCCAAACTCTTTAAAATGTGGGGTGAAGTGGAGTGATTCCTCCTCTCCCCTTCCCAGCTGACAGTCACTATCGGTCACTCAAGACGTCAGCGCGATCAAGCAGGGGTTGCAAAAGGGAGTGTCTGCTCCGGGTGCCAAATACCATAAGTACACCTCTGCTGCCCATTGGTATTACAGACTGATATGCCCTTTTCCAGTAATTATATGCAATCTACGACACCTTTAATTTCACAGACATGCCACACCTCCAACCCTGTTTCCTCGTCCCAATTCAAACCCTCAGTTGATCCTTATCTGCAGGTTTGCTCTGTGATTATTGCACAAATAGCCGATATATATATGAATAAAACAATCCCCTTGAAAACCTCAATTCTAACACAATATTTGTTCTGAGGTAAGCAGATCTAACAGCCTCATTTGTAACAGCACGCGTGCACAGAACTGTAATGAACGTGCTGCAATGGGAATTCTTTAGCTGGGGAGGTGATCAGAAAATTCTCCATCAAACACTATACATACAGAAAGAAATCTGCTCGGTACCCAAGCTTCCGAGATAAATGCTTAGATGTTCTGTAGTCAACAAAAAAAGAAGTAGTTCCCTTTGAGACAGAACTGTATTAATAGCTGGAAGTAACACTTGTGTGTGATAAAAACCTCCAGTCTCAAATGGAGAATAGATTGTGCAAAACCACTCTTCCATTTTTTTCTCAAATATGGATCTGTTATCATTTAAAAAGAAAAGAAAGGAAAATATAGACACACACACACACACATCACATCATGGCAGCATTGCCTAAGCTATGATCTGCAGATTAATATACTATGGTTAGTACAAACACACATATATATACATATATATATAAATATATATGAAAAACAAATTCAGAGCACTCCACTTTAATATAGTTTCAAAGATTTTAAAAGAAATCTAAAATAAAAATATATGATCATATATTGCATAAACCCATCACAATGTCAATCGACCTCACCTGGTTTTGTGTGTAAAATACTGTATGTATACAGGGTTATTCAGAGAGCGGTGAAAAGCAGGAGAATGACTGGAGAATGGAAAATTCTAGGTCAAAATAGCTAAACCAGAAAAATTCTCCCATTCATCTCACTTCCCAAATCGGCTATTTTGACCTAGAATTTTCCATTCTCCAGTCATTCTCCTGCTTTTCACCTCTCTCTGAATAACCCTGATAGTTTTTGTGACTGTGTAATTAGGGGGGAGGATGATAGATCACTGTTTTGTGAGCAAGCGGATGGAGAAAGACCTTTTTCCCTATAGCGGTTCCCAACCGCGGTCCTCAAGTATCCCTAACAGTTCAGGTTTTCCAGATAACTGAAGCACAGCACAGGTGATATGATTTGCTGCTCAGTGATTGCAGGATTCAGTCGGCATTTCCACAAGGCAATCCTTAAAACCTGGCCTGATAGGGATACTTGAGGACCGCGGTTGGGAACCACTGCCCTATAGGGTTACCTCTCAACTGCCTGTTGACTAACCCCTTCTGCTGAGCTCATTTTGACCGTTTTGTGCTCAAGTCATGTTTTATAATAAGACCCAGACGTATTATATATCCTTATATTCACTCGGCAGATTCAATATATATTATTATTGTGTGTATACGTCATGTCCTGCTATAACAAAAATGTAAATTTCCATTCAGATTTCAATCATTTACAGCATGTAAAATTATTTTCTTCACATTTTATCATCCATAACATGACTGTGGGGTGTTCAGAATGAAAATACAGGGGGCCAAAGGTTCTCCCGCTCTCCTTGCAGTGGTCTGGTGACTTTTGTATCAAATGAACCAATAACACATTGTGCCACCACCACCTCTACATTTGGTCCTGGTGTTGAAAGTTAGGTTAGTGCAGCAGCATTGTTTGCTTTATAAGTAAAAGCACATAATGCCACCACCTTAGAATAGAGAAGAAAAAAAATAATTTTGCATTAAATTTCTTTCTCTTTTTAAATTTTTTACAGGTTAGTAGGTCATATTTGGTATCGTTGGAAAGGCCAGACTCTGACCTTTCCAAAGACACCTCACTTGATCTTGTTTGTGAAGTTAGATGTAAAGAATTTAGAGACACAAGGTTCCCTTACACCCCTGGTGCTCATTGCTGCAGTGCGGTGGTTTAGGTTTACAATGAAACAATAGGAGTTATTCACAGAGATCCGAACATGCCCCGAAAATGCACCGAATAGTGAATTTCCCCGTACGGTGCATTTTTGTGGCCATTCGGCTTTCACAAAAGTAGGCAGTTCACAAAATTTTGGTAAAATGCCATTGAAGTACAGTGCTGTTTGACGGCAGTGAAAGTCCCCATGAAGAAGCTTTGGTTAATCTATTCATAGAACACCGAACAGCAAAAAAATGGCAGAGAGATGCCCTGATGTTCACAGGTTTCATTCGGCAGATTTAATCAGCGAATCCCAAAAGCTTCAATGTTAAATATATTCTGTTTTTTATTCAATATCGATTAAAATGTTTATTCTTTTAATATGCAGCAAAAAGTCTCTTTATTTTTTTCTAAGAGGTTTTAAGCATTTTTCGGCAAAATTAAGGGCTCCATCTTTTCCAACCCCCCCAGCCTTTAAGAGCTTCAGTCCCCCTCCACCCCTAATCCGGAGGAGCACACACCTGGCGCTGCTCCTCTGTCACGGTCAATCGCTGCCTCCTCTTCTTTATGTCTGCATGCCACACATGTAATATGTGAAGCAAACAGGAGGGGGCAATGTTCCATGCAGCATTCAGACAGTGGAATGGCATGCTGCAGCAGCTTTCTGGGCAGCAAGAGAATCTCCGGATTCGGGCTATGAGAGCCTGATATGAGC
This sequence comes from Leptobrachium leishanense, assembly GCA_009667805.1. NCBI lineage: Eukaryota > Metazoa > Chordata > Amphibia > Anura > Megophryidae > Leptobrachium > Leptobrachium leishanense. The sequence continues at coordinate 64,127,510 of CM019071.1, read as the reverse complement.
ATGAGCATGAAATGATATGATATGAGCATGAGCATGAAAAAGGACACCCCATGCTGTCAGGCCCCTGAATACATCATGGGCTGTAATGCCCTGAAAAAAAGATTTAAAGTGCAAGTGCAAAACCTGGGGGGCATGTTTGATAAATTTTACCCCCCACTTACATTACTGGTAGGTATCTGTCCCCTCCATAGGTTTCTGGAGGCCCATCATGGCACACCCGTAAGGCCATTGCTCTCACACAGCTCTCTGAGTCAAGTGTCCAGGTGCGAGAGGGTCTCAAGCCTGGACACATAATTCAAAACCCGAACTTTCCAGGTGAAACCTGAACTAGTGGCATCCCTATTCCATCCCCTGTGCTGAGCTAGTTTTGCCCATTTTTTCCTCATGACAGTTAAGCCATATTTATATAAGTAGTCATGTTTTACAGCAGGACCCAGACAAATTATATATTATTTTTTCAGATTCAAAATATATTATTACTATCAGGGTAGTCAGAGAAAGGTGAAAACCAGGAGAATGGCAGGAGGAGTAACAATTCTAGGTCAAAATAGCTGGTTTGGAAAGTGAGATAAATGGGAGAAATTTCTGGTTTGGCTATTTTGACCTAGAATTTTCACTTCTCCAGTCATTCTCCTGGTTTTCACCTCTCTCTGAATAACCCTGTATGTGTGTATATTGCTTCAGAATGCGATATCAAATGTCAAAAACGGGTAAATTTCTATTCAGATTTCAATAATTTACACCATGTAAATTCATTGTCCCACATTTTATCATCCAAACCTTTGTGGTTATACATTCTAAAGGGTACTCTTTAAAAAAACAATTCAGGAAAACGGAGTACACAGTTTCTAAAGGAAGAAGCATTTTTAACCAAAATTGCAAAAAAAATTCTCTTGTATTTTACGTTCAGATTTTATTTGTATATTGTACATGGTCACGCATGCATGGTATCACTGAAAAGGCCAGACTCTGATATTTCCAATAACACCTTACTTGACTATATTGGGTACATGTAACTGGAGATACAGGGAAGGGATCCACATGGCCCAAGTATCTCCTACAATGGTATTTCAGTACAGGAGGAGCACAGGCCCCTTGCGCCCCCTCTCTGGATCCGCCATTGATTTGGGGTTAGTGGCTTTATGACATGCAAAGTATTAAAACTCCCAGTAATGAGTCTCTCACCTATAATAAATGACGATGGAAATAAAATTCAGTGTTCTTTTTATAAATTATATTATTATTCCCATAAATTGCCCCAATACAGTCAGGTCCAGAAATATTGGGACATCAACACAATTCTAACATGTCTGGCTCTATACACCACCACAATGGAGTTGGAAAGAAACAAACACAATGTGCTTTAACTGCAGACTGTCAGCTTTAATTTGAGGGTATGTACATCCAACTCAGGTGAACGGTGTAGGACTTACAGCAGTTTGCAGATGTGCCTCCCACTTGTTAAGGGACCAAAGGTAATGGGACAATTGGCTTCTCAGCTGTTCCATGGCCAGGTGTGTGATATTCCCTCATTACCCCAATTACAATGTGCAGATAAAAGGCCCAGAGTTCATTTCAAGTGTGCTATTTGCATTTGGAATCTGTTGCTGTCAACTCTCAAGATGAGATCCAAAGAGATGTCACTATCAGTGAAGCAAGCCATCATTAGGCTGAAGAAACAAAACAAACCCATCAGAGAGATAGCAAGAACATTAGGCGTGGCCAAAACAACTGTTTGGAACATTCTCAAAAAGAAGGTGAGCTCAGCAACACCAAAAGACCCGGGAGACCACGGTAAGTCCTACACCGTTCACCTGAGTTGGATGTACATACCCTCAAATTAAAGCTGACAGTCTGCAGTTAAAGCACATTGTGTTTGTTTCATTCCAACTCCATTGTGGTGGTGTATAGAGCCAAAGATGTTAGAATTGTGTCGATGTCCCAATATTTCTGGACCTGACTGTATATTGTGAATTTTAAAAGGGCTCAGAGTAGTCTTGAGTTGACTATGGCCACGTCACTAGTAGTGACAGTCCCTAAAAATGGTACCCCCATCCTTTAGGTTTTTGAAAGGTTGTGGGAGGTCTTCGGTATCTACTGCCCATGGAAATGGACTCGTTCTCAGACAATAAAAATAAAATCTATTTTGCAGCACGGCTTATCCAAGAGGGAATTGATCTGTCTGTGGCTGAGGATTATTGATTTCCTGTTTGTAGCTTTAGCGTTATTTTATTGAGGACTAGGAGTGGCTACATTTATGTGACATATTTCCCTACTTTATGAAACCTTTTAAAGGAAAACAGCTGCTGAGACAGCCGTGCGGAAGAGTCTAAATTTATAGTGTCCAAGAGCAGCGTAGATCAATTCATTTCAGACCTATTCATTGTCTCAGATCATTCTGTACATCTTAGCATTTAATGGTCAGCCGACGCACATTCTAAAAACACGTGACTAGTACACAAAGAAGGTGCACAAGAAAAGAGAATTTTTATTCCAGCCACATCTTTATTTTTAAACAAAATTGGGCAATTTAAATCTATTTTTAAGATGTTCCATCCCTGCACAAGTTTTCCTCCACATTCATACAGTGCTTAATGGGCATATTGCAAAACACCGTCTATATCAGGCAGCATCATCTACTTCTAAAACATCTATAGGAACTTTGATCTTCTGGAGTATTTAAAAAAAAAACTTGATGTGTTTGGTGTGTTCCCCATGTTGTCAGACATACTTGCCACCAGATCTAGACTTAGCGAATCCTGACTTTGGCCCTGGGGACACTAGTGAAAAGCTCCCATGAAGCACATCGCATGCAAATCGCTGATTCACAAAACAGTATGTGTGCTGCACGACAGTCGAGATGTAAGCATTGAGTTTCAGCACTTCTTAGCTCTCGCATATAGGTGAGCACGCGGACCACCATGTCGTTGAGCTCCAAAGCCATATTTTTGCCCATGGTCTTATAATGGCTTAAGATGGGCCAACCCATCCTCCTCCTGCCCCTGTGTCACTGCTTGCTAGTGTAGCGCTGTTTAAAACTCTGTTGCTGTATTGCTCTTTTTTGGCCACCAGAGGGAGACAAGCGCAATGTAAACTATACTGGACATATTGGGACTACGTTTTCCAGCATGCTTTGGGCAGAGACAGGAAGTGGGTGGGGAAGGAGGAGAGGACATCCGCAGCCTCGTGGAAGGAGAGCCGGTGTGAGCCGAGGAGTGAACCGAGTGAGACGCACGTGAGACTGTGAGCGATTGTAACCAGGCCGGAGAGCAGGCGCTGCCTTGCCGATGCTGGGGATCGATACAGTGACTTGCCAGAGACCCAGTAATCCACCGCTGAGAGGTTTTACACAGACACAGAGTTGCAGATTGGACCCCGAGTTAGGAGACCGCGATGATCCACTGGGAGTGCAGGCGGTAAGCTGTAAATCTTGTTGTAAAGACGGACAAGCAAGAGAAGCGGATCCGGTGGCACAGAGTCCCAGCATAATTCAGCGGAGAGAAGTCCTTGATCGGGCAGCGGAACAGATTGTCTGGCGGATGGGTGAGAGGCCTCCTAGGCCACAGTTAAAGTTTAACGAAGCACGCTGCAGCACTGCTAAAATCTACAGGGCCCCAACGTGACTAGTCGAAGATTTATTAAATCCATTCACTGGCCAGTTGAAATATAGTACCCGGGTACCTGAGCTCACACACACACACACTTTTTGGGACACAACCTGCACGGGATTTACACTCAAGAAACGAAGGGGTTAAACTTTTCTTTTACCGCTGCGCGTTTCCCGCATTACGAAATCCTGTTTTCTATACACCGTGCTTACATTATATATGCCGCTTTATTGAGACCAGTAAAGTATATAATTTATAAAATCCACAACAGTGCTGGTGTATATTTATTCCCTAGTGCGGAGAGACTAACCCGAGGTTAAATTCAGCGGCTCCTCCAGGAGTGAGCGCTACACTAGATTTGTTGAATAGGTATAGGTCACAGGAGTCATATTTACAATCCAATGATTTCTAAAAAAATATATATATATATTATTGTGACTTGATTTACGCACACAAGTGACCCCTACTAAAAGATGCACAGGAATATATCGTGATAATGAAAAAAACAATAACTAAAGAATTTTTTTTTCCTTCCAAAACCTGTATATCACCTTTTATTCATATACATGGAGCACATCACAAAAGCACGATGTAGGTTATACAGTAAAACTAATGCATAAAAATAGGAAGTATGACTACATGCCATGTTAGGAGGATATGTTGTGGTACAAAAGGTTTTTTATAGAGTAAAGATTAAGAATCATTCATGGAATGACGTGGGCTGTTCATTAAAATGTGACATCTTATTAGTTGGCCTGCCCTTAAGGAGCGGCAAACGGCTGTAACGGGGGTTAATTAGACCACTAGGCAAAACCAGTCAACCGGAAGCTGTTGGGGTAGGGATTGCATCTTGAGGTGCACACACCTCTCACGTGTGTTGTGTGCAAAAATATTTATGCTCCTCGTGTCTTCAAGTCACTGGCCAAAGAAGCAAGCAGGGACCCGGCACTCCAGAAGCAAGTATGCATTTTATTTACAACAGTGATGTTTCGGCTGAAAACCCAGGCTTACTCAAGGCTGAGCTCGAGAAAGGCCGGGTATTCAACCGAAACGTCGCTGTTGTAAATAAAATACGTCCTTGCTTCTGGCGTGCCGGGTCCCTGCTTGCTTTTTTTCTCTACATAGAGGTGGCTTCCCTGGACCCTTGGGCAGCCAATTTCCAGTGACGCTCTGTAGCACCGTACCACTGTACCTGAGTGCCGTCGTCCCCTTACTGCTTTTTATCACTGACCACCTGGACGACCAGGCAAAAATGGAGCAATGGCGGAGGCTTTGGGAAACCATGTTTATGATATCACAGGTAGCTCAAGAGAGTTGGGATTTGTTCCCCAGCTTACCTCTAATCTCCTTTTATTCTCTTTTTTGCATTTTGTGTGTCAAATCTTCACATAACACCCCACAACATCCCTGGTTTTATGGTTATACAAGAGCTAAAATTCCCAGTTACTCAAAAGGTCAAAAAAAAGAAATATAACCGCAACAAATCTCATATACTGCTTTTTCCCTTTATGTAACCTCTTCAAACCATAGCTACTGACAGTCTGAATATGTAAGTGTAATAAATTGCATACAGTATATTTTTTCCTTCATGTTGCCTCATCAAACGGTAGCTGTTGATTATCCCTCTGCTGTTTTCATAAAGTATTGTCTGTGCAATGTGCTGTGAGGCTTGCTGGTGGCGATGGGGTTAATGTATGCGCCTGTCATTGATCAGCACAGAAGCACAAGCTGGATCCTTGGCAGTGTGATAATGAGCGGTCCTGATGCTGGAGATCTGCACTGCAGCAATTGCACATGTGACCAGCCACTAGCAAAACAAAGCATCCCGTCTGCTCCGCCAGGCTCTGCAAACCCCACGGACAGGCAACAGCCACCCCCAGCTGCTGCGGACATTAACCACAGCCAGGCTGGCAAACACCGGATGGGTCAATCGTTCTCTGACGAGCTGAAATATGACGCAAATTGCCGTCTTCTTAATGTAACACATTCCACAGCACAACCGAGGGACTGCAGCTAGACAAGCGCCTTTGTCAATATTGTCAGAACCACTTTCATGCAATTACAGCACAATGCTCCTGTCATTACAATATAAGGGTCTGTTTCCTCAGCCTACAGGTTCACATCGTTAGTGCATTTATTTCAGAAGAAATTCTGTGTTTTACATCTAATCACATAGCATGAACAGCTCGTTAAATATACTTACATATGGTATGATTACCTGTATATCAGCCATGAGAACTGAACTGCCCTTTCCCTACACAGCTGTGCCCGACGACTTCTGCAATATATAGATATATATATATATATATATACACACACATGCACACACCATATGGACAACAGTATTGGGACACCTGACCATTACACCGACAGGGACCTTTACGACATTGCTATATATATATATATATATATATATACATACACAGTATATATTGTTTGAGTCATTGTGTACACTGACCTTGATGAAGGCTCAGCCTGAGCCGAAATTTATTTATTTATTTGAAAAGTATTTTACCAGGAAGGATACATTGAGATTTCTCTCGTTTTCAAGTATGTCCTGGGTTCGAGAACATTGAGTGGTTACAGTTGTTACAGAAATACAAAGTAATAAAATGCAAACTATTAAAAACAAAACACAAATATACAGATTAACTTATCATGGGAAGGGCTAGAACCTTGGGTTAATTAGGGTGATTTGCAAAGTGAAAGCAGCTGGAAAGTAAGCTACAAATTTCTGACCAGCACTGGGTGGGGAGGGACAGCAGAGTCCAGGAGCAGCGCGGTGGCAGAGGGTGATGTGAGTGTGTGACCGGGCTGTGGAAGAAAGAATTTGCAGAGTCAGATTGTGTGGGCTGTATAGAGTAAATTTGTTGATGACCTGGGAGGGGAGAAGGGGGAGGGGCAGGCATATGGCAGCATGGCTTTAACAAAGCAGGAAATACATTTAGCAAGAAAAAACAAACTGTCAAAATATTAATAGATAGATGCAAGCATAAAATATTAACAGTACGATTAAAGTCAAAATTGTGGCGTAGAATTGCAGAAGACATGTTGAATCGCCGGTACCTTCAGATTCAGAGTCCAGGAGCAGCGCGGAGGCAGAGGGTGATGTGAGTGTGTGACCGGGCTTCAGATTCAGAGTCCAGGAGCAGTCGGACCTATGTATTTTAATCTTTTGATTTAATAAAGTTTGTTGTTTTATCTTAGCAAGACCCAGAGTGCATCTCCTTTTGTCTGCATATATATTAATATGGAGTTAACAGCTTCCATCCTTCCAAGAAGACTTTACACAAGATTTTGATATGTTTCTGTGGGAATTTATGCCCATTCATCCAGTGCAGCATTTGTGAAGTCAGACACTGATGTTGGACGAGAAGGCCTGGCTTGCATTCTCCATTAGAGTTCATCCCAAAAGGTGTTTGTGAGGGTTGAGGTCAGAGCTTTCTATGGCCTGCCAAGCTCTTCCACACCAGACTGATCCAACCATGTGTCTGTAGACCTTGCATTGTGCACCGGGCACGATCATGCTGGAACAGGAAAGGAGCTCTTCAAAATGACCCATGTTTTACCCATTGTACCTTTGTACAGTGCTGCGGAATGTGTTGGTACTTAAATGCAAACTGAATAACTAAGTGCTTGATTTTATACACCTGTAGCAATGCGGCTGATTGAAACATATGAATTCAATAATTAAGAGATGTGCCTCAATATTTTCATCCATTTAGTTATATATATATATATATATATATAATAGAAGCCACCCGCACATCACAGCAACTCGATTAATTGCATCCCAGATCTCCTGTGCCACATTTTATCGAGTTGCTGTGATGTACAAGTGGCTTCTGCAATAATAAACACACTTATTATAGTGTGGAGGCTTTTCATCTCACTTTTTGTCCTCCACCACAACCCTTATATATATATATATATATTTCTTTCCACTGTTGTGCTAGAACCGCAGGATTCCTCCCGAATTGTATATATTTCCAAGTAGCAAGTAGAGGGTGAATTTGGATGGAAGGTGCACTGTGACTTTGTGTCTATTCAATACAGACAGGGATCACAAAGTCACTCTGCCAGGTCTCGTACAGAGGGAATAAAGAGGATGCATGATTGAGGCGGAGAGCCAAAACGTTGCTGTCTCCATAATAAACTAAGCCTGTCTTCTGACACCCTTGCAGCCTACTTTTCTTCTTTTTTCCCTGGTGTGGAGGTATGGCATACCATAGTAGTTAAGGTAGCGCTCAGGTGGAAGAGTCTGTGATTTTAGGGTTCTGTTGCGGCGGTGTGTCCTGTTTGTATATTAGACCAAGTATGTTGCAAGTGCGACCTCTGCGATGATTGCAGATACTCCACTGATAATATATATAAGATGTATAATCTACAAGTTAAAATAATGTATATTAGTTCTTCCAGAGGTAATGCAGACCAGCCTTTTTAGCAAAGCGTTGCTCCTCCCGGTCTAGATTCTCCTGCTCCAAATCCCTCGCTGTTAAACAGTTGAATAGAGGAGATAAGGGAGTAAATAAAAAGCTAGAAACCGCAATGAGCAGTCAAAATTATACAGAAAACACTGGGTTCCATATGAAATTATAAGACTTCTAGGGATCTCGTGATTACGCAGCGTATATTATGCACATTCATGGAAGTGTTATCTGCAATAAAGTTATTTTATTCTTTCTGAGAATTTGTGGGACCATGTACCAGTTGGTTCTCTGTCAAAGCAACCGCTATTAACTCCCAGTCTGCTGTACCAGTGATAAGGATAATGGCATACCGGCAAGGTAACTGAAAGGATGTATGTGTGCCAAAAGAATTCTTACCGTGGATAACATTATACTATGTTACTGAAACTCTGCTAGTCTGTTTTTCTTTTTTTCTTCTACCTTTTGGACAATACTTATTGTACTGCTTTTTCATTGTCTAACAAAAGAGGATTCCATGAAAAAAAATAAAAAAATAATGTATATAGTAGTCAGTGGTGCTAGATCAGCTCCTCGGCTGTGCGGATCTATTGACCTAGTGAACAGATCGTTTAACGGGACAGGTTCCGTCTTCTCTTCATTTTGCTTTAGTGATATAGTGATCCACCAGGGTAGAAGGACGACGCATAATAATTACAAGTCAATTCATAACAAGGATATGAGATCAGGGATATTTAACTCTGCTACTCACCCTATTTCATTAAGGTTGGGGTCAGACGAACGCAGTGCAAACGCGCGTACAGCCGCATTTTATTACGGCCGTGGTAGCAGCAAATGACGGCCAACGCAAGCCCACACACGAAGTACGGCCGCACGAAAGTTCGGCCGCGCAACGCAAGCGGCAAACAAACGCATTTTTGCAAGAACGTCGAACCGCTAGTACTGACGTACAGAGTGCGCTGCGTCCGCATGTGTGTGCGTGATTAGGAGACGTCACGTCAGACGCTGCTCATGTCCGGCCAACATAACGTTCAGACAGCCAAAGTTTCCTGGTTGGAATCCATATGAAATCACGTGAAAAAGTATGTCCATGCGTTCGGACGCATTTTTTTACGGACGATGCGAAAAATGCATTCGTCTGACCCTAGCCTTAATTAGCGAACAGATTTTAGGGAATTCTGGAAATCCTATTCCTGAAAGCGCTGACTTATTCCCAATGTTACTGTCGGGACTAACAGGCATCAAACCATAAATACATTCCGGCCAAGGATGCTAGACTACATGGGAATGGGTCTAGCCGTCAACCATGCGGGGAGCAGGACCATCTAACAAACAGTGATACGGATAAACGATTCAAATATCTACTAAACAATATAGTATATATACGTAATTAAATAGTTCATTTTCATAATCAAGTTATTGTTTTTTTATCCGGTGTCTCATAACTATGTCGTTCTCAAACAACCTCCCATTTTATTCCCGGCCAAGGATCCTTCGTTCCATATTGCGATTCCTGCCAGCGCTTCTGGCCTGTGTGTATAAGTCTTTTAAGCAGATGTTATTCTTTTACGACATTGACATCTGAGCACTGACCGCCGAGGCAGCGCTCTCTAAATGTCAGCAAGCTCTCGACGAAACTGGCATGGGTGTTTGCAACGGCAGAGACTGGCTCTGGTTTGAAAACGTAGATTAGTGAGTAAATTAGAAAGGATTCTGCATGGAAACTGCAGGCCACAAAGATTAGGCAAACGCTACCTATATTTACCCAACATCTGCTATTTCGCTATGCATTTAAATGGCGCACATCAGAAGGGATGCAATATAGAGCAGATTGCTCGAGCAAGAACAAAAGAATTCTTAATGGGTATTACACATACTATAAGATGCCCATATATGCGGCTCAACTACTGAGCAACGAAGCTGTCGCTGAGGATATAGAGGATCAGCGGTTCCAGCCAATGACTGGTTTCTATCATAATAATGTATAATATAAGCAATATGTTCTCATAGTTATCTGCCGCATCGAGATAACAGGGCAACAAAAAAAGCACTGGAATAAACTCCTAGTGCAGCGGGATTATCTGTTTATCTTGTTAAACATGTATCATGGAATCAGCAGCAGCAAACTGCAACTTCAGTGACATCATTAACTTCAAATGAAAATAAAATGAGTATGTTATAATATTTAACTGTTTGTAGTTGTGTTGGCTTTTCGTTTTGCACCATACCGTTTGACAGGTGAGATGGAAAATATTTTAACCCTGTAAGGCTAGGGTCAGACGAATGCATTTTTCGCATCGTCCGTAAAAAAGTGCGTCCGAACGCATGGATGTACTTTTTCACGGAATACACGATAGCGGTCATACGATGCGCATTTTCGTGCGTGAGTTCATACGGATTCAAACCAGGAAACTTTGGGTGTCTGGACGTTATGTAGGCCGGACATGAGCAGCGTCTGATGTCTCCTAATCACGCACACACGCCGTTATGTGGACGCAGCGCACTATGTACGTCCGTACTAGCGGTTCGACGTTCTTGCGAAAATGCGTTCGTTTGCCACTTGTGTTGCCCGGTCGAACTTTCGTGCGGCCGTACTTCGTGTGTGGGCCTGCATTGGACGTCATTTGCTGCTACCACGGCTGTCATAAAGTGCGGGTAAACGAACGTTCGCACTGCGTTCGTCTGACCACAGCCTATTAAAAATAACAGAATTGGCAGAAAAACTGACACTGCATGAAAGGCACTGTCCTGCCAAACCCAGGGCTGACGGCATGTATGCTGTGTGTGTGTCTTTTTTTATTATTTATATGTCACTGCTCCAAATAAAACGATCCCCATACAATGCACCCTGGGCTCAGAAAGCTTTGATACAAAAAGACGGTGGAAATTGCTGTCCGTGGCCCTGCCATTTGGAGCCGCTTCACTAAGTGCTGCTGCACCCAGGCAGCTCCTATTGTAACCGAGCCTTTGTGCAGATCCAGGATTACCTTGATATACCAATATATAGCCCGTAGGTGTTCATAATGGGCCAGGAGTGAGCATAGAATAATGCACTATTGGTGCAGCTTCAGGGTCATTCGGGAGGAAAAGGAGTCAATTCATTTATCATAGAACATGACATACCCCCCCCCCAATATACAACCGTAACAATGTCCTGTACAAGCCATTCTATACATAATTTCAATATAATCACTGACTATATTAAGGAATATATATATTTCCATATGTATATATCACTCAAGACATTCTGTCTCCCTGTATCAGGAGGTTTGTGTGTCTGTTCCCCCGCCATCTGCGTGCTAAGTGATCCAGATTCCTTTGCCAGCTCAAAATGTTAAATTTGGCTTATGAATTTTTATATAAACCAGAGACATCTCAGACACTGTCACTGCCAACAAGAAGAGAGGTGCCTGCCAATCAAACGGGGGGATGTGCGATGGGGACTCTTAGATTTAATTATAAGCTGATGCTGTGGTACCATTCATGTATGTATGTCTGTATAAAGAGCAATACTTTGGTAGACACATTGTATCCTGTTTTTACAGGAGTCCTAGAGGGAGCATGACGTCTGTTACAGCATCAGGCCACCAGCAACCCTTTTCACATAATAAAAATTGTATGGTGAGTCGGACAAACTGCATTGACCACCTTTACCATAGCACCCACCCCCTCTGCCTCTCCCCGCCCACAGGAAGGAGAGACAGACCAAGAAATGTACAAGTACTTGTTCACTTTCAATGAAACCAACAAGTGATTCTTTAGTATCATCAAAATTTTGCCTGCTTCATGACAGATAATAATGCTCCCAGACTAACTGTCCTTTGATACAATAACAGGTAGAGATGTGCATTCGTTTCTGAAAAATTCAGAATTTGGAACGAAATTCGATAATTCGGATTTCGGAAGTACCTCCGAATAACGAAGCGATACGATACGAATTTGAAACGAAACTAAACAGTATATAACGAATTTATTTCGTTTTACACTGTGTCATCATCATAAAAGAAAAATTTGAATAAATGATATCAACTATCGAATTTGAAATGAACTATCAAATACATATCAACTATTGAATTGATCTTAACTTACAATACAAGTAATAGTCAGCGAAGGACTTTATGAAACAAATTAATTTTGTTTCACTGTTTAATTTGACTCAAAAACTAAATCTGTGACACAGCTTAATATTTAACCCTAGTGTTTCTTTTAACAGCAAAATTTGATTAATTGTTTTTTTTTTAGTGATCCAAAATTCGAATTGATATCAACTATCGAATTGATATATGAAATTCGAATCGATTCGAAATTTCAAAATCGAAATTAGTTACAATATTCCGAAAACAAAATTATTTAATAACGAAACGAAACTAAACAAAATTAATATTTCAGCCATGCACATCCCTAATAACAGGTATTAGAAAGGAATATGAATTATATTAACTTGATAGATAATGTGTTTCTGCAAAGTGTTATGGACTTTCTTAGGGGCCTACTTAATGTGTTCAAATTGACAAATGCATCAATTCATCGTTACGAATCCCTCTAAACCCGCCACGCTTTCCTAGTCCAATGCTATTGCACTGTGGCTACTCTCAGCTTACTGTTATTGTCAGGATGTGCAGTGAGAGCGCTCAAGTCATTGACAGCACATGCGTGATATGGGCTCCAGGCTACTGAGAGTCAGAAAAGACAATTAAATCATTCTGCCCACTCGGGCACTAATACGTTGATGGCACTACCACGGGGACGATAACAGGGAAAACCTGCACCTGCAAGATTATACAGGGCTGCAGAGTGATACGCAGAGGGAGACTGGGGACTATTTGTCCCCAGTCTCACTCTGCTCCTCGTGGCCAGAAGCAGCGGGTCGGGTCACCGTTCATGCCGCTGGATGAGAGGAGAGTATCAGATTTTTGGGTTTTTTTCAGCTGGTGTTGACTGATTCTGCAGAAGTGGAATCAGTTAGCACCAACTTCGAGCTGTGGATAACATTTTAGTTACCATAGCGGTGCAATAATTAGCGTTAGGATCCTAATGCTAATTACTGATTGCGCCCGTGTTAGGTATAGGGAGCACAAAGTACAGTAAGCTCGTGCAAGCAAGCGCAGTCACCGATGCGGTGCTGTTTAACCCATTAGCATTCGGAATGTAATATGGGGGCATGCGTTAAAGTCACTTAACCTAGCGCTAACACTCACATATCTGAGCGATTACATTAGAGTTAAAATTGTAATAGTGCTCTCCGTGAGAACAGAGTTGCAAACTTCCAGCTATTACATATCCACAGCTCCCCAAGAGCAAATTGTTGGGGGATTGCATATTTTAGGACAAAATAGTTGAATTTGAAACATTTTCCAACTTGACTATTTTGGCCTGAAATTTGTCACAATTTGGTTCAGAATGTATTGTATACGATGTGATTCTTTGCGTTACATTCTTTCTTACCGAAAGGGGGAGGTTTATAAAAAAATATGCAAATTAAAAGGAAAACTTTATTAAAAACCATAAGTATGTATATGAATTCTAGCATCTGGTTCACCTAACATGCGATGTGTTTTGGTGTTATGGAATGATAGATCTCTGCTGGTTTTAAGCAGCTCGAATCCATTTCTCTTTTCTATTACACATAATTTATCAGCCGAAAACACACTCTGGACCTAATCACGCGATTGACAAAAGCCTCCGTTATCTTAACAAGCAAATGAAACAACAGTTAAATGGTAATAATTTGGGTCGGCAGTGGTGTGCGTCAGCCCCAGGATTGATGGAGGTTTAACCCTTTCCCAGACTGTAGTGCAATGAGTTCATTACTAACAATCTAAAAGGTTAAGCGCTGACATTTCTCCTCATTGTTCGACTAATCTACTGGGGCTTCGTTGTTGCGGCTACAAGCTTGGAAACGGAGACATAAATCATCGATACAGAAGAATTTTATGATATGCGGCAGGGACGGCTGTTGCAGTGTGATGGATGTGCAGGTGCTGCCCTTATAACTGCACATCAGATGTATTGGGGGTGAACTGGTTAACAAACGTGACGGATAGCCAGGCGCATGTTAGGGTTAAGGAAGCTACTAAAATGCATTACTACAACTGACACATGACACAAATATACCAATAGACATGTCAATAGTCCAGGATTCATAGGAACAGTCCTGATTTTATGCGCAGGAACGCTCTGTGGTGTGAACGGGGCCTTAGTTTGCTACTTTATTTTTGGTTGTTATTACTTTATATGTTTTGTATCCTCCAACCCAGCAGCATCCTGGTAACTGCTTATAGTACATAAAAATATTTTTGCACATGATACCACATGGTGATTTTTAAACAGTGGCACAAACAATATATTTAGTATCTTTAGACTGCTTATAATTCAGTGAAAAATATATATTAAGGGTTTTTCAAAGAACGCCGAACTTGCCACCGAATTGATGCAATTTCGTGGCAGTTCGGCTATTCAAAAAGCTGTCAATTTCGCCAAATACTGGTGAATTGACAGCGAAATAGGGTACAGCTTGCCGATGATTGCCACTTAATTCGGCACTCTTCAGTGAGAGAGAACTTCTCCCATAGAGAAGTAATGGTTAATCCATTCAGAGAACACCGAACTGCACCGAAGTGTCAATGAAATGGCCTGATTTTAAGTGGCTCTGTTCGACAGGTTTAAGCAGGTGAATTTCAATGTAAAAAAAATATTATCGGTTTTCATTTTTTTTATTCATCTGTTTATTTGTTCCATTTTCAGCAAACCATCCATTTATGTATTTATTTTTTGGAATTTTGTTAAAAAAATTTTGGTGAAATTTTTGATTGTCATTTTCTTCTAATCCTGTTTTTTTTATTATTCTGGAGCAGACCTTTTTATTGTTTTGTTTTTTAGGACCTTTTTTTTAGTATTTCCACACATTTTCATACATTGTTATTGTTTTAAACACCTTTTAAATAGCAGAGCTCCGTTCTTTTTCCCCCTGCAGTTCGGCGGCGTTCAGCGGTCAGTTTAGTGGGCTGATCGGTGGTCTGTGGCGGTTTCACGTTCGCCGCACTTCGAAGACCCTGTGGCGAATAGCGAATTCACGGCAGGGTTGGCGAACTGGAATCTCTAAAGCGTGGCGAAGGAGAAAGCACTGAAATTTTGATGGTTTCTGGATAACCTTCATTGTTTAGTCTGTTCTATGATCACACGATACCAGTATCCGTCCCTTTAAATATTGTGACATACCCAGGATCCGGCTTGATTTATTGTGTGCACAAGAAAATAAGTTGAGAAATGGGAACGTTTACCCTTTCCAGGTTTCAGCAAGCTGAATGTGAAATCTTATTGAATTCGAGGAGAAAGGCCGGGAGATACAGCCGTTATATTATCTTCAGAGACAGCGACTATTAAGCAATTGCAAGCTAAACAGCAGCACAAAGATGTATCTAAGGAGGAAATTTCCTATTCATTTCAAGGACGTTAATCTCAGATATACATGCTGCAGTTATTCATTTTATGAAATACCAATATGAATAGATCTATCTGACGCAGCATCTCAGACGGAGCCGCAGTGCTGCCTTACTGATGCTATTTACACTTCACATGGATCACTATTTAAGGTGATATTTTTCAAATATCCACCTTCCTGTATTTCAAATTGTGGATGAGGCAGACTAGCATTTTTGGTAATGTTGCTGCAGACATACGTCACAGGGAAGGCTATTCGTTAGAGGTGCGCACGGCTGGAAAATTCCTTTAGTTTCAAAATAATTTCGTTATCGTAATTTCGTTTGGTAATTCGGATCACTAAAAAACCCCATTGTAAATTAAGATTGATTGATTGTTTATAGCGAGTCGAATTTCAGATCACTAATTAAAACCCCAATAAATCAATTCCTGCTGTTAAAAGGCAAGCTATGGTTAAATGTCCGTTAAGCTGTCCGTTGCCCTGTGGTGCTGACAACAGATTCAGCACCAAGGGCAAATTAACAGGGACAGGGTGCTTTGTGAAACAGTCAAACGAATCTGACTCGTTTCATAATGTTGTTTGCTTTAGTACTTGTACATATTGTAAGATGGGATCGATTTGATTGTTGATATCGAGTCAAATTACGATCACTAAATAAAACCCCAATGGATCAAATCCTGCTCAGGAATCATTTAATCAAACGAATCAATTTCATTATATACCATTTCGTTTTCGTTTCAATTAATTATTTCTGAAGTCCTTCCAAAATATGAATTAACGAATTTTCAAACGAATTGCGATTCGTTACGAAACGAATGCACACCTCCTATTATTCGAAACCTGTGCAGATGGCGTCATGGCCTGGTAACGTCTTATATAAATAAAATAGAATAAATATAATTTAGAACATCACAAAAAGCAACCAATTTGTAGCAAAAGGTTTAAAGGTTTAATGACCCGTTGCTGTGAGTTACATGTGTATAAGCAAAGCAGTGTAAGCTCCAAATATGTAGGGCAGTGGTTCCCAACGCGGTCCTGAAGTACCCCCAACAGGCCAGATTTTAAGGATTACCATGGACAAAAGCAGACTGAATCCTGCAATCACTGAGCAGCAAATCATATCACCTGTGCTGGGCTTCAGATATCTGGAAAACCTGACCTGTTGGGGGTACTTGAGGACCGCGGTTGGGAACCACTGATCTAGGGTGTAACAGAGCGCTGGTGGTTGTCGGCAAAAACTGACAGTATTGCTGCGCTGGCATTTCATAAAACTAAAATCCAAGAGAAGCTGCATGGTGAAGCTTGTCCTCCTGACACGCTTTGTATTTTGGTTTTGTGAAATGCTGGTGTTTGTTAGCGCTGCAGTACCATCGATTTTTGATGGAACCATGGCATTTGGACACAAAATAGGGACTGTCACTCTTAAATAAGGACAGCTTTGCAAAAATAAAACATAGCCAATGCTGTAAATGAAACTTTAAGTATTTTCTTGCAAATGTACTTAAAAGGGCAATGTTTTCAGCCATAGGCGCGCTCCTTGCCTCAATCCACTGCAGATTGGTTTGCCTCCAGAGTAATGATGACAAAGGGGTCAGATGGGTGGGTCGCTCCATTTCTCTATCATGACTGCGAATGTATGACATTAAAAATAATTTATGCATTTTACAAGATATTGTTATTTTCCTGTATGCCGTTGCAAAACATTGATGTTTACATTAGGCACCCTAATGAATATGAGAGTTGATGTACCGTCTACTAAATTACATTAGCAAGAATGACTGATGTTGCAAATAGCAAATTTATCACAATATTATTTTTTTGTTGTTCACCGAGGGCATTTTTTATTCAGAAGGGGAATGAGATAAGACTACTCACAGAATAAATCTATACCGTATACAGACAAATAAAAAATGCATGCTTTATTGCTTCTTAGCGTGTCGTATCGATCCTGTGTGTCGCAGGTTTACGTAGTTCCATCTTTAAGTCCAATTTGGTGACAAGTATCTTTAGTCCATCTAAGGACCAAGCAGGTAAATCAAAGCTAGTTTTAGATTTTTAGATTATGTATTGTCTGACTATGAGTGAGCGCCATCATAGTGCAAGGTACATCTCGATAAACATACCTCCCACGCGTCCTAATTTTGGATGAACTGTCATAGTTTTTGAGGAACTTGCTGGCAACCAACACTATTCTCCGACAACCCAATTGTTCGGACACCGGAGGAGAAACTCCATTTAAATCATTACATGAAGCTTACAGTTTAACTACTCAAACGCCGACGTCAGACGAACACAGTGATCACGACCGTGTTGCCGCACAGTTTATCGTCCGTCGTAGCATAGAATCATGAGCAATAGAGACCCACACACGAAGTACATGCGCACCGAACTGCGCACGCACAACGCACGTGGCAAACGGACGCAAGTTAGGCAAGAACGTAAAACCGCTAACACAGACGCGAAGAGTGCGCCACGTCCGCGTAGCGTTCTGTGGGAGTGATGAGATGTCAGGCGCAGCGCACTTGCGACGTCCAGCCCCTTGACGCACAAAATGTCTTTTCATAATCCTTTTTTGCATTTTTCATATTAATTTTGTTTCCCATAGTTCCATTTTTCTTGTACGTCCGTCAACAAAAACGGAACGTGTGGTGTCTACAGTATCTTCCGTCAGTACATCCGTCCGTTGTGCACGCAAGCAGAGTGCGACTGACTGCGTTCGTCTGACATTAGCCTAAATCAGTTCACTGCACAATATACCCTGAGTTACTATATGCTACCACAGGCACTGGGTGAGCATGCCCTGTTCTGGGAGGTTTCATGCCCCACCAAATCAAAGACTATGCAGCAGACTCAGTCTGAACAAAAAACCACCACCGAGTCAGACTCCAGGATGCCGCCATTATTCTCTTAAATCAGGGATCTCAAACTATAACTCCTAAGGGGTTATTAGAAGAACACCAAAATGTCACCAACATTTCGGTGCTCTCTCGTTACCCTGCACTTTGGGGAATCAAAGTTCTCCGCAGGATCCCAGGAGTGCAGGGAAAACCTGCCGAAAACCAGCCGAACACACGCCAAAATCCCACCAAAAACCCACCAGAATCGCTGCAAAATATGTGTCAAACAGGTCGGTAAAAAACGACGAGCCGTCGAACACCGGACCACCGGAAAAAGCCGACAAACTGACGAACGGGGTACAAAAAAAAAAGGATTTGAAAGTGTGAAAATGTAAACGCTGTTTGCAAAAAAGCTACTAAACGAAAATGCCTGGAATTTACATATAAGGTCCTATAAATGATAATAAATTCTCTCTTACAGAAAAAAAGAAAAAACGGTTTAAAAAAAAATTATTAAAAAAAATCCCAAAAAAGCCTAAGAAAACCTAAAAAAATAAATAGACTTTTCACTGCAGATTAAAATAATAAACGGTTTAATATTTTTAACGTGGAAGCCTATTGGGTTCGCCTGACTAAACCTGCCGAATGAAACCACTGAACAGCAGGGCATGACAGCAACTTTTCTCTGCCGTTCAGTGTTCACTGAATAGATTAACTATTGCTTCTCTATGGGGGATTTCACTGATGTCGAACAGCACCGTACTTGCTGTCGGTTCGCCAAAATTTGGCAAACTGCCTGCTCTCTGAATAGCTGAATGGGCCCGAAATGGCACCGTACGGGGAAATTCACTGTTCTGTGACATTTCGGGGCCAGATCGGCGCTCTGAATAACCCTTCAAATGTTTTTGACCTACAATTCCCATCATTCTCTGGCCTTCCGTTTTATTTAAAGAATTCTGGGAATTGTAGGCCATCAAAATCTGATGGGGCCAGAGTTTGAGATCCCTATCTGTCTAATGAAAATCGGCACCCGAGCTCGAAGGAAAATCCAGTTTCATTAAAGTATCTGTTGGTAAATTTAATTGTTTCTTTATAACTTTGTTTCTAATCTTTAGCAGCAAAGAACGATAGAAGATGAGATCAAAAACAAAAATATTACCAAACTAGACTGTAATGTCATATGAGCGAGATCCTCTATCTCTTGTTGTGGTCTTCTGTGATTTTGTTTGTCATTTTGTTTGATACATGTGGGGATGTAAAGCAAAGTGCTGCGGAAAATGTTGGTGCTGTATGAAGAAAATAAGAATAGCCCCATATTCTGGAGAGCGGGTCCAAAGAACATGCAGAGAACTGTTTTTCAACAGCAGTAGATCCATTCCCATAATGACAATCTGAACACACAATTCATACATCATTCATTAGGTTTTCCAACAGCTGAATAAATTGCAAGCTTGCTATGATAAGGCGATAACATTGATTTCTTTTCCCATTATTTGCTAATTTGTTTATTTTGAATATTGACTTTGCTTAACGTTCTCTTAAGCCAATAAACAAAACAAAAAAGTAAGCGATTAATATTTTATGTTACGAATGGCCGGGCACCTTGCAGAGACTCCCTGATCTCAAACTCTGCCCCCCCAAGATGTTTCTGAACTACAACTCCCATGATTCTCTGGCTATTTATTGCATTCAAAAAATTCTGAGAGTTGTGGGCAATAAACATCTGGGGCGGAGTTTGAGATCCCTGCGGGATACTCTGGGGTTAAAACTCTTTAGGTTGCTCAAACACTACCGTTATTTTCCAGCGCAAGGTGTGACATGCTGCTGTTAGCCTGTAAATACACGGTCAAAAACCCGTCAACTGAATGAGATGGGTTTGTGTGTGGCTGAGCGGGATAGGAATGACTGATTGGCCAAATTAGAGGAGTAAGCATGTGGATGGTTGATGGGAGAGTATGGCTGAGTAGCATTGGAGTACGTTGTTGACTGGTACAGAAATGTGTGGTTGGCTTGGTGGAATGGGCGTAAGTGTGGCTGAGTGAGAGGGACGCAGAATTGGAGAAGGGAAAGAAGACCATCACAAATATTTTGTATCTACTTTTCCATTATGCCCAGACATCTGTATCATTATAGTGAGCATCATGGAGCATATTGTCCTGAAGCATCCAAGGTACGGTTCATCATCACAGATACAGGTCTATTCAGTAAAAGGTGAAATACAGGAGAAGAGAACAATCTAGACCAGGGGTCAGCAACCCTGGCTCCCTGATGTTTTGGGAACTACATCTCCCATGATGCTCTGTCACCTATTAGGCTGACTGAGCCACGTGGGAAATGTAGTTCCCAAAACATCAGGGAGCTAAGGTTGCTGACCCCTGATCTAGACCAAATAGCCGAATTTGAAAGTGGGAGATAAATGGGAGAATTTTTCTGGTTTGGCTATTGTGACCTAGAATTTCCACTTCTCCAGTCAATTCTCTTGAGTTTCACCTTTCTTTGAATAGACCTGATAGTATTATCTTTAGACCATTGCACATTCAAGGTGAGGATAGAAGAGACTTGAGAGTAAACTCTTGATACGGATTTTACAGACCTCTACGCTCATTGCATATTTTCTAACTACCAGCCTGGGCAAGGATTTCTGCCACCCCAGGCAAAAAAACATTTTGCGGCCCCCCCTTCTTTCCGCCCCCCTGCTCTAGTTTTTTTCACACTAAATATTGTCTCTGTTCCCCTAATACAGCTCAAACGCTTGTGACGTCTCTAAACTTGCAGGCACCACATGCATGAGGTTGGATATAACAAATGCCCCCTGTGCCATTTTTGTTGGCGGACAGTGCCTGTTCATCTAGGAGCTCACTGTGAGATAGCGGAGTGAGCTCATATGTGGAGGTCGCGCGCAGTCAGAGCTCTTGTGCTATCAGCTTGCTGGGCCAATGGCAGGAGGACGCTGTTGTAAGCGTCATGGCAGTGCTAAACACACAGAACATACGTTTTGACATAGGGTCTGTGGCTAAACTAGCCCAGAGCAGCAACCCCCCCCCCCACCAATGGCACCCTAGGCAAGTGCCTAGTTGACCTGATGGTTGCACCAGCCCTGCTACCAGCATATCAAATCTAGAAAGTCTCATTCCATTCCACTAGTTTAAGAGATTTGGGGTGCACACTCCATTGGTCACATGTATTTGCATCCCTCTTTTGCAGTTTAACAGGTTCCAGGGAATCTCATTTGAATTTATTTTATATTTCACATCTTAAATACAGTAACACAGATCTGGAGGGGCAAGTCTTTCCGTTTCCAGGCTTTCCAGGAGGACCTGTTAGCTGCTTGATGTTATTAATGGCTATCCCTGCACCGTTTCATACAATTATATTAATATATGCAATCAATCACATTACATAATAATGGCAAAAAAAGTAATGCATGCACCATTTGACCCGCAGGATTTAATCTGGTGCTTTCTCTGCTTCACTGCCGCAGTCTGGTGGCCATTTATATAAACTCTCAGCTTGTGCAAATAGGACGAGAACCTCTGAATATGATATCAGACTCATATCTACTTTTGCTTAAAATCACATCATCAGATTTTCCCTTTGATCTCTGAAAATGACGTATGTTAAATTCAGCACAAGTTCCTCATTCTGTACAACAGACTGGCGCGTAAAGGATCATACTCATAAATCCAGACTGGATATATGTGTGTGTTTATACGGTTATTGCCTGTTTATTGTGTACAGTTGTGTTCAAAATTATTCAACCCCCAATGCTGTAAAGGGTTTTAGGGAATTTAGTGTACATTTGTAATTGTATTCAGAATGAAATCCTACAAGGACTTTTTAAAGAACCATATGCAACTAAAATGACATCAATTGGTTTTGTAATACAGTAGTAAATGTTTCTTTTGTGAATTCTTCATTGACACAATTATTCAACCCCTTAAAGACTACCACTCTGAAGAACAGAGGTTCATTCAAGTGTTTTCAATCAGGTATTGAAAACACCTGTGGATGTCACGGAGCAGCAATAAAGCATAATAAGCACCAATTAGGCAGCTTTAAAATGACTGTGATACTCAGCTCCTTCTAGACATTTACTGGTGTGGTTACAAACATGGTGAAGTCAAGAGAATGGTCCAGGAAGACAAGAGAAGAGGTGATTACTCTTCACAGGAAGGGCAATGGCTATAAGAAGATTGCAAAGATGTTAAACATACCAAGAGAGACCATAGGAAGCATCATTCGCAAATTCAAGGCAAAGGGCACTGTTGAAACGCTACCTGGTCGTGGCAGAAAGAAGATGCTGACTTTGACTGCTGTGCGCTACCTGAAGCGTAGAGTGGAGAAAAGTCCCCGTGTGACTGCTGAGGAACTGAGAAAAGATTTGGCAGATGTGGGTACTGAAGTTTCAGCTCAGACAATACGGCGCACACTGCGTAATGAAGGCCTCCATGCCAGAACTCCCAGGCGCACCCCCTTGCT
Organism: Leptobrachium leishanense; assembly: GCA_009667805.1. Lineage (NCBI taxonomy): Eukaryota > Metazoa > Chordata > Amphibia > Anura > Megophryidae > Leptobrachium > Leptobrachium leishanense. The sequence continues at coordinate 64,104,718 of CM019071.1, read as the reverse complement.
GTCTCCAAAGAATAAGAAGAGTCGATTGCAGTATGCCAAAAGTCATGTGGACAAACCACAGAAGTTTTGGGATAGTGTTCTGTGGACTGATGAAACAAAATTAGAACTGTTTGGGCCCATGGAACAACGCTATGTTTGGAGGAGGAAGAACAAGGCCTATGAAGAAAAGAACACCTTGCCTACTGTGAAGCATGGCGGGGGGGTCAATCATGCTTTGGGGCTGTTTTGCTTCTGCAGGTACAGGGAAGCTTCAGCGTGTGCAAGGTACCATGAATTCTCTTCAGTACCAGGAGATATTGGATGACAATGTGAAAGGATTTTACCAGGAAGGATACATTGAGATTTCTCTCGTTTTCAAGTATGTCCTGGGTGGCGAGTATGTACCGTTAGGTGTCTTGCCAAGGACACTTACTGGAGAGGTTGCTCGCTGGGATCGAACCCATGACTCCACAGGCTCTCTCCATGCAGAGCAGTGACATTACCTCTACTCCACCCAGCTGGTGGATGCGGTCTGTCACAAACCTGAGGCTTGGGAGATGTTGGACCTTTCAACAGGACAATGATCCCAAGCATACCTCCAAGTCCACTAGAGCATGGTTGCAGATTAAAGGCTGGAACATTTTGGAGTGGCCATCGCAGTCACCTGACTTAAATCCGATTGAGAACCTCTGGTGGGACTTAAAGAAAGCAGTTGCAGTGCGCAAGCCTAAGAATGTGACTGAACTGGAGGCTTTTGCCCATGACGAATGGGCGAAGATACCCGTAGATCGCTGCAAGACACTTGTGTCAAGCTATGCTTCACGTTTAAAAGCTGTTATAACTGTAAAAGGATGTTGTACTAAGTACTAAGATTGAATGTCACTTGGGGGTTGAATAAAACTGATAATGATGTGAGCACAGAAAAGACATTTGTGGTTATTTCATTATAAATGTTATGTTATATTTGTCTGACCTACACGTGCCTCTTTGATTTAATTGTAAGCAAGATGACTGAATGATCAAAATCAATGTCAAACTGGCCAAAACACTCAATTTCAGTGGGGGTTAAATAATTTTGAACACAACTGTATGTAGTATATAATTATGTGTGTATATACACTGTTACGGTGTATGTGCTGGGAGTGTGTTTGTGTATATTGTGTATGTTCCCATTGTACAGCGCTACGGAACTTGTCAGCGCTTTATAAAATCTTGTAACTGTGTATTTGTACTGTGTGTGTGTATAAGTACTGTGGGTCTGTAGGGGTTATTCAAAGAGCACTGAAAAGTCACCGACATTTCGGTGCGCTCTTGTTCAGCACACTTTGGTGAGTTCAGTTCACTGTAGGGTCCCCTTAACCGCCAAAAAAACAACGCACACATCCTCAAACTGCCAAAACAATCCAATAACCCGCCGAATCGATTTGACCAGCCAAAAACACAGCTGAACGCATCTGATAAACCAGCGAATGCATCAGACAGTCCGCAACAGACTGCCGACTGCCGACTGCCTCCGAAAAATGCCGACCAGCTGCCGAACAGGGAGTTAGGCTAGGGTCAAATGAACGCATTTTTCTCAGCGAACGTTAAAAATGTGCGTCCGAACGCATTGACGTATTTTTTCACGGAATGCGCGAAAACGGTCATACGATGTGCATTTTCGTGCATGATTTTTTTTATGGATCGTCAATAAAACACCTTTTGCGTCTGGATGTTATGTAGGCTGGACATTAGCAGCATCTGACATCTCCTAATCACGCACACATGCCGCTATGTACGCAGTCTGTATGTCAGTACTAGCGGTTCTGCGTTCTCGAAAAAATGCGTTCATTTTCCACTTGCGTTGCGGGCCAGACTTTCGTGCGGCCGTACTTCTTATATTGGCCGTCATTGCGCGTCATTTGCTGCCGTGATTAAGTGCGCCTAAACGCACGTTAAAATGCGCTAGTCTGACCCCAGCCTAAAAAAGAAAAACAAAAGAAACCCTGTACCTTTTCTAGAGGCGTTTTTTTATAAAAAAAAACTAGTACATGAAAATGCATGGAAATAATATATAAGGTCCTATGAAAAACAGTGAAAAGGTCTGTTACAGAATAAAAAAAGCCATTTTTAAACAAAATCGGAATCAAAAATTTTGCCAAATAAAATCCTGAAAATTGCCTAAGAAAAATCTAATTAATAAATTAGACTTTTTTTCTGCAAATAAAAAGAATAACGGTTGAATAAATATTTGATAAAAACTGGGATTTTTTTCTACATTGAAACTGATGGGATTCGTCTGCTTAAACCTGTCAAGTGAAACCACCGGAAATCAGGGCATTTTGACAACGTTTCACTGCTGTTCGGTTTTCTCTGAATAGATTAAACATTGCTTCTCTATGGGAATTTCCCTGCAGTCAAAGGTCACTGTATTTCGCTGGCAATTTGCCAATATATGGCGAATCGCCAGCTTTTTGAATAGCTGCATGCCTACGAAATTGCACTGTACAGGTAAATTCACCGTTGGGCGTGATTCGGTGGCCAATTCGGTGCTCTTTGAATAACCCCTTAAATGTAAGACTATACAGGGTTATAGCGATCCGAATGGCTGGAGAAAGGTAACCGAACGCTGAAAATCAGCGTTCGGTTACCTTTCTTCGCCATTCGGCTATTCAGAGAGCAGGCAATTCGCCAAATCCTTGGCGAATTGCCTGCATATTCGGTGCCTGTTCGGTGCCTGTTCGAGGGCAGTGGAATCCCCATAGAGAAGCAATGCTTCATCTATTCAGAGAACAAAAACCAGTAGTGAAAAGTTGCCGAATTGCCCTGCTGTTCGGTGGTTTCGTTCGACTGATTTATTCAGGCAAACCCCATAGGCTTCAATGTTAAAAATATTCCCGTTTTAATACAATATCTAATAAACCATTCATTATAAAATTCTGCAGTAAAAAGTCTCTTTAGTTATAGATTTTTTAGGATATTTTAAGCATTTTTCTTTATTTTATTTTATTTGATTTTTTTAAAAGTCCGATTTTTTTTTTAAAACATTTTTTAACTTTACTTATTTTTTCTGTAACAGCCCTTTTTATTATCATTCCTTGGACCTCATATGTAAATTTCAGACATTTTCGCTCAGTAGTTTCTTTGCAAACAGCGTTTCACTTTTCAATCATTCAAGCAAACTGTTTTCCTAATTTATTCACTGCCTTCTTCTGCCGTGTCGGCTTTTTCCGGAGGCTTCGCTGCGTGTGATCGGCTCCTGCTCAGATTTTTCTGGCGTCTTCGACGGGTTAATCCAGATGTTTTTGCGGGTTTTCGGCGTGCATTCGCCAGGTTTTCGGCAGCTATTCCCTGCACTTCAACAGCGCTTTGGTGCTTGCTGAATACACCGCAGGGTCGCCGAAATTGGAAAGCCGATTTGCACCGAATTGAAGAGAACGAAAAGTCACCGAACGTGCGGTGACTTTACGAATCTCTTTGAATAACCCTGTATGTTGGAGGCCACAATATGGAAAGAAGGAGCCTGTTGTAAGAGAACATGGGTGAGGATTAACTATCAGGCTAAAGTGAGACATAGCAAAAACGTAAATGTGCAAAGGAAAATGATTTTCCACTTTGCAGTAAACCATACCATTTCAATTATCTTCTATATTTCATTGTTTCAAATTATTCCTTCGTGTGGAGAAAACACGCATTATGATTTCCCCGTAAAGACCCCCTCGTTACTCTATCAGTAGATTGGTTTACAGAAGAAATTAATGACAGTATCTTATTCATTTTTCAACTTTCACAGCTCCGTTCCATTTAAGATGACAATGTATCGGTTGGAAAACTAGCATGGGTTAACACATTTTAATTAGCGAATATATTTCCGTTTAATTGCTACATTTCGCTGTACTGATGAGTATCACAATGCATTTATTGCAGTTATCATATTAGAATTAGGAATTAATTGCAGATAAAAAAATATATATTCTCTGTGCGACTGCAATAAACGCCAATTCCTCTGCACCTTATAAACGTAAACACCTGTGAAATATTTGTTCAGTTGCTAATATACAACTTGTGAGGTTCTACATAGGCTAAAGTCTGGAAAATCAGTCATCAATGTCTATTGCTAAGGCTAGGGTCAGACGAACGCATTTTTCACGTTGTCCGTGAAAAAGTGCGTTCGAACAAATGGACGTATTTTTTCACGGAATACGCGATAGCGGTCATACGATGCGCATTTTCGTCCGTGATTTTGTACGGATCATCAATAAAACACTTTTTGCGTCTGGACGTTATGTTGGCCGGACGTGTGCAGCGTCTGACGTCTCCCAATCACGCAAACACGTCGCTATGCGGACGCAGCGCACTCTGTACATCAGTAGTAGCGGTTTGACGTTCTCGAAAAAATGCGTTCGTTTGCCACTTGCGTTGCGCGGACGCACTTCCGTGCGGCCGTTCGTCGTATGTTCCCCGGCATTGGACGTCATTTGCTGCTAGCACGGCCGTGATTTTGTGCGGCTAAACGCACGTTAAAACTGCTTTCGTCTGACCTTAGCCTTAAGGGCCCTCTTACATTCTTTGCGCAAGTGGTTTTGCGTGCGCAAATGCGCATTTGCACGAGGGGAAAACCATTTGCGCGCAACGTCGTATTCCTAATGAAAATTTGTGCACGCATCCTATACTTAACATTGTCAGCACAAATGCATTTGTGCGCTGGTACGCGGATGGTATTACAATCTGCGCGCAACGAAGGTTTGCGCGAATTTTTGGAACGTCTTTGAAAAGCAGGTGGTAACTGTAAATTGGATCGTCCTGGCCGAAACGAAATACACCAACACAAAATAAAAAATACAGCACAATATAGTTACACATTCTACACATAACCAAAAGAATAAAATTAATAAATTGCTTTATTTTTTTTTTCCTGCAGCATATATACTCAGATTGACTTTGACAGACGCAACAACCTAACGTTAGAAAATGGTGTTTTTTAATTCTGATTGGCTGAATCCCGTGAAAAAAAACAGTCCGAACACAGATTTCTGTGCACAACGTACTTTGTGCACAGTTTTGCGCGTCGTACGCACGAAAATTTTTGATGGACGAAAAAATGCGCTCGGATCGAAATACCACGTAAATTTTCGCGCGATCACGTTTTTTTTTCGTGCGCAAAAAAATTGCGCTGGGCGAGCGCAATTGCGCAGAGGATGTAATATAGCCCTAAATGTATAAATTGCCCACACAGCCTGGATGCAGCTGCAGACATTAGTAGAATGGTTTGTACTGCATATTTCTGCACTTTTCACCGGCCACAATGTAAATCAGCTCTTCATATTGTCAGTTTTGGCATGACTTTGTTCCCACATGCTAACAATGCTAAATCAATGACTCATGTCAATCCTCAATAGATGCACTTGATCTTTCTGGTAACATCCTTTAGGCAGTACCTTGATTAGGTCATAGCCTAGTCCTACATAAACAGCCTAGTTCATTAGTCAGAAGCTCTTGTGTGCTTCTTTGTGTCTTTGTGTCCAAAAGAATATTTCTTTAACTCCTTCACTACTGTGATTGTGTGCATACACGATCAGAGGTAGCAGAACATAGAAGCTGGAAATCATATTAACATGATCTGGGGCTGTGCTGTACAACTGCAAATTAAAGAATTTTGTTAGCTTTTGGGCTCCAGGAGGTACCCCCAAAAAATTTAGCACTGTGGGCTCAAGGTGCTGAAACTAGTGAAAATCATCTATGGAATGTCCTTCTGACATTCCCAAGCTGACAAGGCACGGAGCATTGAACTGCAATTCAAACTGCAGTAACTCCATTTGGCCAGCAGATGGAGACATCTGCCTGCCAAATAGATTATTACAGTAAGAAATACACAGGGAATATCCCCAAATATCTCTTACTGTATAATTAAAAATTATTTTCCAAAAACAACTGCATCCTAACTGGATTTTTGGAAAATCATTTGGTAGTGAAGGGGTTGATAATCAGTTTAGTACAGAGGACAAACTGACAAACTGATTTAATCACACATGGTTTCGAACAATTTCCCACCATCTTCCATTAGTAGAGTCACTCTTGCTGCCTTCTTCTATCTGAAAAGTGAGGCTGTGACATGGTAGAAATGGATAGGCATAGGAAGGGCAAATATGAAGGGGTAATGGAAGAAGCCTCCGCCACCCAGAGAAGAGTCGTTTCACTGATAACCCAACACTATCAGGGTTATTCAAAGAGAATCGAAAAGTCACTGCACGTTCGATGACTTTTCGTTCTCTTCAATTCGGCACGATTTGGCTATCCCATTTCGGCGGTCCTGCGGTGTATTCAGCAAGCACCACAGGGCCGTCGTAATGCAGGGAAAAGTCAGAGCAAACCCGCTGAAAACTCACCGCAAAACTCGGCAAAGGCACACCAAAACCCGCAAAAACATCTGGATTAACCCTGCCGAAAACGCCGGAAAAACCCGAGCAGGAGCCGATCACAGCACAGAGCAGCTGCTGGAAAAACCCGACACCGCAGACGAATGGAGTGAAAAAAAAAAACCTGTAAGCTTGAATGTATGAAAAGTGAAACGCCGTTTGCAAAGTAACTACAGAACGAAAATGTCTGAAATTTACATATGAGGTCCAAGGAATGATAATAAAAAGGGCTGTTACAGGAAAAAAAGAACGTTTAAAAACAATTGGCAAAAAAAATCCCAAACAATGCTTAAAATATCCCAAAAAAATCTATAAATAAAGAGACTTTTACTGCAGAATATTATAATGAACGGTTTACAAGTTATTGAATTAAAATGGGAATTTTTTAACATTGAAGCCTATGGGATTCGCCTGAATAAATCTGCCGCATGAAACCACCGAACAGCAGGGCAATTCGGCAACTTTTCACTGCCGAGTTTTGTCCTCTGAGTAGACGAAGCATTGCTTCTCTATGGGGATTTCACTGCCCTCGAACAGGCACCGAACAGGCACCGTATGTGCAGGCAATTCGCCAACATTTGGTGAATTGCCTGCTCTCTGAATAGCCGAATGGGCAAGAAATGTAACCGAACGCTGATTTCTTTGAATAACCCTGTATAAATTGGCGAACAAGACTTGTGCAACAAATCCAATGGATTCCTGATGACGTTAGTTGACTTTATGTCAGTTCCCTTTTACTTCAAAAGGTCTACACATCGTTCAGGTTCATTCTAAAGCTCACAGGGGCTGTCAACTGATCTCTGCAGGATTCCGGCTCCTGGGATTGCACACAGCTCAGTAATTTCCTATAAGTAAATACCCCAAGGAGAAGGTTGTCATATTTTTTTGATGAGTGTTAATATTATAAATACTACCCTAGGGAACGAAAGTGTTATAGCTGTCAATAGTTTGTTTATTTAAAGGAATTCTTTGATAATCGTTCACAGGTTATGATCACAGCTTCTTTACGACACCCTAATGAGTGCTCCATTGGGTTTATTTGTTCCTTTAATCACAACTAGACAAAAATTAATTAATTAAACAATTCAGCCGCAGCTATGACGTGGCAACATAATGATCGGTGGGAGGGGGCTTCCCCCCCCCCCACAAGAGTTGAAATGTTTGCATAATTCTATCCACGGAATGTAACCACAATTTCTTAAACCTGCTGAATTATCTTGTGAAAATTACACGCTGTGCCAATGAATTCTCCCTTTAGGAAATAAGAAAAAAAAAATATGAATACATTTGTGAAGAGGATAAACTAGCTGCAAAATGAAAGAGGGGAAAAAAACTACAATTACACTTTTCAGCCATGAGAAGTAAATCAGATGGTGCTGAAATCCCTGCAGAATACACAGATTAATTAAAGTCTGCTCTTTCCAAATCTGTTATTCAGCTAAACACAGCTGCTGAAAAATGATGCCTTTCCTATAATTTTCCTGTGCCATCAGAGAGCTAAAATACAGTAAGGAAGCATTATTAGCCAAACACAACCTATTGTATACGGTACAAAATGGTACATATATCGGGTTCCGCGGCATCATCATTGTGCCCGACAAAGTGCAAGATCCAAAGAAAAGATAAATAAAAACAAAAGAAAGGCATAAAAGGACAAGCAGTACCCGATGGTTCACATTTCTGCTGTATCATCTACATGTTGATATTGCCTGGCTCTTTGGTCTCCTTGTATTAGGATTTTACTGACACTATAATCCATTTTATTTATTTAATTCCCTGTAGTACTAATTACGAGGGTTCTTTCAAATCCTGATCTGGAGGTTGAGGTTTAGTGTGATGAAGTGGCAATCTAATACACTGTAGGCCTGTGGAGGTGACATGGTTTTTTTTGTTTTGTTTATTTCTTTCTGGAAACACTGTTTTCTTGTGATGGCGGCATGGTCACGCAGCTCTGGTTTTTAGTATTTTAGGATTTAAGTGATCGGAGTATAGAGGGGAACTTGCAGGGTTATTTACTAAATGATAGTGATAAGCAATCAGTTAAATGCATGATAACTTGCTATATTGGCATTCCTCTCCTCCTGTTTCCAACCCCAACCCTCCCAGATTGTGAGTTCCTACGGGAATAGGGCCCTCATCTCCTCCTGTACTGTTTGTCAAATGTTGTTCAATGTATTGTAACCCTGTCTATACTGTGCTTATTGTACAGCGCTGCGGAATATGCTGGCGCTTTATAAATAAAGAATAATAATAATAATATTGGCTCGAAATGTAAAGTTCTTTCATCACCTCCTGACTGTTCAGGGGAAAACCCTCTTCTATATTCACTAGAAAATAAACATTTTTTTTATATATATATATTTTTACAGAGACAGAGAGACGTCATAATACACAGCAGTAACAAACAAAAGAACAAGTTAAACATGGCATCCAACAAGTAACTAAGCGGCTACAATGCAACCCATGTGAAAACCAAATAGGAAAGTTCCCGACCCAACGTATGTAAGTTCGTAGCTCCACCACTATGTACCAGTAGTGAATGGTACTCAAAGATGGCGTGGCGAAGTGTGGGTAAGCATAGGTGTGCGCACAGGGTGTGCCTGGTGTGCCCAGGCACACCCTAATGTTGGGCGAGGGTTTCTTCTTTGACCCCCGACATAGATCTTTTGGATGTTCCTTATCTGTTTCATGATAAATTACATGAATAATGACTGTATCTCAGCATAAACATTGGTTATGCCCATAGGGTCTGCACAGGGGGTGTGCCTGGTGTGTCCACCTCCTACATTGACATTTTAGATGTCCCTTATCTGGTTCATGATAAATAACATTAAAACTGACTGTATCTCTGGTTACAAGCGCATTATTTGAATGAAAAATGTGCGTTTTTTGCAAAATCTTCTAAACTTTAGTTTTCAGTTAATAAATGTTCTATGGGTGCACACCCGAATGTAATGGGTTGCGCACGCCAGTGTGGGTAAGTATAGGATCTTGGGGAAAGAAGCCAAAAAACGGGTTAAGGAGCAATCAGGGGGACCCTGTGGGATCGGAGTGGTACCCCGCAACATCTGTAAGGAGTACCACGGGGCGCAGAAAAAAGGTATTACGCAGGGAGTCCTTGGTTTCGCAAGGAAGGAGTCGAATAAAAGGGGCCCAATTAATTAAGAAGGACTGAGTCTTTTGTTCTTGATGCAGTGAGGCCTCAGTCCATTCTGCCAAAAATATGGTATAGATTCTGTCATAAACCATACGAAAGGAGGGAGGGGCAGTGAAGATCCATTGTGACAAGATCGCTTTCTTGCCCGTCGCTGCGAGCAGGGTGAGCCAAAACAATAAACATTTTTTTAACATAAAAATTATGAATAATGCATGGACGGCCATATAAGAGAAGTGAAAAGGACAGACAGAGGAAGAGTTCATAAAAAGCTCAAGACGCACACACAGATATCACGAGCAGAATAATAAAAAGTGAAATAATAACGCCCGTGGTTTATTTTATTTTTTACGGGTTAGGTGCATAGCCCATGGGAAATAAATGGGGCTTAGGGACTGAATGAAATAATGTACATTTGTGTAAAGGTTTACTAGGGTTGATCTTCCGCGCATGACACAATCATTTCAGCAGAGCAATCCGTTTTTTAAAGATCTATTCATTTATTTGCAAAGTATTTTACCAGGAAGGATACATTGAGATTTCTCTCGTTTTCAAGTATGTCCTGGATCATGTATAACAATTAAAACTGACCCATTCCTTTCCCTTCACACGGATAACAATTCCAGGAGCTGCAAATGGTGTGTAAGTGGTGCTTTCTGGGCCCCCACAGACACACTGACATATGATCTTAGGAGATACAAAATGACGGTGTTACAATATATATATTTCCTACATATTTATTTTTTGTTAATCTGAATATTTGTGTTTTGTTTCTAATATCTTGCATTTATTACTTTCCAACCTGGTGTTTATTGTTTAACCCTTTCGCTGCTGAGGCTTTTCCCGCCCCTGTGCTGAGGTCATTTTTACCGGTTTTGCTCATCATGTTTAAACGTGTTTTGAAGGCTTATTTTAGTATATGACCCAGACATATTATATATCGTTCTTTCCGTCAGACTCGGTAGATTCATAATATGTCATTATTATATGTATACGTTATGTCATGTCTGTATATTATAACAAAAAATGCAATAAAATATGTATTTTCAATAATTTACAATGTGTAAAGGTTTTTTTTTCACATTTTAACATGCGAGCAATTGCGGTTATATTTTGTATGGGGTGCGTTTGTTAAAAAAATTAGAGATGGGGTCTCGTTACATTTTTTTGGGGGGGAAAATTACACTATTTTTAACAAACGCACCGCATACAAAAATCGTTAGTGCAGCATCATTGTTCACATTATAATTGAAATGGGAACAATATTGCTGCATTAACAAACCAAAAAAAAGAAAAAAAAAGTGTTTATTTTTTTTTTTATAATTCTTGTTTAATTTTTTTTTATTTTTATTTTTCATTTTTTTTTTTTTTACAAAATTTTTTACTTTCATGTTTGGTAAAATTTAACCCCTAGCTGCCACGGATCGGGAGATAGGGAGTTCATTGGAACTCCCTATCTCCACAGTTGGTGGCAGTTAAGGGTTAAGTCCAGGACTGGCGTCATCGTGCTACGCACGATGACGCCAGTCCTCAGGGGGAGTTCCCGGAGGCTTGGCCGACATCCAAGATGTCGGCCAGCTCCGGGAAAGGATCGCAAACCGGCGCTTTTCAGCGCCGATTCGCGATCCAGCTCCCCAGGGGTTAATGCCAGGCATCATTTGGAAGGGCAGGCTGTGCCCTTCCAAATGATGCCTGGGTTAACCCCCGCAGAGCCGCCGATCGGGAGGGAGAGAGGTCCGAAGGACCCCCCCCCTCCCTTTCAGGCGCCTCCTCCGCACATGTGGGGGGGGGCGCCTGAATTTGGTGTCATCGCGCTGCCGCGATGACACCAAATTCCGGCGGCTGCTGTTCCGGATGCCGGGCTGACATCCAGGATGTCAGCCCGCACCGGAGGGGCCAGCGATCGGCCGGAACCCGGCCGAACGCTGACCCCAATGGGAGGACGCGCTCAGCGCGTCCTCCGCATACCAGCGGGAATGCTGAGGACGCGCTGAGCGCGTCCTCAGCATCGAAGTGGTTAAGAGCTTTTCTGGAAGCTACCACCCTACCTGAATAGGCTGCTTCCCCTAGCAGTTCCCCAGCAGCTCCCTCATCCTATAACCTCCAATCCAGGACCTGCACCTTACTTACAGTACCACAATACAAAAAGAAAGTGTCTCGATCCTCATTTTCCTACAGAGCACCACAATTCTGGAATAGCCTCCCAGACACCATCAAATCTTCCCCCAGTCTTAAGTCACTCAAGAGCTCTCTATTAACATACCTCAATACGGAATTCACCTGTAAACATGTAACATAGTGACTATATTTCCTACATATTTATTTTCTGTTAATCTGTATATTTGTGTTGTTTTTTTAATATCTTGCATTGTATTTCTGTAACGACTGTAACAATTCTATGCTCTTAAACCCAGGACACCCTTGAAAACGAGAGAAATCTCAATGTATCCTTCCTGGTAAAATACTTTATAAATAAAAAAATGTTTGATCATCAATGGGTTAAAGCAGTGGTTCCCAATCGTGGTTCCCAGTTCCTCTAACAGGTACAGATTTTATGGATCACCTTGGGGAAATGCAGACTGATTCCTGCGATCACTGAGCAGCAAATAATATCACCTGTGCTGTGCTTCACATATCCTGCAAACCTGGCCTGTTAAGGGTACATGAGGACCAGGGTTGGGAAACACTGGGTTAAAGTACAACAGTCACTCATGTTTTCGTACAACCCACTAGCCTGTGCTAAAATCTTACTTTTCATTGATTTTTTTTATTTTTAAACAAATTCAACCTGCTTTTCTATACTTGTTATGTCAGGCATTCCTGGCACAGCATACCATACAAATGAAGATATTCCCAAGGTGATGTGACAGAATGTACTTACCTGCACACCATAGTGCTCACACGACATTGTTTCAGTCCCCAAAGTAAGAGTGCTCAATAGGTTTTATTACCTTCACTGCTCTGCTCACCCCAATTAATGCTTCATTAAGATTTATTAGAAAGCAGGAATGAGGAATGTTCACTTTCAGAAAGCTGACAGTTCCTTTTTAATGGTGATTTAATGGGTGATAATACTGTCCACCTGCTCTAAATCTAGAGACTATAGAAAAAAAAGGAAAATATTTGGGGCAGGTTTAATATCCTTCAAAGGTATTGTGCGGTCGGAGGATTATTGCACGTTATTGAATGGGGTACTGGGTGGGCAGTTCGTTACCAGTTCATTTCAGGTGTAGACCTTAAAATAGTTTATGTATTGAGAATTGTGACTAGATATATATGTTTACATCATACTCAGGTTTTACATCATATCCAGGTGGAGCAACTCCTGATGATAGGCCCTCACAAACCTTGTTTTTGCTCACTTTAAATATACAGGGTAATCCAGACATGGAGCACTTGCTCGAGGTGCCAAGAAGGGGTCAGCTATAGCTCCTGACGAAGCCCAATGATGCCAAAATGTTTGTAGGGGGTTGCTACATCTCTTGTGCAGGGATGACATCCTTGGCAGTCAGTACCGGTCATCCTTTCTGGGTGACAGCAGCCTGATTTGCATATGGAATAGTCTTCTCTGTAATGGCACCTTCGCGCTGAAACCTTGTGAGACCCGAGTGAGAACTCAATGTAGGGCAGGCCACTAGTGCTGTTGCGCTTCCTCAGGATCGCTATAAATCTTGTTTTTACTCACTTTAAATATGCAGTGTGATCCAAATGTGGACCCCTTGCTCGTGGTGCCTAGAGAGGTATCAGCTATACCCTCCTGATGAGGCCTAATGATGCTGAAATGGTTGTAGGGGGTTGCTGCCCTTCTCGTGCAGGGATGACGTCCTTGACATTTCAGCACTGGCCACCCTTTCCGAGTGATAGTCTGATTTACATATAGAATAGTATTTTCTATAATGACACCATGGAGCTAAAACCTTGTGAGCCCTGAGCGGGGGACCCACCATAGAGCAGGGCCACTAGCGGTGATCCTTTCCTCAGGGCCCTCACAAACCTTATTTTTACCTTAAGTAATTGCCAATAAGGCCCATCTAGTTCAGGTGAGAAGCAGCCCTTTTTGCGCCTATCTGATGTGGAGATACCTCAATGAAGAAGTGTAGCTTTGCAAAAACTGTGGAAAGTAAAACTTATTTTAATTTTTGTTCTAAGATTAGAATTTTCATATATCACCCACGGTCGTAATAACAAAGTCCAGCGTAGGTGGGAATAAATGCAAAGTTACACATTACTGGATAACTAAGAGCTTGGAGAAAGAGTCACATCTCCATTACATTGTTGCTACAGCCAGTGAAATATACTTTTATTATATATGTGTATAATAATGTTCTATTAAGCTGAAGTGAATACTAGGTTGTTAATCACTAACTACATACGTAACAATAATGAGGCTCCTTAGCTAGTAATCTGCTTGGATAACCTGGTGATAGCATGTCGAAACTACACCCACCCATCATAAACGTTCCAACATCCATAGAAGCCACAGAATATATTTCTGCACCAGTGAAACACCGATTTAGTTGACTCAACACCCCATCAGTGGAGCACAGGTGTAAGGAGGTTAAGGCTAGGGTCAGATGAATGCATTTTTCACATCTACCGTCAAAATGTGCGTCGATGCATCGAACACTTTTTTTCACGGAAGACGCGATAGCGGTCATACGATGCACACTTTCGGCAGTATTTTTTATGGATCCAAACCAGGAAATTTTGGGTGTCTGGACGTTATGTTGGCCGGGCATGAGCAGCATCTGACGTCTCCTAATCACGCACACACGCCGCTATGCGGACACAGCGCACTCTGTACGTCAGTACTAGCAGTTTGACGTTCTTGCAAAAATGCGTTCGTTTGCCGCTTGCGTTGCGCAGCTGAACTTTCGTGTGACTGTACTTCGTGTGAGGGCCTGCGTTGAACGTCATTTGCTGCTACCACGGCCGTAATAAAGTGCGGCTAAACGCACGTTCGCACTGCGATCGTCTGACCCCAGCCCACTGGGAGGTACGGGCAGTTGCACTACTGCAGTAGTGATTAGAGGTTTTTATTTTTTTTGTGAAAGTTTGATCACAAAGCTATTTTTTTAACATTTATGATTTATAAAATATTAATAAACCTTTATGCTCCTACACTATTTTGAGTATTATCTACCCATCTATTTTATATATACACTGTGTAATATATATATATATATATATACATATATATATATATATACATACATACAGTTGTGTTCAAAATTATTCAACCCCCAATGCTGTAAAGGGTTTTAGGGAATTTAGTGTACATTTGTAATTGTATTCAGAATGAAATCCTACAAGGACTTTTTAAAGAACCATATGCAACTAAAATGACATCAATTGGTTTTGTAATACAGTAGTAAATGTTTCTTTTGTGAATTCTTCATTGACACAATTATTCAACCCCTTAAAGACTACCACTCTGAAGAACAGAGGTTCATTCAAGTGTTTTTCAATCAGGTATTGAAAACACCTGTGGATGTCACGGAGCAGCAATAAAGCATAATAAGCACCAATTAGGCAGCTTTAAAAAAGACTGTGATACTCAGCTCCTTCTAGACATTTACTGGTGTGGTTACAAACATGGTGAAGTCAAGAGAATGGTCCAGGAAGACAAGAGAAGAGGTGATTACTCTTCACAAGAAGGGCAATGGCTATAAGAAGATTGCAAAGATGTTAAACATACCAGAGAGACCATAGGAAGCATCATTTGCAAATTCAAGGCAAAGGGCACTGTTGAAACGCTACCTGGTCGTGGCAGAAAGAAGATGCTGACTTCGACTGCTGTGCGCTACCTGAAGCGTAGAGTGGAGAAAAGTCCCCGTGTGACTGCTGAGGAACTGAGTAAAGAATTGTCAGATGTGGGTACTGAAGTTTCAGCTCAGACAATACGGTGCACACTGCGTAATGAAGGCCTCCATGCCAGAACTCCCAGGTGCACCCCCTTGCTGTCTCCAAAGAATAAGAAGAGTCGACTGCAGTATGCCAAAAGTCATGTGGACAAACCACAGAAGTTTTGGGATAGTGTTCTGTGGACTGATTAAACAAAATTAGAACTGTTTGGGCCATGGATCAACGCTATGTTTGGAGGAGGAAGAACAAGGCCTATGAAGAAAAGAACACCTTGCCTACTGTGAAGCATGGCGGGGGGTCAATCATGCTTTGGGGCTGTTTTGCTTCTGCAGGTACAGGAAGCTTCAGCGTGTGCAAGGTACCATGAATTCTCTTCAGTACCAGGAGATATTGGATGACAATGTGATGCAGTCCGTCACAAACCTGAGGCTTGGGAGACGTTGGACCTTTCAACAGGACAATGATCCCAAGCATACCTCCAAGTCCACTAGAGCATGCTTGCAGATTAAAGGCTGGAACATTTTGGAGTGGCCATCGCAGTCACCTGACTTAAATCCGATTGAGAACCTCTGGTGGAACTTAAAGAAAGCAGTTGCAGTGCGCAAGCATAAGAATGTGACTGAACTGGAGGCTTTTGCCCATGACGAATGGGCGAAGATACCCGTAGATCGCTGCAAGACACTTGTGTCAAGCTATGCTTCACGTTTAAAAGCTGTTATAACTGTAAAAGGATGTTGTACTAAGTACTAAGATTGAATGTCACTTGGGGGTTGAATAAAACTGATAATGATGTGAGCACAGAAAAGACATTTGTGGTTATTTCATTAAAATGTTATGTATATTTGTCTGACCTACACGTGCCTCTTTGATTTAATTGTAAGCAAGATGACTGAATGATCAAAATCAATGTCAAACTGGCCAAAACACTCAATTTCAGTGGGGGTTGAATAATTTTGAACACAACTGTATATAAAGGGTTGTGGTGGAGGACAAAAAGTGAGATAAAAAGCCTCCACGCTATAATTAATTATGTTTATTATTGCAGAAGCCACTTGCATATCACAGCAAAAGAATTGCATCCCAGAGCTCCTGTGCCATATTCCCCATATGATGCAGGGAATTCTGGGTAGGATATGCAAATGACATCTGTCTCACTTTTATGAGGGTCCAACAAACCCGAAACAGCGCTGTCCTAGGGGTGGCTTTGACGAGTTGCATAAACCTTATCTCTGCTAGAAAGCCATAGTGTGGCATAGCATTGATTTTAGGGTTCTGTGTCATAACAGACCCAGGATGCATAAAAGCAAGACAGGGGTCATTTGCATATCCTACCCAGAGTTCCTTGCTGCACATGGGGAGTGTGGCACAGGAGCTCTGGGATGCAATTCTTTGAATTGCTGTGATGTGCAAGTGGCTTCTAGTACATAGTGATACCTTTTTTATTGGACTAACAATACATTTAAAAGACAAGCTTTCGAGTGGACTCTTCTCTTCCTCAGGTCTGGAAGCTATCAGATCTGAGGAAGAGAGGAATCCTCTCGAAAGCTTGTCTTTTAAATGTAACGTTAGTCCAATAAAAAGGTATCACTACGTACTGCTATACTCGTGATTCATATATATATATATATATATATATATATTATATACAGTAAAACCCAAGATTGAGAGTAACTTGGTTTGAGAGCGTTTTGCAAGAAGAGCAACAATTTTTTGTAAATTTTGACTTGATATACAAGCGATGTCAAAGTGCGTACGCTTTCTATGCCGAGCGTTACATCACAACTGAGGCCTTGGTCACCTTTCCTCCAGGGGCGGATCCAGAGACTAGTCTCGGGAGGGGCACTTACAGAAAATAAGGTGTTTTAGCAGAGAGCCCGACTCACGAGAATTTACAGAGGGCCCGGCTCACAGGAGTTTACAATCTAGAAGAGCAGAGGGCACCCAGGAGCTTACAATCTAGAAGAGCAGAGGGCACCCCGGATTTTACAATCTAGAGGAGCAGAGAGCCCCCAGCTCACACATGGATTTGCCCCCAGCTCATGGATTTGCCCAGCTCATGGATTTGCCCCCAGGTCATGGATTTGCCCAGCTCATGGATTTGCCCCCAGGTCATGGATTTGCCCAGCACATGGATTTGCCCAGCTCATGGATTTGCCCCCAGCTCATGGATTTGCCCAGCTCATGGATTTGCCCCAGGTCATGGATTTGCCCCCAGGTCATGGATTTGCCCAGCTCATGGATTTGCCCCCAGGTCATGGATTTGCCCCCAGCTCATGGATTTGCCCAGCTCATGGATTTGCCCCCAGGTCATGGATTTGCCCCAGGCTCATGGATTTGCCCAGCTCATGGATTTGCCCCCAGGTCATGGATTTGCCCCCAGCTCATGGATTTGCCCAGCTCATGGATTTGCCCAGCTCATGGATTTGCCCCCAGGTCATGGATTTGCCCCCAGCTCATGGATTTGCCCAGCTCATGGATTTGCCCCCAGGTCATGGATTTGCCCCCAGCTCATGGATTTGCCCCCAGCTCATGGATTTGCCCCCAGCTCATGGATTTGCCCAGCTCATGGATTTGCCCCCAGCTCATGGATTTGCCCCCAGCTCATGGATTTGCCCAGCTCATGGATTTGCCCAGCTCATGGATTTGCCCCCAGGTCATGGATTTGCCCCCAGCTCATGGATTTGCCCCCAGCTCATGGATTTGCCCCCAGGTCATGGATTTGCCCAGCTCATGGATTTGCCCAGCTCATGGATTTGCCCCCAGGTCATGGATTTGCCCCCAGCTCATGGATTTGCCCCAGCTCATGGATTTGCCCAGCTCATGGATTTGCCCCCAGCTTACACATGGATTTGCCCAGCTCTCACCTGGATATTGCTCCAGGCCTCCAGCTCCGGCAGGGGTTGACTCTGAGCCGGGGACCCAGATGCCGGGCAGCGCGGGAGTGCCTGCCCGGTCCTGAAGAGTCCGTCCTGTTGAGTGATGCGGCTGCGTGGCGTGCGTGCGCAGGTCACGCGGTCCGGCCAGTCAGGTGGTACAGAGACTCAGTACCACCTGATTAGCCGGACCACGTGACCGCCGGCGCCTGCACGCAGCCGCATCACTCAACAGGACGGACTCTTCAGGACCGGGCAGGCACTCCCGCGCTGCCCGGCATCTGGGTCCCCGGCTCAAATCTCGGGGGGGGGCAATTGCCCCGTTGCCCCCCCCCTGGATCCGCCCCTGCTTTCCTCCCTGCGTCCGTCGTAGTATTCTGGCAGCTTGACGGGGAGGGCCACACGGTGTAACATGCGTAATAGTGTCGAACATTACACCGGACGTGCTGAAACCCTCCCAACAGATAGTGATCCCGTTAGTGATAAGCGTCCTGCACGATAACCCTCCTCTCTCTCTCTCTCTCCCAGCGTTTCCCGGCCCGAGGTTACTGTACATTAACGTCTCCTATACTTATTATGGGACATGTTCATTTTCTCCTCTACATGGGAGTGCAGGCTATTACAAAGTAACCTGCGCTTCCACCCAGGAGATGTTATTTCTCTGTGAAATAATGTCTCCACAAAGCTGGTGATAAGTGATTTTGCAAATGCAAAATCGCTTAATACACTTTCCTACCCTCCATTAAATCCCATAGGCACCTCTCACCCTGCGGTGAAAAGGGCAGCGCGACCTGCTGTTTTTTCACGCCAGGAGCGAGACTGGAAACAAACATTTCCTAGTATCCCTCTGCAATTCATCTGCAGCGCTGCGTGATCTTGCGAGAGCGAGCTCGCGACTGGGACGTGCAAGGCTCCATGGACTCCACGAGTCGATATTCACAGCGGTGTGCTGCCAGTATCTGGTAGGGATGTGCGTTTCGGGTTTCGGAATTTTGGAATTTTCACGAAATTTGCCGATCCGTGCATTCGGATTCGACCGATTTTCCGAAAATTTGCAGATCCGAAAACGGCAGATCCGAACAAATTTTCGTGCCGAAACGAAAACTTTTCGGAATTTTAGAATGGACTAGAAATGTGTAAAATCGAAATTCATTTTCGTTCCATTCGTGATTTCGGCTCCATTCCTGATTTCGGTACCATTTCAGTAATTTCAGACATCGTATTTATATCGCTGATTCTGTAATTAAATTTTGTATCATTCCCATCTCAATGTATCCTTCCTGGAAAACCAGAGAAATCTCAATGTATCCTTCTCGTAAAACCAGAGAAATCTCAATGTATCCTTCTTGTAAAACATGAGAAATCTCAATGTATCCTTCCTGGAAATCCAGAGAAATCTCAATGTATCCTTCTTGTAAAACCAGAGAAATCTCAATGTATCCTTCCTGGAAATCCAGAGAAATCTCAATGTATCCTTCTTGTAAAACATGAGAAATCTCAATGTATCCTTCTTGTAAAACCAGAGAAATCTCAATGTATCCTTCCTGGAAATCCAGAGAAATCTCAATGTATACTTCTTGTAAAACATGAGAAATCTCAATGTATCCTTCCTGGAAATCCAGAGAAATCTCAATGTATCCTTCTTGTAAAACATGAGAAATCTCAATGTATCCTTCTTGTAAAACATGAGAAATCTCAATGGCAGAATTATCGTATCGGCAGAATTATCGTATCGTATAATTATCGTATCCGAAAAACCATTAGTTTACATCAAAACGAATAGACACTTTGAAACGAGGAGAACAGACGTTCCGAAAAACAAGAAAATTTACGAAATCACGAAGAAAAAAGGCGATACGAAAAACCAAACGAACCGAAACGAGAATCGGCCAAAACGAGTCGAAACGAAAATTTACAAAATCCGAACGAACCGAACCGAATCGAACCGAAAAAAAAATCGGTGCACAAGCCTAGTATCTGGCAGCTATGCATTTGTTCCAGGGCTAGGCGCTAGTAAGAGCCTACCCCGGAATACAGTCGGTAAAATGGAGCTGGTAAGGAAAATGTGCAGGTGCAGATTTTCCTGCTTCCAGTTTCCATTTTACCGACAACTATGGAGTAGGGCCCCATATTTGCAAAGTGTAGGTCAAAATTGTCTCTGTTAGGATTATAGACAATTGGAAAATATCCAGCCTGAATTTTAATCCATATTTTTGTGTATGAACCCTTCTAGACCAGGGTGGAACTGTACATTATGAACGTACCTTCAGTGTATTACCCCAGAGTACATTGATTTATTACCAGTGTAAGCCTATGGAGAACCCATTAATGTCAATGGCCTGAAGTGCATATTACACCTGCTGTACTTCTCACAGCAAATTCTGTATTCGGCTAGCTTTTTCTTAATAAAAAAATAAAATAAAATAAAAACAACCATTAGAAGTTGCCTTTGGTTAATGGGCTATAAAGCTCAAGACCCACGGTTTTGGATTTTCTCCTAATTACCACGTTGCTCCTCTTCGCTGCCCCTCAAGGGCATGAAACCTCTAGCCAATCTGGCACAGAAATTAAGGGGTGTCTCATACTTAACATGCGCCAAACATCAAAGTCACGCCGCACCTTTGCTAATCTCCTACGATCTGTGTCTACGTATTAATAAAAGAAAACCAAAAGCTCCTCTCCTGTTCTGATCTTTTCTCCAAAGGCAGGAGCAGGGGAACAGGTTTAATTAGTTTTGGGCTCATTAAAAAAAAAAAAAGAAAGCGCGTTAAGAGTCCTGCGGCATTAAAACGGGTCTATTATCCATCTGCCAGAGCGCTGGTCGATGCCTCCACAGGAGTGAAGGAGTTAACCGGCTTACTGCTAATTGCATGCAGTACATTCCCTCTCCCCTTAGATTTTTCCTCTGGAATTTCCAGCATATAACCGAAGCCGATGATAAGGTAATGAAATTAAAAATCCGCATTTCCGGTGCCTTCAGCTTGCAGCGCCACATAAAGACATTCCATGCATAATTTACTAAGGAGAAAATCTCAGTTTATTTGTAAAAAAAATAAATAAAGAAAACAAAACAAAACAAAAACGAGCGAGAGAGGAAGAAGAGTCAGTAATTAGTGACGATGCACACAGCTGAATTACTAAGTGAGTATTCCAAACAGGGTGTCCATAATTATAAAACCAGGGACCGCAGTCGTATTCGGCGTATAAATTCTGTTTCTCTCAGTAATGAGAATGAAATGGAAAAGGCAGACGTAATTTCTTTTATAGGAATGCATCAGCGAGGGTCAGATTAGTGCACATCATTTCACTAATGCTCTTTTCATTATTCGGTGCGCTTACAATACAAGTAAAATGCTTTTCTATTACAGCTTTTTTTTTTACAGAGCTCGGTAAACTGTCATTATTAAACAGTTTTAACAAAACAGGAACATTTTGCATTTTTGTTTGTGAATGTGGGATTCTGACTTAATTTCTGATCTGTAAAGTCGTACCATTTGAAGCGAAAGCAAATTTACAAACAAAGGAGTCGTATTCCAAATTGGGTGGTAAACCGCTACTGGTCCTTTGCTAAATTACCGCCTGCCTGCTAGGGGTGCGCATCTTCACTGGTCTCACGATTTGATTCCAATGATCATGTCAAAGATTCGATTTGATTCCGCAATGCATCACAATTACTGCCCAGTGTGTCCACACACAGATTCACACACTCACTGATACAGACACACACAGATTCATATATATGCACTCACACATACACGCAACATACGCTCAGATTCGCTCACAACTACTCACTGATTATTAATACTCACTCTGTTCCCTCTTCCTCAGGAAAGGCAGAAGGGTACTTTGGACCCCCCGTCAACATTTTTTACACCCCACAAAGTCAAGTTAGGTGTCATTGGACGGGTCAGAGTCATGACAATGACAAACATGACAATGTTAAATATCACAAAAAAATTTAATCCCTTTTTTCTTTGTGTTCTAAGGCAGCAGCATTGTACATTTTTCTCGCACATAGCGAACAATGCTGCTGCCATTACGCACCTCATTTCACATACTGGTTCAGTGTTTTATACACAGTAATGTTATTAATTAAATGCAAGAGGCCAAAATACATGCAAAGATTTAATTAGTTTTTTCAATATTGGTTAACCCCATAAGAACCACTTACGTACACAGTACGTCCTGGGAAAGGTTCACCTTAAGAACCAAGGATGTACAACGTACATCATGGTCCTTTAACCCCCCTCCCTCCCTAAACTCACCTATCTGGCCGCGGTCCCATGATGGTCTGTCTTCCTTGAAGCCAGCCCAATGGTTTTATGGGCCCTAGCTGAAGAAATGACGTCATCACCATGCGCAATGATGTCATTTTCAGGTGCACCACGGTGTCTGCAGGGGGAGGGGGGAGTTCCTTTGGACATTCTTCCTCCCCAACGGCTGCATGTAGTAAAAAACAAGAGGCACTGCTGGAGAGGGCAGAGTCTGCCCGTTCCAGCTGTGCTTCTCTTTAACCCCTTAGGTGCCAGATTGAGATCCGCTCCTGGGCATCTTGGATGTCAGCCAAGCCTCCAGGGTCACCCCCCCACCCACTGACATTGTTGTCATATGTGAGTCCTACCTAATGAAACCAGAAGCTGCTCCTCTGAGCAACTGCACGCTTTCTTGCTGCTTCTTGGCTAAGAGGCAAAATGGAAGGTTTTATTTATACACTCATGGTTTCATTAGGTAGGACTCACCTTACTAGAGGTGCATTGACAGGACAGGTGAGCTTACACTTCAATGGCAATTCAAGTAAACAAAAACCTCTGATTGTGTTTTGTTTCACATGGAGTTGTATAGAAATGAGCGCAAATTACATTTTTTTCTTGTTATTTTTTATACATGAACTGGGTTGATACTCTTGGTCGTTGCAGCCGCCCTGGTGGGCATGGGTGCAACACAGCTTTTTTTGTATGTTGTTACACATACAGACTGGGTTTTCTGCTTTCCTTCGAACCAACAGCAGAAACAGAAGTATGAAAGGCTGAACTCGATGGGCATGCATCTTTTCTCATCATATGTAACTGTGGAGTAGGGCTTCATATGAATCAAGAAAGTCCAGACACTCTGTACGAAGCCTAATTCTGGTTTATTTTTGTCTTATATATCCTTCTTCTGATATCCTTGTAAAATGCAGATCTTGATCTACGCTTGCCAGTATTTGCAATGAACATGCAGCACAACTCTGATTTTGGGCTACCACGCCTTGCTATTTTAGGCTGGTGTTTTGCTTAAGGAAGGTCCCTAGGGAAAGCCCCAACAAAACATTACATAAACATGTTAGTAAATGATGCTCTTGCTGCACAAGGCTTATTAACGCATGACAAATTCCTACTAATTTATCAGTGATGTGACTGGCATCCTCCACACATATACCCATGATCTTTATATGCTTCCAGCAAGCAACACCTAAATGGAAAGGATGTCAAAAGGATGTCAACCACGTCACCCCTGCCTCTTCCTGTGGTTATTTCAAATACCTCAGTGTTGTGGATTAAGAAAAATTGATATACACTTGATACAGCCACTTCCTGTTTCCTACTTCCTGTGTGCCACCATATCCTTCCTTCAACCTCTGACACGCCAAGGCAACAACAGTGTTGCACTCTCAAAAAATCTCTAGAGTGCAGAATAGTGCTAAACAGCGAATCCACTGAGAACAATAGACATTCCACACATATTGTCACTTCTGTGAAGAGATTTCCCATAGACACTTATTACAAACTAGAAAAGAAGTTATGCGATAAGTCATAACTCATCATAGACCCATTTGCCATATGTATACCCATGCTTTGGAAAGAGTTGTGTACATATGGGATAAAAGAGTTTTGGCAGAAGTGATTGTTTTAGATATCTTGTGATAAAATTCGCTCATCTGCTCTCTAGTTCAAAACCCATTCGCTATTTAGTGAACAAACTCTAAAGATATTCCAATATTATTATAATCTACGCAAATGTAGATGACATTAAATTTGAAAGACTCTCCCTGTTTTTATCTCCAGATTTTCTGTCTTCAGCTATTTGCAGAAAAAGCCAGGGGATTACCATATTCTTGGTAGCAGAGACTTGTGAAAATAATAAGCCTTTAGCAGCATAATTTCATTTGCAAATGAAAGACAGGGAAGGAGAATTACAGAGGATGCAAAATCTTTTGTAGTCGGACGGGATAGTGTGAGGTGGCAGGGACATTACCATACCTGGAAGATCAAAGCATCGGAATCAGCTGTTTAGCCCTGTTTCTGGATCTCGGGCAGAAATACTGTAATGCGAAGGTGCTTCCATATCTCCCAACCTCGCTAACATGTAGGGACCTTCTGTCCCTCATTTATACCACGGCGCTCTCCTTTTCTAGGAGATCAGAATGCTTTGGATCGCAGAGGGTGAAACAAACTTTAAAATCTAAAATGGTATTAGGAATTAAATTGGATACATGGTGACATGAGTTTTAATATAATTTTGTTACATTCAGTCCAGAATTAAGGGCTTCATGGGCCTGGAGATTCGGGTGTGTCTCTGTCACATCCCCCTCCGCTCCATTATGCCTCTACCCAATTCTTCTTACCTCTGATAGCTCCTCTGCCTAATTTTTCTCACCTCCCATTGTGCTGCTATGATATCCATCTTCATCTGATTGTGTTGAGGGCAATTGGAGCTGACATAGTTAACTTTCTACTGGGCCTGTTTTCAGGAAGGAACACAGTAGAGCAGGATTAATTGGAAACGCAACGTTTTGGTCCCCAACACAGGAACTTCCAAAGTTGCTCTACCAATTAAACCCATCTGCTTTTTCACACCCTGCCTGGTGTCGCAACCATCCTCTCCTGGAGTCCATAGGACTCGATGGAGGCTTCTGCTGCAGGGTCACATGACCTGAAGGATCACGTACTTGTATATGGATGGGTATATATATATATATCTCATATCTTCCTTTACAAACTATAAATCCAATCTCAACCCCAGCTTTCCGTCTGTGTTCCATAAGAGTTCCATAGCAAAGTGTTCCTGTGTTCCAGTAATGATAAGTCTCTTGGGGAACATAATAACAATACAATAATAATTGTAATGGGGCTAAATTACATTCTTCCCGCTTAGGCTAGGGTCAGACGAGCGTGATTTCTATGGACTGTACGTCCGTGCACACGGACGTACCTAAGTACGGAAGACACAGTAGTGGCCACACAGTCCGTTTATTCACTGACGTATATTTTGACGGATGTAGGAGGGAAAATAAATTAAAAAGCAAAACCATTTTGTCCGTGAAAAATGCTGGACGTATAAATGCAGTCCGTCTGACCACGTTCCATCACTCACACACAAAGCTATGCAGACGTTGCGGACGCGGCGCACTTTGTGCGGCCGTTCTAGGGGATGTACGTTCTTGCCTGCCTTGCGTCCGTGGGCCGCGGCCGTTGTGCGTCCGCAGTTCAGTACGGACGTACTTCATGTGTCAGGCTCCAATGGGCTTTCTGTCATGCTATCACGGACGTACTTTTAGGCGCAATCACGGATGTGAACACTACGCTCGTCTGACCCCAGCCTAAAATGGGGGCGCTAGGGAGAAAAAACTGTGCCCGCAGTCTCCTGCCTAGCGCCCCCGTTTTAACAGCAGCTTACAATGCAGGTGCTTAAAAAGCTGCCTGCGTTGTTAGCGGGCGCTTGCCCCGGGATGCGCGCAGTGAGCACTAACGTTAGCACCAACATTGTAATGTGGCCCATGTTGTTTTAATGGCAGAGATTCACGTGACTAAACTAGAGCATTGCTATAAGATACTTTTCAGGTATTAAAACCTGAATTTAACAGAATTAGATAGTTTTATCAGAACATTTGTAATGGGCTGCAAATATTCTAATGGCATAGTTATCACTACTTTATAGTTATTGTTTAAATCCCAGACTCACTTTGCATATTCAAAGTCAAACATGTAGAATCACACAAGCCTGTTTCTTTAGGATTCATATTCACACATGCATCATGGGTAAACGATGTCATTAGACTCTTCAGTGTATTATCCTGGACCCTTGTATGTGTTCTGTTAACACAGAGTGTCGACGAGTTTATAGTGCGTATGGGTGTGCAGACTTGTTCCGCCACCTTCAGTCTATCCACTGTAATCTGTGACAGGCACAGGGCATGACAAGCAGGCTTAACAATAACATATGCCAGGAACTCCCAGGCTCTCTCTCACCATAATGAGAACAGTTGGAAACGGTAGACGTGTGGCTTATATACTTTATTAATTCAGCCCGCAGATGAACTGATCATTGGTGTAGGTCAATTGATTTTCAAGTTTTTCATCTCGCAGTACACTGGTAAAAAGCCAAACATGGTCGAGGCACAGCAGTGATTTTTAAGAATTTGTTTTCAAATGATTTTTAAATACTATTAAGACATTAAGCTTCTCTTTAAAGTTCTATTGAATAATGCATCTTCCCTTTGTACCATATATACAATATATTGCCAAAAGTATTCGCTCACCCATCCAAATAATCAGAATCAGGTGTTCCAATCACTTCCATGGCCACAGGTGTATAATCAAGCACCTAGGCATGCAGACTGTTTTTACAAACATTTGAGAAAGAATGGGTTGCTCTCAGGAGCTCAGTGAATTCCAGCGTGGAACTGTGATAGGATGCCACCTGTGCAACAAATCCAGTTGTGAAATTTCCTCTCTCCTAAATATTCCACAGTCAACTGTCAGCTGTATTATAAGAACGTGGAAGTGTTTGGGAACGACAGCAACTCAGCCACGAAGTGGTAGGCCACGTAAACTGATGGAGCGGGGTCAGCAGATGCTGAGGCGCAGAGTGCGAAGAGGCCGCCAACTTTCTGCAGAGTCAATCGCTACAGACCACCAAACTTCATGTGGCCTTCAGATTAGCTCAAGAACAGTGCGCAGAGAGCTTCATGGAATGGGTTTCCATGGCCGAACAGCTGCATCCAAGCCATACATCACCAAGTGCAATGCAAAGCGACGGATGCAGTGGTGTAAAGCATGCCGCCACTGGACTCTAGAGCAGTGGTTCTCAACCTGTGGACCCTGAGGACCCACAATTGTCCATGGTCATTAAGCGGCGACCCAAAAATAATTGAATTTCTGAAACATTATAATTTATTCCACAAAACAACGTGCGTAATATTCTACGATGTATGCACTTTTTAAACAGTTTTGAAAACAAAGAGGGATTCTTTCCAAAATGGATAGTACAGTAATCACAGTACCAGTGAAAACGAAAGCAAAAACTCAATAAAATAAACTGTAATTAAAACATATGAAATTAATTAGAACTTAAAAACTTATTGCTCTTAATAAATGTCTCAAAGTCTGGGGTTTTTGGTAGACAAAGAAACTCAAATTTAAATCCCTACTGAATGAATAATAAAATATTGTAAAAAAAATTAACCAACTCATCTGCTCCGCACTTCCCCGCCATCTGCCACTGCGCACATTATTTTTTCACAGCAGCCTGCCCTCCTTGAGCCTACGCAATTTGCGTAGCTGAACGCTACGCTAATCGCATAAACTCAAGCTGGCCAAGAGATTGAGAAGTCTGCAGCGCGTGTCTGGCACTGCCTACTTCCTGAACCTACACTCTTCAGTGCCTCAGAGAGGAACTGAGAGCAATGAAATAGCTTGGACCAATGGGAAAGCACCATTGGTCCAAGCCAGTCAAAAAACGCCTCCATGGGAGGCTGGCCTATATAAATATACTTTGCTCCACTTAGGTGTGGATTGTGCACAGTGGCTCCTGGTGTTGGGAGTACAGAACATGCCACCAGTCAATGAGTCCCACCCCACACCTCCCATTTCAGATCCCCCCCACCTTGCCATTACAGAGTATCTTACCCGATGCAGCGGGTCCCAGGTGGCGCCTGGGAACATTAAGAGGTAGCCGCATCGCCTGGGACTCGCTGCCGTAGGTAAGATGCATCAGCGGGTCCCAGGCATTAGAGAGGCCTGGGGGCACTTGCCCCGTGACCCAGTCTGCCCTTGGTCGCGACCCACTTTTGGGTTGCGACCCACCACTTGAAAAACACTGCTCTAGAGCAGTGGAGATGCGTTCTCTGGAGTGACGAATCGTGCTTCTCCATCTGGCAATCTGATGGACGAGTCTGGGTTTGGCGGTTGCCAGGAGAACGTTACTTGTGTGACTGCATTGTGCCAAGTGTAAAGTTTGGCGGAGAGGGGAATTATGGTGTGGGGTTGTTTTTCAGGAGCTGGGGTTGGCCCCTTAGTTCCAGTGAAAGGAACTCTGAATGCTTCAGCATACCAAGACATTTTGGACAATTCCATGCTCCCAACTTTGTGGGAAGAGTTTGGAGCTGGCCCCTTCCTCTTCCAACATGACTGTGCACCAGTGCACAAAGCAAGGTCCATAAAGACATGGATGACAGAGTCTGGTGTGGATGAACTTGACTGGCCTGCACAGAGTCCTGACCTCAACCCGATAGAACACCTTTGGGATGAATTAGAGCGGAGAGTGAGAGCCAGACCTTCTCGTCCAACATCAGTGCGTGACCTCACAAATGCGCTTCTGGAAGAATGGTCAAAAATTCCCATAAACACACTCCTAAACCTTGTGGACAGCCTTCCCAGAAGAGTTGAAGCTGTTCTAGCTGCAAAGGGTGGACCGACGTTATATTGAACCCTATGGATTAGGAATGGGATGTAACTTAAATTCATATGCGAGTCAAGGCAGGTGAGCGAATACTTTTGGCAATATAATGTATGTCAAAATCAACGAGAAAAAAAACCCTCTGACATGTTAGAGGACTCTAGATATCCATGGGTTTCCAGGAGCATTCTTCTCATTACAAGCTATGTCCCATACAATGGCAAAACAAATGGAAAGCAGCACAAAAATAATGTTAAGGAGGGTAAAGGGTGTTAATATTTATTCGTTTGGTCAAATGTTTGAAATACAGAATCCTAGAGGTGTATTTCTGCTGAGTGAGTTGGTATGCTGTTGGGTTGTAAAGGCTGTATAATAGTAAGCAGAAGCTTGACAAATGGTGCAGCATCGCCGCTATGACATTAGCATTCAAACTTCCATTTCTGTGCAGAATAAATAACTTTCATGCAAAGGAATAGACGATTGCCGGTATGACTGTAATGTCAAATTCGAGTTGATTTGTATGCAATTTGCTCCTCATCCGCCTGCTCTGTAGTTTGTTTTATTTATTTATTTTGCAGTGTGTGTTTGTCGATTTTTTTCTTTTATTCAGTTCGCGTCTCAACAACCTCTCCTACCGGCAGCCCTGTTTGGTTAAACAGTCCTCTAGGAATGGAGGCCGACGGAGCAGGATAATTGGAGCATCTTTCTGGGTCAGCGTGGCCAGATGCTGATGAGTGATGATGACAGGCTATACAAAGTACCACATGCCAGGTATCCTCAGTCAAATGACTTTAGCAAGTGGCGTCTATGGGTGAATAAAAGGTTATGCAATAGTACAGAGAACCACTTGGTCTTGACTAGCATTTCTAAGCGGTCCACTTTCCCATCTGTACTTAGATCTGGCTATAGGGCCGAGGTTTGTAACAAATTTATGAAAATACAGAATTGGAAAAAGCAGGCAAAAAAAGTGTATTATATAAGCCAAAATATCTGTTTGAAAACAGTGGTATTTTTTTTATTCATTTCTGTTGCATATATATATATATACATACATATATATGTGTAACGCAACATTTTCTGTGTTGCATTTATCTGTCTTGAGATGCACCCAGCCTCTATGCTTAGTACAGGAAGAGCGCTGCCTCATATATATATATATAGTGGCCCTGTAGAAAGTTCCTTGGATGGCACCGAAATAATGATCCTTGGGTGGAACTGAAAAGTTGCTCAGAGACTGTTGCTCATGTAATGTATCCCATGAAGTTGATTTTCGTATGTATTAGAATTATTATTTACATGTATTTATTACGCATTAACCATATTTATTAATTATACTATATGATTCAAATTTATTACAGGAGCCTGTCAAGTTTCAATCCTATAGTAAGCCTGTCACAAAAGATTCATTCCTAGAAGATACACATTATTTGGGAATTGGTGGGGTGAGGAAGGTCAGCGAAACCTGCAAATAAAGAAATAAAAAAATGCTTTGCCTATCCCAGGATATACCGGACAAGACAAGAGAAATCTCAACGAATGTGTTACTGTTGAACCAATTTGCAAATAAAAAAGATTTACCATGGTTTATTGATGTCCATTAATGTGTTTAGCGGTGTCCAAAACACTTAAGGTAGTATTACATACTGCCCAATAAAACGCGGACGCAAAGGAGGATAACCTGCACCTTTCTCCTTAGCGTCCCCGTTTCAGCTCCATATTACGGGTCAGGTGCTGATTCAGCAGACTGCCCTGTAACGCAGCACTAAGCCTGAGGACACTCGAGGCAGCGATAAGCGCCGACGCAAGCATCCCCTCCATAGGACTCCATTGAGGCTTCGACTGCCAGTCACATGACCTGCAGGATCTCGCCTCTCGCAAGATCCTGCAGGTCGGCAGGCTGATCGTGGAGGGCGAGTGGGGCATGTAATATGCCCCTTTGACGTTCTATACAGAAGAGATTGGGGTTTAGCTAATAGCAAATAACGAGCTTGTGATAATCCAATGAAAACTTTCACAATTGGTTTTACCTGTATTTTAGTTTAATTTCAGCTCTGGGGCTTTTAACAGACTCTCTAGCAGCTATTATGTATTAATTATTCGAGAGTAATCTGCCTTCTGATCTACTTGTGCAAACATGGGAATAAACGCATGACAGCAGTATAATTAGTTTTGGCTTTTCAACCTTGTACTTCCAATTAGATCAATAAACCGTAATGGGAATCAACAGGAGTTGTAGTATTCTTTAAACCGGTAAAATAAACATTTTCCATTTGTAATAAATCTTCAATGTTGTAAAAGATGCTATTTGCTTTGTCATAATGGGGTAGTGACTGTCGATTGTTCAAAACTTGGGGCTCAGTAAAATAACCCTTGTACTAGTCCCTGTTACTGACTTTATTTCAATTGAGCCACTGTATTAGCAGCTCGAGTCGTAACAATAAGGAGCCACAAATGGATACAGCAGAAATGCTGCGCATAACTCTCCTATTGACTCTTGGCATCGATAGGCCTCCATGGAGAGTAGAATGACCTTGGATGATCTCTCCACGTTCTTGAAAGCGAGGTCACGTCAAAGCCGTGTAAGGACACCGGGAACTATTTGTTCCCAGTGTTCTACTGCTGCATACCATGAAATTAGGTGGTGGATAGCTCCAACTTCTACACCACGAGATTAGGGGTATGTAACTGATTTTTTTTTAATATTGTTATTTTTTATTTGTTGAGTGATTGTTCAGAATACTGTCATAAATTGAAAATAATGAGCAACCAGGAGATGACTTGTTATTCTTCCAGATTAGAATAGGAACCCTTAAGTAACCGCTAAAGCAAAGCCACAAGAAATGTGTGCTGCTTAGTTAGAATAGTCTGTAGTCCTTAAATTGACGAGGTGGTTTCATTTACTTAACAGCTAGGTTGGAATATGACCCAAAAGTCTTCATAACTCCTATGTTTACCAGGGCTCAGGTTTAGATTAAACCAGGCTTTTCCTTTAGCCCCAGAAAAAAACATAATTATCATAATGAAATAAATATTTAGACCCTTACCGCTATGGGAAGTATTACAATCTGCCCGCTAAAACAGGGACACTAAGGTGGGGATATCTGCACCTGCGGGTTTCCTCTTAGTGTCCCTGTTTTAGCTCCATATTATGTGGCAGTTGCTGATTCAGCAGCCTGCCACGTAATGCAGCGCTAAGCACTCGGATACTCGAGGCAGTGCGAACGCGGCACCGCATGTATCACCTCCTGGAGTCCATAGGACTTCATGGAGGCTCGTGCTGATGGGTCACATGATCGGCAGGATCTCACCTCTCGAGAGATCGTGCAGGTTTGAGAAGTGATCACTGAGGGAGATTTCCTCCAGTCTCACTCTGCTCCCGGCGGCCAGAAGAAGTGGATTAGGCCACCATTCACTCTGCGGGATGAGAGGTGAGTATGCAATTTTTTTGGGGGGGTTACAGCTGGTGCTAAATGATTTTCCCTAAGCGTCCCTGTTTTAGAACCCTATTACGGAGCAAGCGCTGATTCAGAAGTCTGCCCAGTATTGCAATACTAAGCCCCTGGATACTCAAGGCAGCGCTAAGGCGCTGCTGCGAGAGTCACATCCTGGAGTCCATGGAGACTTGTGCTGCTGGGTCACATGACCTGCAAGCTCTTGTAAGATCGCGGAGTGATTGCGGAGGGAGACCAGGGACTATTTGTCCCCAGTCTCACTCTGCTCCTGGCAGTCAGAAGCATCAGATCTTGAAGCCGTTCGAACTGCGGGATGAGAGTTGAGTATCTTATTTTCGGGGCGGTTTTACAGCTGGTGCTGACTGATTCCGCAGAAGCGGAAGAATATTTAATTTACTTTAATATTAATTTTAATATTGAATTTACTTCAAAATTGACAGTGTTATTGCTGTGGATCCCTGTGATAAGCAGGGGTGTGTTTTGGTGGGCATAGTTTGAGGGAGGTGGCAGCATTTCATCTTTGAACCCAGGCAATTCATTATCATGTCTGGCCCTGGTTCCAATTACTTGCTGCACGTTGGCGTGCGCCCCCTATTCATTGGTTGCATGTGGGCATGTGGCATCTTTTCCTTGGCTGCTCGCTGCCTGGCGCTTTATGACGCTTCATGGTGAGTACCCCCACCTTTCTTTCTAGACAAAAAAAAGCACTGGCTGTGTGTGATGTGGGGTTTGTGATGTGCATATAATGGCTGCGTGAGGAGGGAGTTTGATGATGGTGTGATGGTCTGAGGAGGGTGTAGTTTGATGATGGTGTAGTCCATGGAACTGCCAGGTGAGGGTGCAACACACGGGGGGGGGGGTGAGTCATTCACACGTCATCACCGAGCATCGCAAAGAAATAGTTACGTGATCTACACCAAATTGGGGTGTAGAGGGCACTAGTCCCTGACGGACAAGCAGGGATTACTGCCTGTTTAATAGAGGTTTTATAATATTTTGCTATTAAATCGAGCAGTGCTTTCACAAGCCGTTAGCTGGGTTCCTCCAGGTTTCAGGCTGAGTGCCTGACAGACCTGTCAGCCCTGGGCTGCATGGAACCAGGCTTCCTATGTGTAATCTGCTGCAGCCACTCTCCCAGCTTAGGTGTTAAAGCCCCGAGGGCTCCTATCACCACTTGGACTACGATTGCCTTCATTTCTCATGTTCTGTCTAGCTCTTCTTTCAGTCTGTTTTTGTTCACCTCGTTCTTCTCACCTTCTCAAATATTAAAAAGGGAAAAAAAATGATCCGCGATACATAATTTTTTATAAAATCACTGCACACATATAATTTGTCTGCGCTGCAATTCTTTGTGTTTGTCTTTCAATGATCTATTTCGGCGCGCACCTCATACGCAGTGTCAAAGTGCGACTTCCGTTCTTTGGGAAAATACAATCCACTGCACGTGACACTTTTAAGATGTAAAAATAGGATGATTAACCCTTAGTGGCCCTTGTGTGAGTTTTGTGATTCACAGGATATGAGGTGTAAAAGGAAAAAAAATAAGAATGTAGTTTTATTATTCAGCCCCTAAAAACCTCTCGAAACAGAGACGCCCCTTCTATCAACACCTACCACATTCTCTTCTGTCATTTCTCTCAATGTTTCCTTTTAATTAGCTGTAAAAAAAATAAAAATACAAGTACGAATCTTTATTGTCAGAAACTATATTTTTATTATCGCATATACTGTATGTGACGCAAGCTTGATTAAACCACTTGGTGGCTGAAACATTACTTCACATACAGAAAATACACAAACAAAAATATAATTGACAATAAATGAGTGCTGCGTTTAATTCCAAAATACAGAGCAGCACTCCCATCAAGCAGGGCCAAACAGGTGCCACCACAATCCATGGAGCGAACATCTCTAAAACACCCATAGAATGAAAGAATTGGACTGTTGTGTTGACCAATAAATTTGTCTAAAAAAAAAAAAAAAAGACTCATTGAGTCCAGTTCTTTCATTCAATAAAGGCGTGCTGGACCCCTTTTCTATTTTTATACTGGAATACTTATGTCTGGCAGACTCTTGGGTTCATTCGCACCCCTCACATTTGATATGAGTAAGGGTTTTTATTCTAATTTCCTCTAATTACCTTTAATTTCTTAAAATACTCTGTTACAATGACATAATGTTTGGTATCCTTCTCCTGCAATAAAAGTCTTTTAATTACATAAAACAAAGACTGCTACAAAATAGTTTGTCATTAAAAATATATATATAAATATATTCTTACAGCTGTACGTGATTCATTCATGTTTTAGAAAAGAAAAGTTCAGGACCATAGACAGCTCAAGTGCTCTCCAAGGTCCTTACTTGATGCTTACTTTCCTCGAGGGCTCAAAGTACGGGAAAAGCTGTTCATGGGACCGCTGACAGGCTCAACCTTAGCTGTTTGCTTTAACCCTTTGGATTCATGATCATCAAAATGAACCTTATCACCCTGGATTTCCTTTAAAGCTAGACATTACACCGTCAGTTAACATCAATTAATTTTAAACATACTACATTCCTTATGTATGATAACCTTCAATACATCTGTGTGTGTGTATATATTATATAGTGTGTGTATATTATATAGTGTGTGTGTGTATATTATATAGTGTGTGTGTGTGTGTATATTCTATAGTGTGTGTGCGTGTGTGTGTATATTATATAGTGTGTGTGTATTATATAGTGTGTGTGTGTATTATATAGTGTGTGTATTATATAGTGTGTATGTATATTATATAGTGTGTACGTGTGTGTGTGTATATTATATAGACTGTTTGTGTGTATATTATATAGTGTGTGTATATTATATAGTGTGTGTGTATTATATAGTGTGTGTGTATATTATATAGTGTGTGTGTATATATAGTGTGTGTGTATTATATAGTGTGTGTGTGTATTATATAGTGTGTATTATATAGTGTGTGTATTATATAGTGTGTGTATATATAGTGTGTGTATATTATATAGTGTGTATGTATATTATATAGTGTGTATATTATATAGTGTTTGTGTGTGTGTATATTATATAGTGTGTGTATATTATATAGTGTGTGTGTATTATATAGTGTGTGTGTATATTATATAGTGTGTGTGTATTATATAGTGTGTGTGTATATTATATAGTGTGTGTGTATTATATAGTGTGTGTGTGTATTATATAGTGTGTGTATATTATATAGTGTGTGCGTGTGTGTGTACATTATATAGTGTGTGTGTATATTATATAGTGTGTGTGTATTATATAGTGTGTGTGTATTATATAGTGTGTGTGTATTATATAGTGTGTGTGTGTATTATATAGTGTGTACGTGTGTGTGTGTGTATATTATATAGTGTGTTTGTGTGTATATTATATAGTGTGTGTGTATTATATAGTGTGTGTGTGTATATTATATAGTGTGTGTGTATTATATAGTGTGTGTGTGTATTTATCATAGTGTGTGTGTGTATTATATAGTGTGTGTGTATGGATATTATATAGTGTGTGTATATTATATAGTGTGTATTATATAGTGTGTGTGTATTATATAGTGTGTGTGTATATTATATAGTGTGTGTATATTATATAGTGTGTGTGTGTAAGTGTGTGTGTGTATGTGTGTATTATATAGTGTGTGTATATTATATAGTGTGTGTATATTATATAGTGGGTGCGTGTGTGTGTATATATTATATAGTGTGTGTGTGGATATTATATAGTGTGCGTGTGTATGGGTATATTATATAGTGTTTGTGTGTGTGTATATTATATAGTGTGTATATATTATATAGTGTGTGTATATAATATATATTATATAGTGTGTGTGTGTGTATACACAAACCAGGAATACAGCACTCCAGTCAACACACTCAAAAGACAACAGCAGCTTTATACATTTTACCAGATTTTAACCCTTCAAAACTTCCAACAATTCTTTCCCCATTCAGGATTACAACAGTTCTTAACCCATTCAAGACTTTTTACATGGTTTTTAACCCTAAACTCAGTTGAAAATGGTGGAAATTTGGT
This sequence comes from Leptobrachium leishanense, assembly GCA_009667805.1. Classification (NCBI taxonomy): domain Eukaryota; kingdom Metazoa; phylum Chordata; class Amphibia; order Anura; family Megophryidae; genus Leptobrachium; species Leptobrachium leishanense. Next base: position 64,068,296 of record CM019071.1, on the reverse strand, counting down.
TCACAATGAATGACTAAGAATTGCTTAAGCCTGCCAACAAACGCCAATGTATCCCACCTTTTGACAGGTCCAATCATTCTTACCTAATGACTGCTAATATGGGATCAGCTCACTTACTGAGGACTGAGTCCTTTCTGGAGCTCCCTGCAGTTCAACATACATATACATATATACACATACACTCGTAAACAGACAAGTGACATCGTTGGACCACAGAATCTGCCTGTTAACACTTAAGGCTAGTGTCAGACAAGCGTCTTTGGAGAGCAGAAGGAACATCCTTGAGAGTGGACGTTCCTTCCACTCGAAGCCCATCTGGCCACCTCACTCAGCGCTGCAAGGCTCTATCCTCCTATGGAGAATCCCGCTTTGCAGCTCCATCAACGTCCGTCCTAGCGCTTTGCCGGAGAGGCTTGGATAACGGATACTTGTTGTGTGCACGCACAAGGGTGTGACTGGCCCCGTTACAGCGTCAAAACGCTATGACGGACGCTGGTAAGCACGTCAGTACAGGCGCACATAGCTCACTCGTCTGATGCTGGCCTAAGTCAGAACACAACATAGAACAGTTTTTTTTTTTATGCTGAGCTTCCTTCCTTTAATGGATACAAACCAAGTGTAACAATTTAAAGAGAAAAAATTAAATATTGTCTCAGCTACATTCAAGGTTCCAGCTTTGGAACGTGGAAGGAGAAGCTGTTATAAAAGCAGCACAACTACACCAGGGCATATCTATGATTTTTTTTTTGAGAAAGTATTTTACAGGAAGGATACATTGAGATTTCTCTTGTTTTCAAGTATGTCGTGGGTGGCGAGTATGTACTGTTAGGTGTCTTGCCCAAGGACACTTACTGGAGAGGTGCTCTTGCTGGGATTCGAACCTGTGTCTCCGCAGCTTACAACAGTGATGTTACCTCTACTCCACATAGCCGGTTTATTGGATGTTTATTCTGATATCTATTTATGTTACATACGTATTGTTTAACCACGGCACTTTACAAAAGACATTGTTATATAATATACAAGCAGCATAGTAACTCGTATGTAGTTTTTATTTCACAATACCGAATATACAATATGTGAAATGTTACCGCAGTGATTCCTCAGTCTAATATAAAACCTCTGTATTGCTGGGATGTGCAAATGTCTTTAGCAATTATAAACACATATATATATATATATGTATATATACCTACACGGGTTGTGGTGAAGGACTAAAAGTGAGATAAAAAGCCTCCACTCTATAATAAGTGTGTTTATTATTGCAGAAGCCATTTGCACATCTTAGCAATTCAAAGAATTGCATCCCAGAGCTCCTGTGCCACATTCCCCATAGGCAGCAAGGAATTCTAGGTAGGATATGCAAATGACTCCTTTGCATATCCTACCCAGAATTCCTTGCTGCATATGGGGAATGTGCACAGGAGCTCTGGGATACAATTCTTTGAATTGCTATGATGTGCAAGTGGCTTCTGCAATAATAAACATATATATATATATATATATATATACACACACAAAATTGTGTTTACGCATTACACTCGATCACTAATCTTCCCCATCTTTCTTCTGTAATTAGTGTACAGTGCCAGCTTTGTTCTCCAGCTTTCAATGCCACATGCAGAAAGGAGACGGGCTAATAAAGTATTCACCAGGTAAGACCTGGTCTGATTCAGCAGCTGGCATGGTGAGGCTCACACAGCAAACAAATATGAGATGCGATTATGCTGCTGTGCAAGTAATACAAAGGTCAGTGTAATCATTAGATGAGCTCTCGTCGAAAGGATCGAAAACCCGCGTTTTAATTATCTGTGTACAGCAGCAGGCGCTGCCATGAAAAGCAAGGGAAAAGCTGAAATATGTTGACAATGCATCCCATTTAACTCGCCTTAGACAATGCATTATATGCATTTCAAGGATGAGAAGAAAGAATTGCGTATACATGCACAGAATTAATTTCTATAGGTGTCAATGTGATACCAGCTTGATGACAAATGTATTCTAATGAAAAAAAATACCCATATGTTCTTTAAGATTTAATGTCATAAACAATATTCAACACTATACAATAATTTGCTCAGAGAATTCCATGCAATTTAGTAAATAACCCTAGGTAGGTTTACAGACAGGGGATCACAAATAATAGTGCGAAAAAGAGCAGTAATTGATGGCTTGTGGGAGTTTCCTAGAAAGCACGATGTCAGGTGCACATGAGCTTACAATCTAAAGAACAATATGGGATTTCACATGAAATACAACGTTTAATAGGATTATTCAGAGAGCACTTAGCGAGTCCGATTTTCCGACCCTGCGGTGAATTCAGCATTCAGCGCAGGGTCATCGATGTGTAGGGAACAAGCCGCCGAACAGATCTGAAACACAGCCGCAAAGCCGCTGAATCGATCGGAAAAACTGCCAAACACATACGGAAAACTGCCGATAAAACACAGAATCGATCCAAAAAAATCCGACGACCCACTGAACGGAGCGCCGACCAGCTGCTGGAAAAAGCCGACAAGCCGACAAATGGGTAAAAAAAAATAACAAAAAAAGGTCTGTTACAGAAAATAAATTCCATTTAAAAAAAATAAAAAAATCTGCAATTTTTTTTTCCCGAAAAAAATCTAAATACCAAAAAATACCTGAACAATCCTAAAAAGTAAATGAATTAAGAGACTTTGCTGCAAGTGAAAAGAATAAACGGTTGAATAAATATTTGATAAAAACGGGAATATTTTTAACATTGAAACCTATGGGTTTCGCCTGAATAAACCTGCCGAATGAAACCACCGAAAATCAGGACATTTCACTGACATTTTGGTGCTGTTCGATGTTCTCTGAATAGAATAGCCATTACTTCTCCATGGGAAGTTCACTGCTGTCAAAAAGCACTGTATTTCACCAATATTTGGGGAATTGCCAGCTTTCTGAATAGCCACAAAATTGCACCGTACGGGGAAATTCACTGTTCGGTGCAATTTCGGGGCCAATTCGGCTCTCTTTGAATAACCCCTTAACTATCCGATACCACAAACATTTTTCATACCAGACATCTAATAAAGTATTTTACATTCCATTACAAAATAAATAAAAATAATATTAAAAAAAGAAAACACCCATGGGGTATAAGTGCCATAAATAAACGGTGCCTACCTCACATCGCGAAGAATGTCTAATTCTACATGGGAATTGCCCTGGAAACAACGTGCTATATAAATGAAAGGTTGCTCAGCTCCCTCAGGCATTGGCTAATCCGCTAGTGATTTTGACAAGCCAGAGTATTTATGTCACTTATATCTAATTAGCTAATTAACCAATATATTGAATATGGTATCTATGTAATAAGCTGTGGGTAATAGCGTCCTGGAAGCTTTGAAACCACCCAGGACAGAATCCCTGCCTTTTACCATTGCTTTTATCGCAAATTCTACTTTTCATAAAAGTGACACAGTCACAGTGTCATGTGGTGACAGAGGTGAAACGGCAAACTTACCTAATATTACTTGAAGTACAGCATTACAGATACCATAGGGACAGTGTCCTATAGTGTAGGACGCAGAGCACGCATATCTATTGGATGGAGAGGCACATTGGGTTGAGGAAGAGATCTGTGTTCTTTATTTTTCTTCTCATTATACCGCACATTGGTTTCAACAGGAGTAGCTAAACTGTATAGCGTTTACAGAACATAAGGGGTTATTCAGAGAGAACCGATCTGGCCTCGAAATGTCACCGAAAAGGGAATTTCCCCATACAGTGACATTTCGGGGCCATTCGGCTAATCAGGGAGCAGGCAGTTTGCCAAATTTTGGTGAACTGCCAGCAAGTACGGTGCCTGTTCAACGGCAGTGAAATCCCCCATAGAGAAGCAATGGTTAATCTATTCAGAGAACATCGAACAGCAGTGAAATGTTGCCGAAATGCCCTGCTGCCATTCGGCAGGTTTATTCAGGTGAACCCCATAGGCTTCAATGTTAAAAATATTCTTGTTTTAATATAATATCTAATAAACCGTTTATTATTTTAATCTGCAGTAAAAAGTCTCTTTATTCATAGATTTTTAAGGATCTTTTAGGCATTTGTCGGGATTTTTTCCCCCTTTTTTTTTTATAGCGGTTTTTCATTTTTCTGTAACAGACCTTTTTTATTATTATTCATAAGACTTTATATGTTAATTCCAGACATTTTCATTCAGTAGTTTTTTTGCTAACTGCGTTTCATTTTTGAAACTTTCAAGCATACTGTTTGTTTTTTTCTTTTACCCCGTTCGTCAGCTTGTCGGCTTTTTCCGGCGGCTGGTCTGCGCTGTGACCCGTGTCTCGTCGGCTTTTCCCAGCGTGTTCGGCGTGGTTTTTCCAATGGATTTTTGGTGGGTGTTCAGCAGGTTTGCGGAGGGTTTTCCCTGCACTCCGGGGACCCTGTGGTGAATGCTGGTTCCCCGAAGTGCGGGGAACGAGAGAGCACTGAAATGTAGGCGAGATTTCAGTTCTCTCTGAATAACACCTTTATCTTTTGTCATGCATTCTGTGATTTTAAATGGCGTTCTTCTACCCCAAATATAATCTGCATATTACCATCACGATTTTATTTAACTCATTGAAAAGAATGAACGTGTCGATGTTTTTATCTGAAATAGATAGAAGCTGATGAATTGTCTGTCTTTCTGTCTCTGCAGTGTGTAATCTAATATCTATTCCCCTCCGCCTTGCACAGAACAAAATAAATCCCCCCTTCCTCCTGTTAATTCTTGCTAAAATGCTACTTTTACCAGTATGGATGTATTAAGGGTTAATTTAAAAACCACAGCCATGACACTTTAGTCTGGGGCCACATGAGTGCACTAAATTCATCCCTTGTAATGTGCATCATGCACCACCATAGAATTATGAATGATCACATAGGCCAGTGGATCCCAACCGCGGTCCTCAAGTACCTCCAACAGGTCAGAAATGTGAAGCACAGCACAGGTGATATGATTTGCTGGTCAGTGATTGCAGGATTCAGTCTGCATTTCCCCAAGGTGATCCTTAAAACCTGTCCTGTTAGGGATACTTGAGGATCGCGGTTGGGAACCACCGACATAGGCAACAAAACCTGAAGTACGAGTACACTTTTTCACACACGTTAGGAAGGACACGGTCTTTTGGTAGCTAGGATGCACAGAGACATCTTTACGGATGTGATGCTTTCTCTAGGCAGGAGTGCAGGACATCAGGCGAGTGCCCATTTGACGTCTGTTACGTGGGTAAAAAACTGAGACTACAAATCACGTCTTCAGCTTCCATATTGCTCAAGTTTTTTTATGTTAACGTCAAAATTTATGCTCATTGTGTGGCGTCCACAAGTACATCCGTGCAAAAGTATGTCCGTTAGCCAAAAAAAAACTGCTAGATAGGGAGGGGGAAAGGGCAAAGGTCACCAGCAAAACACGGGTGTAAACTCTAAATACAGTAGTAAATATGGACAGAAACCCCCAAGAGATATGTGTATATTTAAATATCCAAATATTGTTTTAATGAAATCTAATTTCTTATTTATACTTTACCTAATAAAATATTTTTTTTCTGTTATTTACCCGTCTATAGACAGTCAGTAGCAGCAGTACAGTTCAGCGTGAATGTGGCAATGCTTGCAGTTTGTGATGTCTGTGGTGTACGGCCAGGGCAGCCATTGGAGGTGACAGCCCATGATATGTTCAGGGGCCCAGTGGCTCAAGGGGGCCCTGACCTTTACCAAACACTGTTTCACTTGTCAAATTGCCTCAGATGCAAGGACCCTCCGTGCTGAACTGACCTATCGGGATACCAGGAAATTTCCGGGTGGGCCGGATCATCTGGGTCGGTCAAAGCACACTAGCTAATCACTGAGGGAGCGAACCCTCTCCCACCAGGAAACATATTGTATCTACTAGGGATTTCTTCCACTCCCTGTAAAATATGTTAAAACAGAAAACGAGGCAAAATGCTTTATTTTTAAATAGTTTATGGAAATAGCCAGTTGAGGGAAGGGGGTCCGACCAGTGGTTTAGTAAGGGGCCCCAGGTTTTCTGATGGCAGAGCTGTGTATGGATACATTGTATTCCTGGAGGAACAGGGTATGTATTCTGGACTAATGCAGCGCTTCATGTAACTGTTACTGGTGGTAGACATTGCTGCCTGACCATTTTTATAATTACTTACTCCTATGTTTTCCAAGCCGAGCATCACAGCTCACCCTCAATTTAACCTTTGATAGAACAATCTTATACCATTAATTTCTTCACCAGTTTCCATCCCAGGTTTCCCTTCCCCCACGCTACGCTTCTGTCTGAAAACCCCCTCTTTCTATTTTTTCCTCAAATGTCATGTGACATCATTCTGCCCACCCTCATTAGCCCTCTCTCTTTTTATATCATGAGTTTCCATATTAGTCCATTAATATGTCCTTTCCAATTAGGGACCTGACATTGTACATAATGGCCGTTAATGCGGCAGACTGGACCAGTGGATCCGGCAAGAGGCAAGAGAAGATGAAAGCAAAGTAAAATGAGAAAAAAAATGACAGCGACACTAATATCAGAGGGACAGACACTGTTGGAATCACAATGAATGATTGTGTTTAGTAAAAATAAAGCATCTCAGGCTAGGGTCAGATGAGCGCATTTTGTACAGACTGCGCGTCCGTGCAGTACAGACGTACTTACTGACTGACAACAAGGTAGTGGCCAAACAGTCCGTTTTTTTCACTGACGGATTTTTTTGACTGATGTAGCAGGGAAAATAAATTACAATGATAAAACATTCTGTCCGTCAAAAATGCTGGACGTATAAATGCAGTCCGTCTGACCACGTTCCATCACTCACACAGAAAGCTATGCGGACGTTGTGGACGTGGCGCACTCTGCACGTCCGTTCTAGCAGTATTACGTTCTTGCCTAACCCGCGTCCGTTTGCAGCGTCCGTCAGCCTCCGCACTTCTGTGCGGACGTACTTCGTGTGTGGGGCTCCATTTAACACAATTGTATGCTATCACAGACGTACTTATGTGCGGCAACACGGACGTTAACACTGCGCTCGTCTGACCCCAGCCTAATAGAAAGGTTTTATGTCTGTGTGCGGAGATATATATATTCCACATTTTATTATTTTGGAACACTACAAATGTTTAGAGTTTTTTTCAATTCACTTTTGACAACATTGAAATTTTATTAAAAAGTAAAAAAATGTAAGCATTAAGACCCTTAACTCAGTACATGGCTGAAGCACCGTGGGCAGTGATTACATCCTCAAGTCTTTTTGGAAACGATGCAAGAAGCTCTAGATACCCAAATCTGGTTAGTTACTGCCATCTCTGCAGATCTTCCCCAAGTCAGTCAAGTTGGATGGGGGCCACCAATGACAGCCCATTTTCATTGTAGCATGTTGTGGGGCTTGTTCCCCTTGGTGGCATTGGCTTGCTCCCTCACATCCCTCCCCTTTTTCATTCTCTTTTTTCATTTTCTCCTCTCAGTGTTTCCACTTTGTAGACTGGCTATCTCTCACATTCCATGACTACTTAATTAGGCTTTGAATTCTAAAATCGTGGCATTTTCCAATTGTTCTGCCATCGTGTAATATTATGTTTACAAAATTTAATAGAATTCTAAATATAAATATATATATATATATATATATATATATAATATAAATTTGATAGCCCGTGTTAGTCCAGATGCCAAAATCACGAGTATAGCAGTACGTAGTGATACCTTTTTTATTGAACTAACGTAACATTTAAAAGACTAGCTTTCGAGAGTGTAACCTCTCTTCCTCAGATCTGGAAGCTTACTGATCAGTTCCTAGAATTAAACATAGAAACATAGAAAATGTCGGTAGATAAGAACCTTTCGGCCCATCTAGTCTGCCCAATTACATGGATACTTTACCTGGATTTATCTTTTGTTTAGGATAGCCTTATGCCTATCCCATGCCTGCTTAAATTCAGTTACTGTTTTGGCCTCTACCACTTCAACTGGAAGGCTGTTCCATGTATCCACCACCCTCTCAGTAAAATAATGCTTCCTGATGTTACTTTTAAACCTTTGCCCCTCTAATCTAAGACTATGTCCTCTTGTTTTGCTACTTTGTTTCCTTTTAAATATACTCCCTTCCTCTACCTTGGGACATAAAGGGTCACATGGGTGGGGGTTAGATGTCGTAAAGAGTGAGAGTCAAATGGTATGTTCAAAATGGGAAAATGAACGCATGAGGGATCTTGGGCCCATAATAAAACAACAGAGATAAGATCCTACAACTTGAATGGAAAAGAGGGGAAAAAAAGGGGAAAAGAAGAAAACAAAAAACATAGACCAGTGAAGGCTGAAAGAGACTTGAAAAAAAAAAAAAAACAAGCATCAGCCAGAATTTTGAATATTATGTGACGTTATGATAATGGGTTAAATACATACATACTACTATTGATATTCCACTTTTTTTCCAAGGAGACTAAATTTGGTCATCCACAAAATATATTATTTTGGAACTTTAGATTATTTTCCCCCACCAAGAAAACACAATGAACATAGTGAAGGTAAGTGCTCGTTACCGAAACACTCTTTGGAAAGTCTACTGTTAAGTGTATATATTTGTGAGGATATAAGATAAAAATAGACAAAAAAATGTAATAAATAATTGCGCGCTTTAATGCACAGATGAGTAATGCGGAAAAAGACAAAAGAACTTGATTATGTTTTAAGACACAAAGAACTGAGGTATTATTTTAGAAATGCGAAGCAATATTCAAGAAGTTGTTAAATAAAGCAATTCAATCAGCTAAAGTGGAAAATGAGAACATGATTGCAAAAACAAGTTGTACAATTATAAAACTGTTCTTCAAGTACAGGGGAAAAAAAGGATGGAAACCAAAAACAATGGACCAATGCAACGCTCCATCGAATTCCTTCAGTTTACAGCTAGAACAGGACAAAGCGCAAAAACAGGCTGGAGAATTAAGAGCTTGTTATGTTCAAAACGTTTAATTGTGCAAAAAACTGAGAAAAAAAATCACAATACGTACTTCATCACCCTATGCTAACATTGTTACAGGTTATAATTGGGACAGTGGATTTTTAATGAAGATATGGTAGTTACCTTACCAGACTAGCAAATCAAAAGTTCCCCAAAATATAAAATCTGGGAGGGCTGGCAGGAACGATTGCCCTTGGGCTACCAGGATACAGGTTTTTGGACCACAACCTCTCACCACTTATATACAGTGTATATGTTATGGGTAAAGCCCGAAGTGCGGTTAATCTCTAGGATTACCCGGGTAATCCTGACATTACCCAAAACCGCTGGGTAAAGCTGCAAAAAAGTGAAAATTTCGGACTTTACCGGGGTAATTTTTAGGACTAACCAACTGCCCTTGGATAACAGTCTGGAAGAGCTGAAAAATTCGCACTTTACCCGGATAATGTGCAAGTCTGAGGCTTCACCCGCCACCCAGGACATACTTGAAAACGAGAGAAATCTCAATGTATCCTTCCTGGTAAAATCCTTTCTCAAAATAAATAAATAAATAAATCTGAGGACTATCCACAGCTTCACCTGGGTAATCTGCAGAGCATCCAACCCCGCTTGGGTAAAAGTGAATTTTGCTTATATCTATGGATATTATCAACGAAAATGGCAAAAGAAAAACATTAAAATGCATTAAGGATATAATGAATATACAGAGTAACAGGATGTGTTTCTTATATGAATGTGAAAGAGTTACATGATCTTTATTATGTGTCATATGTGTTTATATATCATTTATAAAACATAACAACCATCAGGTTACTCTTTATATGATATCTTTATCTTCATAAATAAATTTTCAGTCAATTAATGCACAGAGTAACATCATGGTTATTTAGTGTGGTTTGTGACTGTGGATACAATTTCATTAAAAATAACCAAAAACACAATTTTGTTATCAGTCAGATAACAGCTTTACCCGGGTAATCCTCGGAATTCAGTCAACTGTAACCTGCTGAAAACCCAAGAAAAGCGGGTTTGGATACTTTGCAGATTACCCGGATAAAGTACGATGTTTCGTTGCACATCACACTTTATCCAGCAACACTAGGGTAATGTCAAATTACCCAGTTAAAACAGTACAGAAAACCGGGGTACCCAGAGGCCTCTGGATACTTTGCAGATTACCCGGGTAAAGTCCGAAATTTCATTTCAATTCGGATTTTTGCTATTGACGCCTGGTAATGTCAGGATTACCCGGGTAATGCTAGGATTAACCGCACTTCGGGCTTTACCCGTAACATATTACACAGTACTGAAGGGGAGAAGTGTCTATGGTGTTTATGTGCTTAGTTATAAGGTAGTTCAACATAGTATAATAAGAATGTCTAACTGATACAGTTATAAGTTATATCATTGTATCCTATGTGTTTTCACAACATTACTTTTAAATATCCTGTAAAAAATGCTAAAAAGGGTAGGGTGGGAATTAACGGTTTGGATCGGTCGCATATGAGATATTCGTTTCCTCTAAGACAAGGATCAATTACTTTGCTCCTCCAGAAGTACATTTCCCACGAGGCTCAGCCCACCTAATGAGCAGCTAAGCATCATTGAGATGTAGTTCCAAAATCATTAGGAAGAACAAAATTGCTGACCCCTACTCTAAGTCCTCTGGCTCCAAAACCTGCCAGCCCACCTCTGGAGTCAAAGTTACACAATCGTCATGCTCCGCTCCAAGGCCCGCTCCCGGTCCGGACCGCCATGCTGGGAGAGGTGCTCTACTCACCTGAGGTCCCTCGTGGCGCGTTGCTCCGGGTTCCTGGTCCGCAGGATGGAGAGAGAGCCAGGAGACGCCCCACGCTGCCGGCCGGATCCAAGTACTGAAGAGGAAAGCGCGCATGCGCGAGAACAGACTCTCCTAAGTAATGCAAAGCCTGGTACTCTGGCGCCCTCGGCTGGCCGATTAGGGGTACTGCTTGACATCTGTTCTGGAGATCCTCTCGTATTCCTCCCATTGACCTACCAAAGACTCAGGTACCTCAACTCCACCTACAAAACCCAGGTGAAAGGTATTCCCATGATCGTTTGAACCCTATTTAAATCTGCCGCCCTTCTCAACACATTAACCAAGTTCTACTGTTGCCTTCCACTTCAGTTTTCCTAGTGCTCCTCATATTCCTGACCACGTTGCCTCTCTTTGACCTTTGACCCAGATTGTTCCATCGACTACGCCACCTTCTCCAGCTCTTCGACCCGGATTGTTCCACCGACTACGCCACCTTCTTCAGCCCTTTGACCCGGATTGTTCCATCGACTACGCCACCTTCTCCAGCTCTTCGACCCGGATTGTTCCACCGACTACGCCACCTTCTCCAGCTCTTCGACCCGGATTGTTCCATCGACTACACCGCCTTCTTCAACCCTTCGACCCGGACTACCTTATCGACTACGTCACCTTCTCCAGCTCTTCGACCCGGATTGTTGTATCGACTATGCCACCTTCTTCTGCCCTTTGACCCGGATTGCTGTATCGACCACGCTATCACCTTCGTTATTACTTGTTATTCTTTTTTTTCTGGAACTTTTGTGTTACGAATCCCTACTCCGACCATTCCGACTGTATCATTTTCTTGGACTTCAGTTACTATCCTTGATTCACTAAAGATTGTTTATTTCTACATGGTTTCCTGAATTCCTTACTCCGAGACTTGCTATTGGGTTCCATACTCATACTACACGGGGGTCTCAAACCCCGCATTACAACAATACAGTTGATAGCAGTATATTTTGCCAAATTTTCCTATTCATTGTAACATAAGACACCCACATTAACAAACCACAAGAACAACAACATCAAAACAAAATATTATTAGATTCTTCAGACAAGGACATAAAACCTTTTTGTGGTTGCAGGACATTAGTATACAGTTTTAGCAATAATTGTTATATTCAGCATATTGATGGATCTTCAGGAAAAGAAAGATCAGTGATTGAAAATAATGCAAAAATCCTGATCAGTATGTTGATCCCTGACACTTTGACCCAGAGACACAATAGATCCCCTCCTCCATGAGCTGGGTAAACCATTAAAGTGCAAAGAAACCATCAAGGTGGAAAGCCAGAGGGATTTATTGAAGACGGAGGTGAATGTCCCCATTTGCCTTACTATGCAGGCGTACATGGCTGAATTATCACATCGCCATATGTGCCAGCAACTGTGAAATTATTTTCTTCTGTAACGCTGGTAACATAACACTAGGGGCATAGTTAGGCTTTGTGATACCCGATGCAACCAGATTCCGCTGACATGTACAACCCATATCAATCATATACAGTCAGGTCCAGAAATATTGGGACATCGACACCATTCTAACATCTTTGGCTCTATACACCACCACAATGGAGTTGGAATGAAACAAACACAATGTGCTTTAACTGCAGACTGTCAGCTTTAATTTGAGGGTATGTACATCCAACTCAGGTGAACGGTGTAGGATTTACAGCAGTTTGCAGATGTGCCTCCCACTTGTTATGGGACCAAAGGTAATGGGACAATTGGCTTCTCAGCTGTTCCATGGCCAGGTGTGTGATATTCCCTCATTACCCCAATTACAATGTGCAGATAAAAGGCCCAGAGTTCATTTCAAGTGTGCTATTTGCATTTGGAATCTATTGCTGTCAACTCTCAAGATGAGATCCAAAGAGCTGTCACTATCAGTGAAGCAAGCCATCATTAGATGAAGAAACAAAATAAACCCATCAGAGAGATGGCAAGAACATTAGGCATGGCCAAAACAACTGTTTGGAACATTCTCAAAAAGAAGGAACGCACCGGTGAGCTCAGCAACACCAAAAGACCCGGGAGACCACGGAAAACAACTGTGGTGGATGACCGAAGAATTCTTTCCCTGGTGAAGAAAACACCCTTCACAACAGTTGGCCAGATCAAGAACACTCTCCAGGAGGTAGGTGTATGTGTGTCAAAGTCAACAATCGAGAGACAGAGTGAATGCAGAGGGTTCACCACAAGATGTAAACCATTGGTGAGCCTCAAAAACAGGAAGGCCAGATTAGAGTTTGCCAACAACATACCTAACAAAGCCTTCACAGTTCTGGAACAAGATCCTATGGACAGATGAGACCAAGATCAACTTGTACCAGAGTGATGGGATGAGAAGAGTATGGAGAAGGAAAGGAACTGCTCTCATGATCCTAAGCATACCACCTCATCAGTGAAGCATGGTGGTGGTAGTGTCATGGCGTGGGCATGTATGGCTGCCAATGGAACTGGTTCTCTTGTATTTATTGATGATGTGACTGCTGACAAAAGCAGCAGGATGAATTCTGAAGTGTTTCGGGCAATATTATCTGCTCACATTCAGCCAAATGCTGCAGAACTCATTGGATGGCGCTTCACAGTGCAGATGGACAATGACGCAAAGCATACTGCAAAAGCAACCAAAGAGTTTTTGAAGGGACAGAAGTGGAATGTTATGCAATGGCCAAGTCAGTCACTTGACCTGAATCCCATTAAGCATACATTTCACTTGCTGAAGACAAAACTGAAGGGAAAATGCCCCAAGAACAAGCAGGAACTGAAGACAGTTGCAGTAGAGGCCTGGCAGAGCATCACCAGGGATGAAACCCAGCGTCTGGTGATGTCTATGCGTTCCAGACTTCAGGCTGTGATTGACTGCAAAGGATTTGCAACCAAGTATTAAGAAGGGAAAGTTTGATTTAGGATTATTATGCTGTCCCATTACCTTTGGTCCCTTAACAAGTGGGAGGCACATCTGCAAACTGCTGTAAGTCCTACACCGTTCACCTGAGTTGGATGCACATACCCTCAAATTAAAGCTGACAGTCTGCAGTTAAAGCACATTGTGTTTGTTTCATTCCAACTCCATTGTGGTGGTGTATAGAGCCAAAGATGTTAGAATTGTGTCGATGTCCCAATATTTCTGGACCTGACTGTATGAATATAAACACGAAACTGCGACAAATGCCCAAATATCAGAACTATCGATGTCAATATTTTAGATACTTGTTGCTGGGCGATTTATTGTGCTGCAGATCTGTTATACACCAGCAAACCTCTAATATATTTTGACCTTTAAAAGAAAGGAAACAAGAAATTAAATGTAGCCTTGGCTCAGTCAACCTTTGCAAGAATACAACCCTGAAAACATCTTTTTTTGCAATGGGACAATGTGAGAAGATCCTGATGTTTCCTCATGTCCCAACAGCTTTACCAGTTTTAGTTGAAACCTGTTAATTTTTTTTTGAGAAAGGATTTTGCCAGGAAGGATACATTGAGATTTCTCTCGTTTTCAAGTATGTCCTGGGTGGCAGTATGTACCGTTAGATGTCTTGCCCAAGGACACTTACTGGAGAGGTGCTCAGGCTGGGATTCGAGCTTGTGTCTCCACAGTTATAGAGCAGTGATGTTACCTCTACTCCATCCAACCGGTACATTAAGATCAAATAGGTAGAAGATAACATCTCAGAGAAGGAAATGCTGTTTATCTAAATACATTGACCAGAACATTGTCATATACTGTATGCCATGGTATGCACCATGACGTGTCAACATGCAACATTTATGAGACAGATTCACTTTAAGATTCTGCCAGTGTATCAATTTATGAATCAATGTATCCTTCCTGGTAAAATACTTTGCAAATAAATAAATAAATGTTTCTGTATTATTATCAGGTGACATTTCTGCTAGCTTTCACACTGATAGGATGTATCGTTTTACTCACCCATACCATGCTGTGCTGTTCATGCGAGCCTGGGTGAGCGATGACAATAAACTACCGGCGGGCCTTGGTGGGGGCATCTGGTATCCTCAGCAGCATAAAGTACGCTGCTTTAAACTTCAGATTTAAAATGTTCTGCTCATCCATAACAGCTCTCTGATGATTTCTGTTGTTCTACAGCTCCCTGGCATTAAACACCAAGTTAATGGTCTATACATCACAAGCTGCTCTTTCAATTCATTCACCAAGTACCCTGAAGCCAGTGCTAGTTTGCTCTGTAAAGCGGCAGATGAGAGAAAAAAAATAATCCAACAAATTGTTAAGGCTGATATTAACCCTCCAAATGCTGCGGGGGGGGGGGAGCATATGTCGCAATGTAATGTAAGGCTGGACCTCAAATGCTTCTCTAGCAGAAAAAAAGGACTCATTATTTGCAGAGAAACATATAATCCTTTTCTCCTTGTCTTTTCTTGTGAGGCTTTCTTATTCTTTTCTATACATAGATTTTCTCACACTGACTGCCTCCTGTACACACACAGCCAGTGCTGCCTTTCTCTAACCTGCTCACCCAGTTTAAAGGAGTACAGTCAACCAAATTTACACATAGCTATAAATACCTTTAAAAATATATTACTATTAATTAGCATTATTATCATCATCATTAGCAGGATAAGCCATGGCTCAAAATAAACTCTAAAATCACCTAAAAAATAAAAAAAAAAAAAATAGCACAAAAGTATGATTGGTCGTATGAGCGCCATCATTGAATTTTTTTTTTTTGTCTATGATACTCTATTCGCTGGCCTCCTATATTATCAAACATGCATAAACCTGGATATTCCTGGATATACTGCATAGAAGACGAATTCTAGCTCTTCTGCTATTCAAGAAATTCAATGCAACTTTGATTGTAGAATCCCTCCCCTGGTGCACATTGGATTTTTTTCCCAAAGCGCAGGGAGCTGACGTTCTTATGACCCCTGATCACCTTATCAATGTCTCCTGAATCCCTTTTCTTTGTTAAGGGCTCCCAGGGTATAACTCAGGCAGCCAATAGGTTTAATTATATCAGGGCTAAGCTGGGAAATTCTGAGCTAGTGAAGTGCAACTTTCCTCAATATACTGTATGGATGAATGGAGACATTTCATATCTCTTTGGCATTGAGGTCTATGCACTGTCATGAATTGCAATACATATATTTGGATAATTTCTACAGTAAAGTTAACCCTGAGTAAATAACCTTCTGCATGGTCTTTATCACCTAAATGCAGAGGGGAAGTCATGGTATCATCAGGTTCAGGATCAAACCTGAGTTGCCTAAGAAAAGACAGGGGCAGGGCCGGTGCTAGACTATTTTGCGCCCTAGGCAAGACCAGCTACTTGCACCCCCCCCCAAAAAAAAAAAAAGCTCACATGGTGAATATATTGCCTCCAGCTCACACATGGCATGGAGATATTGCCCAGGCTCACACATGGGTACTTGCCCCCGGGCTCACACATGGGTACTTGCCCCCGGGCTCACACATGGGTACGTGCCCCCAGGCTCACACATGGGTACGTGCCCCCAGGCTCACACATGGGTATCTGCCCCCGGGCTCACACATGGGTATCTGCCCCCCCCAGGCTCACACATGGGTATCTGCCCCCGGGCTCACACATGGGTATCTGCCCCCCCCCCAGGCTCACACATGGGTATCTGCCCCCGGGCTCACACATGGGTATCTGCCCCCGGGCTCACACATGGGTATCTGCCCCTGGGCTCACACATGGGTATCTGCCCCTGGGCTCACACATGGGTATCTGCCCCCCCCAGGCTCACACATGGGTATTTGCCCCCAGGCTCACACATGTTATTTGCCCCCCCCCAGGTTCACACATGGTATTTGCCCCCCCAGGCTCACACATGGATATTTGCCCCCCCAGGCTCACACATGGTATTTGCCCCCCCCCCAGGCTCACACATGGATATTTGCCCCCCCAGGCTCACACATGGTATTTGCCCCCCCCCCCAGCTCACACATGGTATTTGCCCCCCCCCCAGGCTCACACATGGATATTTGCCCCCCCCCCAGGCTCACACATGGATATTTGCCCCCCCCCCAGGCTCACACATGGATATTTGCCCCCCCCAGGCTCACACATGGTATTCGCCCCCAGGCTCACACTTGGGTACTTGTCCCCAGGCTCACACATGGATATTTGCCCCCCCCAGGCTCACACATGGTATTTGCCCCCAGGCTCACATTTGGGTACTTGTCCCCAGGCTCACACATGGATATTTGCCCCCCCCCGGCTCACACATGGATATTTGCCCCTCCAGGCTCACACATGGATATTTGCCCCCCCCAGGCTCACACAAGGATACTTACCCAGCAGCTCACACATTGGTATTTGCCTCCAGCGCTGTTTCCTGTAGCCAGTCTCATGCATGCTGGCGTCGCCGCTGGCGTCAAGGAGATGGAGGCGTGGACTTGGTCCAGGAAGCTGGAAGCACGAAGTCCACGCCTCCGTCTCCTTGACGCCGGCGGTGACGCCGGCTCGTATTGGGGCTGGCTGCAGCACACGGCCGCCCCAGGGTGCCCCGCGGGCATTTTTATTTACAATTTTTATTTATTTTTTATTTATTTTTCAATTGGTCGTGCCGGCTGCCGCTGCGCCCTAGGCGGGTGCTGCGCTCTAGGCGCCCGCCTAGTTGGCCTAGCGGCAGCGCCGGCCGTGGACAGGGGTCAGCAGAGTTGGCCCTCTAGACGTTTTGCAACAACAGTTCCCACGCATCTCCTTCAATCAAATGAGTCGCTGAGGATCAAGGAAGAGGTATCTTCCAAAACATTTATAACATCAGACTGGAGGTTCAAATAGTCCACAGTCTCTCTCCGCGATCACTCTGCAGTCTCCAGGCTTTGGATCCTCTACAATTCTCCAATCTCATTGAAAGTCCCCACTCCTACCACTATAACCTGTCCCGACCTTTCCACATCCCACTATAACAACACTCTCTCCTCTGCTCTGGACTTTCTTGCTCCTCCACAAGTCCGCAAAATCCCATGTAGTCAGCTTCAGCTCTGGCACTCTAGGCAGATGCGCCACTTTCAGAGATGCTCCCACGCTGCTAAGCGTGCTTGGAAAAAATCTTGCCCTGAAGCTGACTTCAACTAGAAGTTCATTCTCCACTCTTATACAGCTGCCCTTCACCTAGCCAAAAAAAAATACTTTTCCTCTCATGTATCTTCACTTTCCTCCAACCCTAAAAGACTGTTCTCGACCTCTACCCACATGTGCCACCTCCCCCGTCCGAACTCAGCATTCCAGATCTCACTGACTACTTCATAGAGAAAACACTCACAATTTGTTACAACATCCCAGCACAGGGATATGATATTACTCCTCCTCCCCAGTCAACTGTACTGCGACTCTCAGCTTCTACACCCAAGCCACTGAGGATGAAGTTCATTCTTTAAAGTTTTCCTAAACCCTATCCATTCACACCTGCTATCTTCTGTCCTCATCTCTCATGTCTACTCTTAATCACATCTTCAGCTTATTATTTATTTATTTTTTTGAGAAAGGATTTTACCAGGAAGGATACATTGAGATTTCTCTTGTTTTCAAGTATGTCCTGGGTGGCGAGTATGTACCGTTAGGTGTCTTGCCAAGGACACTTACTGGAGAGTTGCTCATCCCGGGATCAAACCCATGTCTCCACAGGCTCTCTCCACGCAGAGCAGTGATGTTACCTCTACTCCACCCAGCTGGTTATCTCTCTCTTCTGGTTCATTCCCTTCTCCTTTCAAGCATGCTACTGTCACACACATTCTCAAGAAATCCTCCCTTGACCCAAATTCTCCTGATACCACCCTGTATCACTGCTTCCTCTGGCATCAAAACTTCTAGAAAGGCTTATCCCACTTTCTATCCTCCAACTTTTTGCTTGACCCTCTGCAATCTGGCTTTCGCTCTCGACACTAAACAGAAACCGCTCTCACTAAGGTTACTATCACATCTCTACTAAATACAATGGACATTTTACTTATCCTACTTGACCTTTCAGCTACGGTTGATACAGTCAACAACCCCCTTCTCCTAAAGACTCTCAGCTCTCGTGGTTTTGGCGATACCACCCTTTCTTGGCTAAAATCTTACCCATCCAACAGATCCTTCTCTGTATCCCTTGATGGCAATTCCTCCTCTTCAACACCTCTGTCAGCTGGTGTTCCTCAAGGCTCTGTCCTTGGTCCTCTGCTCTTTTCCATCTACACCTCCTTACTGTGTAAACTCTTCAACATTATAGCTTCAATTATCACCTATATGCAGATGACACCCAGATCTACTGCTCCACTCCCAATCTCTCACCCTCTGTTCTCTCTCAGGTCAGTGACTGTCTGTCTGAGATCTGTGCCTGGATGGCCTCTCATTGCTTGAAGAGGTGATATGTTCAAGACTGAGCTCCTTCTAATTCCCTCCTCTAACTCTACTCCAATTTCTGATTTTTCTATAACTGTTAATGGTATCACTATTCTTCCCTCATCCCAAGTTCGCTGCCTCAGAGTGACTCTTGACTCTGGTCTTTCCTTCAGGCCAAACATCCAATCACTCTTCTCATCTTACCGCAATTACCTCCACAACATTGCTAAAATTCATCCATTTCTTACTGCTGACACCACCAAGCAACATATCCACTTTCTTACAATCTCCCGCCTATACACCTGCAACAACCTCCTGACTGGCCTGCCACTCTCCCGCCTCTCCCCTTGCAGTCCATCCTATAAGCCTCAGCCTGGCTTTTCCATCTGAACCATCATTCGGTCTCTGCTGCCCTCCTCATTGAATCCCTACCCTGGCTCCCCATCCAAAGCAGAAATAAATTCAAACTGCTGCTGCAGAGGGGAACAATGACAGGAACTCTACTATGGGTACCAGAGCCACCCCCAGCATTTGAGGGACCCCCTCGCCACTCTTAAAGCTAAACTTCCTTCTACTCCATCTTTTCCCACACAGATGCACACACTGAGCCCCCTAACTGATCTTCCCAAAATTACACCCCTCCCCTCAGAAATCTCTGACCCTTCTCACCCCCAGATACGCACCCCGTCCTCCTGATGGACACACTAACATCCCCATGTAATTGACTTACTTGGAGGTGGATTGGAAGGGGCTCTCAGGCTGGGGTCAGACGAGCACAGCGTTTACGTCCGTGATGGCGCACAAAAGTACATCCGTGATAACATGAAATAAAGGCCAATGGAGTCCCACACACGAAGTACGTCCGCACTGAACTTTGGACGCACAACGGCCGCGGCAAGCGGACACAAGTTAGGCAAGAACGTACAACGCCTAGAACGGCCGCATAAAGTGCGCTGCGTCCGCAACGTCCGCAAAGCTTTGTGTGTGAGTGATGGAACGTGGTCAGACGGACTGCATTTATATGTCTGGGCATTTTTGGCGGACAAAATGGTTTTGCTTTTTAATTTATTTTCCCTCCTACATCCGTGAAAAATAACGTCAGTCAGAAAGTACGTCTGTACTGCACGGACGCACAGTCCGTACAAAATGCGCTCGTCTGACCCTAGCCTAAGTCTGCCAGTCCTGGTGGTGATCCATGCTGGGCCTTGGCTCTGTGCATATACATGCAAGCTCTCAGGTGCTTGACGTCTGGGATTAGTGGTGGGGGTCAGGGCTGTGGGCAGAGGGCCCTCTAAGGCTGGTGCTATGTCAAGCTGAAAATACCTCCAAATGGGTTCATTTGGAACACCAGAAAAGCGATCGTGTGCCATAGAATACATTGGGAAATGCTTAAACAATTAAAAAATATATATACAATATATAATAAAAATTGAATTATTATTTGGAGTTTGTAGTAAAGTTTCTTCATTACCAGAAGCAACGGAGCAAACTACATGTATAAACGAAGTCCTATTTACAGCCTATTTTATGGCCTGTGAATGTGTATATTAGTAGGTGGATGGACAGACAAAACTTTAATAATACACATAAGTCACAATGAGTAGCTGACATTCCAACTGAACGGTATTATTGCAGAGTATTTCTGCGCGAATCCCGGCACTCAATCATCCGACACAGACTCCCTTGCCCAGCTGCGCCTTGCAGACACAAAACAGATGGATCACTAAATGACATAATAAATAGTGTGTTCTCTGATTGCTTCGGTTAAAGCTATAATGTCTTTAAACCTTTTCCATTTCATTTTTCTTATTAGCAGGACATTTAAAATATCCAGAAAGACTACAGCATCTGTCAAACAAGCAGGGTTTGTCTGATAAATTACATTAAAGACTTTAAAAAAAAATTATGTTGGTATAAAACCAAATCCACAGATGCATGGCCTTTCTTCATGCAAAATTATGTAGTAAGATACACAATTACAAATTATGATAAAAAGTTGCATAATAATATAAATTCTGTGAAAAAGCAAACTATTTTAGATGGAGTGTGTTACAGCCCGACTCTTGAAGCCTTGTTCAACTGATCGAGCTCCTCTGGCCGCATGCGGTGGAACGCCAGGAGCAAACAGTTCCCAGTTTCCTTTCTCAGCAATGGCCTAGGTTGCAATTGTCTCCATGGAGTTTTATGCACTCCAGGAGCCTGTACCAGAGGGAGTACATGGTACCGCTGTGTCAGGGACCAGGTTCTGGTGACACCGGTGATGTGGATATGAACCCAGGATGCAGTAAATAAAGACAACAAAAAGGATTTGGTGAAAACAGCAGAACGTATATTGAATAAACTGGATGCAAACAAAGAGGCAGGAATCTGTAAAAATAATAGTCCTTGAAAAACAATGCACTTGATGGGGAAAACAGTCTCTTGAAATAATGAACACAGGAAAAATGATGAGGAACGGTGGATGGTGGTCTTGAGGCTGATAAACTGAAGGGGGGTCTTGACACAGTACCGGCAAGGATGAAGCAAGAGAAGTCCAGGGAAATAGCCAGGAGTCCGGTACACAGGAATCAGTAGAGTCTCAGCAAGGCTGGTTACTAGGCTCAGGAACTTCCTTCCTTTGCAAGGATCAAACATTAATGACAGAGCACTGGCTGGATGTGGGAGTGGTTCTTTTAAGGAACCCAGCCAGTGCTCATTACATACATCTGATGCAATAAACCAAAAGCTGGGCTAAGGCATACTGCTATACATGGACTTGTCACCAGGGCTGGACTCAGGACTTGGCCTTTCTGCTACGGCGTCGCCGTGGGACCTGACACGCTGCCAGGATCGTGTGGCGTTTCTCTATTCTGAGGACTCCAGCCTCTAACACAGAGGCTTGCTTGCTATTGAGCCGTTAACGGGGAGGGGGGGGGCGCAAAGGGTTGTTGGCTTTCCCTTTTGTGAATCCCTTTTACCGTCAAGGAGACAGATCACCACTGACTCATTAATGGGGATCCTCGAACGGGAAAAGAGCAATGCAAGTCTTTTCCTATTTGCAGCTGGCCACTAACGTGTCTGTTCTGGCTGAGCTGCTGCACCAGTAGTTCAAGCGGGAATATTTCTCTTGGAATGTTTGAGCTGCGCGCCGCCACTGGTATAAGCTCCTGGTGTCCTTAGGATTCCATGGAGCCCAGCACGTCCCTGCATGAGCACTGCGAGAACTCGCTAGAGCAGGGACACGGAGAAGCAGCAGAACAACAATGGGAACTATTTGTTTCCACTCTTCCATTTCTCCTGGCCAGAGGAAGCAGCGATTAAGTAAAGGACCTTTCAGTCCCTTTACCTTGACATGTTAAGTGATTTTGCTTTTGCACAATTACTTAACACCAGAGTTTGAAAAACAGTATTTTTTTTTTTTAAATGGCTCCAAAAAAGAGAAGAACAAGCTATGTGAGAATAGCTCTACTCCTGCTAGGTGCAAATTAACAACTCCAATACACAGTAACCAGCCAAAACATCCGAGCCATAAGCAGAGCTTGGGGCTCGGACATATCAGAAGAGTTGTTGCACATATTGGATCTAGGCGATAGACAGTGACGACTCTAGGAACAATATATAGGGGGGGGCACATAAGATACCACAGTCAAAACGGGGGGGGGGGGGGCACTAATAATTTTCGACACTAAATCATAACACTGAAAAAAAACTGGAGCAATGTTACCTTTTTGTTGTACTAACCTGATACATAATTTCAACATTTTATTTGCCACAATTCGGCGTTTTTTTTAATCAGGCTATATTTATTTAGTCTTACTTTAAAAAAAACAAAAAACACTAGATTACCCATTTAAGGGAGTAGTCACCAAACTGCAATGAATTTTAAATATATAGGGCAAAAAAGCAGATTTTTGTAAACTTTTCCACACATTTTACCCAGAAATTGACAGCTTAGTGAATAACCCAGTTTAGAACTTTCTTTTATGCCAACGCTACATAAAACAATCTTGTCTCTTGTTTCATATTTAAAGGAGGGAAACTACTCATCATAAACACAATTGTCCTTTTCTTCAAGCAATCAGCTTCTTTAAAATATGGGTAGTGGGACATATGCTGCAGGAGAAAACACAGGAAAAGACCAAAAATTGCGCAGTACATCAATACTGAATGAAGATAAATTTGGTTGATATCCAACTCACATTTTTGGAGAGCCTATGCCCGGTTCTTAGGAAAATTGCAAGTAGGGACTTGTATAAGGTGCCCAGATACCCTTCGGTCTGCTCCTCCGGTGTCGCCAAAAAATGGTGCTACAATATAGATTGACAAGACCAGAGAAGAGCACCTCTTGGTGCAGTAAATCACAAAAAACTTGGCAATTTCCAGCTGAGGAAGCCATTGATGGCGAAACGCATCCTATATAGGGCCAGATATACATCTTAGGGGCCAGAATCAGGTCCAGATATACATCTTAGGGGCCAGAATCAGGGCCAGATATACATCTCAGGGGCCAGAATCAGGGCCAGATATACATCTCAGGGGTCAGATATACATCTCAGGGGCCTGTAGGCACAAAATCTGGAGCGCCCTCACAAAACTGCCAAAACTATTTTTTTTTTGTTTCCCCCAAAACAGATATTGAATACTTTAAAAAAAACTGTTTCTCGCTGAGATAACTTCAAAAGAAGAAGAATATTTTGCCGTACAAAAAAAAAACTTGCCAATTTCCAGCTGAGGAAGCCATTGATGGCGAAACGCGTCCTGGTAGATATATCATCTGTTGTAAACAAATAAATGTTTTTAACTTGATTGCTGTTTGCCTTTATGATCCTGAGAAAAGAAGGTTTGGGGGAACACCTGTATAATTCCCTGCACAAATTGTGACGGAGCCAATAGAGGCTCATTGTTTGTGAGTTTGAATTTAGCTTTCTTTTAATTGCCAAGTTTTTTGTGGTTTACTGCACCAAGAGGTGCTCTTCTCTGGTCTTGTCAATCTATATTGCAGCACCATTTTTTGGCGACACCGGAGGAGCAGACCGAAGGGTATCTGGGCACCTTATACAAGTCCCTACTTGCAATTTTCCTAAGAACCGGGCATAGGCTCTCCAAAAATGTGAGTTGGATATCAACCAAATTTATCTTCATTCAGTATTGATGTACTGCGCAATTTTTGGTCTTTTCCTGTGTTTTCTCCTGCAGTATATGTCCCACTACCCATATTTTAAAGAAGCAGATTGCTTGAAGAAAAGGACTATTGTGTTTATGGACGTATAGCGTGTCTACTCCACTTTCTTACGGACCTAGGTCCTATAAGCGCTGTGTTGTTCAAATTTTTCTAAATTGTTGTTCAGGTACATAGAGAAACCTCCATACACAACAATCAGCGAGTGGTTTTGACACTCCTTTATTCTTATTCTTATTCTTTATTTATAAAGCGCCAGCATATTCCGCAGCGCTGTACAATAAGCACAGTATAGACAGGGTTACAATACATTGAACAACATTTGACAAACGGTACAGGAGGAGATGAGGGCCCTATTCCCGTAGGAACTCACAATCTAGGAGGGTTGGGGTTGGAAACAGGAGGAGAGGACTGTAAGGTGAGAGTGATTGATGGTTGCGTCAGTGAGTTGGGTGGTAGGCTTCCCTAAATAGGAATGTTTTAAGGGAGCGTTTGAAGGAAGAGAAGTTAGGGGAAAGTCTGACAGTACGAGGGAGAGCGTTCCAGAGAGTGGGGGCTGCGCGTGAGAAATCCTGCAGTCTATCATGGGAAGAGGTGATGCGGGGAGAAGCTAGGCGCAGGTCACTGTTTGACCTTAGGGAGCGGGCTGGGGTGTATTTGGTGATTAGTGAGGACAGGTAGTGGGGCGCTGAGTTAGTGAGGGTTTTGTAGGTAAGGATAAGGATTTTGAACTTAATTCTGCAGTGGATGGGGAGCCAGTGAAGGGACTCGCAGAGGGGAGCAGCAGAGACAGAGCGGCGGGTGAGGTGAATTAGCCTGGAGGAGGCGTTCAGGATGGATTGTAGGGGAGAGAGGCGGGACAGAGGGATGCCAGATAAGAGATTATTGCAATAGTCGAGTCGGGAGATTACCAGGGCGTGTATGAGTTGTTTTGTGGTGACGGCGGTAAGAAATGGCCGAATTCTGGAAATATTACGCAGTTGGTATCGGCAGGAGGAGGAAAGAGACTGGATGTGGGGGATGAAGGAAAGAGCAGAGTCAAGTGTAACTCCAAGACAGCGAACTTGGTTTGATGGGGAGATGGTGATACCCTCCACCATGATAGAGAAGTCAGGAGGTGGGGAGGCATTAGAGGGAGGAATAAGTAGGAGCTCAGTCTTTGACATGTTGATCTTTAGGTGGTGGGATGCCATCCAGGAGGAGATGCTAGATAAACAGTCACTGACTTTTGAGAGGACAGGGGGAGAGAGATCAGGGGTAGAGAGGTAGATCTGAGTGTCATCAGTGTAGAGGTGGTAATTAAAGCCAAAGCTGTTGATGATTTTGCCCAGGGAGGAGGTGTAGATGGAAAAGAGCAGAGGACCAAGGACAGAGCCTTGAGGTACACCAACAGATAGAGGCAATGAAGAGGAGGAGTTACCAGCAAAGGACACACAGAAGGACCTGTTGGATAAATAGGAGTCAACCCAAGCAAGTGCAGTGTCACCGAGACCCAGAGAGTTGAGGGTCTGTAGAAGGAGGGGGTGGTCAACAGTGTCAAAAGCAGCCGAGAGGTCAAGCAGGATGAGAATAGAATAGTGGCCGTGTTTTTTAGCAGTTAGGAGGTCGTTGGTGACTTTGGTGAGGGCAGTTTCAGTTGAGTGTAGGGGACGGAAGCCAGATTGCAGGGGGTCAAGTAGGGAATTGGAGGACAGGAAGAGGGAGAGGCGGTTGAAGACTAGTTTTTCTAAGAGCTTTGATGTGAAGGGAAGCAGGGATACAGGACGGTAGTTGGATGGAGAGTTGGGGTCTAGGGATGGTTTCTTTAGTAAAGGGGTAACTAGCGCGTGTTTGAAGGCGGATGGAAAGGAGCCAGTGGAGAGAGATAGGTTGAAGATGTGTGTGAGAGCAGGGGTGAGGGAGGAGGAGAGGGGAGGAATTAGATGTGAGGGAATGGGGTCGAGCGGGCACGTGGTGAGATGTGAGGAGGACAATAAGGAATTGACTTCCTCCTCAGTGGCTGGGAGGAAGCGGCAGAGGGTGGCAGAGGGGACCTGTGGGAGTGGAGGTGGCAGATAACTATCTTGTGTTGGGATGTTGCTTCTGATAGTTAGAGTTTTACTGAGGAAGTAGTCTGCCAGGTCTTGAGCGCTGAAGGCAGCTGAGGGGGGAGGTGCAGGTGGGTAGAGAAGGGTGTTGAAGGTGGACCAGAGCCGTTTAGGGTTGGAGGACAGCGTAGATATAAGAGATGAGAAGAAGGATTGTTTGGCCAGGTGGAGGGCAGAGGTGTATGACCGGAGAATAAACTTGAAGTGAACAAAATCAGCTTCAGAGCGGGATTTCCTCCAGGCACGCTCTGCGGTGCGGGAGCATCTTTGCAGGTAGCGAGTCTGGAGGGTGTGCCAGGGCTGAAGCTGGCAGCGTGGGGCCTTACAGAGTCAAAGAGGAGCAAGAGTGTCTAGAGCAGAGATAAGCGTAGTGTTGTAGTGATTAGTGGCAGCATCAGGGCAGGTGAAGGATGAGGTGTGAGGGAGGTGGTGAAGTAGGTTGGAGAATTGATGGGGGTCCACAGCATGTAGGTTTCTGCGAGTGTGTGTGCGGGGTGGCGGAGCAGGGTGTTTAGGAAGTCCAGATAGGTTGAAAGAGAGAAGGTGGTGGTCAGAGATGGGGAAAGGGCGACATTTGAACTCAGAAATGGAGCAGAGGTTGGAAAAGACCAGGTCAATAACGTGACCATCGCGGTGGGTAGGGAGGAGGGAGGATTGTGTGAGTCCAAGGGAGGACGTGAGTGAAAGAAGCTTGGAGGCAGCAGGAGCGGAAGGATCGTCAATGGGAATGTTGAAGTCCCCGAGAATTAGGCATGGAAGATTAGAAGACAGGAAGTGAGAAAGCCAGGTAGCAAAGTGGTCAAAGAACTGGGAGGTTGGTCCCGGTGGGCGGTAGATGACTGCCACCCTGAGGGCCAGAGGAGAGAACAGGCGGATGCAGTGTGTTTCAAAGGAGGAGAAGGAGAGGGATGGGGGTGGAGGGAGATGCTGGTAGGTGCAGGTGGGAGAGAGCAGGATTCCGACCCCACCACCATTTCTCTCACCCGGTCTGGGGGATATGGCTCAAGTGTAGACCGCCATGTGAGAGAGCAGCAACGGAGGCCGTGTCAGAGGGAGTTAGCCAGGTTTCAGTTAAAGCTAGGAGGTTGAAGGAGCTTGAAAGGAAGAGGTCATGGACGGCTGTGAGTTTGTTGCACACAGAGCGAGCGTTCCAGAGGGCGCAGGAGAAAGAGGACAGGCGCTGAGGGATGATGGGAATGAGGTTGCTGGGCTTGCAGGGAGGTGATTTATGTGCGATGGAGATAGGATGAGAGGGGAGTATTGGATGTGTTGTGGGGCCAGGGTTAGGGGATATGTCACCTGAATAGAGTAACAGCAGGAGGGTGAGAAAGAGAAGGTGGGAATGGGATTTGTGGGAGTGGGAGGCAGCACGAGAGTTAGAGGGAGACCATGTTCTGAGGAAACAAAGGAGCTCATGCGAGGCCATCATGTGGGACGAGAGGAGGGAGGGAGAGATGCAGATAGTGTAGCCATCTCCTTCATTCTGTAAACTACTCACCATGACCACTTTATTGTTTTATAGTGCTAGGAAGTGAGGAATGTTCCCCTCCCCCTGCTGCTCCGATTTGGAGATATCACAGGGTAAAGTGTAGGAATTTCCTCCACCCCACCCAAAGTCAGCAGCATGGATTATTTAATTTCCTGGTTTCTGGTCACCAGATTGGTCAGTAGTGACGTCGGGTCACAGTATGCATGCCGTTCGTCACCCTCTCTGAGACCACCCGCTGTAGCGAGTGAACTAAGAGGCAGCCAACTGATTGGTTCTGCACGGCTCCAACCTATCGCTCTGTGCAGGCGCTGCCGAACATGCTTACGGAAAGTGCGTGATTCCTGTACCCGTGCGCAATTTGTGGTTCCTACGCTACGCAAATTTTATAGTAGCACAAATTGCGCAGAAAAGATTCAGGGACTGCCAGGTTTGGAAGGCCCTGAGCTGTAAAGGAGGAGCTGCATGCGGTGAGGGATAAAAGGTAAAATAAAAATAAGTAAATACATTATTGGGCAGAGACTGTCACCAGCCTTTGTTGAATTATTTAAGGGCAAGAAAGGGACCTCGATTTTCAATAGAGTATCCCATCAAGCAAAGGAACATGTAATATTTTTACACATTATTAGTGGCCGATAACTCGTTGTGGGGAACTTATCAAACGTGCATGTGATGGTTTAGATCAGTAATGTCTCTTTAACTGAATCTGTGATGCAAAGTGATGTCTCTTGTGTGGTGGCAATTATAAATGAATGGAATTTAATTGCATTGTTGCTGCAGGTGCGTCGTACAAGTGTATAAGCATGTTATGTTATGGATATGACCTGATCTCTGACCGTGAACAGAACAATTACACTTATAAAACTCCAATGTACTCCACATCACTGTACAACAGATAGGACAATACAAAGAAAAAGTAAGTTCGACACAGGGAGAGAAGTACCCTGCTCAAGTCAAGAGTATACATTTTAAGAACCAAACTGAATGCTTGTCAGAATCAGGGCCAGATATACATCTCAGGGGCCTGTAGGCACAAAAATCTGAAGCGCCCCCACAAAACTGCCAAAACTATTTTATTTTGTTTCCCCCAAAAGTACTTTAAAAAAAACTGTTTCTCGCTGAGATAACATCAAAAGAAGAAGAATATTTTGCAGTAAAATGAAGCAAAAATGGAGCAGAATGTTAGAGCTTAGGTTAACCGTAACCCTACCAAGCACAAATAGTAACTGTGACGAGCATCAATTTGAACTTGGGAAACATGGACCAAAGATGCATTTGGGTGGTGCAGGACTGATGTTCTATATTGTTTCCTTGCTCTCTCCTATGCTGAAGTCATACCTACAATTCTGGATGCAGGGTGTTTGTCCTCTGTGCTACACATGAATACTGTTATTGTCTAGGTTTATCTGTTACTATCTGCTAATAGGATTACTGTAGCCTTTTCCAACTCGGTCTATCTAGAAAATGTTTACATCTGTTGAAGGTTGGAGTGGTCTCCGTTTATCTGTCTTGTTTGGCAAACACTGCCCTATTCAGAGACTGTAAGGGTTATTCAAAGAGAATCGAAAAGTCAGTGCACGTTCGGTGACTTCTCGTTCTCTTCAATTCGGTGCGATTTGGCGATCCCATTTCGGCCACCCTGCGGTGTATTCAGCAAGCACCACAGGGCCGTCGTAGTGCAGGGAAAAGTCACGGCAAACCCAACAGACACTCACCGCAAAACCCGGCGAAGGCACACGAAGCCCGCAAAAACATCTGGATCAACCCCGCCGAACACGCCAGAGAAACCCGAGCAGCCGCCGATCACAACGCAGAGCAGCCGCCAGAAAAAGCCGACACCGCAGACGAATGGAGTGAAAAAAACCAAATTTGAATGTTTGAAAAGTGAAACGCTGTTTGCAAAGAAACTACCGAGCGAAAATGTCTGAAATTTATATATAAGATCCAATGAATGACAATAAAAAGGGCTGTTACAGAAAAGAAAAAAAACATTTAAAAAAAACGGGATTTTCCAGACAAATCCCGAAAAATGCCTAAAAGATCCTAAAAAATCTATAAGTAAATAGACTTTTTACTGCACAATATTATAATCAACGGTTTATTAGATATTGAATTAAAACGGGAATATTTTTAACATTGAAGCCTATGGGATTCGCCTGAATAAATCTGCTGCATGAAACCATGGAACAGCAGGGCAATTCGGCGACTTTTCACTGCTGGTTTTTGTTCTCTGAATAGACTAAGCATTGCTTCTCTATGGGGATTCACTGCCCTCGAACAGACTACGAACAGGCACTGTATCTGCTGGCAATTCGCGAACATTTGGCGAACTGCCTGCTCTCTGAATAGCCGAATGGCCAGGAAAGGTAACCGTACACTGAATTTCACTGTTCGGTTACCTTTCGCCAGCAATTCAGATCTCTTTGTGAGGATAAACAGGGGATTCAGATTATATACAGGGTTATTCAATCTACTATTGTTCAGGTTTGTTGGTATGCTGCGCTATAAATTTTAGTGACCAGAGTAAATCCCATCATCTGTCCCTGGTCTAATCAGGTCTCAGAGAGCAAGAAGACACCAGGCAGTGATTCCTGAGCAGTTGCAGCAATATAAATCAATATAACCCAGTGGTTTGGGAATGGTGGGGCCATAGAAGCAGCTTCAATCCTGTTGAATAGAGAAGAATCTCTTTTATATCACTCTGTGATGGTACCTATCTAATTACCGAGCATTCCAGTGTCGGACTCTCCCAGGATCTGTGGACTACCAGGGACTCCTAAGGACACCAGGGCTACACGACCGGTGAGCCGTTGAGGGCTATTGGGTGAGCCGATTGAAATACCCGCAAGCGAAGTGGCTCTTAAAAGTGTGAGTGGGTCCATCCCCCCTTTTTTTATCACATTGTGAAAGCTGGACTTCACTATTGTACACCTTTTTCTTCCTTTCTAGGAATACCTTGACGAACTTTACTTTACGAATAGCCACATGTACTGAATATCAGAGCATTTGTATGTATATATATGTGAATCTTTAAGAAATATAAGGATTTTGTTTATATCCTGTGAACGCGTGAGCGCTGAGCACCTGCCCTTTGTTTGATTTTTATTGTATTTGGTGTAATATTTTGGGTGCTCTAAGCGACGGGATTCCCGTATCATTTTCTTGTATATTGTCTGTTCCCTATAGCCTAAGTTGCAGCAATATGCCAGGGGAGGGATTCCTGATAAAGGCAGTAAGACCCCAGAGTGTCAGTTTCCATTGGCTGCTAGGCCCCGCCTGGCACTGTATATATTATTCATTAAAGGCTCAGTTCCAGACTGACTGTTTTAACCTCAAGATCTGTGTGGTGCTTCATTTCTGGGGAATGCGATCACCGCTCTTTCAAATCCTAGCTATGGAAAATGATGCTCCATTTTAGCCCGCAGCATCCAAAATTCTGGGCATCACATTATGTCCTTGGCTGAGGGTCTTTTTCAAGATGTGACTTTATTACCACTTCATTTTTTGATGCTGCTTTATTTTCGGCAACTTTTCAATAGGATATCAAAACTCGGTTGCTTTGAAACAAAAAGGAGGGGGCCAGAGTTTGTTTGTTTTTACATTTTGC
Organism: Leptobrachium leishanense; assembly: GCA_009667805.1. Classification (NCBI taxonomy): domain Eukaryota; kingdom Metazoa; phylum Chordata; class Amphibia; order Anura; family Megophryidae; genus Leptobrachium; species Leptobrachium leishanense. The sequence goes on along the minus strand of CM019071.1, from coordinate 64,036,816 downwards.
ATAGTCATGTTTGGTATAATTAGAAAGGTTAGACTCTGACATTTCCAATGACACCTCACTTGACCTTGTGCGATGTAAAAATCAGAGATGCAGTGTTCCAAAGCCCCCTGTCTCTCCTCACTGCAGTGCCACATTCTAGGATGTGGATGAAACAATGTGTTGTGCCATCACCTTCACACTTGCTGGCAGTGTGGGAAACGAGAAGGTGAGTAAGTGCAGTATCACTGGTCATTTTATAATTGTAAAGTGAACAATAATGCTGCATTAACAAGGATAAAAACTTTTTTCTATTTTAAGTTTACATAAACCTGGTCATGTTAGGTTCCTTTGGAAAGCCCATAATCTGGCGTTTATAATGGTACCTTCCATGTCCCTCTAGCCTATAGGGCTCCACAGACAAAGGGGTCTAAATGATAGGGATGTGCGTTTCGGGTTTCGGAATTTTCACGAAATTTCCCGATTCGTGCATTCGGATTCGGCTGATTTTCCGAAAAATTTCGGATCCGAAAACGGCAGATCCGAACAGATTTCCGAGCCGAAACGAAAACTTTTCGGAATTTTCGACTGGACTAGAAATGTGCAAAATCGAAATTCATTTTCGTTCCATTCGTGATTTCGGCTCCATTCCTGATTTCGGTTCCATTTCAGTAATTTCGGACATCATATTTTTCGGTTATATCGCTGATTCTGTAATTTTGTATCATTCCCATCTCAATGTATCCTTCCTGGGAAACCAGAGAAATCTCAATGTATCCTTCCTGGGAAACCAGAGAAATCTCAATGTATCCTTCCCGGGAAAACAGAGAAATCTCAATGTATCTTTCTTGTAAAACATGAGAAATCTCAATGTATCGTTCTTGTAAAACATGAGAAATCTCAATGTATCCTTCATGTAAAGCATGGGAAATCTCAATGTATCCTTCTTGTAAAACATGAGAAATCTCAATGTATCCTTCCCGGGAAACCAGAGAAATCTCAATGTATCCTTCTTGTAAAACATGAGAAATCTCAATGTATCCTTCTTGTAAAACATGAGAAATCTCAATGTATACTTCTTGTAAAACATAAGAAATCTGAATGGCAGAATTATCGTATCGACAGAATTATCGTATCGACAGAAATATCGGATCTGAAAAACCATTAGTTTACGCCAAAACGAATAGACACTTTGAAACGAGGAGACTTTGAAACTTTGAAACAGATATTCCGAAAAACACGAAAATTTCCGAAATCACGAAAAAAATGTAGATACGAAAAACGAACCGAAACGGAAATCGGCCCAAACGAAAATCCGAAAATACAAAATCCGAACAAACCGAACCGAAAAAAAAAATCGGTGCACAAGTCTACTAAATGATTGTAACTTGTAATTATATTTTACTTTTTCAGTGCAAGGGCAACTGTAGGCACATGCCTATTCTGCCTATTTATAAATCTGGCCCTGGTCAGAATGTTGTTTACATTGAATATATATATATATATATATACTGTATATATATGTTTTTACCCAGCTGGGTATGCAACTTCTTCATATTTATCATAGTTCTCTTACAAAGCAGCAACAGAGTACCACTTCCCAACCTCTAGCTTATAAAATGTGGTCATATGAATACTCGGCCTATAACATTTGTGTGGAATTTGAATTATTGCTTCTCAAAGTCTATATCTTGTGCACTATAGCTTTTGCAGTATACCCACGAACATTAGCTGAGACTGAATAAAGTGGATCAGACAATGGATTTATTGCACAAAAAGAAAACACATTTAAAACACAATTGTATTTACAAACAGATGCCATGTCTAGAAACCCGGAACAGTATACAGGTTGGACACCCTTAATCCGGATTTCTAAAATCCGTAAGACTCCGAAAATCTGAATTTTTGGAGACTTCTGATTTTGGTAATTCTGGTCGAGTCATTCTTCTTCGAGACGTGCTCCTGAGCCCTGCAGCAGAGCATGGCACACACTGTGCAGCTATGGGCAGCCTCAGAATGTGACATGCTGCCTGGAGTCACGCTGGCTCTGGCCAGCATGTCTGAAGAATGGCTGCACACTGCTCCCATTGTCATGGATTTCCCACTAGAATGAACTTTAATGGTGATGATGGTTTTATCACCCAGTTATTTTCTTCTTTATTAAGGATGATGACCATCCCTTATCTGGGATGTTCAGGACTCCTAGGATTTTGAATTCTTCCAGATTCCAGAATCCGATATCTGAGAAGAAGGCGAATGTGGTAGAAGAATTGCAATCCCCTTCCTGGTGATACATGCGCAGCACCAGGAAGGGGATTGCGATTCTTCTACCACATTCGCCTTCCTCTCAGATATTGGATTCTGGAATCTGGAAGAATTCAAAATCCTAGGAGTCCTGAACATCCCAGATAAGGGATGGTCATCATCCTTAATAAAGAAGAAAATAACCGGGTGATAAAACCATCATCACCATTAAAGTTCATTCTAGTGGGAAATCCATGACAAATGTGTATTATCATACTTGATAATGACTGATAAATGATTGAGCAGGCAATTTTGATGTGACAGGCGGACGAGGCTTCACACATCTCTAAGTCTGTGGGGCTTCCACTACACTGGGGTCAAGTTGGTCCCCAGAAAACAGCCCTGGGGTTTAGATGTGCATTTGCCTCTGTTTGGTTGAGGCTGTAAGTCATTGTGTGACAGGCACCATGCAGGCTAAGTGAAATAATGTGCTTTCTGTATTTCCGAGTGGGCAAACGTCCGCCTTACAAAAGTACCAATAAAACTGACACTAATTGGCCGCTCGGATGATGGGTCCTGAAAATTCAGAGGGAAAACGTCTGCACATTAAGATCTCAGTGGCAGATTCACCCATCCTCGGAAAGTTAAAAGTCTGGAGCACGTACAGTCATGCCCTGAAGATCTTCAAGTAGAATGCAATCTGAAAATCCTATTTAACCCTTGACTAACTGTGGAATTATGAGGACTTTTTAAATATCTTCTCTTCAGTTACAGTTACAGATATTTATAAAGTGCTAACAAGTTCCGTAGCGCTGTGCAATGGAATAAGAACAGAATAAAAAATATACAAGTTAAACACACAGAACAGTAGGAGAGCGGCCCTGCTCGAGAGTTTACAATCTAAGAGGACAGGAATTTATTATTAATCCTTTCAAAACCAAATGGTGTAAAATCAATTCCATACTGCATTACAATAAATAACAAAGGGCTCTATTACATTCTTCGCGCAAACGTTAACGCGTGCGCAAAAACACATTAACGCGAGGGGCAAAACCCTTTGCGCTGAACATCGTATTACAATGTCCATGCAAAAAATACGCGTTAACGTCTACCGCGGGTGAACCTGCGCGAACGCTGCATGAGCGTAATGTACTTTGCGCGTCCTATACTTAACATTGTGAGCGCAAATGCGTTTGTGCGCTGGTACGCGGATGGTATTACAATCTATGCGCAAAATTTAACGCACAGCGTTTGCGCGCAGAATTTTAACGTCTTTGAAAAGCTGGTGTTAATGGCAAATCTGAACGTCCTGGCCGAAAGCAAATACACCAGCCCAAAAAAAAATACAGCACAGTATAGTTACACATTCTACACATACCCAAACAATAAATTTGAGAAGTTGTGCGTGTTATTTTTTTTTGATGCAGCATATATGCGCAGATTGACTTTGGCAGGCACAAAAACTTAACGTGACACAATTAAGGTTCTTAATTCTGATTGGCTGAATCGCGTGAAAAAAACAGTCCGCACACCGATTTCTGCGCGCAACGTTAATGCACGCATGTTATTGCGCGTCTTTTTTATGCACGTTATTTTTTGACGGATGAAATAATGCGCAGAGATTGTATTGTAATACCAGCGTTAATTTAAGCGCGTTAACGTTTAACGCTTCGCGCAAAAGTTCACACGTTTACCGTGCATTTTTGCGTGAAGAATGTAATAGAGCCCAAAAACTTTTAGAGACTATCCCCTTTGCATACTTTTAAATGCAAAATTTGTATTCACCCTGTGGAGAAACAAAATTCCCAGTGAGATCTCACTCCTGTCACCCTTCAATATTGTAAAAAAGCTACAAGGAGCAGCGCCAATCCACCCTGTAACAAAAAGATCAACAAACGTGCTGCACCATTACAGAAGCCAGGGAGAGAGCAGAATACAGGGAAAGCTCCTACGGGAATAGGGCCCTCATCTCCTCCTGTACTGTTTGTCAAATGTTGTTCAATGTATTGTAACCCTGTCTATACTGTGCTTATTGTACAGCGCTGCGGAATATGCTGGCGCTTTATAAATAGAGAATAATAATAATAATAAAATAATAAAGCTCTGGCGTCACTCTCTAGTGCACAGAGATAGGATTCAGGTGTATAATTGCCGAAATCCCTGTACAGTACAGATACAAGGTGTTACTGTAATTTCCATACACACATATAATGACACATACAGATATTATTTTTTATATTCTATTGGTATTTTTTGGGAAGCTGTATTGCTAATAATCTCATTACGATCACTACAAACCCCCAAAGCAGGAGACCTGAACATTTTTATTATCTACTATTAACACGGTCACTGTTTTTGACACAAAGGCCATTTCTTCCGGTAGGCTGATAATGCAGTTCCTGTGTAAATTTGTGCAAGATAATGCACACCATATATCTAGTTTAGAACCTTTCATCCCAGCAATATTTCTGTAAAGGATAAATAAATGCAAATTTGTTCATATGTAAACGTTACATTATTTTAACTATTTATTTTGGAATAACAATGTGCATATTTTGCCATTTTATACTCTATATTCAATGGTTAACTACATATACCAATTCTAAAATGTTAGATTTTTTTCCAAAAAATTTGCATGGTATTGGTAGTGAAGGTGTTAAGAGCTAATAACTACTTCCACTTTTAAAGTGAAAAAATAGGCATAGCATTGCTCATCCCTCTATCAAAGGGCTATCTTTAATAAGCACGCTTTTTCGCTTTCAGATTTATATAAAACTAAGATTGTTTTATAATCTTTAACAATCAAGTTCTAATACAGTGACATTTGTATTTAGAAGGTACACTATTATTTAACATGTTCCAAACTGAATGTTTCTGAATTAAATTATTAGTTATATAAATGGTTATTAGAGCAGTGCTAATTTTGACAGCAAATTTCGATTTAGTTTTAGTCTTACGTGGTTATTCAAAGAGAATCGAAAAGTCATCATACGTTCGGTGACTTTTCCTTCTGTTCAATTCGGTGACATTTGGCGATCCCATTTCGGTGACCCTGCGGTATATTCAGCAAGCACCACAGGGCCGTCGTAGTGCAGGGAAAGGCCGCCGCAAACCCGACGAACACTCACCGCAAAACCCAGGCGAATGCACACCGAAACCCGCAAAAACATCTGGATTAACCCTGCCGAACACGCCGGAGAAACCCAAGAAGCCGGCGATCACCGTGCAGAGCAGCCGCGGGAAAAAGCCGACACTGCAGATGAATGGAATGAAAAAAAAACAGTACGCTTGAATGTTTGAAAAGTGAAACGCTGTTTGCAAAGAAGCTACAGAACGAAAATGTCTGAAATTTACATATAAGATCCAATGAATGATAATAAAAAGGGCTGTTCCAGAAAAAAGAACAAACGCTTAAAAAAAACGGAAAAAAAATGTTTGCAAAAAAATTTCAAAAAATGCCTAAAAGATCCTAAAATATCTATAAATAAAGAGACTCTTTACTGCAGAATATTATAATCAACGGTTTATTAGATATTGAATTAAAACGGGAATATTTTTAACATTGAAGCCTATGGGATTCGCCTGAATAAACCTGTCAAATGAAACCACCGAATAGCAGGGCATTTCGGGAACCTTTCACTGCTGGTTTGTGTTCTCTGACTAGACAAAGCATTGCTTCTCTATGGGGTTTTCACTGCCCTCGAACAGGCAACGAACAGGCACCGTATGTGCAGGCAATTCGCCAGGATTTGACGAACTGCCTGCTCTCTGAATAGCCGAGTGGCCAGGAAAGGTAACCGTACGCTGAATTTCACTGTTCGGTTACCTTTCGGCCACAATTCGGATCTCTTTGAATAACCTTATATGTCTTTTGACTAATATAGCATTTAATTTTAGTCAAATTTTAGTCATCTGAAGTGTTTTCATTTTAGTCTAGTTTTAGTCAACTAAAATATCATTAGATTTTAAGTCGACTAAAATCTACTGTAAATTTAGTCTATTAAAATCAAATGGGTTTAGTTAAAGTGTAATTAATGCATTATTTCAGCATTTCTCATTCTATACTCCTGGAGTAAACATCTATTAACCTGTTATTATTCATGGTATTAACGTCTGAACATGCAATACAGGCGCAGATATAACTGTTATGTAATATATGACATATTTATTTAAAATCCTGTTTCCATTTTGGCAGCAAATTGATTTAGTTTTAGTCGTAATCGTTTGAGTAAAATGCCATTTAATTTTAGTCACATTTTAGTCATCTGAATTATTTTAATTTTAGTCATACTTGAAAACGAGAGAAATCTCAATGTATCCTTCCTGGTAAAATCCTTTATAAATAAATAAAATAAATAAAGAAATATTTAAGTCAAAAACCATGTTATAATATTTTGTCGACTAAAACTAGACTAAAATTTTCAGTCGACAAAATTAACACTGTATTAGAGGGTTAATAAGCACGTAAAAAAACGCTCACTCCTAAAATGAAAATATCTCTATAAAACCACAATTTACTGACAAACATTTACTAAACCACGACCGCTTCTTAGCTCATGGCGTGAAATGTTTTGGGTCATTTTCAGCTCCAATTACATGCGGGTCTAAGCCTATGTTTGTTTCAGCTACAGTTTGTTTTTGTTTTTTTTTAACTTGTTTTTCTTTTTATGAGGCATTTAATGAGACACAATAAAATCTAAAATATAGCTGGGTCTAATATACTGGTAGTTTTTAAATCATCTGATATTGGGATAAATGCATCGGCCATTTCCTTCTAGTAAACTCGTTTTCTCATTTGGAGGACACTTGCTACGCCTTTTTCACTAAGGTCAAATGTTGAGGCTACCAATTAAAACTCTGTATTTCTGTCTGCCTATTATAAGATTCTGCTGGGTCGGAGATTTCAGTCAACCATTTGTACAGTCAGAAAAGCCGAATATAGATAGAAAAATATCCCTTCTCACCTTAGGACTAAATCGCCCAAATGAATTCTTTGAATTTGAGTTTCAAAAACTGCATTCCAATTCCTTATCAAAATCAGATTGCATGAAAATAAAATATTGCATTGATATTTCCAGTTTTATAGTATAAGGTCCACTCATCCAACACATCATCATCTGAGTGTCAAAGACTGAACTCCTACTTATTCCTCCCTCCAATGCCTCCCCACCTCCTGACTTCTCTATCACGGTGGAGGGTATCACCCTCTCCCCATCAAACCAAGTTCGCTGTCTTGGAGTGACACTTGACTCTGCTCTTTCATTCATCCCCCACATCAAGTCTCTTTCCTCCTCCTGCCGATACCAACTGCGTAATATTTCCAGAATTCGGCCATTTCTTACCGCTGTCGCCACAAAACAACTCATACACGCCCTGGTAATCTCCCGACTCGACTATTGCAATAATCTCTTATCTGGCCTCCCTCTGTCCCGCCTCTCCCCCCTACAATCCATCCTGAACACCTCCGCCAGGCTAATTCACCTCACCCGCCGCTCTGTCTCTGCCGCTCCCCTCTGCGAGTCCCTTCACTGGCTCCCCATCCACTGCAGAATTAAGTTCAAAATCCTTATCCTTACCTACAAAACCCTCACTAACTCAGCGCCCCACTACCTGTCCTCACTAATCACCAGATACACCCCAGCCCGCTCCCTAAGGTCAAACAGTGACCTGCGCCTAGCTTCTCCCCGCATCACCTCTTCCCATGATAGACTGCAGGATTTCTCACGCGCAGCCCCCACTCTCTGGAACGCTCTCCCTCGTACTGTCAGACTTTCCCCTAACTTCTCTTCCTTCAAACGCTCCCTTAAAACGTTCCTATTTAGGGAAGCCTACCACCCAACTCACTGACGCAACCATCAATCACTCTCACCTTACAGTCCTCTCCTCCTGTTTCCAACCCCAACCCTCCCAGATTGTGAGTTCCTACGGGAATAGGGCCCTCATCTCCTCCTGTACTGTTTGTCAAATGTTGTTCAATGTATTGTAACCCTGTCTATACTGTGCTTATTGTACAGCGCTGCGGAATATGCTGGCGCTTTATAAATAAAGAAGAATAATAATAATAATAATGTGCTGGAAGGATACAGTCCATAGTACATGAACATAGATTTAGGGCAACAAAGCAACTTTCTATATAAACACATACCCATGGAAATGGTGGGGTATTAAACTATATTTACTAAACAAGCACATTATGTAGACCAGTAGTCCCCAACCCTGGTCCTCGGGGCCCAATAACAGGCCAGGTTTGCCAGATATCTGAAGCACAGCACAGGTGACATGATTTGCTGCTCAGTGATTGAAGGATTCAGTCTGCAATTCCTCAAGGAAATCCTTAAAACCTGGCCTGTTAGTGGGTCTTGAGGATCAGGGTTGGGGACCATTGATGTAGACTATAGCGGTTATTCACCAAGCCCTGAACTTGCCACCGAAGGACACCAAACAGTGAATTTCACCGTGTGGTGCAATTTCGAGTCAATTCGTCTAATCACAAAGCTGGCAATTCTCCAAATGCTGGCAAACTGACGGTGAAATAAGGTGCAGTTCGCCACAGTTCGGCGCTCTTTGGTGGCAGTAGCGAAATTGTCCCATAGAGAAGTGATGGTCAGTCTATTCCAGACAGAATGCCAAAATATCGGCGAAATGACCTGATTTTCAGTGATTCCGTTTGACAGGCTTGAACAGGGAAATCCCATAGGTTTCAATGGAAAAACGTAATATAATTTTTAATTTAAAAAAAGTTTAATCTTTTCATTTTCAGCAAAAAGTCTTTTACTCTTTTAGAACACATTTTTGTATTTTTTTCTTAGACAAAATTTTTGTATCCCAATTTTTCTTAAAAGGGTTGTTTTTTTAATTTTGTAACAGACCTTTTTATTCAGTTTTATAGGACCTTTATTATTAAGACACATTTTAATGCATTTTTATAGGTTTAAACACCCATTAGGAGAATAGGAGAGTTACATTTTTGTTTTGTTTTGTTTTGCAGCTAGGTGGATTTCGCCAAGGTCAGCTCGCCGCTCTTCAGCAGTCTTCGTTAACTTTTTTTATGAGGCTCCGGTGACTCCATCCATACAGAAAAAATGGCGTCATGCCCAAACTCACCAGAGCGGCTGCAACAACCAGGAGTAACAGCCCAGTTCATGTATAAAATATAGCAAGAAAAAAGTTGTCATATAGCAAGAAAAACGAAAAAAAAAGTATAGCAAGAAACAAGCGAGGATGACGACTTTTTTTCTTGCTATATTCCGATGACTCCATCTTCGGTGCATACAGTGTCACTATGGTGACTAGTGAATTCACCGTAGTTTCGGAGAAATGGACTTGTCAAAGTGTAAAGCGCTGAATTTTCAGTTCTTTGTGAATAACCAACCCCTTAGGTGTATCAAATTATGTTAAATGGATACTATAGGGTTAAAACAGGAGGGGATTGCATTGTTAATGTTACAAAGCAGTATTTTACCGACAGCTTTAATCTGTATCTTTCAAATGATTCTTACTGGTGGTTATTCTCTTGTCACTTATCCTGCATTCTCAATAAAAATCGCCAAATTAAAAAACCTCCCATTTCAAACCTTGAGTAATTGTTTATTAATTCATTCTGAGCTCCTCCGGACATGATAAGATGTCTGATTGCTGCGACCCACAGCATGTCACATGACCATGGGGATGGGGAGCATCCAGCCATTCCAATGGCTCTTAATGGGTCCTACTCCCTGGGAACTCCACAGACTCTCATAACAGGGCTAGCTGATCGTTAGCTTCTGGGTAAAGCTATACCCCTGCACTTGAAGGGCTAAATAAGGCTACCAAGATCAAGCTTCTCCTGCCCTCTGAGACTTGTACCAGGAAGACCTCTCCTACCCTCTGAGACTTGTACCAGGAAGACGCCTCCTACCCTTTGAGACTTGTACCAGGAAGACGCCTCCTACCCTTTGAGACTTGTACCAGGAAGACGCCTCCTACCCTTTGAGACTTGTACCAGGAAGACGCCTCCTACCCTCTGAGACTTGTACCAGGAAGACGCCTTGTACCTTCTGAGACTTGTACCAGGAAGACGCCTCCTACCCTCTGAGACTCGTACCAGGAAGATGCCTCCTACCCTCTGAGACTTGTACCAGGAAGACGCCTCCTACCTTCTGAGACTTGTACCAGGAAGACGCCTCCTACCCTCTGAGACTCGTACCAGGAAGACGCCTTGTACCTTCTGAGACTCGTACCAGGAAGACGTCTCCTACCCTCTGAGACTTGTACCAGGAAGACGCCTCCTACCCTCTGAGACTTGTACCAGGAAGACGCCTCCTACCCTTTGAGACTTGTACCAGGAAGACGCCTCCTACCCTCTGAGACTTGTACCAGGAAGACGCCTCCTACCCTTTGAGACTTGTACCAGGAAGACGCCTCCTACCCTTTGAGACTTGTACCAGGAAGACGCCTCCTACCCTCTGAGACTTGTACCAGGAAGACGCCTTGTACCATCTGAGGCTTGTACCAGGAAGACGCCTCCTACCCTCTGAGACTCGTACCAGGAAGATGCCTCCTACCCTCTGAGACTTGTACCAGGAAGACGCCTCCTACCTTCTGAGACTTGTACCAGGAAGACGCCTCCTACCCTCTGAGACTCGTACCAGGAAGACGCCTTGTACCTTCTGAGACTCGTACCAGGAAGACGTCTCCTACCCTCTGAGACTTGTACCAGGAAGACGCCTCCTACCCTCTGAGACTTGTACTAGGAAGATGCCTCCTACCCTCTGAGACTTGTACCAGGATAGCTTCTCTTGGCACTGTTTGGATTTCCAAAAGGGAAATTCTAAGATTAGCCTTGTTGCAACAATGGCAATATTCACTGCTTTATGCAAGACGGTAAAATACGGTGGTTAGTGAATAACCCCCGTGGAGTGATTCTTGCAGTTTTAAAGACTTCCAAAAGTTTGACCTAACACCTTAAGGCATTTTATTAGCGTGAGAGCGGCTCCCGTAATTTGTATTGACATTCTATACTATTATTTTGCATTGAGATAGACTGTGAACAGGACGGAAATACAGGTCTATTCAAAGAAGGGTAAAATGCAGTAGAATGACTGGAGAAGTGAAAATTCTAGGTCAAAATAGCCAAACCAGAAAAATTCTCCCATTTATCTCACTTTCCAAGGGCCACATTACAATCCAAGCATCAAAACGCGGACGCAAGGGAGGAAAAACTGCGCCCGCAGTTTTCCCCCTTGCGCCCGCATTTTAATGCTGTAATACAATGCAGGCGCAAAAAATGCTGCCTGCATTGTTACCGAGCGTTAACCCTCGGGATGCTCGCAGCAGCGCTGAGCGCAGCCGCGAGCATCCACTCGATGGAGTCCATAGGACTCCATTGAGTTTCCCCTGCCGGTCACATGACCAGCCAGATCTCGCCTCGCGAGGTCCAGCCGGTCGGCGTAGTGATACGCAGGGAGAGACTTTGGGGGACTTAACCCATTTGCTTTTGGATCGTAATATGCGGTAGACACTGCAGTTAACGTTAATGCTCAGGCAAGTGAGCGTTAACATTAATGTCAGGAATGTAATGTGGCCCCAAATCGGTTATTTGGTCTAGATTGTTCTCTTCTGCCAATTCTCCTAGTTTTCACCTTTGTCTGAATAAACCTGATAGTGTCAGTTTTAGGGATGTGCGTTTCGGGTTTCGGAATTTCGGAATTTGCACGAAATTTCCCGATTCGTGTTTTCGGATGCGGCCGAATTTCCGAAAATTTTTAGATCCGAAAAGTTCAGATCCGAAATGTTTTCCGAGCCGAAACGAAATATTTTCGGATTTTTCGAATGGGCTTGAAATGTGTCAAACGAGGAGAACAGATGTTTCCGAAAAACGAAAATTTTCCGAAAAACGAAAATTTTCCGAAAAACGAAAATTTTGTAAAAACGAAAATTTTCTGAAAAACGAAAATTTTGTAAAAACAAAATTTTGTAAAAACGAATCTTTTCTGAAAAACGAAAATTTTTCGAAAAAACGAAAAGTCGATACGAAAAACGGGCAAAATGACACGAAAAATACTAAAAACGGTCGATATCCCGAAAAATGTGCAATTCCGAAAAACGAAAATTTCCGAAATTACGAAAAGTCGATACAAAAACCGAGCACAGTGACACGAAAATACGAAAAATGGTCGAAATTCCGAAAAAAAAGTACCCGAAAAACGGCCCGAACCGAATCGAATCGAAACCGAAATCGGTCGAAACGAGCCGAATCGAAAAGTTTAAAAATCCGAAAAATCGAACCGAATCGAACCGAAAAAAAAATCGGTGCACAAGCCTAGTCAGTTTATATGAATCACTATCCTGTGCTGACAGGTCTTATTGGTGTATTATTCTTTGATTCTGCAGGACATTCTCAAAAATACCAACATTAATGGCTATAGTTATAATATAATACAGTATATACAATGTGTAGATATATAACAAATATATCATTTTTGCTGATATGTTAAAACCTGTCTGGGATCTCACAGATGCACTAATCAAAAACAAATTAATTACATTCGAGCTAAGATCTGGGTTCAGTGGTGGTTTTGCTCTAGCCCTTGAGAGTAGGAGATACCAGGGTCACATTTTGCATATTGTTCCATGATAAACAATGCTAATCACTTGACTCCGTGTTAAATAGAGGAACCTTGACAGGATTTAGGCTCTTGAGGACTGACCTTGGATGCATTTCTATGAATCCTAAGGTAGGAAAAGAACGAGCGAACAAAGGCTCGAAAGGTGCATGTTATTTTGTGCTAGAATCACAGTGAAATATGAGAATTATACTGATAAAATCTATGCAAAAGAAAAAAAAAATCCAATCAGTCACACGTTTTATATGTCAGGGATGCGATGCTTGGATTTCAATATGCAGACAGCAATCCTTACCATTTAGGCTAGGGTCAGACCAGCGCACTTTTAACGTGCGTTCTGGCGCACATAATTACGGCCGCACTAGCAGCAGATGACGAGCAATGACGGCCAATATACGATGTACGGCCGCACAAAAGTCCGGCCGTGCAACGCAAGTGGAATTTGAACGCATTTTTTTGAGAACGCTGAACCGCTAGTACTGACGTACTGAGTGCGCAGCTGCGGCATAGCGGCGTGTTTGCGTGATTAGGAGATGTCAGACGCTGCTAATGTCCAGCCTACATAACGTCCAGACGCAAAAAGAGTTTTATTGACGATCCGTACAAAATCACGCCCGAAAATGCGCGTCGTCTGACCGTTTTTGCGCATTCCGTGAAAAAATACGTCAATGCGTTCGGACGCACTTTTTCACGTTCGCGGGGAAAAATGCTTTCGTCTGACCCTAGCCTTAGAAGGCATGTGTGATATTTTGATAATCCAGACTCTTCAGTAATTGCAGGTCAGCTTGTCATACACATACAAAGCCATATACATAAACTTCCCACAGTGTTAACAGAACATTTCAGGATCCTGATGATTTTATGGCCTAGTTTTCCCTATTTCCTGCTAATTTGCTGTAGCAGTAATGACACTTTTAACAGAGTCACATTATGATTGAACGACATCCAAAAATCCAAAAGAGTGTCATTACACTGTCAGTTGGTTATAAGACCATACACATTAGTTGTTAGTATCTTCACTTAAGACAGTGGTTCCCAACCGCAGTCCTCAAGTAACCCTTACAGGTCAGGTTTGCCAGATAGCTGAAGCACAGCACAGGTGATATGATTTGCTGCTCAGTGATTGCAGGAATCAGTCTGCATTTCCACAAGACAATCTGGCCTGTTATGTTGGGTAAACATACTGTAGACTATCACTCTAGAATCTCATGTATGGGAATTTCAGCCAACAACACATTTTGATTTATAAAGCTCTCTTCCAAATGGTTCATGTCACTTATTTACTCTATTTTTTTCAGTTACACACACATATACACTGCATATTTATCATACACACAAAAACACATAGGGCCCTATTACATTCTCCGCGCAAAAACGCTCGCACAGCGCAGGATTTTTTGCGCACAGCATTAAGAGTTATCGCACGAAAGTTAACGGTGGTATTACAATCCTCGCGCATCTTTTCATCCGTCAAAAAATAACGTTCGTAAAACCGATGTGCAAAGAGTACCGTTGCGCGCAGAAATCAGTGAGCGCAATGTAATTTTTAACGCGAGTCCGTCATTTTTGTGCGGACTGCGCACAACAGAAGTACGTTTTGACAGAAGACAAGTTAGTGGCTGTCATTTTTGACGGATCTAGTAAAAAAAAAACGTGCGCATCGACGTTCACCGTTTGAAATCCGCTGTTTGGTACGGTCAGGTTGTTACAATTTGCTGTTACAACCAGCTTTTTCGAAGACGTTAAAATTATGCGCGCAAACGTTGTCTGTCAAATTTTGCACTAAGATTGTAATACCATGCACGTACCAGCGCACAAATGCATTTGCGCTCACAATGTTAAGTATAGGACGCGCACAGTTCATTATGCTCGCGCAGGTCCATCAGCGTTAAACGTTAACGCGCATTTTTGCACGGACGTTGTAATACGACGTTCAGCGCAAAGGGTTTTGCCCCTCGCATTAACGCGTCTTTGCGCCCGCGCAAAATTGTGCGCAAGGAATATAATAGGGCCCATTATATATATATATATATTGCACATTTTTGCTGTTCTTCAATTTCTCGCCCACCCACCCCAACAAAGAAATCCTATTCCTAGGAATGTGCATCATTTACCCAACATTTTCATGATTCTCAACCTTTGGAAGGCTCGAAGGCACATTAAGGCTAGGGTCAGACTGAGGCAGTGCGAACGCGCGTGCAGCCGCACATAATCACGGCCGTGCTAGCAGCAGATGCCGGGCAATGACGGCCAATATACGAAGTACGGTCGCACAAAAGTGCGGCCGCGCAACGCAAGCGGCAAACAAACGCATTTTTTCGAGAACGTGAAACCACTAGTACTGACGTACAGAGTGCGCTGCGTCCGCTAGAGGCGTGTGTGCGTGATTAGGAGACGTCAGACGCTGCTAATGTCCGGCCAACATAACGTCCAGACACAAAAAGTGTTTTATTGATGATCCGTACAAAATCACGGATGAAACTGCGCATCGTATGACCTCTATCGCGTATTCCGTGAAAAAATAAGTCCATTCGTTCGAACGCACTTTTTCACGGACAACGTGAAAAATGCGTTAGTCTGACCCTAGCCTCAATCAGAGTGGCATGTGGTGTGGCCCATTGACCACTCATTGTTCAGTCTGTTTCTACTCAAAATTGCAAATCTAGAAAAACTATTGGGTGGAATCAGCATCTTTTACTCATACAAACAACCTTCTGCAAGAGGGTACCTCCAGGCCAGTGACCCATAAATGTCCCCTGGAATACATTTAAGCCTCATGTCTATTAAACGCGCTGCAGACTCATTTTAATACATTTGGAGCAGCCATCAGATTAGTGCCTTTACAACAATGATGTCTGGAACACGTTTAACTATATGTTTGAAGCTTGTCTTGCTCTTCCTTTTGGAACAGGCAGAAAATAATGATTTTTCTTTAAGAAATTAAAGATTCATGCTTATGCCGTAATTTTACTTTTGCAAGAAAAACATTTAGACCTGATTATGCTTAGCAACCCACAGAAACAGATGAGAGAATGAGAGCCTACGAGCAGGGCCGGATTAAGACCTCTATGGGCCTGGGCTTCTTTTGGAATGTAGTGAAATGTAACCATATTTTAGCAGGGTTATTCAGAGAGGGGTGAAAAGCAGGAGAATGACTGGAGAATGAAAAATTCTAGGTCAAAATAGCCAAACCAGAAAAATTCTCCCTTTCATCTCACTTTCCAAATCGGCTATTTTGACTTAGAATTTTTCATTCTCCAGTCATTCTCCTGCTTTTCCCCGCTCTCTGAATAACCCTGTAGGTTATTTAATAGCGCAGATATGGGTATATCTAACCAGGCAGATACTGTGTGAGGAAATTTCTATTCAGATTTCAATCATTATCAGCGTGTAAAATTATAAATTCACATTTTAACATCCAAACCTTTGTGGTTATATATTTTACATGGCATTCTTGGTAAAAAAAAATTGAAATGGGAACATGTTACTGCATTTTTCGGGGAAAATACGCAATTTTAACCAAAACTGAAAAAAATGAAGATTTTTGTTTGGAACTAAATATAAATAAATTTTTGTGTGTGTTTTTTTTTCTTCTTTTAGATTTTACTTGGTCATGTTTGGTTTCAATGCAAAGGCCAGCCTGTGACCTGTCCAATGACACCTCACTTGACCGTGTGCGGTGTAAAGATTAGTGATGCAGGGATTAGTGCGGCGGTTTAGGTTTCGATGGAACAATGCGTAATAACACATACAGGGTTATTCAAAGTGATTCGAAAAGTCACCGCACGTACGGTGACTTTTCGTTCTCTTCAATTCGGTTCCTTTTGCCGATCCCATTTCGGTGACCCTGCGGTGTATTCAGCAAGCACCACAGGGTCCCCGAATTGCAGGGAAAAGCTACCGGAAACTTGACGAAAAGTAACCGCAAAACCCACCGAATGCACGCCGAAAACAAGCAAAAACATCTGGATTAACCTGCCGAAAACCACAGAAAAACCCGAGCAGGAGCCGATCACACACAGCCGAAGCCGCCGAAGCAGCCGAGACTGCAGACGAGGGAGGTGAATAAATTAGCAAAATAGTTTGTGTGAATCTGTGAAAATGAAACGCTGTTTGCAAATAAACTACTGAGCGAAAATGTCTGAAATTTAAACAGGAGGTCCAGGGAATGATAATAAAGAGGGCTGTTACAGAAAAAAGAAGTAAACTTTAAAAAAAAAAAAAAAAAAACATTTACTCATTAAAAATAAAAATTCAGAAAAATGCTTAAAATATCCTAAAAAATCTATAAATAAAGAGACTCTTTACCGCAGAATTTTATAATGAATGGTTTATTAGATATTGAATTAAAACGGGAATATTTTTAACATTGAAGCCTATGGGATTCTCCTGAATTAACTTGCTGAATTAAACCCCCGAATGGCAGGGCATTAGGGGAACCTTTCACTGCTGGTTTGTGTTCTCTGAATAGCCGAAGCAGTGCTTTTCATGGGGATTTCTCTGCCCTCGAACAGGCACCGTATGTGCAGGCAATTTGCCAGGATTTGACGTATTGCCTGCTCTCTGGATAGCCGAATGGCCAGGAAAGGTAACCGAACGCTGATTTTCAGCGTTCGGTTACCTTTCTCAAGCAATTCGGATCTCTTTGGATAACCCTGATAGTGCCATCGTCTCCAAACTTGCTGGTGACATGAGAAATGAGATGGAGTTAGTGCAGCATCATTGTTCACTTTAAAATTGAAAATTCAACAATATTGCGGTGTTAGAAAGGAAAAAAAAAAGAATAAGGACTTATTATTTTATTTTTATTGTTACAAAAAAAAATGGTCATATTTAGTATCATTGAAAAGGCCATGCTCTGGCCTTTCCAGTAATACCTCACATGACCCTGTAGCTGCTATGGAGTCGAAGATAGAGGTCCAAATGCCCATCAATGCAGGCCTATTATGGGCCTATTATGGGGGCCTGGAGCTGCTGCTCCAATAGCCCCTACGTTAATCCGGCCCTGCCTATGCGTTGCATCTAAAGATCTATTTTGGGTTAATATGATATTAATTCATAGAAAATTAAATAGAAAATTAATTTTGTCGTTAGTTTTACCTGATGCCAAGAGGACCCATGCGCAAACACAACTATTCTGTCTTGGTGTGGACAGCAGACCCTAAAATAGAGGAAGAACCAGAGGAAAAGTGTTAGACTGCACCTGTTTTAATGTCGGCACAAAAGCACACAGGTAATGATAGAATCCATGGATCAGCGCTAGCAATTACTAATCACGGCAGGAAAACTTGACATGGTAATTGCAGATTGCAAGCATCAATAGCACCATGTTTATCTTTTATCTTCCTGTCCTTATCATGGTCTGAAACAATGTCAAGTTATCAACAGCAAATTATTTTTAATGTCACTCTCCTCATATGCAGCTCTTTCTGATGGAAGTATTTTGACCTATAGTGTCCTTAGCATAATGAAATAGCCCTGTGCTAATGGTGCTGCTCTTTTTAAAGCCTGTTATAGTCAGCAGACCCGTCAATCTGTCTGTTGGAAAGAAAACTCATAATGTACCCTGAATGCGTGAGGAATGTATACATTTCAGGTCAGTTTGTAGAATACATTGCGTACACAGGAGCCATTAGAAGACACATATTATTATTATTATTATTATTCTTTATTTATAAAGCGCCAGCATATTCCGCAGCGCTGTACAATAAGCACAGTATAGACAGGGTTACAATACATTGAACAACATTTGACAAACAGTACAGGAGGAGATGAGGGCCCTATTCCCGTAGGAACTCACAATCTGGGAGGGTTGGGGTTGGAAACAGGAGGAGAGGACTGTAAGGTGAGAGTGATTGATGGTTGTGTCAGTGAGTTGGGTGGTAGGCTTCCCTAAATAGGAACGTTTTAAGGGAGCGTTATATATAATGGCATATATGCCATAAGCCGAACACTCTGTAAAATATAACTTTTATTATTCAAAATAATGGCCAAAAATTACAGGAATTCTGTGATATTTTCTTTGGTAGTTTTACAGACGTGTGAGTGTGTGTCTTTGTGTGTTTGCGTCTGTGTGTATGTTTGCTTTCATGTCCACCATGTAATACAGGGCTATTCAGAAAGAGGTGAAAACCAGGAGAATGACTGGAGAATTGAAAATTCTAGGTCAAAATGGTCAAATCAGAAAAACTCTCCCAGTTATCTTACTTTCCAAATTGACTATTTGGTCTAGATTGTTCATTCTACTGGCAATTCTCAAGGTTTTCACCTCTCTCTGAATAGCCCTGAAAGTGAATTTAATAATACCATAGTACACTTGTTGATGCACATATTTTCAATTTTCTGGTTTATCATCAAAATGACAGACCTCTTAAAATTTTAAAGGCGCACTCTAACATGTTAAGTTTAATGTTGTGTTTATAATGTTTCATATCTGCAGATTTCATTCCTTTATGTCAAAGGGTTAGCTGGTCAGTTGGCAAAAGCTTGACTTAATGCTAGCTCCCCCTAGCAGTATTCAGCTGTATAGGGTAGGTGTAAGGCTGGCCGTCCACTGGGTCTGTAGTCGCCGTCGGATGACCACCTTGGACAACTTTTTTGAACAATCTGGTTCGTCCACTGGAAATGAATATGGACAACCGAGATCGACTGAAGGGAAGACCGCCGAACACTGCCAAATGGAAAAAAGGAGCAAAAACAAAAAACGCTGCCGAAGACATGAAGGAAACTCTGGTGCTGTCTCTGGTGCTGAAAGGGCTTATTAAAGCTCTTTCAGCACCAGTGACAGCAGCCAGAGTTTCATCCAGCATTTGTCGGTGTGTTTTTTTTTTTCAGTTCAGCGGCGAAGGAAAAAAAAATGTTTTTAAAAAAATTTAAAAATAAATAAAAATCTAAAAGTTTGCCTTAAAAAAAACAAGATTCGATAAATAAAAAGGCCTTTTGCTGCAAATAAAATGAATAAACGGTTGAATAAAAGCGAAAATATTATTTTACATTGAATGCTATGGGATTCGCCTGTCGAACCGAATCACTTCTGTATGGGGCAATTTCCCGAACGTCGGTTTAACTATACATTTCATCTTTTTTTTCATGTAAATTGTACCAGTTTGTTCCGACTTCATCTGACAAATCCCATTCAAATGGGAAAGT
This sequence comes from Leptobrachium leishanense, assembly GCA_009667805.1. NCBI lineage: Eukaryota > Metazoa > Chordata > Amphibia > Anura > Megophryidae > Leptobrachium > Leptobrachium leishanense. The sequence continues at coordinate 64,016,843 of CM019071.1, read as the reverse complement.
CTGTTGTAGTCAAACGAAGTCTTCTGAAGTCGTCAGATGGAAGTTGAAGGTATAGGATGAGGGCTGAATCTCCATGTTGTGGAATTGGTTGGACAGTGATGGACAATCGCATAAATACAGACACAGTGGACGGTCAGCCTAAGGGTAAGGTGTATTTTCACTATAAATCTTTCACAAGGCTTGTCAAAAAGTGATGTATATTATCTATTGCATTTAACCCTTTCCCTACCAAGCACTTTTTGTTAAAAAGCTTTTGCTAAGCTGATGATGATATCAATTACCCTCCCAGCTTCATACCCAGAACTGAACGAAACAAAAGAAATTCACATTCTCTACTGTGACCCAGAAAGCAATAAGATAAAAGCCCCTGCTGAAAGTTAGTATTTGACTCCTCACATGCAGAAAATAAGTCATATCAAATGCTAAAATGTCTGTTTAACCAGACTGAATTCAAACGGGAGTGGTCGCACATCTGATGGCGTCTTTCTCCGACACTGGAAGTCAGACGTCGGCCGCAATGGACGATGGTCCATTCACCTCCATGACGTGGGATCGGTCGGACGACGACAAACGATATCGGATGATTGCACCATCGCACAAATATAGATCCAGTGGAATAGATATAGATCTGCAGAATAGGCAATGATAACAACCATTTTAGTAGATAGTTGGATAGCTCTTTCTGAACCATGATGCTCTACGAAAGCCAGACTCAGAACACATTCTCCGTCATGTAGTTTACAAACATTTGCTGTGCAGATGCTAGCCATTGCTGGGCCATTCTCTAATATAGAGGACTAGCAGGACAGGACCCATGTTCCCCACTGTACCAGTGCGTAAATACAGATTCATTATACTTTAAACGGCTGCAGGGGAGAGATTCTCCATGAAGCTTCTCCTGCCACATTTCCATTGTTCTTTTGTGAAATGCCAACGTTGCAACAACAGCAATTGTTGTGGGGGCTTGCAACGTCTGCAAACACCATTGCTCTTTAAATAACTCTCAATATATTGTTTGATGAATGTCAATTTGCCTGTAGTTCCGTCACATTATGCGGCTTTGTGGAATCAGCTGGTAGGCTATATATAAAACAATATTAAAACAAAATAGAATAAGGTATTATTATGTACTGAAAGTAAGCATTAAATGTAAACTATGACCCCTGTTCAGCTGCGGGATTGTTCCTTCCGGGCGATATGCGAATGTGCTTTAGGCACATCATTCATTTTGGATGCTGTTTTTATGAATTCAAGCACAGAGCGGCTCTAGAGTGGCTGTATGTTTAATTTAAATCTGTATTCAAAAGGCTTTTAAGAATATAAGCACCGGGCATCCTGAATCTAATAAAAGAGCATCTTGAATATTGACAGTAAATTAGAACCGGTTTCACAAGGATAGCAGGGAGTATGATGGTAGAGGAGGAGGGGAAGGAAGTGCTGCAATGGCAGAGATGCTATAAAACGGATTAGTCTGGCAGCACTAACGCACTTGCTTGCGGGGAATTGTACAGCCGTCTGCAGAGGCTTGCTGTCAGCTCGTGACTTCACGGAGGCGCTGCACCACTGACTGGAAGGGAAATATTGATATAATAGCAAAAAGCAGTGGGAGTTAGTATTCCTTTAAGAAACACATACACTGAAAAGTCTCTCCTTGCACCAACATAGGCGCATAACATTGTAGCACAAAGATATAGAAGCTCGAAAAAATCCATTTATTACCCAGATGTCCGTGTCAGACACAAGATAGGTAGAGGTAACGAAGGACAATCGCTCTCGGTCCTTGTACCTTAGAGACAGCTGTAATTTATTAAATCATTGTATGGATTGAAGGACCTTTATCAGGATGACATTATGTTTCTCCCAAGCTAACCACCCTTGTTTGTAACCTTCTGGTCTGAAATAATCCAATTTAACCCATTAAAAGATTCGTGGGGATGTACAAGAAGGTAGCCTAATTGTACCAAGAGGGATACGTCTGCCAAAATGACAGCCAATGACTGGAAAGGAATTTCAGAGGGAATTGGCCTGGGGGTTTAGTGAATAACATAAATATATTTTATGTGTTTGTAAAAGTTGCTGATCTCCTTATCTCCATTTTTAACTTTTTCTGCTCTCCTACACTTTTAGCAAAATCATTTAATACTAGAAATCCCCCTAGAAATCAAAACTCACCCATCATCCCATGAGGAAGGGAATGGTACAATCCAATGCCTCCTCCTGCCACATTCAGAAGGACATGGATATCAAAAGTTCCCCAGTGTCCTTCAGCAGGCCCTGTGTGATCCAGTGGTGCCACTGCCATTATCGATTAGCTGTTCCAGATACTAGTAGCCAGTCAGCTACAATGTCAATTTTCTCGTAATACAACCGGAAATACAGAGCCGAAAATGATTAAACGGACACAAAGTGTGACCACTTAATCTTGTCTGCTTCGTCACCGTGCTGTTATCTCTCTGCTCCCTCTCCTCCCTCTGAGGGGGAGTCAGAGGGCTAATTCACCCCTCCAATTCAGGGGTTTAGTCCTGCCTAGAACCTCAGTTCTCGGAGCTCTCAGCTCAGGTTTCAGGGCATGGAGACCTTTGGGAACTAGCCTTATCCAACGGTATTAAAGCCTTCGTGCATAAATAGCCAGTGGATTGGCTGGAGCACCACTGGATTTAACATGCTTCCAGCTCAGCATGTAACATGAGCACAGGGGAGCTGTTCACGTGTCTATCAGGACTTCAGTGGTTTCTTATAGGAGCCCTGATGAGATGCATTGTGCGCTCAATTCTTCACTGATTTAAACATTTTTGGGACATGGGTGGCAACTGCCTGCACAATTATACAACTGCTGTTTATAAAATAACACAGAAAACGAAACAATTCCGATCATTAGAGAAAAAAAAACTAGTCAACCACTTCCACATTAAATATTAATAATATATAATATATGAGTTGTCGACCGAGGACTGTCCGCTCAGCTAAATACATATACAATAAATCGAGCCCACACCTTGTCTTCATTCAATGGAATTATTTTTATTTGCAGGCCACAGCTTCACAACCATGATATATGTGACAGTGCCCTATCTTTTATATATATTAATTATGTCCCCACCATCTTTCACACTTGAATAATAATAACAATCAAAACCTTAACTTGTCAACTTGTAAATCTCCATCACCGCTAAAACTTAAATCTCCTCTCCTTTCTTGCTAAAACTTCACACTTCCTTACCAATTCCTACCCCAGCACTGTCCCAAACCCCCACCACAAGCTTTTGCCTAACCCCTTATGAATGAGCTTCTCCACCGATAAAAAACAGGGCCTGCTCAATTCCTTCCTTAAAGTCTAAATTCAAAATATATCCGTTCCTACGTCTGTCAGCTGCACTCCATCAGAGCGAAAGTTTCAGAAGGCCTCCTCCCCCTCCAGGAGGAGATGCCATATGACCACCATGGATAATTAGCGAACAAACTAAGCCTTGAGCCTATTATTAACCTTGACTCTGCACCTTTGAATTGCCGCTGTATCCCACATGCCTCCACACCAGCCAGGGCACCATCTCCGACCGCACAAAAATCGTTTCTGGTAATCAGTTCCTCAACTAGGGCAGATCCTCCCACATGTATTGTAACAGCCGCCTGTGTGGCACCAACCCCAAAATCATTTCCGCTCCCATGTATTACCAACACTTGAGGGACGACACCAAGCCGCAGGGCCCTGCCACCACCAAGAAACCCTCCCACCTCAGGCCAACAAAAACTCCCATCCACTTGCCCAACCAGAAATGGAAATGGCAGTCCAACTCCTCAAGGTTCACACAGCCCTAGCCCCACTAACCCAACAATTCCAGTTTAACGTATGACCGGTAAGCAGTGGAAACCCATCTCCCCAACTTATGGATGCCCCTCTCCCACAGACCAAGACGCGACCCTTCAGTCGCCACCTCAATCTGAAATGAGTGTGAAGTCGCGACGTCATAACCCAAAGACACCAGACCCTTCTTGAAGATACTGATGAACTGGTATCGCGAGAGCACGGCTCCAACCCTGTCGCACAGAAAAGAAAGACCGACTGCACCTGCACTTCCAAAAACACGCAGCACTACAGTATGTACTGGGGAAACAGTCACTTCCTGAACTCAGAACAAGGAGAACTTTACACCCTTTCCCAACTGATCGGTTTTTAATCTCAAAATACAACCACCTGTTTGTCCTCCAACCAGACATCATCCACCCCGATCCACCATCACCCCTTCTACTACCACTAACCAACTCCCCACTCAAAAGCACCAAAGAACACCAAACGCAGCACAGCTCATAACAGTCTCACCTCATAAGCACTATATCGAAATTAATCCACAAAATACCACAATACCCGCAATAAATGAACTGACACAGGCCCCTTTCACTGCCTGAGGAACCACGAACTCCTTTGTGACATCAGGCAAGCCTCTGACCTGAAGACGGAATGCTAAAGCCAACAGTGAGTATTGCGTAACACTTCCCGAGACCTCTTCTAATCCATATCCAATCTGGCGCCATATGCCCAACCACAAACCTCACCCTATTTGACCATTCCCTTGAATACACTCTCCAGGTTGAATCCGCCACTGACGCTCTTACCCAGTGGTGAAACTCTCCACCCCAATGATCCAAAGAGACTCTGGACAGGGAGACCCGTCGATGTCTGACCTTGGTGCCAGCACCTGGAACCAATCCAGCTGAAACCAAAACAGAGAGTCGGCCACTGAGTTCAAGCAACCAGGCACTTGATGCGCCCAACAGTAAATGTTAAAATCTAGGCAACGCAACACAAAGTGCTTCAGCAACTTGACCATAGGAGCAGACGTTGCCGACAAAGAATTCACCGCCCGAACAACCGCAATGTTATCAAATCGGGAACTAAACCATCTGACCACAAAGACTTTCTCCCCATAGCTCAAGATCCACTATGATAGTAAAGAGTTCAAGGAAGGCTAATTTACAGATAATGAGGACTCGACTCAAGACGGTGGCCACTTCCCTCCAAAGTACGTCCCAAAGCCAATGCCCCCCCAACACAGCCGTGAAAAGCTTAAGCTCACTTGCCAGTACTTCTTCTAATGGGATAAAAGCCTTCCCATTTAAACCCAACAAAAATGACCTCCATACACTAAAATCCTCTTTCCTGCCTTTGGAAACCCATACAAAATGGTGACCTCCATACACCCCTGAAGCCTTATGTTGTTCCTTTCCACACCTCAGCTGTGTATGAAAAACACATGCCAGATGCTGACATAGGGGTTTCCTGGCCCAGCCCCTTGCACCAACACGCGACCCCACCATGTGCTCGGTGTCCAGCTAAGTTAACCCCTGCTGAGCTGTCCCTGGCGGAAACTCAATGGCACCTACGCTCTATGGCTCCAGGCCTGCATTCTCTCCAGGTAGCAATGTCAACAGCTAGCCCATGACCAGGCCGAACAAGATCACAGTACATAATTTGTGACTTGACTATAGGGTCTTCGCCCCACTAGTAACTATTGCAAATAATAATGCAATTTAAATGGCAGTGGTAAAGGCTATTGATTTTTCTTCCAGGATGGGAACCAGCACAACTGAGGTGTCAAGGGGTGAAATAACAGAGTACCGGTTCAGGGAAAAAAAGGACAGATCTACACATCACCATAGGTTTGTCGAGGTGATTTGACAATAAAACATAGGCTTAAATTCTTGCATTCTGATTTATACAATGGAAACTATTATATGCTGGATTACATACTCATTATTCAGACAGTATGCCATGATGTATGAAGCACATGCTATGTGATACATTGTGTGCTGGTTTAACACAGAATATGAGCATAAAGAGGAGTTGCTGGGATTCCAGTTGCATTTTATAATTTCACCACATGCCACAGCCTGGTCCACATACCATGAAGAAACAGAATTATGTTTTGCTTCAGGGATGTAACCAGCAACGAAGGAGTAAAAAGTCATACTTTATTTTAGGTTTAGAAGTGATTGGCAATGCAAAAAAACAACCCCTAAGTATTCAGCTGCTATTCTGTTCAGCTACAGTGATTCATTTTGATTTTTGCATTGGTACATTTCTCAGTTCAGGCTGCAGCTGAGAGCTTATAAACTTACTCAACAACCCCATCTGCCTTTATAAAACTAAAAACCTGTCTGCGCGCGGCGGGGAAGAAAAAAGTGTAGAAAAAAAAGTATTATTGCGGTATGACTTATGTTTTTTTTTCCCCGCTCTCTTGCATCGGTTCAGTGCTGTAATGCTTGAATATAAGAAGCTGGAACATCTAAGTTCTTTCAATGGACACTTCTTTTATTGAATTTCCTGTATGAAATCAGTGGGGGCTTTGGTGAAGTTTGTATTTTAGCAGGGGCTAAATACCTACCTTTGCAGTGGACTCTGATATGGTAACTTTGAGAGGAAGTGAAGAATACTGAAACCGTAGCACTTAGCATAAAAAAAGACCATAAAATAACAAAATTATGTTTTACATATAGCAAAGGCTAGTTGCGAGACTCTATGTTTAACGAATATATGTTCTACTGAACACAGCGCACGATAGGTGTACAATCCCTGGTGATTTTGCATTAGATGGGACTAGCACAAGTTTACTGAACATGCCAAAAGTGGCTTTCTCTTGCTTGCCTTTAATCCCTGTAAAATGTGCCTTGTTCCTTCAGGCTTCAGTTCTCTTCTGTCCTATTAACAGCATCTGCTTGGACTACGCGTCCTATAACCAGCTCTTAACTATTAGTAGGTAACAGAAAATCCCCAATGACTGGAACCAGTCAAATCCAAGAAGCCAATTCTCTGTATTTACTGATGAGCATCTGTAGGTTTTAACACAAGATTTTGATGACATTTTAATTCATACTTCCGAATTGCAATCTCTCTATACACGGTCAATGCAGTTGGCTGACCCTCAAAAAAAAAAAAAAGATTGATAGATGATTTTACATATATTATATTCCTTATTTAGACTTGTCCATTAATACAGTAACATATGTCTTCTAAAGCAATACTTTATTTTTAGGTTTTAGAGAGCAGTTAATTATCTGTGAAGCGACAGATGTTTATTGCAAGCGAAGAAAACACTGATGATGTTCCAATTTCGTACGGACTGCTCGAAAACCAGACACAGACTGGCCATTGGGCCAGTGAACCAATGGGCCACGACGGGCGTAAGTCAGCTGAGAGATCACAGCACGAGTACAAGCTGGTAAACGTGTGTTCAGTAAGGAGATTGACAGAGTGAAAAAACAAACAACAAAAGCTACATGAATCACATCTGATTCATACAGCCATGGTGCAACCGTAAAACCTTCCAACATGGGACAGTTAGCAGCGAGTAAAGGGTCACATCACAGCATTTATACCATAACTATACCTATACTTTATGTATGAAAAAGGTTTAGGCTAGGGTCAGACAAACGCATTCTGTGCGGACTGTGCGTCCATGCACAACGGACATACTTTCTGACTGATGACAAGGTAGTGGCCACACGGTCTGTTTTTGTGACTGATGTTATTTTTGACGGATGTAGTTTGGAAATAAAATTAATATGAAAAACATTTTGTCTGTCAAAAATGCTGGATGTCAAAAATGCTGGACGCATAAATGCAGTCCGTCTGACTACGTTCAATCACTCACACACAAAGCTATGTGGATGTTGCGGACGTGGCGCACTCCGCACGTCCGTTCTAGCGGTTTTACGTTCTTGTCTAACTTGCGTCCGTTTGCTGTGTCCGTTTGCTGCGTCCGTTGTGCGTCCACACTTCTGTGCGGATGTACTTCGTGTGTGGGTCTCTATTGATCATAATTGGATGCTACCACGGACGTTAAAATGTGCGGCAACACGGACGTGAACACTGCGCTCGTCTGACCCGAGCCTAATTGATTGCACTGACAGGCGGACGTGTTTTTGTAGCTAGTTATTAATAGAGGGAGGCTTACATTGTATACACTTGTGTTTCCATGTACAGACTAATTACAATTACTCCTACATGCTCAGATTATTACAGAAAATAAAGATAAAAAAGTCTCATTCTCTTGTTTCATTGTCTCATTTTGCATTACTGTGTGTTTGAAAACTAGTAGTGTCCATTTATGACGTGATACACGGAAAACAATCATCTCTAACTATATTTCAGGTTGCTAAGTAATATTATGTAGCACAGGTTTGTGATGAAATAGAGATAAGATGGCATGCTAGATATGGGTCATTGCATTATTTAAACATGGCAAGTTACAGATGATCACATCACATGTTGTCTATAAAGCATCATGCTACCAACTTCTGGCTTCAGCATCCCTGGGAATGGTGACAACTGAAACGTATGATGCTTAGAGAGACCAGCCCGGGGCTGTGATTTGTTTACGTTCCCTTCTGTGTGGATTTTCATGGCCTTTTGTCATAACCTCTACAATGTCTTAGGCGATAAGATTTAAACGTTGACCCTGGGGTCAGGTCGAGCAGGATCATGTGGAAACGTAGTTCCCCATCTATTTTTGTAGGCAGAACCCGCTTCCTATTTTGCCCAGACAGAAAATATTTCTTTTTTTTAGGCCTCGGTTATATCTTTTCTTTAATGTCACAATTAAAATATGCTAATTATCATAATGTATCTCTACAACTCAGCCAGGCTATATAGTTTTCTTATCTTTATTATATTTATATATTAATTATGTGTGGGCTAAGGGTGAGATGAAAATGATTACTTGGGTAGGGAGGAAAGAGGAGGCAAAAATATTGGTGATCTCCCATACATCGTTACGTTAGATTTGACCCCTTGCTGGAACTCATAATAATGTGTCATTGCTTTGAATCAATTTATTTTCTATATTTTATCACTTTCTATTTGTTCATCAGATGGATATTCCAGACCACAAAGCATACTTTTTAATACTAATGGCTCTCATCTTACTCGTTGAGCAGCAAACATCTATTGTGGCTTGGCTGTTATAACCACATACTGTACAACAAATCTTGCTATACTTTCATTAGAAAGTGATTAACATGGAGGCAGTCAGAGGATACTAGTCGATTCCAGGTTTGCTCATTATTCTGGCATGCAGCTACTAATGAACATCAAGGCATATGTCCTGATGAAACAGGAAAAATAGATGAACCAATTGTATTCACTACAATTGCTGCATTATAAAGAACACAATGGAGTGTTGGCTCTAATATTATATATATATATATATTATATATAAAAATATATTTTACAAGGGTTGTGGTGGATGACAAAAAGTGAGATAAAAAGCCTCCACGCTATAATTAGTTGTGTTTACTATTGCAGAAGCCACTTGCACATCACAGCAATTCAATGCAATTCATTGAATTGCTGTGATGTGCAAGTGGCTTCTGCAATAATAAACACAACATATATATATATATATATATATATATATATATCCTTCCTGGTAAATGCTTAAATAATTTTATATATATATATATTTTTTTTACCAGGAAGGAGATAGATTATATATATATCATTTATTTTTGCAAGATACTCTACAAAGAGGTACAAGGATTCCAATAAATTAGAAGACGTATATAGGGACCTGTTCTCTAAGGAGCTTACAATCAGATGGTATTATTCTGATCTCCTAGAAAAAGGGAGCACCATGGTAGAAATTAGGGACATCGGGCATGTTACAGTAGACCACTTGGGAGGTCGGAGATATCTTGCATTACAAATTACAAAGTGTTGCTCAAACTGACTATCAAAAAATGAATACAGCAAATAGAAGATGTCGTATGCTCAACTCCTATTAATCTAAGAGGGGGGTCAGCAACCTTGGCTCCCTGATGTTTTGGGAACTACATCTCCCAAGATGCTCAGTCACCCATTAGGCTGACTGTGCCACATGGGAAATGTAGTTCCCAAAACATCAGGGAGTCAAGGTTGCTGACCCCTGCTCTAGGGCATTGTTTCCCAAACCTGTCCTCGACACCCTAAACCAGGTCAGATTTTTCAGATCTCCTTGGGGAAAAGCAGACTGATTCCTGCAATCACTGAGCAGCAAATCATATCTCTTGTGCTGTGCTTCAGCTATCTGTCAAATCTGGCCTGTTAGGGGGTCCTGAGGTCAGGTTTGGGAAACACTGCTCTAGGGAGATGGAACGCAACACTAGCAGTTAGTCCCAATTCTTACCAAAGAGAGAAAAATACTTTGTAATACGTGCTCAAAATCCTTTACGTAGCCTACAAATGCGATTTTTGGTTACTTTTAAAGGCCATTAGAAGCCACCAGAAACCAACAAGGCGGATCTCCTTGGTGGGTCTTACACTAACACACTTAATATATGTAAAAAAAATACAAATGTATTATATAAATACATGGAAAATATAGAAAAAATTGTCATATCAAAGTGACCGGCTTTGAAAAAAATATCTAAAGAGTGCCAATATTTCTGCTGGTGGGCTTATGCTTCTAATGGCCATTAAAGGTAACCATACATCTCATTTGTAGGCTAAGTAAAGGATTTTGCGCATGTATGACAAAATGTTTTTTTCTCTTTATTCAAAAATTAAAGTCTGTTATTAATCTCAAAATACTTTCAATCCAGAATCAGTTTGGGGCTATTTCCCATATATTGTGTTGACTTGAGGAGGCCATAGTGTATTACTTTGCTCATGGCTCTGAGCCTCTCCCTTTATCCAGTAAAATTAACATCAAGTGGTTTTTGAAGTGGGTTGAGAATGTAGCTGTTATGATACAATGCAATTTTTCCAATACTGAAAGCACATTACATCAATCCAACGTAACGCTCAGTCCTAAAACACTTGGAAGACTTTACAATTCATCAACACCAAGCAGAGATCTGGATAAATAGCCCGTGGGCTTCTAATTAGCCACTGGTCCTAACATCCATATAACACAGATAAGTTTGAATTAGTAAAATTCATCAAGATGAACATTATTATCTAATGCTTGTTAGAGGATTACACTTGTTACAACAGTCACACACAGTCCCTCACACTGTTGTATGAAGCCATGTTCACTAGCTGACTGCAGGTGCCGGTGTTTGGTGCTCTGGCAAAGGTTCGCCGTGGCAGACGGGTGGTTAATAGTGTTGGAGTTCTTGATCTTCTCGCACAGCACGTTAATCGGCTTGTCGCAGCCTGTTGTCAAAGCACCTTGCAACTCCTTTCTCCCATCCAATCCCCTTCTGGTTTTCACTTGCCTTATCGATGCGAGATTGAAGTAGACAAGTGTGAAAAAATCCAGAAGCAGCGGCAATGTCCGGGGGCATCCAGTCGAGCACATGGACTGACAGGTCTAGGGTGGAAACCTTCAGCTCATCCCTGGGGGCAGCCAGGAAAGGAAAGATACCGAATCCCAGCTAGCAAAAATATGCTTGGTGAGAATATATGGCTTTGCACGGTGGTGTATATCTATTTCTGCCAAATTAATATTGTGCATTCATGTCTTCATGCCACATGCTCTTTACAAGAGCCAATGGGTTTTACATTCTTTTCAGTGGGCAAATAAGTCCACACTTAAAATGCGCACAATACCAAATGCTACTTCCTTATAGAGACGGAGAAAAAGAGCAACAACATGATCCAAAAGCCCATATACATCAAGATAAATACCTGGAGTATGCGACAAAAGGTTGACAAGGTCGGACTGGTTCACCAATGACCATTTTGTGATCATATATATATTTTTTTTAGTAAGAAAATAAATTCTGCTGGATTAAAACTGGATAGGCCAAGCTCACATTGAACCAACGAATCCATAGTGGTATAATGATCCGAGCTGAAACGGGGTCCAGGATTTGAAAATAATCAGCCCCTAGAATACATGAGCATGTTAGGCTGGGGTCAGACGAACGCAGTGCGAACGTGCGTTTAGCCGCACTTTATGACGGCCGTGGTAGCAGCAAATGACGTCCAACGCAGGCCCACACACGAAGTACAGCTGCACGAAAGTTCGGCCACGCAACGCAAGCGGCAAACGAATGCATTTTTGCAAGAAAGTAGAACGGCTGGTACTGACGTACAGAGTGCGCTGTGTCTGCATAGCAGCGTGTGTGCGAGATTAGGAGACTTCAGACGCTGCTCATGTCCGGCCAACATAATGTCCAGACACCCAAAGTTTCCTGGTTTGGATCCGTAAAAAAATCATGGCCGAAATTGCGCATTGTATGACCGCTATCGCGTCTTCCGTAAAAAAATGCGTTCGGACGCATCAACGCACTTTTTGACGGCAGATATGAAAAACGCATTCGTCTGACCCTAGCCTAAATACTCCAGTCACTAAAAAAACATTAGGGGCCCTATTACATTCTTAACGCCAAAGTCAGCGCTCAGCTTTGTGAGCATTAATGTTGGCTTAGGTGGCCCTAGAGAGGGCCAACCATATTACATTCCGAATGCTAGCGGGTTAAAAACCCCGTTAGCGATTCGGAGCTTGTGCTTTTCAGCACGCGGTTACTGTACTTTGCGCTCCCTATGCTTAACATGGGGAATGCAAAGTGTTAATTAGCGTTGGGATTACAAAGTTCTAACGCTAATTGCGTCCCCCTGCAGTTACTCAAAACTTAACCCCTTCCGCAGAAGCAGAATCAGTTAGCACCAGGTCCTAGCTGTGGTTATCTACAACGGTTGCGATCTCTTCTATCTTTCCTATACCTACAGACCCTTGAAGGTCTGTTTCCACCTATAATATTTGCTACCTTTAAAGCGATTTCACATTGTCTGTATCCCCAATACCAGGTTTGAGGGGGGCGTTCCCGTATTGGGCTAGTATTCCCAATCTAGCACAGTCCTATGTTTCTGTTCATGGTCCTTTTTCAATGGCCTTTGTCTATACATGTTCTCACTCCTACTGAGACATCTATATGAGACCAACTGATGAAGCTGTTAATTCAGCGAAACGCGTATTGGTTTTTATTTTATTTTATTCTGTTCATGCTTTGATATGGTTGCTGATTAAAGTACCTTTTTTACTATCCGTGGATAAAGCTGTTTATTTGGTGGAAGGGGTATCGGTGTACCCATAATTGCACCAGAAGAGCTTATACCGAGCCAGTGTATATTCACAGGCTCTGGACCACGTGAGTTTATCTCCATTGCCGATATGCTCATACTATATCAGGGTTATTCAAAGAGAATCGAAAAGTCACCGCACGTTCGGTGACTTTTCATTCTCTTCAATTCGGCACGATTTGGCGATCCCATTTCGGCGACCCTGCAGTGTATTCAGCAAGCACCACAGGGCCGTCGTAATGCAGGGAAAAGTCACCGCAAACCCGCCGAAAACTCTCCGCAAAACCCAGCGAAGGCACACCGAAAACCCGCAAAAACATCTGGATTAACCCCGCCGAAAACGCCGGAAAAACCCGAGCAGGAGCCGATCACACGCAGCGCAGCCGCCGGAAAAACCCGACACCGCAGACGAATGAAGTGAAAGAAAAAAAAAGCAGTACGCTTGAATGTTTGAAATGTGAAAAGCGGTTTGCAATGAAACTACAGAACGAAAATGTCTGAAATTTACATATGAGATCCAGGAAATGATAATAAAAAGGGCGGTTACAGAAAAAAGAACAACCGTTTAAAAAAAATAGAAAAATAAGAAAAAAGTTTTTGCAAAAAAATAATGAAAAATGCTTAAAATATCCCAAAAAATCTATAAATAAAGAGACTTTTTACTGCAGAACATTATAATCAACGGTTTATTAGATATTGAATTAAAATGGGAATATCTTTAACATTGAAGCCTATGGGATTCGCCTGAATAAATCTGCCGCATGAAACCACCGAATGGCAGGGCAATTTTGTTCTCTGAATAGACGAAGCTATGGAGATTTCACTGCCCTCGAACAGGCACTGAACAGGCACCGTATGTGCAGGCAATTCGCTGACATTTGGCGAACTGCCTGCTCTCTGGATAGCCGAATGGCCAGGAAAGGTAACTGAACGCTGATTTTCAGCATTCGGTTCCCTTTCGGCTGCCATTCGGATCTCTTTGAATAACCCCGAATGTGTCTTTATTGAATTACGCTATGGTATCTTGCATATATGTGTTTTCTTTCATATGTGAACTACAAGCACCAGTGGACGTGGGACAGGGTCATCCCTGAAGGGACCCACCACTGTTATATCGAGCCTTGAATTATATAGGCTCTGATCCATGTGAGTGGCCATTTGTCTTCATATGACTACATTAGGTCAAATTGTTCTTATATACTGCACAATTGTGTTGTTTATTTTGTATTTAATGTATTCAAGAGTGTCAACATCATCTTCATGTTATCTAGAATGGAAATGTTTTTTCTTTAATTATCACACGTGTTGAGGTGATTTGATACATTTTTTCCACCTGTATATTACTATGTGCGTTATATAGATTCTGCATCATTTTGTCCACTTTTTATGGGATATATATTGGCGCTTTCCATTCTCTTTGTGTATATTATGTATCTATATGTTTTGTGTCTGTCTTTTTAGGTAAGCACTGAGACTGTGCTTGTCCGCCTACTTGAAGTATTATTTATCTTTGATTAAAAGTTAACTTTTATCTTTTACAAATTCTTTTGGCTATTCCCGCTATCCATTTACATAATTCAAAACAACCACTAGAGTTGATGAACCCCTAACACTCAATATTACACAATAAACCTGAAAAGAGCAAGACAATATAAATCGATATTGATTGTTTGTGGCCCTGCTTAACATAATCACATAAAAGGCAGATAGGACTTGGAGATATATGTGAACAATATGTATAGGTATATATTACTATATAATATGCATAAAAGTTGGGTTATGACCAGGGTTCCGCAGAATGTTATCTAGAAAATAAACAGTAGTAAGTAAAATGAACAAATTACTAATGCATAAAGTTTTTCTTTGTTTTGTTTATTATTAAGGGTTGACGCATGACCTACGACATTCAACTTCCAACACATGAAAAGAACTCATGGAGACCGGAAAAGCAGGTCTTTGAACTTGGGTGCCACTCAAACGTTAATCTACAGAGTGAAATGAGCAAAATAGGTGCGTACAAGACAGAGCTGAAATCTAATAAAGGCAAGCTTTATTAAGGTCAACATTTTGGCCACAACAGCAGATATTCACCTGAGCATTACTGAACACACACATCTAGAGGTTTGGTGCAACCCTCTGCACATCGAAAACAAAAAAAGGAGGAATGAAGAGCACTTACAGGGAGGATGGGAATAGACAAGGTTTTAATTTGATCACTTTATACTTTTATTGAGTTCTATACAGATATTGCTAGACGACACTTGCAGATGAAGTGCACAGGGATAACGGTGTCATGGTTTACTTTAGATCTCCGATTCACTATAGCTTTTGAATGGGCTTTAATATTATATCAGAATTTATTATTCTGTCAATGACCTAGACACCATAACACATTATATGAACACAGAAATATCAGGGCTTACTTTACCATTTGGTGGAAAACAATGGGCAACATGTGGCTCATTGTCCACCCCACCTCCTGTTGTCATCCATATACATTGTTTCCCTGAACAGCAGCCGACCAAATTGCCCCTTTCTTTGCACCAAATTATACAGTATGTTGGGTCCCATACAAAAGAAAACGCATTTATGAACGTATTGTTCATTCTGTGAGGCAGGCTTTTTGCTGTTCACGTTGGAAGCCAAATCCTGCCAAAATGCTTTAATTCTCAAACCCACAGAGACTGACTCAAAAGAAATGATAATTACACACAAGACCCAGTTGTGTTACCATCTCAATATTTCTGCAAATATTTCCACTGGCAATGAAAAAATGTTTAATCATAGACATTAGCAACCGTTTCAAGTGCATCTTTGGCCATTTCCAGCTGGGTGCATAGGGTTTCTGTTTACGGAGTTTAATTAATAAATACAAATGCCATTGTTTATTGTTTTATTGAGATTTGTCTCTCCAGTCACAGACAAACAATCAGTTCGAAGGGCAGCCTTGTGCGTCATATCGTTTAAAAAATTCCCACCGTATAAACATACGTCTTCTGTGACAAACTGGACTGTGGTACAGAAATGAAATGATGTTATAATGATGCAAAATTTAGGAGCATTATTCACCTGTGTCATTGTCCTTGACTAAGACTGAAGCAGATGTCAGAGATAGGGGTAAAAAATGATTAATATCTCAGACAAGCCATGGAAAAAAGAACTGTATTAGAACAAAAGAAAGAATATAATGCTGTTATTTACAAATATCCATCCCCTTTCTCACCAGATGTGTGAGGTCTGTAGTGTTAATAAGGAGTAAGGAGAGGTGATACTAACCCAGTCACTAAAAGAGCAACCTTTTCCTCCATTCATAGGGCTCTATTACATTCTTCGTGCAAAAACGCACGCGCAATGCGTGATTTTTTGCGCGAAGCGTTAAACCTTAACGCACGAAAAATAACGGTGGTATTACAATCCGCGTGCATGTTTTCATCCGTCAAAAATAATGCGCATAAAAAAGACGCCAAAATCAATCTGAGTATATATGCTGCAGCAATAATAAAAACACGCACAGCTTCCCAATTTTATTGTTTGGGTATGTGCAGAATGTGTAACTATACTTCGCTGTATTTTTTTTTTGGGCTGGTGTATTTGGTTTCGGCCAGGACGTTCAGATTTGCCGTTACCACCAGCTTTTCAAAAATGTTAAAATTATGCGCGCAAACGTTGTCCTTTAAATTTTGCGCATAGATTGTAATACCATCTGCGTACCAGCGCACAAACGCATTTGCGCTCACAATGTTAAGAATAGGACGCGCGCAGTACAGTATGCACGCAAAGAGTTTGCGCAGGTACACCCGCGTTAGAAGTTAACGCGCATTTTCGCATTTTGTGAACGGACATTGTAATACGACGTTCTGCACATCGGTTTTGCCCCTCGCGTTAATATGTTTTTGCGCACGCGTTAAAATTTGCGTTAAGAATGTAATAGATCCCATAGTGTACTGGGTGAACAAGTTGAAAAATATTACTGACCGAATGGACCGCTTTATAATTCAGTTAACGTTGGGTCCATCCCCAATTCTCAAATCATGACTAAGATAAAAGGTGAAGGTCATGACTACTCAGTACAAAACACCTCTAAGAACAGTGTCCTAGACTTTCTATTAACTAGCTGCAAGTCATCACAAAGCACTACTACTGCTAAGAATATGAGGTAACGTAACATTCTATAGAAGCCTTTCTGAACCTAGCAGCATCTTTCAGAGCTGTTTAATCAAAGAGTAAACCGTACCATGAAAAATTGCTAGAGGTTATATTTATAAGAGATCTGCCTCTTTAGTGGATCAACCTCTTATTCTGAACAAACCACAAATTTGAACTGTACGTGGGTGGCACGAAGCTGTGTCAGACCCTTGAACAACGTACATTGACACATAGAGACCATTAAATCCATAGTTATTCTTAAAATTGTTTATCATTGTGTCCAATAGTAGTAGATGGGATCTTCCATGTGGCTAAACAAAATCCAAAGCGAAAAGCGCTTAACAAAACCCATCAATCAACCAAGGGAAGAAACCTAACACCCAGCGATGGCAAAACTAAACTGAATTTCATACATAATCATAGAGTATCATATAGGCCAGTGATGGCGAACCTATGGCACACGTGCCACGCCCAGCACGCGTGGCCGACCGGCCGCTCCGAGCGTCTTCCTCCCAGTGCGCGGGCAAATGATGCTGCCCGCACTCAATGAAGTCCACCAGCCGCGATCTGGCGAGATCGCGGCTGATGGACTTCAACGAACGGCCGGGCAGCATCATTTGCCCGCACGCACTGGGAGGAAGACGCTCGGAGCGGCGGTGAGTTGGGGGCATATCCATGAAAGCTGGGGCATTATCCATGAAAGCTGAGGCATTATCCATGAAAGCTGGGGCATATCCATGAAAGCTGGAGCATTATCCATGAAAGCTGGAGCATTATCCATGAAAGCTGGGGCATTATCCATGAAAGCTGGGGCATATCCATGAAAGCTGGAGCATTATCCATGAAAGCTGGAGCATTATCCATGAAAGCTGGGGCATATCCATGAAAGCTGGGGCATTATCCATGAGAGCTGGGGCATTATCCATCCATGTGTGAGCTGGGGGCAATATCCATCCATGTGTGAGCTGGAGCAATATCCATCCATGTGTGAGCTGGGGGCAAATACATCCATGAGTGAGCTTGGGGCAATTATATCCATGTGTGAGCTTGGGGCAATATATAAATGTGAGCTGGGGCCAATTACATCCGTGTGTGATCTGGGGCAATATGTAAATGTGAGCTGGGGCCAATTATATCCATGTGTGAGCTTGGGGCAATTATATAAATGTGAGCTGGGGCCAATTATATCCATGTGTGAGCTTGGGGCCAATTATATCCATGTGTGAGCTTGGGGCAATTATATCCGTGAGTGATCTGGGGGAAAATAAAAATGTGAGCTGGGGCCAATTATATCCATGTGTGAGCTTGGGGCAATTATATCCATGTGTGATCTGGGGGCAATATATAAATGTGAGCTGGGGCCAATTATATCCATGTGTGAGCTTGGGGCAATTATATCCATGTGTGAGCTTGGGGCAATATATAAATGTGAGCTGGGGCTAATTATATCCATGTGTGATCTGGGGGCAATATATAAATGTGAGCTGGGGCCAATTATATCCATGTGTGAGGCTGGGGCCAATTATATCCATGTGTGAGCTTGGGGCAATTATATCCATGTGTGATCTGGGGACAATATATAAATGTGAGCTGGGGCCAATTATATCCATGTGTGAGCTAGGGCCAATTATATCCATGTGTGAGCTTGGGGCAATATATAAGTGTGAGCTGGGGCTAATTATAGCCATGCGTGAGCTTGGGGCAGATATATCCATGTGTGAGCTTGGGGCAGATATATCCATGTGTGATCTATGGGCAATATATAAATGTGAGCTGGGGCCAATTATATCCATGTGTGAGCTTGGGGCAATATATAAGTGTGAGCTGGGGCTAATTATATCCATGTGTGAGCTTGGGGCAGATATATCCATGTGTGAGCTTGGGGCAATATATAAATGTGAGCTGGGGCTAATTATATCCATGACTGTGCTTGGGGCAATTATATAAATGTGAGCTGGAGCCAATTATATCCATGTGTGAGCTTGGGGCAATTATATCCATGTGTGATCTGGGGCCAATATATTCATCTTCTTTATACTGTATTTTTCTTTTAAGACTTAAGCACATAATTAGTTCAGTCGTATGAAGTGTTTTTTCTAAAATAAATCTGAAATTCAGGTCTAATTGCAGGGTTGGCACTTTGAGACAGATAAGTTGGTTTGGCGATCCAGTTTGGGCACTCGGGCTCAAAAAGGTTTGCCATCCTTGATATAGGCCATACCTGTTTACTACTTTCTAGACCAGGGATTTCAAACTGTGCCTCTTCCCGACAGATGATGATGGCCTACAATTCCTAGTATTCCATTTCCATGAATGTAATAGATAGCAAGAGTTGGAGTAGAGGTAACATCACTGCTTTATAACCGTGGAGACACAGGCTCGAATCCCAAAAGCACCTCTCCAGTTAGTGTCCTTGGGCAAGACATCTAACGGTACATACTCGCCACCCAGGACATACTTGAAAAGGAGAGAAATCTCAATGTATCCTTCTTGGTAAAATAGTTTCTCAAGGAAAAAAAAAACATAGGTGAAGTAGTTCAGCAACATCTGGGGGTCGAGAGTTGAGATCATTGTTGCAGAGTAATAATTTCCGGCATCAGCACTTGAGGCTACAGCAAACTGTGTAATCCAGATAGAAAATTATGGAGAAATGGTGCTAAAGGTGCACACATCTACTGTAGAAGATACTCAAGCCTTGGTCAAGCCTCTCGTATAGTCAGAGGTTAGTAGAAATTATTTTAGATTTCCTATATAAATGAATGTCTTACAGCATTGTCAATATATCATAAATTGCTTTCTGCTACAAGCCTGACACACTGACATTCATTAGCACTGTTGATTTATGGGATTTATTCTTTTCATTCTGATCTGGCAACAACATCGCATTATTTGTTAGTAATATGTGACAACATATCTCTTTCTGTATAGAATGGCCACGATGCATACACTAAATGCAGCAGTTCTCTAGCCATCCTCATGATCATTATTTAATGGAGTGTGATAATCCTTAAATCAAGGGCTTCTGGAAGAAATTAAACCTGGACTAGCATACCCTTTAGTGAGGTAGTTCTCAAAAAGACCTACCTGTCAATAAAACCGCTTTAGAGAACTAATTTGTTTGTAATTTGAACTATTTTCAATAAATATTTCAAGATACTGGTTATTTCACAGACCATTATACTTTTACTAATACAGAATTAAGGCCTGCAAAGAATGTATCAAGGCATAATGATTTGAAGATTTCGGGCCCTAGGACCTGGGAATAGCCTGCACTTCCACGGGAGGAGAAAATGAACGCCTCCTGTACAAAGTATTAAAAAGAAAAAGAACAAAAAACGTTATACTCACCTCTAGTCCCATGATGCAGAGGATAGCAGGATCTGCTGCAATCAGAAGGACACTGGGACGTCTCGCATGAGGCTGTCTGTGGTCTACATGGAGTCCTATGGAATCTAGAATATACTAGTGGTGGTGCCATTACAGGTGTTAGTGGCTCCAGTATATTAAAGATCAAGTCACTAACATAGTGGGTCACTTGTAATCAAGCCAGTGATAGGGAGTCACTAAAGGTTAAAGGCTAACGTTGCATTTTTCCTTTAGCGACTCCCTATTCCCAGCTCAGCTGGAAAAGAGCCCCTTGCACTTATACAACAGCTAATTTGCCATTTCTGCTACAGACAAAAATATATATATATATATATATATGACATACTTGAAAATGAGAGAAATCTCACTGTTTCCTTCCTGGTAAAACACTTCACAAATAAATACACACCTCTGCAGTGAACCCACAGTCATTGGTGAATTCTATATGTTTTATCTATTTATAGATTAGAATTTATTTGCATTGTTATTGCTACCTTAAACTGTAGTGCTGAGCCATAATTTTTTCCTTAAAAAATCATATTTAATAAAATGTATTATTATTTTTAAAACCCTTTCACTACTGAGAACGTGTGGGGAACGTCCTCATTGACTCCTAAGGAAAGATAGGAGTCGAGATAGGGGGCTCCTTTGAACCCCGATATCTCCCGACTGTTGGCAGCTAGCAGGCCTTTCCAATGATACCAAACATGGAAATAAAATAAAATAAATAATAATAAAAAAAAAGGAAAAACTTGTTTTTTTAAGGTGTGAAATGGCTCAGCAGTGAAGCGGTTAAGGAGACTCTTCGGGTGCATCCATTTGGAGATATATATATATATATACACTATATTGCCAAAAGTATTCGCTCTCCCATCCAAATAATCAGAATCCGGTGTTACAATCACTTCCATGGCCACAGGTGTATAAAATCAAGCACCTAGGAATGCAGACTGTTTTTACAAACATTTGTGAAAGAATGGGTCGCTCTCAGGAGCTCAGTGAATTCCAGCGTGTAACTGTTATAGGATGCCACCTGTGCAACAAATCCAGTCGTGAAATTTCCTCGCTCCTAAATATTCCACAGTCAACTGTCAGCTGTATTATAAGAACGTGGAAGTGTTTGGAAACGACAGCAACTCAGCCACGAAGTGGTAGGCCACGTAAACTGATGGAGCGGGGTCAGCAGATGCTGAAGCGCATAGTGCGAAAATGGTAATGGGACAATTGGCTTCTCAGCTGTTCCATGGCCAGGTGTGTGATATTCCCTCATTACCCCAATTACAATGTGCAGATAAAAGGCCCAGAGATAATTGTCCCATTACCTTTGGTCCCTTAACAAGTGGGAGGCACATCTGCAAACTGCTGTAAGTCCTACACCGTTCACCTGAGTTGGATGTACATACCTTCAAATTAAAGCTGACAGTCTGCAGTTAAAGCACATTGTGTTTGTTTCATTCCAACTCCATTGTGGTGGTGTATAGAGCCAAAGATGTTAGAATTGTGTCGATGTCCCAATATTTCTGGACCTGACTGTATACTCATGATTTTGGCATCTGGACTAACACGGCCTAATATATATATATAAACAGCGCTGTCCTAGGAGTGGCTTTGACCAGTTGCATAATATAATCTCTGCTAGAAAGCCACAGCGTGACATAGCATTGATTTTAGGGTTCTGTGTAATAACAGATCCAGAATGCATAAAAGCGAGACAAGAGGTCATTTGCATATCCTACCCAGAGTTCCTTGCTGCATATGGGGAATGTGGCACAGGAACTCTGGGATGTAATTCTTTGAATTGCTATGATGTGCAGGTGGCTTCTGCAATAATAAATACATATATATATATATCCTTGTATAAAAAAGGAACATATATCAATCTTTTATGTGACCTTCCACATAAATGTTTGTATGAATTAAACATAAAATAGGTAGATTTTCTAATTATTTATTATACATATATATAATGTATATAGGTAAGTAACCATTCGTTAATATTGCAGTCTTGTACCATGTACCAAGAAAAATGGAGTTAGAAAGACCAATAAAATTCTCTTTTTTTCCCCAGGATCTGAAAGGTCAGGCGTGCTGGATTGATGATAGACTGCTCTCAGCTGGACCATCAATCCCCTACATGAAGCAGCTTATTGCAATCATTTTAGCACTACCCTCAGTCATGCGGTTCTACAAGGAATACACGGTCATGGATGCTGTCCTTTTAAATCTTTCTAAATGTTCAATTAAAGTCCGCGAGAATAGGTGAGCTGGACAACAGATTGCAGCGTTCTAGGCCCAGGAAATAGAATCTCAAAAGCTTGTTTTCAGAGAAAAGCGTGTTTTTCCCCCGAGTACGATCAGTAATGATAAGGCTAACATATCCACAGCAGGTCTTTATAAAAAAGCTGGTTCTAATGACCCCAATTCAATAAAAAGCTATATTGATGGGGGAATAATATAACTAGCAGTTTGACAAGTTTAAAATATATCTTTTGTGCAGTCACTGACAGCTGATTTTGCAACACTTCACTTTAAAAACAAGATCATCGTCCATTACCGATTGATTACAGTGAATTCCGGTCTGAATGCTTGAATGTTGTACCCAATGTCAATCTAGGAGCGAAATCTACCCAGAGGCATCTATTTGTTTTGAGTTAGCAAACATTGCTAATGCATTTAGAAGAATGAGCAATAAAATCCATTACGGACTCTCATTAAAGTATCGTGAATTTATCTACATTAAATGTCAGTGGTGCTTTTTTTAAGCGCAATGGAAACGGAACGGAGCAAATATTCCACGATTGATAAATGTTGGGCTGATAGTCTTCTCAGGCTGATGGTTCCAATATTAGAAACAAATTGGCATGTTACATGCATGTGCACTAGATATGCACATAGCCATATTATTTTTATGTATTACCGTAGATACTCGAGTATAGCGCGACCCGAATATAACGCGATGGATAGAGATTTATTATGAAAATGAGAGAATACTCAAGACTCGAATATAACGCGAGGAGCAAAATTATACTGTACCGGTAAACAATTAAAATCCTTCTAGGTTCTCTTAACACAGTCAGGCTACCCTTCAGGTCAGGGTGCTCTGCTCTAGAATGATTGCAGTTGTTACTAAGTATGAAGCTGCCGGCCATCCGTCTTCTTTACTTGTGATAAGATGGCCGGCGGAGGCGAGCGAGGTGATTGATTGGCCTAAACCAAGCTTGCCCTCCGGCCCTGATGGATCCCACCTATCCCGAATCTGGGAGTTCCTTAAGTGTTTGCAAGCATCAAGAGACTGCATTCACTTCGCGAGACTACCGGAACGTCTGGGAAACTTGGGATCCAGAGCAAGGAAAGTTTTTTTTTCTACATGCGATGCCGATGTCTCGAATATAACGCGACCCCTCCAATTTTAAGGTAAATTTTGTCACCAAAATCTAGCGGTATATTCCAGTATCTACAAACGCCAGCACATTCCATAGTGCTGTACAAAGGTACAGTGGTAAAGACAAGATAATTCTGCGATACACCAAAAAGTCAGTATTTCAACAACAGATACAAGAGGAACTGAGGGCCCGATTCCCATGAGAAATGAAAATGCACACAGTTATTGGCCCATACCCAAAAATAAAACAAGTCGCTAAGTTAACTAGTTCAGCAATAAGTGCCATCAAATGGGGGGTCAAGGAGGTGAGGTAGTAGAGGTGAGAAGAATGGGGCAGAGATGCAATAGGTGGTAGAGGCCTGGATTTATAAAGATTTAAAAAACACAAGATTGACAGTTGAATATTCGAATAAAAATGAAAATAATAATATAAGTTTAGACACAGGGTGTAAAGTAATGTGACAGACACAGAGCTTCAAAACAGAGCTGTGCTCCTGTAGATGTTTAATCTATAACTGAACACAAAATGGAGGGGGGGAGGGATCAGGAAGACTAACTACGGTGGTCAGGATGGCTCAAAAAGAAACATAGGCAAAACACAATACATTACATCTCCCTTCGTAAGTATAAAACAAACCCTTAACTAGCATAGTCACTTGGGATACAGGTATAGATATCGCAAATATTAAATCGGTGATATTTCTTTAAACTTCTCAATTTACATAAACAGAAAACTTGCATCCCTCAAAAGAACAAAGGAAAGGTTAGCACATTTTAAACGAGAATCAAACGATAACATATCATTCAGAACAGTGCACCATTGTACATAAGCAAGTGGAACTGGAACAGTTATTGGCACACTGCTGTCGCCATTCGCGTTTGCTACGCATGTCTCTGGCTACAAGGAAAGCCGGTCCGGAGGTTTCACAACTCTGCCTAGCCTGGTGATGTACTGCCCGGTTGACGTCATTCCCCTAGCAGTCTGTGGTACTGGAGCAGATTCTTGCTGGGAGTTAGTATGTTCCACAGGCTCGGGCTCCTCGGCACTCACTGGCTCCATCAACTCAGCCCAATGATCATTGATAAGTCTGTGACGGGAGTCATTGGCATCTGGTGTGCTCTTACGAAGGTGCTGGACGTTGCGACGGTATTCCTTATTTCCACTTTCTACAATATAGGATCGAGGGGCATCGTGAGACCTCACTACTACTCCAGGCGACCACCTGTTACTGCCTGGGTGCGGCTGCATCCGAACTTCATCTCCAGGCTTCAATTCAGCACGGGGGCCACTTGCTCTTTTATGGTCATAGTAGAATTTCTGAATGCATTTGCTTCTGTCTAGGCGCTGTTTGACTTTGATGGGATCATAAGCTGCAGGTGCGAGCAGCAGACGAGCAGTAGGCAGGCTATTTCGGGGCCGCCTGCCCATCAGCAGTTGAGCAGGCGAAAAACCTACAGAATCCAGTGGAGTTGTCCTGTAATCAAGCAGTGCAAGGTGTTTGTCTGACGCTTTGGCCCAAAGTTTTTTTACAGTCTGGACTGCACGCTCGGCTTCACCATTGGAATGTGGTGTGTGGGGTGACGAAGTTCTGTGAGTAATTCCATAACTTTGGCAGAACACCTTAAATTCCTCTGCTGCATATTGAGGGCCATTGTCTGTTCGAAGGATGACAGGGATCCCATGCCTGCTAAACTGAGCCTTCAGCTTTTCTATGATACTGCGACAATGTAGATTCTTCAGCGTGTCCACTTCGATGAACTTCGAGTAGTAATCCACCAGCAGAATGTAATGGGTCCCTTCGAACTCAAACAGGTCCGAGGCTACTTCTTCAAAGGGAAAAGGGGTTTCTGTTGGACGTAGGGGTTGTCTTGGCAGTTTATTCTGGAAGTCTGCACACTTGCCACAGTTCTTTACCATTTGTTCAATTACAGAGCTCATACCTGGCCAGTATAGGACCTCACGGGCTCTCTGCTTGCTCTTCACTATTCCCAAGTGGGACTGATGTATGAGCTTCAACATGTGAGCTTGCATAGAAGGGGGAACCACTATACGCAGGCCTTTGTACACAACGCCATCGGAGACAACAAGCTGGCTTCGCGAGTCCCAGTATGGTTGTAGTTCATTAGGGAGATCATGCCTGTGGTCTGGCCAGCCTTGCCGGATTATCCTTTGAAGACAGCTGAGCTCTTCTCTTGTGCAGTTCTGCAGCTCTGAGTATTTCTGCTCACTGACTGAAACAAAATGAAGCATGGAGACGCACTCTAAGCCTTCCATCTCAGGCTTGTTCACAGGTAATTGGGCTCTCGACAGCGTATCCGGCAGTTCCATATCTTTGCCCCGTCTGTACTTAACGGTGAGATCATACCACTGCAAGCGAAGGCGCATCCTCTGAATGCGCATGGGGGTAGAGAGCAATGGCTTCCTAAAAATATCCTCCAGAGGCTTATGGTCATTGTAGACGGTTACGTGGTTTCCAAATATGTAATTATGAAACTTGACACATGCATGAAGGAAATTGACAGCATCTCCTTCTCGATTTGTGCATAACGAGTTTCAGTGTCTGTTAGTGACCTGGACGAAAAGGCAATGGGGTGGCTGTCCTGCAACAATACTGCACCGAGGCCGTTGCTGCTGGCATCACAGAAAATTTCGACAGACTTGGATGGATCAAAAAAATTGTAGCACAGGAGACTCAGTGCACATGTCTTTGAGTGTGTCAAAGGCTTGTTGTTGAGCTGGCTGCCAGGCAAATTCCACATCAGTTTTAAGAAGTTGTCTCAGAGGTGCATCAACTTCGCTGAGATTGGGCAGGAATTTCGAGAGGTAGGTGACAAACCCTAAGAAGCGACGGACACCATCCTTGTCTCTTGGTGTTGGCATGGATTTCACAGCCTCTATTTTTGCAGGGTCTGCCTTCAGGCCATCTGCTGTTATCAGGTGTCCTACATAGGGCACAGAAGATTGCTTGACGTGGCATTTATCAAAGTTGAGACTCAGGTTGTAGCTTGTGGCTCTCTGAATTACCTTACGGAGAATCTCATCATGTTCCGGTACTGAAGGGGCCGCAATGAGAATGTCATCCATCACACTGATTGCGCCGCTAATACCCTCAAGCATTTCGTCCATAATACGCTGGAATATTTCAGGTGCACATTTTAGACCAAAAGGAAGCCTAAGCCACCTAAATCTGTGTTGAAGGTTGTCAGGAATGATGACGCTTCATCCAATTCTATTTGTAGGAACCCAGATTTTGCATCCAAAACAGAGAAAACTTTAGCACCAGGTATTGTAGAGACTACCTCCTCGATGGTGCGCATTGGGTAATGTTCCCTCTTAATGACTTTATTTAAGTCGCTCGGGTCAATACAGATTCTTATTTTGCCATTACGCACAGCTGCCACCATAGAACTCACCCACTCGGTTGGTTGGTTAACTTTGGTGATGTAGCTATCTTTAACCATCTCCTGTAGTTTCTCTAGTATCTTATTTCTCAGTGCAGCTGGTTGACGGCGGACAGGATGAACCACACCTTGTGCTTCAGGATCAATTTTGATTGTGTACTTGCCCGGCAAGGTTCCAGTAGTGCGAGTCAGTTCTGGGTAATCATCTAGCCCAACTGGCAGAGGTCCTGCTGTTGCCACTTGGATAGAGTGTCGTGTGTTGCTTTTCATAGTAGGCTGCAGCGCATGGAGCCGCATCACTAAACCTAAGGCTTCTGCTGTTGCGCCTCTAAGCACATTTTCTTGCAAAATGTCCACAATCTCAAATTCTGCTGGTATCTCTGTATTCTTGAATTTGATTAGAAGGTCCACCGCAGCTATGGGCTTCAGCCTGTGGTTAGAGTAGGACTTTAGCACTCGATTAGAGCGTTTAAGCTCACCTACATGCAGGAGTGTCTGATAATTACTTAAAGTCAATGTGTTGCACTTTGCACCAGTATCAATTCTGAATGGCACTTGCCGAGACAGGATTTCAATGTCCGCAGTCCATTTGTCATCATAGTGCTCATTCGTTTGTGTGAGATTTATGCCCAGTACCTCCTCATCCTCAGTTTCTGATTGCTGCTGCACACTAACTGTGTTTACTGACCTTTTGCGACACACTGCCACCCAGTGGTTTGGTTTGTGGCAGTACGAGCAGACAGAACCTTTCGCTGGACATCTGCCCTGGGTCCACTTATGCTGGGGATCTTTTCCACAATTTAAACAGTTGTATGTCCGGTAAGTATTCATGTCTTTCTGCACAGATTTTGGCTGATATTGTAGATAGGCTTTTTTATTTGCAGTTTGGAATTGTGTATTCACCTTTATTGCTTGCACTTGAGATTCTTCTTCTCTGATTATTGTAATTTGCTTCTGTGACAGTTCAAACTGTTGGGCAATTTCAATTGCTTTTGGTAGTGTTAGATCTTCCCCTTTGTCTAAGAGTCTCTCCTGGACGCGCTTTTCTTTAATTCCAGCGATTATTGTATCGATTAACATATCATCTGGATCAGCATACTCGCAATCCATTAGCAGGAGTCTTAAATCCTTCACAAAGTGGTCACATCCCTCAGTGACTCCTTGTTTTCTCTGCTTAAAGCGGTGTCTGGCAATTCTTTTATTCTTTCTTGGCCTTATATAGCTGGCAAATTTATCCAGTACTTTAGATGGATCATCCTTCTCCCCTTCTCCCCAGGGTAGCTTTTTATATATCTCTCTGCCCTGCTCGCCAATCCACGTTCCCAACCAACCTGTGCGCTGCTTCAGTGTTTGTTCTGAGAGCGGTCCATCAAACACAAAGGAGACGTGGCTGCGAAATCTTTCAAACTCTTGGTACAAGTCTGGAGCTTCCCAGTCAATCTTGGGGTGTTCAAACTGCGATAATGCCATAGTAAGCGTGAGATCTGTTCCAGACAGACTTCTGACACCATGTAAAGTAATGTGACAGACACAGAGCTTCAAAACAGAGCTGTGCTCCTGTAGATGTTTAATCTATAACTGAACACAAAATGGAGGGGGGGGAGGGATCAGGAAGACTAACTACGGTGGTCAGGATGGCTCAAAAAGAAACATAGGCAAAACACAATACATTACACAGGGGAGACCACGACTAGACATGGTGAGAATCCTTTCATCTGGATCACTGGTTCCCAAACCCGGTCCTCAAATACCCCTAACAGGCCAAATTTTAAGGTTTACCTTGGGAAATTGCAGACTGATTCCTGAATTCATACTGAATTTGGAAATTTTTAAAATTCAAATATTTCAGATTCAGCTACATTTCTGATTTGGAAATCTCCAATTCGGACCAATTTGAATATATTGGACCACTCCAACATCTATTGGTTCAGAAAATTCAGACAGACATATTGGCCCCTATTACACGCTTTGCGCATTGCGCACGCAAAAAAACTTTGTTGCACGAAAAATAACGGGGCATTCGGATCCGAGCGCATTTTTTCAGCCTTCATGTTTTTTCGTGCGCAAATCCGACACGCAAATTCGTGCGCAAGTCAACGTTGCGTGCAGGAATCGGTGGGCAGACTGTTTTTTCACAGGAGTCAGCCAATCAGAAGAACCACCATTTTCTAAAGTTAGGTCGTTGCGCCTGTCAAAGTCAATCTGCGTATATGTGCTGCAGCAAAATTTGTTTGACAAATTATTAATTTTGGGTATGTGTAGAATGTGTAACTGTGCTGTATTTTTTTTTTATTGCTGAGTTATTTTGTTTCGGCCACTACTATCATATTTGCAGTAACACCAAGTTTTCAAAGACGTTCTGAAAATTCCCGCAAACGTCGCTCGTACGACTTTGCGCGAAGATTGTAATACCATCTGCACTAACGCATTTGCGCTCACAATGTTAAGTATAGGATGCGCGCACGAACTTGCGCTCGCGCTGGGTTCGCGCACGGTCAATCGCGGTAGACGATTACGGGCATCGTTTGCGCGAACATCGCACTACGACGTTCCGCGCAAATGGTCTTATCCTCGCGCAAAAGCGCTATTCCGCGCACGCAAATGCGCTGCGCAAAGCGTGTAATAGGGGCCATTTTCTTTCTATACCCCATACTATGAATATTGGGTACCTCTGTACTTTTTTTGTCTTATATTTGCCTAAAACTGCATTGTATATCTCTGCTACGTTTATTCCTGTTCCTTCATTGAAAAAACTGAAAATTGTAAAGAAAAAAAAAATGAAATTAACATATTTGGTGCAAGTTCTGCAGTGAGGTCATTCCAGACCAGGAACTGACTCATCCAATCAGGATACAGCGACAACCTGCTATTGTATTCCTTAGCTTATACAGTTAGAGAGTTGTATTTTCGGTGCCAGTTTTCTGCCGGAAAGCGTGCCAAAAAAAACCGTGTAGTGCAGACTTTTGGGATAGTACAAGTATTTGTATGGGCTGTAGAAAGAAGATATTCCCACTCAGGCACGTCTGAGTGAGGGGTGGGGTATATCTGCCGTGAAATTGTGTGAAGCGCTGCAGTTTCAGTTGTAGCAGAGAAACATTGACCTCCTAGTAGCAATATAACAAATGCAAGGAGCACACATTTTGGTACAAAATGCATCTCTTTACACTCTGAAGGCAAAGCAAGCAGTGAAAGAGTTAATATTTTGAAGATACGGCACAGAAGGAAAATACAGAAATGTGCTGATTTTTTAAGTATTATTATTATTATGCGAACTCCTGGAGCCTGGCAAGAAAAGATTTTCATTATATTTGCCCTTTCAGGAAAAATATGAAACAAGAATTCTGAAATAAGCATTTTAAAAGCCAGCATTAAGTTTTGTTTCACCCAGTACACTAAATGCCACTATAAAAATTCCACTATTCTAATATTTTTTTAAAAAACACTGGCGCTTTATCCACAGTGAAAGGATCCGTTTGCATGTAACAAGCATTACCAAAAATATATTCAAGTGCAGCTCCTTTCTCACATACAATGAAGAAAGCTCTCAAAGTCTGCTTTTTTATTTTTTAATTAAAACAGAGTATGCAAATGTCATCAAACATAAAAATATTAGTTTATTTAAAATGGGTTTATTGAATTTTTCTGCTAATACAGTCACAATCCCTTTGTAATGAGCACATGCTGTTAGAAAGCACAGCAAAATAGGTAATATGCGAAAGAATACATTCATATAATAAAAATGCACTGTTGGGAAATGAAGGGGCTATTTACCATATGCAATACTGAATAGACAAGAGTTAAATATTCTTTTACAACACCAAAACCCAGGATGACTGGAAAAGAATGTCATCCTGTAATGTTCTCTTGCATTATTTAATGTTTATTCTGAGCAGGTGATTATCCTGAGACTCAACTGATATACATCCTTGACAGTCCTATGAATTTCCTGTGACTGAGAACTATTGTCCTGAGGCTCCTCTGAACCATCCCAGCATGGATATTCCATGATTCATCTGTGACACATGCCAGTTCCTGACTAACCCATTTCTCTCCCATGATACATTTCAGATGCCTCTCAGTATTCCATGACTCTTTTGTGATATGTTCTACCTTATGACGACCCAATGGTGTCTCGTGATTCGTTCCAATTTCTTACTATCCCATGGCTCTTCAGTGACATATTTCTCTCTCACGCCATATATTTCAGTCTCTCTTTACCCCAAGTTTCTCCTATGATATATTCAAGTCCCAGTCTATACTATGTTTCTCCTGTGATATATTCCAGTCTCTGCCAATCACATGTCTCTCCTGTGATACATTTTAGTCTCTGCCTATCCCAGGTCTCTGCTGTGATACATTCCACTCTCTGTCTATCCAGTGTTTCTCCTTTGATATATTACACTCTTTCACTATCCCATCAGGGTTATTCAGAGAGAGGTGAAAACCAGGAGAATGGCTGGAGCAGTGAAAATTCTAGGTTGAAATAGCTGATTTGGAAAGTGAGATAAATGGGAGAATTTTTCTGGTTTGGCTATTTTGACCTAGAATTTTCGCTTCTCCAGTCATTCTCCTGGTTTTCACCTCTCTAAATAACCCTGCATGTTTCTCCTGCGTACATTACATTATCTGTCTACCCCATGTCTCTCATGTGATACATTCTAGTCACTGTCTATCTCATGTTTCTCCTGTAATACATTCTAGTCTCTTTCTATCGCATTTTATCTCCTGTAATACATTCTAGTCACTGTCTATCCCATGTTTCTCACGTAATACATTTCAGTCTCTGTCTGTCTCATAATGTAACTCCTGCAACATTGGAAGTGCCACCCCAGGACTTTTAAAAGGAGATATGTTCCATTCCAATGTATGTGAACCTCGGAAATGTTTTGACCCCAATGGGGTCTATGTCTAGCTCCTCTCTTCCTATGGATTCCAATATCAGCTCTATGCTGATGACACCCAAATCTTCCTTTCCTCTCCCGATCTCTCACCTCCTGTGCTGGACCGTGTTACTGCCTGTCGGTTGTCTCCGACTGGATGACTTTCCTAACGCTTAAACCCTCTAAAACTGAATGTCTTTCTTCCCTCTAAAACTAACATTTCTGCACCTATTCCCCTTCAGGTGAATGGTGCCACTATTACTTTTACCTCACAGGCCCGTTGCCTCAGTGTCCTCTTAGACTCTGATCTCCTTCACTCCGCATCCAAACTCTTATTATCTCCCGCCTTGACTACTTTAACCGCCTTCTCTCTGGTCTTAAGAGATCCCAGATTTGCACTCTGTAGTCTGTTATGAATGCCTGTGCCAGGCTCATCCACCTCACCTCCTGCACCTCACCCCTTTGTCAACCTCTACACTGGCTTCCTGTCTCCTATAGAATCCAATTCAAAATACTGGTGGTCACATACAAAGCACTCCAGAACCGCGTGCCTGCCTACATCTCCTCCCTTATTAACAGGTACATCCCATCCCGTCCGCTTCGCTCTGCCAATGATCTGATACTCTCAGCTTCCCGCACCCGTACCCCCAACTTCAAGACTTCTCCCGAGTTGCCCCCTTTCTTTGGAACTCCCTCCCCCACAACATTAGACTCTCCCGTCACTCCAGTCCTTCCAGAAATCTCTGAAAACACATTGCTTTAGAAAAGCCTATCAACTCATTCCCTAATCCCCCTCTGTTCATTTCTTACTGCATCTTCCTACACAGCCCACTGGCACCCCCTATTTCATATTCTCTATTAACCCTCACCTAATGTGTCCCCCTCTCCTCTTAGAATGTAAGCTCTTGAGCAGGATCCTCTCTCCTGCTGTTCTGTGTGTTGACCCTGTATGTATATTTGTTATTCTGCCTCTCATTGAAGAGCGCTATGGAACTTGTTAGCGCTGTATAAAAATTTGTAAATGTAACTGCATCATTTTCAGTAGCAAAATGAATCCTCTACCATATATTTCACGTTATTCACCTTCCATTATGGCACTTTTAAGGGTCACCTAACTCTCCTGAATGAATTATTTAAATCTACATCTTCTATCAGAAGACCACCCATGACTTAAAGGGGTTAACTGTTGAACCACGAGCGACAGGGCCCTTGCTGCGCTAATGCTTTTCCCCCCTTTCATTTCCTTTCTTCTTTCTGATCTTTAGCACAGAATTGCAGTAGATCAAAGCCTTTACAACAGCTGGAATGGTGACTGCTGAATGAAAAGACTATCTTGAATGAGTTCAAAACAGTACAAGCTCTTTTGCTCACTGGCAGTTTTGCTGCTGGGAGATTGGTAATCTTACTTCTTGACTTGATTTTAGCCCAGCAAATATAACCCACTTTCTGATATTAAAGCAGCCATGTTCCAGGCATGTATACACAGTCTGTCATCACAATTTACCTGTCTTTTATTATCTAATTTGTTAGCTATGCATGTATTTCTTAAACTGTCCAAATGTCTAAGGTGAGTAAAAGCACAGCCTTAGAGGGTTTCCTAAAAACCTAGGAGCTATTGTTTTTTCATTAAAGAAACACAAAGCGCCATTACTTACATACATCGGGCCCTATTCTAATGTTGGTGCTAAATGGCAGAAGCTAATGGAAAATCTGAGCATCTGGCTTTTTCCATTAGTGCCTGCCTTTTAACCATTTTCTGCCGCAGGGTGTACCATGCAGTCCCTGCGGTGGGTGGACCTTGAAACCGTGTCTCCTTCATAGTCCCGTGGTGCAAGCTCTTGGTTGGTCACGCATTGGGCTCCATGGAGTCCTACGTACTCCAGAAGTCAATACCTTCGGCAGCACCGCAACTAGTATCACGCTGCCCTGCACCTCCTTCCAGGGTGAGGCGATAGTATGTGCCTGCCCCAGAATAAGTACGGTAAAAGAGAGACGGTAAGTAAAATCTGCTCAAACTGTTTTTTTTAAATTAACATCCCCCTTTCTGCAGCAACTGTGGAAAAGGGGCCCAGATGTTTAAAACGGTTAAAACGTTTCAGTCTAATTTACTCTGTTTGCCTGCCTTAAAATACATTACAGGGATATGCAGGTCTAGAATTTTTTTTTAAATTGACATTTAAAACACTTTTATACCAATAGACAAACTAGAATAAATGATTAAAAGTTTTAAGAATATGTAACAATTGCCAAGCTTTAAACTCTGCCATTTTATCTATTCTGGCCACACCCCTCAGCTAAGGGTGTTCCTCCAGTTCCCACTTCCTGTATATTCCCCGCCTCCTCCCCACCATCTACTCCACCCGTCAAAGCTTCACATGAACTAGCACAAGCTGTGCACGTGAAACACTGTGCACACTCAAGACCTCAGACTGAGGAAACTGGGGAAATGAATATTAGCATCTCTGCAACTGTGAAAGCAAAACAGACTCAAACATTCACACACTAACTTGCTCACTCAACCACTGACTCGCTTACACACTCACCCACTGACACGCTCACTTGCGCTCTTTCATGGTTTACATACTCCCTGTCTCACTCAAACTCCCTCACAGGTCACTCCCACTCATTCTTGTGCCGTCTCTCGTGCTCTCTGAACCTTTTCTTGCGCTCTCTCGCTTTTTCTTGCTGGCCTCTGATGTATTTTGCTGTCTCTCTCTGTACCTTCTCTTGCTGTTTCTGTGCTTTTTTTGTTGCTGTCCCTCTCTCTGCTGTCTCTTTTTCTCCCCGTGTGTATTGATTTCTTTCCTTCCCTGTCTCTGCAGTAGCTGGGGGGGTGAAAGAGTTAACGATTTTAATGAAAATCAGCCCCGCCCTCCCCTCAGCTGACAGTGCAGGAGGGAGGTGGGGAAACTCAGTTGCACATGCTCAGTGCATGTTTTATGCATTCCACAGAATACACAGTGATTGGACAGCTCAGTGTGCCTCCTTAGGCGTGGAAAATGCCAAGAAAGAAAAGCAGGTAAATATGAAAAAATATCATATTTACTTACTTTTTATGCCTGCAGAATGAGAAAACTGGATCATTCAAAAGGTATTGTACGTTTTAAAAGTCACACTGATAAAGCATGCAGGTCCTTTTATTACTGTTCAGCCGTTGAATTATTTGAAAATCAGCTTACTGAGATATTTGAATTAAATGGCTGAAGCCAATATTTTCAATAGAGGTATAGGTGCAAGAGCTTATAACTGAACTGATCTTTGTACAGGAGACGAAAAGGCATGTAAGCTGTATTTCAATTTCCTGAACCGAAAACTAACCAGATTGCGTCCAAACAACATAGAAACATAGAAACATAGAAAAATGTCGGCAGATAAGAATCTTTCGGCCCATCTAGTCTGCCCAATTACATGGATACTTTACCTGGATTTATCTTTTGTTTAGGATAGCCTTATGCCTATCCCATGCTTGCTTAAATTCAATTACTGTTTTGGCCTCTACCACTTCAACTGGAAGGCTGTTCCATGTATCCACCACCCTCTCAGTAAAATAATGCTTTCTGATGTTACTTTTAAACCTTTGCCCCTCTAATCTAAGACTATGTCCTCTTGTTTTGCTACTTTGTTTCCGTTTAAATATACTCCCTTCCTCTACCTTGTGGATTCCCTTTACGTATTTAAATGTTTCTATCATATCTCCTCTGTCTCGTCTTTTTTCCAAGCTGTACATGTTAAGATCATTAAGCCTTTCTTGGTAACTTTTCTCCTTCAAGCCGTACACCATTTTAGTAGCCCTTCTCAAGCTGCAAATTTTAGTGATCGAGCTGAATTAAATCAAGGTGTTTGCTGGGCTGAGGAAGTGCTTAGAGATGGCTTTGGCATTATACTTTTGAATATTAATTAGCAGAAATAAAAAGGAAAACCAGTGTCACATAAAGGTATTCAGCTACTCCCCAGAGTCCGTTCATGGAAAAGGTATTTAAATCGCACCATGTGAGCATTAAACATCCTACGGGCGGCAGTGAAAGGAGTATCGAGGGTATGTGGTGGCACTTACCTATATCTTTTTTTATTGGGATGGAGGGACGTTAGAACTAAGATAGGGATGCTAAGAGGTAATACTATTATTTCGTAAGTACAAGTTAATACCTCCTCTACATGTTGAGGTTGTGTGTAGAAGACATTGTCTCTGCTATATTAATTACTCCCATGAAACAGAATACCAATCCACCATATCGGAGTACCAATAAAGAAACAAAAGCACTTTACTCTATGTCACTCTGAAGGCTCTTATTTGATGTCAGAGAAGATGGATGGGTTTTGCATTTCCTCCTGACATGACAATGCTATCCTCATACCATTTCCTCTTGCTTGTCACATTTCAGTCAGGAGTTTTATCATTTGGACGGTTCCATGAAAATCAATGTTACTCTTTCTTTTTTAGGGACTCCTATCTGTGGAGGTCCCACCGGTGCAGCCCTGTCAGGCTGTGGAATATTATCAATTTGTTAGCCCCGGGCAAGGCCCATATAGAGCTGGGTTGAAAAGAGGCAAGGCAGCTGCAATGTAATTACTTTCACTAACGTTGAAAAGTGCCTGCGTAACTGGAATTATAAACCTGAGGAAATGCTACTTACAATCCAGCTACATTATTTTCCAAATCAAGTTATTAGACAGGCATACAATTTTATCTTCCTGTTCCCTAATTACACATACATTTACAGGGTTGCCATGCTGTCCATTCAATCATGGAGTTTATAAAAGATGCTTCTGTTGCGAAGCAATGATTTTAATTCAACGCACAGTTTTATAAATAGTCCGTAACTGTCCATAGTAAAATGTTCACTTGTGACTGCCTTAACAATCATGCAGTTTATGGAAACATAACATCATGGAAAGCAGATTAGACCTTTGTTTCTGCTGACACATTAACAAATGCAAAAATCACCTTGAAATAAAAAGGTACAACACCCATAATATTTCAAATGATAGTATTCAGGGGAAGTAGCATGGCCTCATAAAAGCCTTCACTTCATAGGATGACTTCTGTTATTGCAGGCTGTAATGAAGTGATACATTATTATTATTGTCGTCATTTATATGGCGCCAACAGTTTCCGCAGTGCTTTACAATAACCAAAGGGAACAAAATACATATAAACGGACATAGTCATAGGATGGAAACAAGATGTGTAGAGGGCCCTTTTCATAGGAGCTTACAGTCTAGAGCAGGGATCAGCAACCTTGGCTCCCTGATGTTTTGGGAACTATATCTCCCACGATGCTCAGTCACCCATTAGGCTGACTGAGCCCCATGGGAATTGTAGTTCCCAAAACATCAGGGAGCCAAGGTTGCTGAACTCTGGTCTAGAGCATGTGCCTCTCCTTCTCCATCTCAACCACATATCAATCTTTGCACTGATTTCATTCACCCGTTTAACGTATTTGGTCATTTTTGGCATTTGTGTTTCTGTAAACTATGGGGGTTATTCAGAGAGCAGTGAAAAGCAGGAGAATGACTGGAGAAGTGAAAATTCTAGGTCAAAATTGCCAAACCAGAAAAATTCTCCCATTCATCTCACTTTCCAAAACGGCTATTTTGATGTAGAATTTTCCATTCTGAAGTCATTCTCCTGCTTTTCACCTCTCTCTGAATAACCCTGTAGGAGGCAATGATTTAGTACTAATGTATAACATGAGGATTTTTTGGGATTTAAAAATTACAAGAACAAAAAAAAAATATGTCAGTACATGATATAGGCAACAGGTAAATATAAAATCTTGAAAGTCCCAACTAGAACGATAAGCAGGTCAGTTTTTCTCAATATGGGTGAAGAAGATGTGGGGATGGCTGTAGCTTTACACCACCTACAGAATGGATGATTCACCTAGGAAAAACAAGCCATTAGGTTCTCTGTGAAAGTAATCAAAATTATTAAACTGCCTAAAAACATAATTATGTACTTAAAATAGAAACCACCTAGACCAGTGGTTCCCAGCCCTGTCCTCAAGTACCTCTAACAGGTCAGGTTTGGAAGATATCTGAAGCATAACAAAGGTGATATGATTTGGTGCTCAGTGACTGCAGAATTTAGTCTGCATTTCCCCAAGAAATAATTCTTAAAATCTGGCCTGTTTGGGGTACATGAGGACCATGGTTGGAAAACATTATTCTTGACTATAAGGGCCCTGTTTCTGCTTACAGCTTAAGGAAAAAATTTTGACCCCTTAGGGTCTCCGTTTTAGGCTGGGGTCAGACGAGCATCATTGGAGAGCGGAAGGAACGTCTGTGAGAGTGGACGTTCCTTCCACTCGTCGCTCGTCTGGCCACCTCGCTGAGAGCAGTTAGCGCACTCAGCGCTGCAAGGCTCGATCCTCCTATGAAGGATTGCACTTTGCAGCTCCGTCAAGGCGTGTCCTAGCGCTTTGACGGTCGAGGCCTGCTGCACGGACGCAGCACGGCTGCTGCTGTGCGTGCAACAGCGTCTGGCCGGCCCTGTCGCAGTGTCGCAATGCTGTGATGGACACCGGAAACCACGTCATTACGGGCACACCTAGTGCGCTCGTCTGACACTGACCTTACCTGTAGATTACGGGGCAGGCGCTGAGTTCATCAGTCTGCACCGTTGCGGCCGCTAGGCTCTGGGATGCTTGGGGCAGCACTAAAGCACCTTCTGCTGCCGGGTCATATGACCGGAAGGATCTCACCTCTCGCGAGATCCTGCAGGTCGGCGGAGTGTTTGGGGAATGAGACTGGGTAATCCCCCCCCCCAGTCTCCCTCTGCTCCCAACAGCCCGAAGTGGTGGAACGGGCTCTTGTTCTCGCCGCGGGATGAGAGGTGAGTATTTGTTTTTTTTTGGGGGAGGTTTACAGCTGCAGCTAACTGATTCTGCAGAAGCGGAATCAGCACCAGCTCTGACGTGTAGCAAACCTTTTTAGTTAGCGACAGTTGTGAATAATTAACGTTTGGACTATGTGATCCTAATGCTAATTAATCTCTGCTTTCTCTTTTGCTCTCCCCAGGTTAAGCATAGGGAGCGCAAAGTACAGTAAGCTCACGCTAAAATGCACTGATGCCGATTAGCTGATGGATTTTTTAACCCGCGATCAGGAGGTGATCTGGCGGTAACGCTATCACCTCAATGACCTAGCGATCAAGCTCATTTATATGAGATATATCTATATATAGATATATACACTATATTGCCAAAAGTATTAGCTCACCCATCCATATGCGAGTCAAGGCAGGTGAGCGAATACTTTTGGCAATATAGTGTATATATATCTATGAGATATAGGTGATAGGGCTTTAAATGTGTGGTACAAATGGATGTTTCTTTATATTTAAATATATTTTTTAACCTGTATATCTTAGTTGGTCTGGGTGCAGGAGGGTCTTTAATCATGCAAGAGATCAACAAATCTGCATCTCCACATATACAGTAGTAATCAACAGTGAGTCTGGATTAGGGATGTGCGTTTCGGGTTTCGGAATTTTGGAATTTTCATGAAATTTCCCGATTCGTGTTTTCGAATGCGGCCGAATTTCCGAAAATTTTTAGATCCGAAAATGTCAGATCCGAAAAGTTTTCCGAGCCGAAACGAAATATTTTCGGAATTTTCGAATGGACTTGAAATGTGTCAAATCGAAATTTATTGCTTTGAAACGAGGAGAACAGACTTTCCGAAAAAACGAAAATTTCCGAATTTACGAAAAGTCGATACAAAAAACGAGCAAAGTGACACGAAAATACGAAAAATGGTCGATATTCCGAAAAAAAAAGTACACGAAAAACGAATCGAGCCGAACCGAATCGAAACAGAAATCGGTCGAAACGAGCCGAATCGAAAAGTTTAAAAATCCGAAAAATCTAACCGAATCGAACCGAAAAAAAAATCGGTGCACAAGCTTAGTCTGGATGTAGTCGACATAATATAGTCTCTGTCGAAGAGGGTTTGCCTGCAGAAAATTACATAGCATGCCACTCAGAAGTGATATTGTTTGTTTTTATTACTTCTCAACCTTTACAAAAGCTGAGTTTTGATATTTCTTAATTATGCATATCTCTACGTGATGTGGTTTTAATTTGGCGAATAATCAGGTTTCTTGCCCACGGACAGAAGGTATTCTCTTCAGACAATAGCCACAAGTGATATCCACGCCAACCCAACACTGCTTTTAACCGAATGTCGAAGGAATCTGTTAAGCTGTAAATTCTCCTCTCGGCTTTAACATTGATATGAATATTAATAAGATAGATTTGATAGGTGATTAACACAATGTTTAAATAAGTCTGAAGAGAACACATATTTTGTAAATATTTTTAAAGGCCACCATGGCAACCAGAGTTATCTGGGTATTAACGGATCTTGTTGCATATGATGGCAGACTAATTAGTTTGAAGAGACATTAGATGAACGCTACTTGCCAGATAAGGTGAGAATAAACTCCAAAAATAACAACAAACTCAAAGTATGGAAGAAAGTAAAGCATATCTTCGAAGAATCAATTGTGAATGGTTGCCTTTACAGATTTAATATCCCTTTGCATCCCAACGTTTACTGAGATTTGCCTTTTAATTTAGATTACAATTAAACCAAATAGGATAAAGGTCCAAGCGGCCACCAGGGTTAACAAAGTGGAAAATGTAATATGCATGGTGAATTTATATAGGTAATAACTTAGGCAATGGGGCTGCTGAATGTATACCACTGCAAGAATAAACAGGGCTTATATGTACATGATTGTCATACTTGGATGGATTATCCCACCAAATATCCTGTATCTAACTGGCTTGGAAAAAATTATGAAAAAGTAGGATTTGTTAACCTAGGACTTGTTTAACCTTTTTGTTCATGAATTGAAGTGGGATATGTACTGAATGGAAATGCAGTCAAAGTGGATGCAACCTGTAATGCATAGTGTCTAGATCTGATAACACAATGGCCAAGATTTCCATTCAGTTGGCAGTGATTCTAGAATCAAGCACCAAGTGCCCATTAGGATGGTGGATCCCAACCCTGGTCCTCAGGTTCGAAAAACAGGCCAGATTTTAAGGATTACCTTGGGATAAGGCAGACTGAATCCTGAAATCACTGAGACAAACCTGGCCTGTTAGGGCTACCTGAAGACCAGGGTTGGGAACCACTGTCCTTGGACATCACAGCTTGAAAACTGTCTGGGTGGAGTAGAGGTAACATTACTGCTCTATAACCGTGGAGAGACTGTTGAGACACAGGTTTGATCCCAGCCAGAGCACCTCTCCAGTAAGTGTCCTTGGGCAAGACACCAAACAGTACATACTCGCCACCCAGGACATACTTGCAAACGAGAGAAATCTCAATGTATCCTTCCTGGTAAAATACTTTCTCAAAAAAAACCAAAAACATAATATTCACTAAGTCTAACAGCTGAGAGTGAAAGCCACGATCTTCAGATTAATTATATAAGGCTAGGGTCAGACTAACGCATTTTTCGCGTTGTCCGTGAAAAAGTGCGTTCGAACGAATGGACGTATTTTTTCACGGAATACGCAATAGCGGTCATACGATGCGCATTTTCGTCCGTGATTTTGTACGGATCATTGATAAAACCCTTTTTGCGTCTGGACGTTATGTTGGCCGGACATTAGCAGCATCTGACCTCTCCTAATCACGCACACACGCCGCAATGCGGACGCAGTGCACTCTGTACGTCAGTACTAGCGGTTTGACGTTCTCGATAAAATGCGTTCGTTTGCCACTTGCGTTGGCGTTCTTCGTATGCTGCCCGGCATTGGACGTCATTTGCTGCTAGCACGGCCGTGATTAAGTGCTGCTAAACGCACGTTAATACTGCGCTCGTCTGACCCTAGCCTAAGATGAAAGTTGCAGCAGCGGAAACGTTTGCAGTGAATTTTATAGGCTTGGTGAGCATATAACACACCATTTTTATAAAAAGCCACATTTTCTATGGCTCTTTGATAAATCACAGACGAAGCCCAGGTTCCTTCACAGTTTGCCTGCATTAGGTGGCATCTCGCCTGCCCAAACTGCAGGTCACTGCCCAGCAAGAAAAACGACATGTTATCCTTGGATAGACGGAGAACCAAATCTCTGCAGTTGTAAGCCTGTTGAATACAGTCCCAGTGCATTTCTGCGCTTCCACAAATAAAAATGGACTGCAATCAATGGCTGCTGGATCCATTAACTTGTCGAGGATGCAAATAACCAGTACAGTAGCAAAAGGAGAGTCATTTGCAATGTATTGTTGTGGCTACACTGGGGTTAATGGGAAGGTTAGAAATAAAAACAATTTTATATGCAGCTGTGCTTTCTATTCCACAAAGAATAAATGTGTTTAAAAGTCTGATTACTAGCACCTTCCATGCAATTATTCCTTCATTAAGAATAAAAACACATGCTTTTTCAGTGCATGATGATTAACAAGCAGAGCTAATTCATATAAAATACACTTAGAGGGGAAATCAGCAACCTTTCTGTGCATATTCATTACGACGAGGCTGTGGATACTGTTCACAGAGTGCAAGACAATATTGAAAGAGGATTAAAAATTAAATAAAAAAATCTCGGTATGTGTTCGGTCGTATCCCTTGAGTATGGTGATACTCCACACATTGTGGTTCTCCAATGCTGTAAATTTCTCCTTCATTTCATTTAGGACATGAGAATTGTAGATTACAGACTTTAAAATCCAATTAGTCATACAAAAATATATATGGATTTAATAAATAAACACTATCAGGGTTATTCTAAGAGAATCGAAAAGTCACCGCACGTTCGGTGACTTTTCTTTCTCTTCAATTCGGTGCGATTTGGCGATCCCATTTCGGCGACCCTGCGGTGTATTCAGCAAGCACCACAGGGCTGCCGTAGTGCAGGGAAAAGCCGCCGCAAACCAGACGAAAACTCACCGTAAAACCTGGCTAACGCACACCGAAAAACGCAAAAACATCTGGATTAACCCCACCGAACACCCCAGAGAAACCCGAGCAGCCGCCGATCACAGCACAGAACAGCCGCCGGGAAAAACCCGACACCGCAGATGAATGGAGTGAAAAAAACAAACTGTTCGCTTGAATGTTTGAAACCGGCTGGGTGGAGTAGAGGTAACATCACTGCTCTGCATGGAGAGAGACTGTGGAGACACGGGTTTGATCCCGACGAGCAACCTGTCCAGTAAGTGTCCTTGGGCAAGACACCTAACGGTACATACTCGCCACCCAGGACATACTTGAAAACGAGAGAAATCTCAATGTATCCTTCCTGGTAAAACACTTTCTCAAAAAAAAAGAAAAATAAGTGAAACGCTGTTTGCAAAGAAACTACAGAACGAAAATGTCTGAAATTTACATATAAGATCCAATGAATGATAATAAAAAGGGCTGTTACAGAAAAAAGAAAAAACGATTTAAATTTGTTTTTATTAATAATAATTTTCGCAAAAAAATCCCGAAAAATGCCTAAGTTCACACCTGGGCGTTTTACAGCGCGTTCCTGCGTGCTGCAAAACGCAGAACCACGGAAATCCCATGATTTCCTATGGGGCACGTTCACACCTGGGCGTTTTACAGCGCGTAGGAACGTGCTGTAAAACGTCCTATGCCCAAAGAAGTACAGGAGCTTCTTTGGGGCATATTACAGCGCGATCGCAGCCATAGACATGGACGTGAATGCGCAGTTATCGGCGTCCGCGCGTTTTTTATGTTTGCGCGATACGAGCGTCAAAAAACGATCGTATTATGCATGTCAAAAAGTGCACAGGTGTGAACCCAGCCTAAAAGATCCTAAAAAATCTATACCTTAAGAGACTTTTTACTGCAGAATATTATAATAAACGGTTTATTAGATTTTGAATTAAAGCGGGAATATTTTTAACATTGAAACCTATGGGATTCTCCAGAATAAACCTGTCGAATGAAACCACCGAATGGCAGGGCATTTCGGCAACTTTACACTGCTGGGTTTTGCTCTCTGAATAGATGAAGCATTGCTTCTCTATGGGAAT
The DNA here is from genome assembly GCA_009667805.1 of Leptobrachium leishanense. Taxonomy (NCBI): domain Eukaryota; kingdom Metazoa; phylum Chordata; class Amphibia; order Anura; family Megophryidae; genus Leptobrachium; species Leptobrachium leishanense. The sequence continues at coordinate 63,972,663 of CM019071.1, read as the reverse complement.
TCACTGCCCTCGAACAGGCAGCGAACAGCCACTGTATGTGCAGGCAATTCGCCAGGATTTGGCAAACTGCCTGTTCTCTGAATAGCCGAAAGGCCAGGAAAGGTAACCGTACGCTGAATTTCACTGTTCGGTTACCTTTCGGCCACAATATGGATGTCTTTGAATAACCCCTGTGTTTTTCACTAGGGAAACAGACACTTTGAAGACATTTTCTGCTACTTTAAAATACTTCTATTCTAGAAAACTACCAAGATGTTTTGGTATCCGGCTTAGTGGCTTGATTTCTTTTGGGTGTTTTTTTTAAAGAAAATAAAAACTTAATAATATATATATATATATATATATATATATATATGTTTCAACACAGCTATATATATATATATATATATATATGTGAGTTTCAACACAGTTTAAATAGAAAAATTATGCTGTTGTGAAAGAAACGGGCCGATAAAACGCCAGAAAAAGCATATTTTCAGCTAGCATCATATTGATTTTCACTAACAAGCATGCCTATTTGAAAATTCTATGTTTAAATAAGGGTTTCAGTCTGATTGTCTCTGGTTCCATGCCTGAAATTTCATTTATCGACCCCTTTTTGATAATTTTTTTATAAAAATAAATCTGCTTCCCGATAAATACAGTTTGAATTGCTAAAGCTGAAATTTCGGTGAGCAAGTGAGCAAGTGCCAATAAATGAGTCAATTTTTTTACAGGAATTAAAATTCTGGCTTGCCTTCAAAATTGCCGAATCAAAAACTAGTCAAATTGCGGTAGAAAAATCAATAAAATATGGAGATCAAACCGAAATAACCTCCCTGGCGGTGTTCCCGAGTGATTCTCAGGGTTAAATTTCACCGCTGAGAGCGGTAACCCCGAGACACACTCGGGCTGGATACATTACCTCTCCGTGCGCTCCCTCGCTGATCTCTGCAGTCTCCTCCGGGGATCGCGAGTACGACCTCATACTTCCTGGATTCCTTCACGCGAGGAGGAAACCAGGAAGTAATGAGGTCGCGGTCGCCGGAGGAGGCAGCTGGGGACATCGAGGGAGCGCAGGGAGAGGTAATGTATCCAGCGGCATCCCGAGTGTTGCTTGGGGTTATCACTTCCAACATAGGAATTTAACCCCGAGCCACACTCGGGATACTGCTAGGGGGGGGGGGGCAGAACAAAAAAAAGGAATTGACCGCTTTTAGACGCTTTTTTTTCCCCAAAATTAGACCGCCAGGGAGGTTAAATAAAAAGTGATTTTTTTTTAAATGGTTAAAAGAATTACTCTACCAGCAATTATTTTGTCTGAAATTCACACTGTAAAATAAATAACTATAATATACATATTACAAATAAGTGTAAGTAAAATATAGGATAAAATAACTTTATGCAGTATTACCTATAATTTATTTATTTATTAAGTATTTTACGAGGAAGGATACATTGAGGTTTCTCTCGTTTTCAAGTATGTCCTTGGTTACATAGTTACATAGGCTGAAAAAAGACATGCATCCATCGGGTTCAGCCTCTCACACATCACCTACTGCTGTTGATCCAAAAGTTCAAGAGCATTGAATTAACATGGACCCTAGTAAAAACACTGGGCTAAATTACATTCCTAGCGTAAAAACGCGGGCGCTAGGGAGGAAAAACTGCAAAGCGCAAGATAACCCATTAGCGTTTGGATTGAAATATGCGGTAAATACTTGGGCTAACGTTAACGCTCACGCAGGTGAGCGCTAATGTTAGTGACAAGTATGTAATTTGGCCCTAGAAATCCAATAATCTATTTACAGAACCCCGAGATTTAGAATTATGCACCAATCCCTGTAATGCAAGGCATATTTTTCTATTTTTTTTTTTTAATATTTTAAATTCAATCCTGTAATGCATACATTGACAAGTGATGGCTAAATTCTTTTGACCAAGCCAGTATGGTAAAGGTGTAATATATTGTTGGAATAAATTCATTATTGTTAAAACAAATTGAAATTGTTATTGCATGAGGAACGGTTCTGCTGATGTCATTTCCCTCTGTGATAAAATAACATATGTAATTTTTGCAAGTGGAGAAAGACAGCAACCTGGTAAGAAAATAAATACAACATATAGGACTGTCATATAACATAAAAACAAAAGACAAGGAGGTATAACTCTTTGTTTGTTGTAAATCTTTTAACAGCACACCATCGAAATAGACATCTTTACTCTCATTGAAAAATAAAGCTTCTGCCATGACACCTCATACATCCCATGTCTCCTAGAGTAGACTGAAAATCACATTCAGTGGCATTTTTTCACATTCATTCCATATCTTTGTGCACATATTGAATAAGGAGTAAAGAAACTCTATTCCCATTCACCATAGCGAAAGAACAGGTGAGTGGACCAGTCTTCACCCTGGTTGTCTATTATTTATTTAATTTAAAAATTTGCGTTATGCCTTGCTTATATTTCCTTATAAAGCCACTGATTTTATCAAGTGCAATTAACACACAGATGAGCCCAAAAAATAGGCAAAATAGGCAGTCACCTAAGGCTTCATTCACACTGGGCCCTGGCATGATGGAATGACAACAAGCAATTGGTGATAGGAGAAGTGTTATTTACTTATTTTTAAAATGCTAAAGTAATTCCCAAGAGATGGTCCGTTGCTCCACACAGAAATAGGGAAAAAACATAGGGACTTCAGCGTTTGGAGAGATAGGTCCAAAAATCAGACCAATAGGATGCTGTAATCGCCCTCAACGGAATGATGAGAGATTTAAATGAATAAAAATCTTTTATTCCAAAATAAATATCAATAGATAAAAGTCCAACGCGTTTCATCTATGAAATAGACTTTTTCAAGGGCAGTAATAATACCCAATGCAACAAGTAAAATGATCTCTCCAAACGCTGAAGTCCCTATGTTTTTTTCCTATGATGGAATGACAGGCAGATTATCAGTCTGTTATTCCAGTATAAAAGACACTACTATAAGGCCGGGGTCACACGAGCGTTTTGCAGAGAGGAAGGAACATCCGTGAGAGTGGATGTTCCTTCCACTCTGACGCCTGTTTGGAAACCTCACTGAGCGCAGTCAGTGCACTCAGCGCTGCAACGCTCGATCCTCCTACGTCGAACATGTGTCGTAGCGCTTCGACGGGGAGACTTTCAGCATGGCAGCAGCACGCTCAATTTGTGCGCGCACTACCACATGTGGCCGGCCCCGTCGAAGCGTCACAACGCTGCGACGGACGCCGGGAAGCACGTCAGTACGGTCGCACCTGTGCGCTCGTCTGACACGGCCCCAAACTGATGCACACTGCTCTAACATACTCTTGCATTTTAATACACCAATGCTTAATACAAATCCGCCGCTTTATTCATAAATTGAAATTTACAAATATTTTTTATTAACTTTACATGCTCAGGTTTACCTAGAGAGCTGTGTGAGCCTTCATTATTAAAATATGGTTCTCATATTTGTATGTAACGAGAGAAGCCTCATGTCTAAGTTTTGCCTGAGACCGCAATAGCTCTAGAGACCCCCTTTTGAAATTTTCACCATGAACTTGAAGTACCCATGTGTTGACATGAAGCACCATTTTAATCTCTAAATTAATCTACATTGATGCTCACTTGATATATCTATCCTACCTAAAAAGAAATACCTAATAAAGATATGATAACACAGACACATAAAAAGTTATGGTTAAAAGCAGTAAATACTACACTTAGTAGCGTTTTGTTAATAGAATGTATACTAAATGTAAAAAAGGAAAAGGGGGAAAAAGGAAATTCAATTATGGTGACTTGATAAATAAACTCAAGCTGTGAGGTTTCCATGGTTCTGTCTCAGTGGGTAGCAGAACAAATTTAGAGTATATTACAAGAATAAAATGCTGGAGTCTTCTTGCTTAACGTCTGTAAATATGGCTTGAAACCAGTCTGGTGCAAAGGACATATTTTTTTTGTCGGATACAATTAGTTTGTGCGCACAAAGTGTTATGTAGAAAGTATTCTGTAACCAAGACAGACATAGACAGATTGATAAACACACAGATCGACAGACACATATACAGATAATAATTAAATATATACAGAGCGATAGGTACAGAGAAAAAAATAGAATGACAGAAAATATTCTGTAACCAAGAAAGACAGACAGGCAGATACATAGATCAGCAGACAGATATAGATACACAGATCGGCAGATGGTTATATAGACTGTGTGATATAATCACTGGACATGAATATCACTTCAGGTTTCTGCTTTTTTATTGTGCAGCCATTGCAGGGTACTATTTCACAAAACAAACAAATGTAAAATAAATACCTACTCCTGGATGAGGAGGCTAACTAAACATTGGAACAGATCTGTTTAACATGGCGGGCGGCTAAGCCATTTCCCAACCTATAATAGTAAAATTTGGTTTACCTCAGAATTAGGCTTTCCTCCCTCTACACCTGACCCTGCACACAAGACTGCACACTGAGGGAACCTCACACTTTAAAGGGCAGGGCTTCAGATACAGTTAACCCTTTAGGGAAAAGGGAATCCTCCATCCGCCCGCTGATAAATCTATGGACTGCCACCCTGCCCCTAATCACACTATCACAAGACAGATACATCTAGATAGAAAGATACAGATTAAAATAGCTAGTTCATACCTACCAACTATTGGTAGCATGACCATCTCAGTGATTGTCCCGCTATCCCACTAAGGCTGCCACCTCTCCCACAAAGTCAGCATGACAGCGGGGCTTTCCCTTTTCCGAATATAATCACCCATTTGAGATTTTGCAGTATTTGGTCTAGGCAGGGCTTTCATGGTCACCTGAGAACTGGCATGTCTCTTTTCTGGGAGGGCTCACTTTTTTGGGCACCGCCACCAAAACCGGTTAAGCCACTTGCACTTGCTGCGAGAGTTGCCCACCCTGGTCTGATCTCATACCTCACAGTGGGCTTGATTTTATTATAACAGCTGTTAGTTATCAGAAAAATTATCGTCTTCTTGCAGCTGATATATGTATATTTTTTTAAAAGTCTGTTTCCATCTATTTCCCTGCATTTATCAACACCTTTTAGCATTTGAAATATTTTCAGAATTCGGCATACTGATAAATTCGAATGAATCAAGATAGCCGATCTTTCCACTGAAAAGTGTAGCCTTGGGTGCCGATATTCGAATAGGCTTTTATTGGGAACTAAAATGCCAGTTAACCCACATTTGAATCTCTCATACCAAAAAATGGTAGAAAAAGGTCCCGATTTTGGCCATTGGGCCGAATTAAAATGAGTCCAAAGTGGGGAAGTATGGAGAGGGAGATTCTGCATGTGTGCAAAGAAAGCCCGAAATACCCAACAGAAAAAGTCAAATAAATAATCAATGTGTCACTAGAATGGTGGGGGGGGGGTTGGAGGTATGACTATAAAGCAATTTATGCCTTAAAGAGGGTAATTAAGCCCAAAGGTCATTAGTGCCAGAATAAAAGACAGTACTAAATGCCTGTCAACCTGGGCTGTCAATGCGAAGAGGAGTGCATTAGTGTGTTCACATACACAGACGTGGCGTTTCTGCTAAGCATGTTAAGCAACATAAAAACAAAGAACGCAAAAAACAAGCAGCAGAACGTGGATCCAAAATAATGATTATGCTATCATATCTGGGGCTGTGTAAAGGCATAATACTGGTTAATTAATGGGGCAGAATTAAATAGAGTAGCAGGTCCCTGAAAGACGCAGTACAAGTGATGTTGTGCCATACCGTGGGTAGATATAAGCAGTCCTTCATTGGTGTAAGTTGGCAACTAATCAGCCCTGTTCGTATGCAATTAACTACGAAGATATTCTTGAGTAGATGGGGCAAATAAATATTTAATAACACATTCTAACCTCAACATCTGAGGAAAGGGATTTAGGGGTCATTATTTCAGAGGATCTAAGGGTAAGTAGTCAATGTAATAGAGCAGCAGGAAATGCTGGCAGAATGCTTGGTTGTGTAGGGAGAGGTATTAGCAGTAGGAAAAGGGAAGTGCTCATGCCACTGTACAGAGCACTGGTGAGACCTCACTTGGAGTACTGTGTGCAGTACTGGAGACCGTATCTCCAGAAGGATATAGACATCTTAGAGAGAGTTCAGAGAAGGGCTACTAAAATGGTGTACGGCTTGAAGGAGAAAAGTTACCAGGAAAGGCTTAATGATCTTAACATGTACAGCTTGGAAAAAAGACGAGACAGAGGAGATATGATAGAAACATTTAAATACGTAAAGGGAATCCACAAGGTAGAGGAAGGGAGTATATTTAAAAGGAAACAAAATAGCAAAACAAGAGGACATAGTCTTAGATTAGAGGGGCAAAGGTTTAAAAGTAACATCAGGAAGCATTATTTTACTGAGAGGGTGGTGGATACATGGAACAGTCTTCCAGTAGAAGTGGTAGAGGCCAAAACAGTAATTGAATTTAAGCAAGCATGGGATAGGCATAAGGCTATCCTAAACAAAAGATAAATCCAGGTAAAGTATCCATGTAATTGGGCAGACTAGATGGGCCGAAAGGTTCTTATCTGCCGACATTTTTCTATGTTTCTATGTTTCTATGTTTCTCACTAAACTTTATAGTGACCGATTGGAAGGCCTTAGTGGGATACTAGAGTACCACCACACGATACTAGGGCAGTGCGCATAATGTTTGGAGAAATCCAAGTCTTTTGGCAAATCTGGAAATTGGTTATATTGTACTACTGTCTCATTCTTAAGCCATCACTGTTGGCTTTTCTCTAGAACACATACTTTCACATAGCAGTAAAAGCAAGTTATTTTTCATTTTTCATACTGGAACTTTCCGCGCTGTGTTATTTCATGTAAAAAGCCATTTGTATTATTATATTTCTGACCTTTTGCAGAGGAGGGGGTGTTAAAAACAGCCAATTCCTTTTATATAGAAAAATAGTGAGAATCCACTAAGCTCTCAGGCATTTGGGCCTCTATGACACATAATCAATAAAATCTATCATGGCAACGCCTGCTCTTTCACTCCAAACACACAAAGATTTATTTGCTGGGAAGACATAGCTATTCAAATCGTCAGCACGGCTCTATGTGAGACAATGGGGCAAGAGTCAATAAACTTTCTGTGGCGTTTATCAATCCACCCCTGTAGGGACACTTTAAGGAGAAGATGCTTGTGGTGGGGTGAACATATCTTCTTTCTTCCAGACTCAGCAATCAGGATATTCGATGTATTCTAACTATGGAGAGGTTAGCTGAAATGGCGCTGAAAAGATTGTCTTGTCTTTTATTGTGCAGGTAGCCATCTTGTATCACGAGTACAGACGGCATGTGACAACAGCAGCCAATCAAATATGGTGATCAAACTTTTAGTTGTTCCATATCAACCCTGAAATGAAGCCTACTCAGACTGATTTGAAAGTCGCCAACAATTTCTCAGCAATGTGAGGAATTTTAAATATCCTAAGTAAATAGTGACTAATAAATGTTCATGGGGAAAGCTGTGAATTCCATTTTTGAGGTTTTTGAATTTAAGCAGGCATGGGATAGGCATAAGGCTATCCTAAACAAAAGATAAATCCAGGTTAAGTATCCATGTAATTGGGCAGACTAGATGGGCCGAAAGGTTCTTATCTGTCGACATTTTACTATGTTTCAATGTTTCTATTAAAGAACCAAATTTAGGGCCGTATCAGCTGCCTACTGCTAAAACGGGGAAACATTAGTGTTTGCTAATCGCCCCTTAGCATCCCAGTTTTACCTGTAGATTACGGGGCAGGCGCTGAGTCCAGCAGCCCGCCCCTTAGTGGCCGCTAGACTCCAGGATGCTCAGGGCATCACTAAAATGCCATCCCGAGCATCCCCTCCATGGAGTCCTATGGACTCCATGGGGGCTTCTGCTGCAGAGTCACATGACCGGCAGGATCTCGCCTCTCACGAGATCCTGCAGGTCGGCAGAGTGATTGCGGAGGGAGACTGGGGACTTTTTTCTCCAGTCCCACTCTGCTCCCTGCAGCCAGGAACAGCGGATCGTGCTGCCGTTCTCAATGCGGGATGAGAGGTATTTGATTCTTAGGGGGATTCCAGCTGATGCTAACTGATTCTGCAGAAGCTCTAAGCTGTAGCAAACTTTTTTAGTTAGACAGCTGTGAGTAATTAGCGCTTGGACTATGTGAGCCAATGGCTAATTACTCTCTGCTTACTCTTTGCGCTCCCTGTGTTAAGCATAGGGAGCGTAAAGTACAGTAAGCTGGCGCTAAAAAGCGCTAACACCGATTTGCTAACGGATTTTTTAACCCGTTAGTTGATTTATGCAAAACAATATCATCTTTTAACCTAACGCTAACACTCATTTATGGGAGCGCTAGTGCTAGGAGGTGACAGAGCCCCTAATGTTTACAGGGTCAAATTGTCTTTTTCCAAAATAAAAGGTCTAGCTCGAGAGACGCAACTGTCATTTCACCACAATCTACCGTCCAGTGCAGTAACCAAATGTTTATATGTCCCTGTAGTTTTCGTCTGTGTTACGGAGTAAAGATAAAACAAGAACTCTAGAAGATTTCAGTACTATCCTGTATCTTCTGATGTATTTCAAAATGGTGCTCTATTTACGGACCCACCTAAAAATGTACGGCTTGACCACTATAATCGGCTCTAAAATCTCTTATCTGGCCTCCCTCTGTTCCGCCTCTCCCCCCTACAATCCATCCTGAACGCCTCCGCCAGGCTAATTCACCTCACCCGCTGCTCTGTCTCTGCCGCTCCCCTCTGCGAGTCCCTTCACTGGCTCCTCTTCCACTGCAGAATTAAGTTCAAAATCCTTATCCTTACCTACAAAACCCTCACTAACTCAGCTCCCCACTACCTGTCCTCACTAATCACCAAATACACCCCAGCCCGCTCCCTAAGGTCAAACAGTGACCTGCGCCTAGCTTCTCCCCGCATCACCTCTTCCCATGATAGACTGCAGGACTTCACACGCGCAGCCCCCATTCTCTGGAACGCTCTCCCTCGTACGGTCAGACTTTCCCCTAACTTCTCTTCCTTCAAACGCTCCCTGAAAACATTCCTATTTAGGGAAGCCTACCACCCAACTCACTGACGCAACCATCAATCACTCTCACCTTACAGTCCTCTCCTCCTGTTTCCAACCCCAACCCTCCTAGATTGTGAGTTCCTACGGGAATAGGGTCCTCATCTCCTCCTGTACTGTTTGTCAAATGTTGTTCAATGTATTGTAACCCTGTCTATACTGTGCTTATTGTACAGCGCTGCAGAATATGCTGGCGCTTTATAAATAAAGAATAATAATAATAATAATAAAATCTAACGTGCACTGTTCTTCTGTTCTTGTAAGCTTGCAATCAAAATATGCTGGAACACAGAGTCGGAAAATAGCTACCAGTGGGTCAGATATTCCGGTCCAGAGAGCGTACATGTGCAGGTGTGATTGTTCAGAGAGAGATGGAATGATTGCTCATTTTATTCAAGCTATTGAAATGCTTTCTTGAAATATTCCTTTATTCAGAAAATGACCCTTTCAAGTGAAACGGTACCTTCTGGGAATGAGAGGGAGAGTATTTGTTTTCCTGCTGCGATGATAGACCTGGCAAAAAAAATAAAAAAAATAAAATACAAGTACCCAGGAAACTGTAGCTCTCAAAGAATGAAAGAGGGAATTTGACTGTGTGAGCTCTGTCAACTGATTAGGACTCGACTTGGAGGAAGGGCATTTTAGGGCTTGAGTGATGTTATAACACAATGGATTTTCAGATAAAATAAAACAATGGATCAAGTCTTCTGAATAGTCTCTAACAAGTAAAAAGACATCTGCTAAAAATCTATTCCCTGACCTGTAACTGACACTGGTATTGCAAAATAAATAAAGCCAAGGGTCTCTGCATTAAAGAACAAGCTGAGGACTAAAATTGTTGGAATGTTGGCTGCAATATTTTTTAGGCCGGTTCAAATTAGGCAAGAAAAAAAACTCATGGATGCTGATATATTTCTGAAAGTGCTGACGGTCACCTGGAGGAACATGCAATATAATCAACACCTACTCGTGCAAACAACATGAGTTTATGTCTATGATTCTCTAAATCAGTGGTTCCCAATCCTGGTCCTCAAGTACCCCGCCCTAACAGGCCAGATTTTAAGGATTAGTTTGGGGAAGTGCAGACTGAATACTGCAATCACTCAGCAGCAAATTATATCACCTGTGCTTCAGATATCTGCACACCTGACCTGTTAGGGGTACGTGAGGACCGGGGTTTGGAACCACTGCTCTAAATCATTGTTTCCCAATCATGGTCCTCAGGTACCTTTAATAAGAGAGATTTTAAGGATTATTTTGAGGAAATGCAGACTGAATCCAGCAATCACTGAGCAGCAAGTCAGTAATTGAGGCCAAAACAGTAATTGAATTTAAGCAGGCATGAGATAGGCATAAGGCTATCCTAAACAAAAGATAAATCCAGGTAAAGTATCCATGTAATTGGGCAGACTAGATGGGCCGAAAGGTTCTTATCTGCCGACATTTTTCTATGTTTCTATGTTTCTATTTCAGCTGGGCTGTGCTTCATTTATTTGGCAAACCTGGCCTGTTAAGGATACTTGAGGACCAGGGTTGGGAACCATTGCTCTAAATAAGTGTTTCCCAGACCTGTCCTCAGGACCCTCTAACAGGCCAGATTTTACAGATCACCTTGGGGAAATGCAGACTGAATCCTGCAATCACTGAGAAGCAAATCATAATCACCTGTGCTGTGCTTCAGATATCTGGAAAACCTGTCATGTCAGCAGGTCCTGAGGACAGGTTTGGGAAACACTGCTCTAAATGATCCGGAGCATAAACTCAAAATGTGCTCAATTACCTGGAAGTATTTTAGCAGCTAAATATTGTTTCAAGTCAGGCCTAAAATTTTTATGGAATCCAACCAAAAAGATGTCAAATGTTCGATCTATGTATATGGACGTTCTTTACCAAAAGGAAGTATTTCTTAGAACCTCTTTCTACATTCTTTCATATTTCCATTATTCTCTGACCTAGCTGTTCCATTTCTGCATGCAAAATTTTTTTAATTCTGGTATTATCAAAAGGGTAGTCAATCAACACGCAGTATTACAAATCGGCCAAACATTCCTGTGAAAGTTAATGTACATGGGTTCCTCAAGGAATTCCATCCAAAATTCTGTCTCATTGTGTTACAATATTGACATTTATCATGGACGGTCTATGAGAAAAGCCTGGTTTGTTGATCAGCTCCTTGTATCTAACCCACAGAATTCGTCAGGGGTATGTCACTGAGTTTTGTTGTGGCAGTGAAGTTCACTGTAGTTGATAACAATGGTAGAAATCAAATCGATGTTGTTGCAAGTACAGTGAACTTAGCCTATCCAGAGAAGCAAAGTCCAGCAACGGCAGGCACAGGTGATGCAGACTACATTAGACAATAGTACCACCATTATTTGAGTGAATTATGGCCAGTGTCCATTCAATGTTGCTCCATATAAGTCAGGATCGGGCAACCCCGCTCGCAGACAACAAGCCAACAGACTCTAACCAACCTGTACTAAATAATGGCCGGGATATGGTCAGTAATAATATCAGTACACACAGGTAATAGGTGGAGTGCCACAGTCAAGCAACATGCTGGGGATAGTAACGCAATAGACTCTGACTAACCGGTCCTTAATAACGGCCGGGATATGGTCAGTAATAATATCAGTACATACAGGTAGTAGGTGGAGTGTCACAATCAGGCAACCTGCTGGGTATAGTAGCACAATAGACTCTGACTAACCGGTCCTTAATAACGGCCAGGATATGCAGAGTAAAATAGATCAACAAACCCCAAGTGTGAGTGAGAAGGAGAGGTCCGGAATAACAATGCCAAAAGTCAGGGCGCCAGAAGACAGGATTAATGTGACAAGCCGGGATCGAATAACCAAGAAGACAATAGATTTGTAATTAGAATATCGCAACAAGGCACTAGGCGTACATAGAACCACGCTAGGGCGATGACAGTGAGGAAGGAAGCCCTTTAAATGGAGCCACAGGACATCCTATTGGAGAATAGGAGAGACTCCCCGCTCTACCATAGGATCGCCGGTCAAGCACTGTGATTGGGTACCCCTCCTGACCTGTACGTCTGATTCGTGGTCAGACTCGATTTCTGGAAGTGGTTGGCGGATGTCGTGACCTAACGGTTGGCGAGTGCGGCCATCGTCGATCTCTGTCCGGCAGTAAACATCACCCTGGAATAAGGCGTTCCGGATATCTGCTGCCGTGACGACCGCAACCACGGACGAGGGAGTGGCGCAACCCCGGACATGGGCCACCGTGACAATATACTAAAGATGTGATCACCATTGAGCTCCAGTAGACACTGCACTGAAAACATCAGTAAAATCAATGCAAGACAACTATTGCAGAAATCTGTGGTGACGGGGAATTCTATGCTAAATAACTTCGGCAGAAACCACGGTGGAAAGAACAGTGAGAAATACGGAGAACTATGGCTGTAGTTTACCAAATACTGAAAATACACCATATTTGATCCAATGTAGTTCCCCGAAGTTCTTCAAACCAAATCCATTTTTCCACCGATGAAACAACTGTCAACAAATTCTAAATATCCCAGTCAAATAAATATAAAAATCATCTTTTTATAAAAAAAGTCAAGTTCAACGCTCCTTCTCCTCTGTCAAATTTTGTAGCAATGATTCATATGAGCTTCTGACCTGCAGAGCTAACAATTTATATTTTGATGCATATTGTATGAATAAAGGAACCAATTATATAACTGCCATCGCCAAAGATTGCAATAATGTACCACTACTCCAGCGATACCAGGATTGGATGTAGTTCTCGTTTAATTATACGTGTGCTCAGAGTTTTAACATTTCCCACCCCTCCTTAAGCTGTTCTGGGAATAAGATGAACTGTGGAAATATACCAGGTGCGTTCAAATAATGATCTAGCCTCATGCCCCTACGGAGTTGCGTTCAGTTCTTGCTGCTTTTTTTCTGATGGTTACACAGTAAGTAGGATTTTGATGGTTTCTTGTCTGCATCCCTAGTGAATTCCAACACACGCTCAAATTCTTACAGGCAAGGACTACGCCAGTGTTAACTCTTGTGCTTCAACAGAAAAACGTGGGCTATTACATTGCTATGACGTGGAAAGACATGCAGACTGAGGACAATAAAGAACATTAAAGCATCATAATGGAATATCTAGCTATGGAGACAGTTTGAGCTATATCATAGTTTGTATGCCAATTAGGAGCTAGATCCCACATCATGTTTAAACTGAACCAGAGCTATGGTAAATGTAGCAACTCCTAGGGCAGTATTACATTCTGCCTGCTAAAACGGGGACCTAAAGAGGCTAAAACCAGCACCTGCAGGTTTCTCCTCAGCATCCCGCTTTAGCTCCATATTACGGGGCAGGCGTTAAATCAGCAAATGCAACACTAAGCCTCAGGATGCTCGAGGCAGCGCTAAGCGCTGCCGCGAGAATCCCCTCATGGAGTCCATAGGACTCCATTGAGGCTTCAACTGCCGGTCACATGACCTGCACGATCTTGCCTCTTGCGAGATCCTGCAGGTCAGCGGACTGATCGCGGAGGGAGACTGGCGGAATTTCCCCCCCCAGTCTCTCTCTGCTCCCGGTGGCCAGAAGAGATGGATCGGGCCACCATTCTCGCAGCGGGATAAGAGGTGAGTATGCAATTTTTGGGGGATTTGAAGTTGGTGATAACTGCTTCCACAGAAGCCTAATCACTTAGCACCAGCTCCTAGCTGTGGTTAACCTTTGAGTTAACCGCAGCGGAACGTAATTAGCGTTAGGACTTTGTAATCCTAACGCTAATTAACTCTTTCCGCTCCCCATCTATGCATAGGGGGCACAAACTACCGTAAACTCCCGCAATCTCCGAATTGCTAATTGTTTTTTTAACCCATTAGCGTTCTGAATGTAATATGGTTGGTCTGTGCTAGGGCCACTTAACCTAACATTAACGCTCGCACAGCTGAGCGCTAACATTAGCGTTAAGTATGTAATAGGACCCCTAGACATCAATGACTCTGCTGAGTTCACCAGGCTTGGAATATACAGTTGTGTTCAAAATTATTCAACCCCCCCTGAAATTGAGTGTTTTGGCCAGTTTGACATTGATTTTGATCATTCAGTCATCTTGCTTACAATTAAATCAAAGAGGCACGTGTAGGTCAGACAAATATAACATAACATTTATAATGAAATAACCACAAATGTCTTTTCTGTGCTCACATCATTATCAGTTTTATTCAACCCCCAAGTGACATTCAATCTTAGTACTTAGTACAACATCCTTTTACAGTTATAACAGCTTTTAAACGTGAAGCATAGCTTGACACAAGTGTCTTGCAGCGATCTACGGGTATCTTCGCCCATTCGTCATGGGCAAAAGCCTCCAGTTCAGTCACATTCTTAGGCTTGCGCACTGCAACTGCTTTCTTTAAGTCCCACCAGAGGTTCTCAATCGGATTTAAGTCAGGTGACTGCGATGGCCACTCCAAAATGTTCCAGCCTTTAATCTGCAACCATGCTCTAGTGGACTTGGAGGTATGCTTGGGATCATTGTCCTGTTGAAAGGTCCAACGTCTCCCAAGCCTCAGGTTTGTGACGGACTGCATCACATTGTCATCCAATATCTCCTGGTACTGAAGAGAATTCATGGTACCTTGCACACGCTGAAGCTTCCCTGTACCTGCAGAAGCAAAACAGCCCCCAAGCATGATTGACCCCCCGCCATGCTTCACAGTAGGCAAGGTGTTCTTTTCTTCATAGGCCTTGTTCTTCCTCCTCCAAACATAGCGTTGATCCATGGGCCCAAACAGTTCTAATTTTGTTTCATCAGTCCACAGAACACTATCCCAAAACTTCTGTGGTTTGTCCACATGACTTTTGGCATACTGCAGTCGACTCTTCTTATTCTTTGGAGACAGCAAGGGGGTGCGCCTGGGAGTTCTGGCATGGAGGCCTTCATTACGCAGTGTGCGCCGTATTGTCTGAGCGGAAACTTCAGTATCCACATCTGTCAAATCTTTTCTCAGTTCCTCAGCAGTCACACGGGGACTTTTCTCCACTCTACGCTTCAGGTAGCGCACAGCAGTCGAAGTCAGCATCTTCTTTCTGCCACGACCAGGTAGCGTTTCAACAGTGCCCTTTGCCTTGAATTTGTGAATGATGCTTCCTATGGTCTCTCTTGGTATGTTTAACATCTTTGCAATCTTCTTATAGCCATTGCCCTTCCTGTGAAGAGTAATCACCTCTTCTCTTGTCTTCTTGGATCATTCTCTTGGACTTCACCATGTTTATAACCACACCAGTAAAAGTCTAGAAGGAGCTGAGTATCACAGTCATTTTAAAGCTGCCTAATTGGTGCTTATTATGCTTTATTGCTGCTCCGTGACATCCACAGGTGTTTTCAATACCTGATTGAAAACACTTGAATGAACCTCTGTTCTTCATAGTGGTAGTCTTTAAGGGGTTGAATAATTGTGTCAATGAAGAATTCACAAAAGAAACATTTACTACTGTATTACAAAACCAATTGATGTCATTTTAGTTGCATATGGTTCTTTAAAAAGTCCTTGTAGGATTTCATTCTGAATACAATTACAAATGTACACTAAATTCCCTAAAACCCTTTACAGCATTGGGGGTTGAATAATTTTGAACACAACTGTATATATACTGTAGTGTGTATATATATATACAAACACACTCGGATTCTAATTTTGCTATTACTGTTTGTACCATTATTATTGTGTCATAGATCCTAAGAGAAATATGGGATCAATATTGCAAAGTAAACATCTGTGACATTACAGACACAGAAAAAACTTTAACTCATAGCTACAAAACAACAGCAGGTCTATTCACTAAAAGGTGAAACTCAGGGGAATTGTCAGGAGAAGAGAACAATCTATACCAAATACTCGATTTGGAAAGCGACATAAATGGGAGAATTTTTTCTGGTTTGACCTTTTTGACCTAGATTTTTCACTTCTCCTGCCAGTTCTCGGAGTTTCACCTTTATTGAATAGACCTGTAGGTGTATCCGCTGAGGAAGCTGTTCTGCTACAAAGGCTTAGAAAACTGTAAAGGCTTTTCGATCAATCCAGATTCATAAAAACCCGGGGTAATTAGTACTAACTGTGTGCGTTAATCATACCCTCCTGAATTTTATCAGATGAAAAAAAGCTTTGATGTGGCTTCAGAATAGCATACCTCACTGAGAAATCTCATCATTAACTGCACAGATCCCATCACATCCAGAATACACGTTTATTACTAATTAATTTATCAGCCTAAACTATTAGGATTTGGGGACCCAACATATTTTATTAATCTACATTATATTAACCCTAAGTTTAGGACAATAAAAAAATACACAGATTTTTTGCGTGATGAAATGCAACCCTTGTTAACCTACTCGCCTGTAATGACCTTGAAAGATGCAAGAACCTGGCGGTCCAAGAATAGGTTTGAATGTATCTCCCACCCCAAATTTAGTATACATTACTACCATACTAAGGGAGTTATCCACTATGTGCCATTGTTCAGTGTTATTGCCAGGGGCGGACTGACCCATCAGTAGGGGCCCGGTTTTGGGCGACACACTGGGCCCCCACCGGTTTCCCTCTGCCTCTGATAGAAATTAACAGGCAGCCAGCGGCGCACTGTGAAAACGCCGCAATGGTGCCTGCACCGCCCCCTCACGTGACGTGTCATGTGAGGGGGTGGCGCCAGTGCAACGTGCCTGCTCCAGTGTTAGACTGGAATGCAGGCACGCTACAGGCGCCACCGCGGCATTTTCAGAGATCACTGCTGGCTGAATGTTAATTTCTATGTACAGAAGGAAACCGGCTGGGGCTCACTGTGTCGCCACAAACCGGGCCCCTACTGACCCACATCCCGACAGAGCCGGTGAGCAATGGGTGGGGGGGAAGCAATATATATCCATGTTTGAGCTGCTGGGGGCAATTCATTACCATGTTTGAGCTACTGGGGCAATTCATATCCATGTTTGAGCTACTGGGGCAATTCATTACCATGTTTGAGCTACTGGGGCAATTCATATCCATGTTTGAGCTACTGGGGGCAATTCATATCCATGTTTGAGCTACTGGGGGCAATTCATATCCATGTTTGAGCTACTGGGGCAATTCATATCCATGTTTGAGCTGCTGGGGGCAGTATATATCCATGTTTGAGCTACTGGGGGCAATTCATATCCATGTTTGAGCTACTGGGGGCAATTCATATCCATGTTTGAGCTACTGGGGGCAATTCATATCCATGTTTGAGCTTCTGGGGGCAATTCATATCCATGTTTGAGCTGCTGGGGGCAGTATATATCCATGTTTGAGCTGCTGGGGGCAATATATACCCATGTGTTGCGTTGTAGGGGATGGGTTTTTTATGGGTGTGGCCTCCTGTGGGTACGGAACAAGGGGGCCCCATGACCTCCTATTGCCCGGGAGCCCCATTAGTTGTCAGTCCACCCCTGGTTGTTGCAACCATGATGAATCTCACGATCCAGAAAAAGAAATTCAGAGAATGGTTAAAGAAGATTCACTGAGGAAACCTCCCCCGCTCTAGCTTGAAATTCCTTATCTGGATCCCATAATTTTATTGTGGTTGCAACAATGACAATTTTCACTGCTTTTTCCAACACCGCTAAAGGACAGAAAGTAGTGGATAACCCCTTAAATGAACATCACAATTTTGGTTTTATTACTCATTAAAGTAACTACCACTTACATAAGGAGCATCCTGATGAAATCTAAGTGACGAAACGCGTCAAGCAGAGCTGTGGGAAACGATTAGAGCCGTGGAGAACTTCACAAGAGGACCCTTCCATATTGGGCGTATGTAATACAAAACCGCAGTAGAAATCGGGTGTACCATGTGATATGCTCCATTGCCTATTAATTCATGTAAGCACAATAAATTGTTTTTGTGATTTATATGTTGGCTATCTGCATTATTTTTCCTATACTCTTCTCCCTGAGGTCTATTTTAATCCCAGATATTGGGAATCTGAAGATTGCATGAATTTGGGGTCCAAGAAAATGATTGGAGCCAGCCTTGAAGGGAGCATTTTTTAAAGACAAAGATACCTTGATGGGACCGCAATTAAATATTGCCTGTGAGTGTGTCTAATCCGCATTTGGCTCATATTGCAATGGGGAGACAACACCCTATGTTATTTATATGTACTTTTGCTGTATAAATCTCCCATATTATTTTAGGATTAGGTTACATTTGGGGTTAGAGTTATGGCTCGTATTAGGTTTAGGGTTACTATTTCTGCATGTTTTAGGATTAAGGTTACTTTTAGGATTAGGGTTAGTATTTCTCCCAGTTTTAGGGTTACTGTTTGTGCTTATTTTGGGATTACGGTTAAATTTGTGGTTAGAATTAGGGTTAGTATTTGGATTATTTTGCTTGTTTTAGGGTTAAGGTTACAATTTCTGCATTCTTTAGGATTACAGTTAGGATTTCTGCCATTTAGGATTACGGTTGGGGACTTCAAATTCACTTCAATTTTTTTCCAGTAAACTGAAAGAAAACAAACTAATCTAAATATATTTGCTTCGACACAGTTACATTGATTTTGGCTGCATTTCGGTACAGCAGTTCGAAATGCGTCTAAAATTTCAAATCGCCAAATTTCAATTTGGACTGAGCCGAGATGCACATGTCTACTGTTTAATTTGAATATCTACCCAATAAACACACTAACAGGCTCAATTTTCTCCCAATTGTTTTGCACTCTGCTCCAATAGAAAATAAAATTAAAAAGGCAGCAAATGCATCGCTTTAGCAACAACCTATTAATCTGCATAATTATTTGAGCCAAGGGCGCAGATGGAGCAGTGAATGTGAATGGGGGGATGTTTTATGAATATTTGTCACGTTCTAAGGTTATTGTTATTCTGCATATGCCATTTTATGCTGAACAGCGAAATGATGGTACGGAAAATAAGGTACCACATCCTCCATTGGAACAGGCTATGAAAAGCAATGTGTACAATGTAGTAATAACAAAAGGGGACAATGTGAGGTTGCGTAGGTAGTTATTGTATATAAGACCCAAGACACCAGTTCAATGGTTGTAGTGTTAATGCTGCATGGACTGTGTGAACTGTACTTGCTGGGCATACAATTAAAACATGATTTATTGTATCCTGTTTTCAGCCATAGCTGCAGATTGGGGTTGTGCGGTCTCAACAGCATCATCGATATCCATTACTCAACTTTTCTAAAAAATAAACATATGCATAAAAAACAAGTGTGTTCACTATTTGGACTTCCTATACCTTACAAGGGACCCTATTCCCTTCTTTGCGCTAACATGGGGACACAAACGTGGAAAATCTGTGCCTGCAAATTTTGCTGGAGTCTCCCCATGTTAAAACGATATTCCAGCTCAGCACCTTACCCCGGAATGCAGCGTTAACTGCTGGGATTCTCACGATAGAGCTTCTCCGCTGCCGCGAGTATAACCTCCTGGAGTCCTTAGGACTCAATGGAGAGTTGCGCTTTCCGGGCGACGATATCACGCAGCCCCACGGAGGGAAACTGGGAACTATTTGTTCCCCGTCTCACTCTGCTCACGACCAGGAAAAGCGGGCCACCATTATCGCTGCGGGATGAGAGGTGAGTATTGGATTTTTTATTGGGGTGTTTTAGGGGGAGCTAAATGTTTTTGCAAATGTGGAGTCATTTAGCACCAGCTTTTAGGGAATTAGTGCTAGCACTTTGTAATAGCTTACTTATCTTAATGCTAATTAATGATTGCGCATCCTATACTTAGCATGGGGAGCCCAATGTACATTAAGCTTGCGGAAGCTAGCACAAAAACCGATGCGCTAATGGATTACTAATGGGGGTAGCGCCAGGAATGTAATATGGGTTGCATGTGTTATACACACTTATCCTGGCGATAACGCTTACACATCCATACGCTAACATTAGCATTACCTAGGGAATAGTGCCCAAGGTAATTTTAGGCACCATAATAACTTCAGATTGATCGGGCCTTATTCTGGTAGAGCTGATAATAATTATTTGAAACCCTTAACTGTTAAGACTAAACAAGTTACAGTTACAGTTGCAAGCATTTATAAAGCGCCAACAAGTTCCGTAGCACTGTACAAAGGGAGAGACAGAATAACAAATATTCATACACATTAAACACAGAACATTAGGAGAGGGGACCCTGCTCAAGAGCTTACAAACTAAGAGGAGAGGGGTGACACATTAGGTGAGGTGAGGGTGAATAGAGTACAAGAGGTAGCGAGGCACATGTGGGCTGTATGGGAAGATTGAGCAAGAAATGAACAATGGGGGATTATGGAGTAAGCCAATAGGCTTCTCTAAAGTAATGTGTTTTCAGAGACTTCTTGAAAGACTGGAGAGACGGGGAGAGTCTAATGTTGCGAAGGAGGGAGTTCCATAGAAGTGGGGCAGGTCGGGAGAAGTCCTGAAGGAGGGAGTTGGGGGTTCGGGTAGGAGGAACTGATAGCGTCAGATCATTGGCAGAGCGGAGTGCTCAGGATGGGATGTACCTGTTAATAAGGGAGGAGATGTAGGCAGGGGCACGGTTATGGAGAGCTTTGTATGTGACCACCAGTATTTTGAAGTGGATTCTAAAGGAAACAGGGAGCCAGTGTAGAGATTGACAGAGATGAAGTGTGAGAGTTGCTGGATCTGAGGTGCATGAGTCTGGCACAGACATTCATAACAGACTGCAGAAGGATAATCTTGGATCTTTTAAGGCCAGAGAGAAGGAGGTTACATTAGTCAAGGCGGGAGATAATAAGAGCTTGGATGAGCATTTTAGTAGAGTCCTGATTAAGAAATGGACGGATGCGTGCAATGTTTTTTAGATGGAAGTAGCAAGATTTGGTTAGTGACTGAATGTGAGGAGTAAAGGATAGATCAGAGTCCAAGAGGACCCCTAGGCAACAAGAGGTAGAAGTAATGGTGGCACCATTCACCTGCAGGGAAATGGGCACAAGAATGGAGTATTTAGAGGGAGGGAAGACAAGAAGTTCAGTTTTAGAGAGGTTGAGCTTTAGGAAAAGGAAGTCATCCAGTCAGAGATAACCAAGAGGCAGGCTGTGACTCGGTCCAGCACAGAAGGAGAGAGATCGGGGGAGGAAAGGTAGATTTGGGTGTCGTCAGCATAGAGATGATATTGGAGTCCATGGGAAGAAATTAGGTTGCCCAGAGAGGCAGTATAGATTGAGAAGAGTAGGGGGCCCAGAACAGAGCCTTGAGGCACCACAACCGAGAGAGGAAGCGGTGGTGAAGAGACACCAGCGAAGGAGACACTGAAGGAGCGAAGAGAGAGAAAGGAAGAGAACCAGGAGAGATCTGTGTCACTGAGGTCAAGTTGACGCAGCGTGAGGAGCAGAATAGTGGGTCCCCTGCTATGCCAACGTTTCCTCCTCAGCTTGTATGGAAGGTTACTGTGCATTATACTTTGTATTGGAAGGACAAATATAGTGGAAGCCCATGAATAACAAACAATCGCTCATTATTCATCCATGCTGGAAAAAAAACAACTGGCTCCCAAGAGTGACAACAAATTCACTTACACCATAAAGTCGTGTGACTCTCTATGGAATACAGAAATGCCAGCAGTGTGCAACGCTGGTATCAGACCAATTATGAGTCTGGCTGTCATGTTTTAAGCCAGCCCCTTGGTCTCTTGTGAAGTTGTAGGTACTGGAAAGGAGTAGACATAAAAAAATGTCATCCTATGTTTATTTTTTTGCAATGCTGAAATCAGTAATACATTTTACTTATTTCAATTAAACATTAATGGGTTTACTGAGAATCAGTTGTGGTCATTCATGCCTCCTGTAGAGGGGGGTTGGTGCTGGGGGAAGGAGGAGCTGGGCTGCTCTGGCCACAGGAAGATGGCAACAACATGTCGGTAACACATTCTAGGTAGCAATACATTTACTGTGGGGGTGCTGTATCCAGGAGAAGTTTGTCTGGTTTGTACCCTTATAAAACAGATTCTCTGTAGAGTTCCCTAGAGATTCTGTATGTTGTCTTGCACTATCTCCAGAGAACTCTTGCCTTACCACCCAATGGACCCACCTTAACTTTGCCCTTTTTTGGAGTATACTGTCTGTTTCAGTGATTGCTCTCATTCTTTTTATGTTTCACTTAAAATGTTGTATAGTTAGTTTGCCTTTATATCTCTATGACTTTCAAATACCAACCAAGCCAGATTAAGGGCCTAGAACGGTTATAGAACCCTGTCCTTGCAATATCCGATTCTAAAACAATTTAAGTTTTGTGAAAAAGAGCTTTGGCTTCAAAGCTGATATTACTCCTCCACCCAGAAACATCAGTCAGAATTACGGAATGACATTACTCGGATCACACACTAACGCGGACACTACATTCATGAGAGCAATCCATATCATGTGTCAGAAGAAAAAAGAAGAGGACCCTCATTCAGGCAATGTTTCCGGAATAAAAGTTGTCCTTCTTATTCCGACGTATGAGATGGGGTGCGCTCATGAACTTAGGGTCCACTTTAGTGGGTGATCCAAGTAATGTAATTCTCTCAATCGGATTGATGTTTCTGGGTGGAGGAGTAATATCAGCTTGGAAGCCAACGCACTTTTTCATGAAACGGAAATAGCTTTAAAAACGGTGACTTTGTCAGAATGTAAGTGTTTATAAATTAGTGTTCCTATTAGTGCCTGGCAGTATATATATTTTTTTGTATTATCCTTTATTTATATAGTGTCACATATTCCACAGCACTTTACAAGATCAGTGTACATGGAGTAGATACATTGGAATACCACACATGGATGATGACCTGATTCATGGCAACCCTGTACATCTATGAGATGTACAGGTATTTTGTGAGGTAGCCGCATCCATATCGTTAGGCGTTTTGCCCAAGGACACTTGCTGGTAGCATCTTCTGAGTGGGATTGGGTCGGCTTTCCATGATTCTAGATCAGCGACCTGGTAGTTAGGTTGAACCTGCTTCTCATAAAGTCGAGACGTGCTTCGCCACAGTTGTATTAGAGGGATGTGCTGAACGGGATTTTGACTTACTTTTCCACAGGTGAAGGGTAGAGACGTTACCACTGGACTCCACAGCCAATAGTGTGATAGGCAAGTATGTACCGTTAGGTGTCTTGCCCAAGGACCCTTACTGGAGAGGTGCTCTGGCCAGGATTCAAACCTGGGTCTCCACATTAATAGAGCAGTGATGTTACCTCTACTCCACCCAGCCGGTTCTATATGTGTTTCTGTCACTGTTTCTCTTTGACATTGTCTGCATGCTTGCCTCTGCCATTGTCCTTGCCAGTGCACTGTCAACCTTTTAACCCTGTGAGTCTAAATCCATGGCTTTGCGTGCATATTAATGTATGGGTAAATGTGTGTTTACGTTTAATAAATATATAAATGGGCTGCTGGGCTTTTGAATACCCATGCCTATTTTTTGTACCAGCCCAACCCTGTTTTCAACGACCCTAGTAGTGACGGTTGCTCCTGTTCCTATTAGGACCTAGAATTAGATGCCTTGTGCTTCAACTATTATCACGATCAGTAGCACACTACAAGTACATACAGCTATAGACACTTTAAAAAAGGCAGCGTGATAAGGTTCGGAAAGCTATCAAATGAAGATACACGCTAAAGCAAAAAACGTGAGCTTTGCTGCTTTCACTCAGCACCATGACCTGCGACGTGCCATCGTCGCAGACATAACACCACTTAGGGGTGTGAGATTCTCAGGCTATTGGTGGGGACAATAATATTCATTATTGTCTCAGGATTTCCTATATTAGCGATCATTTTTGCAGGCACATTTTTTTCTGTTTTGCATTTTTTATTTTGTATTTTCTATTTTATTTTGTAATTTCTTTTTTTTTTTTTTTTTTTTTTTTTTTTTTTTTTTTTTTTTTTTTTCTCCTCACATTTTCATCATTTTGATGCACTTTTTTTGTTTATAGGACTGATTTTATTATTTTTTTGAATTTTCTTTGCCTTTATGCGGTAGGACCTCAAGAGGTGATCGAAGAGCAGCGATCTATATATGTAGTGTGTTAGTTTTATATATTAACACTGCCATTTTTGTGTATTTTAAAACTTGAAGAGGGCGGGCCTTTTAGGTTGCCAGCTCATTCAATAAAGATCTGTTTAAATACACCGGATGACCAACGATAAAATGGATTAGCCATATCCACTATTTTTTAAAATTTTGTGTTCAGATGGTGTTGAGTTCTGGGGAGAAGCTTTGGATTTGTATATGTATTTTGTTTATTGACTTTTATAAACACATTTATATGTTTAATTGTATGTATTCCAATTTGGACGTGGGCGGGTTACTTGGGCTGCTGGCTCATTCACTAAATGTCTTTGAGTATATAATGAACCCCTGTTTTGAAATGTACCCTTGTTTGTCTGTTTTACCACTGAAGAAGCGCTGTAAAGCGCGAAACGCGTCTGGTTCCTGTCTTTATCACTGATATTTCATATTATTGGAATAAATGTTTTATTATTTTCACTTGCTGACTACATTGATGACTCTAAACTGAGATGGCTTTTTAAGGGCTGTGCCACTTCTTACAACCCTATGCGAGTTTTCCCGAGCCAGGCTAGGCTCTGAACAGGGTAAGTTTATTACCATATAAAGGTTTTATACTCTGTCCCTGTAAAAACTGGCTGCACTATTGTTCTTTTGTTTTCTCTGAGGAATTTTCTGAAGAGATTCCTGCAGCAACGCAACGGTTAACCCCACCCAGGGATTCATCAGTGTTCCTGTGCATCTCTGGAGGAGGTGTGGATCTTGTGCTGAGGCTTCTTTCCACTGTGGATACATACCAGGAGGGCGAATTGAATGTTTGGAGCCCTTTATTGGATGAAAAGACGATCCTAGAAACTGAAAGTTCAAGGGAGTGGTCCCATTTATATATTCGTGTGAAGATTTCTTCTCTACCGGTGACTTTTCCTTTAAGATTTTTTTTTTTTTTTTTTTTTTTTTAAATAAGACTTTTGTAGTAAATAATAGACTGTGCAGTTAAAAAGCATAAAGATTTTTTGTCGCAATCTCTTTTTGGTTGAAAAGATATAACTTTTCGTGGGAGCGCTGTCCTTATTTTTGTGTTTGTATATTGGTGGGGACTGTGCAGAAATAGAAGAATTTAGCAATGACATAGTTGCTTGATTGAGCCCCTAGAGGCCTGGTGCCAACAAGATTAAATCAAGAATGTATCTGTTCAGTGTCTAGGGGGAATTCTGATTAAGCAGCTTTAGAAAAATGAGTAGACGCAAAGCTCCGAGGGTAATTGTTTAAAAAAATATATAGAGAGAGAACGGAGACAATTTTTTGGCTCTCTGAAAGTAAAAAAACCCCAAAACATCCATAGATTTGTCGCCTTTTCACCCCCATACGTTACTTGCTTCTCACAATCAAAGACAAGAAATTTAGACAGAAGGATTAAAAGTCCCAAAACCTCCAGGTTATAGCTCCATGCTTTATTAGTATTAACTAAGACATTGAAGACGGTTGCTTTCTCGATTAGTTATTAAGATCTTTAATATGAGAGAGAGAGAGATGGAGAGAAATCCGCAATGAGGAATTGCTGCAGCGCTATTTATGGAAGCCTGTGTTTTTCATGAGTTGTCAGTGAATCTTATTAAAGAAATGTCTTGCTGAACAGAAGGGAGCCTTGCTCGCTGAGACGCAGTCATACCCAACACCAGCAGTCCAACGTAAACCTACCAACCTTTACGAATATGTACGGGCAGCCTTACTCAAGCCCAGCCTGGAACAGACAATACAGCATTGTGTTACATATCGCAAGATTGCAATCACTGCAGATTCTTAAAATGTGACTATAGTTTTATGCAGGGATCTAGTCCTAAAAAAATAAGTGGTTGAATAAAATTCTCCAAGATTACTGATCCCCTATTAACCGGTAACATATGGCGCTTTACCCTCAACCCCACACTAATAAATATCATATATTTCTGATGGCTTAATAAGGAACCATGTGATTGAAACCTAATAAAAGCTTCTCAGAGTGCGGGTAAAAAGGGAACTCCGTTCCGCTTGAAGAATAAGTACGTTCCTGTGTGTTCCTGGTCAGTCTGACCCCTGGTTTTAGGTTTTTACTGTACATCGTTAGTGCACATACATATTCATGGAATGTATCTGCAATGTATTAGAAAATTGGGACTATCCATGGCCTGGGACTCTTTAATTCCCATTAAATTAGATATAAAAGGTACATGTACTTACACCAACACAATACAGATTTGTAATTGTTTTTGTTGTACGTGTAAGCTTTTTTAACCAGGGTCAGCTCTATGTTTGATGGGCCAGGTGCATAGTAATATGTGGGGCCATTGTGGCCACGTTTCACCACGTCACTGACCTTTGTCGAACTTGACAAAGGTCAGTGACACACCTGAAAAATTGGCACAGTTTACACTATAATAAACCAGCTTTACAGAACTGCCAGATTTCTTTAACCCCTTATGACAGGCAGGTGGAGCTCGTCGGGAAGGGGTTAACACCAGGGACGTGCCGTGAGGGGCGGCAGGGGAGGCAGTGCCCCCCCCTGCCATTCCATTAAGTCAGTGTGCTGCGGTGGTTATAATATTTAAATAATCTGTAAAATAAAATAAAAATTTTATATTGAAAAAAAGTTCACATACTCACCTGCTCCACAATCCCCCGCCATCCATCTCTGTCCTCCGCTTTTTTTTTTTCATTCAGTACGCCGGCTGCTGTGTGTGTGAATCATCACACAGACAGCACCGGCAGCACTGAGCCAGCCTAGCCTACTACACAATTTGCATAGCTGAACGCTACGCGTAGCTCAAGCTGCCTACTTCCTGAATCTACGCCCTTCAGTGTCTCAGAGAGGCACTGAGAGCAATTGAATTGCTTGAGCCAATGGGAAAGCAGCATTGGTCTCAAGTCATTAAATTTGTTTCCAAAAACACCTCCATGGGAGGCAGGCCTCCCATGGATTGATTGACGCCTTTGTCAGTCATGTGGGCGTTGCCACAGGGGGGGGCAGAGCTCAGAGCACATGTGTGCTACTGTGCTGGGGGGGTGGCCTCAACTTCTGATATTGGCTGACTGGGTACATATAATTCTGGGGTCTGACTGCCTGGGTACAAATAATTCTGGGGTCCTGTGTATATCTGGCTCTGATACTAGCTAGTGCCTCACCAGCCACTGACCTCACCGCACGTCAATGGTTAACACCAGCGGGGTGCACTAGTACACCCCAGCACCAGGTGCTGCGGCAGGCCTCTGCTTTGACCAGCGCCATTAGCTGCAGGGGGACGGCCTGAGTTCATTTCGCAGCAGTCAATGGCGCATGCCGGCTGCGGGGACAGGCCGGGATGGCCCATATAAATCAATTTACACGGGGCTTACTAGTATGTCCCGTGTCTTCTAAGCCCACCCGCCGCATGGACAGCATAGTACACCCTGCGGCATGAAAGGGTTAATCTCTTTACTGACACAACCATTTTCACATACACACAGACACTGACAGATTCACACAGACACTGCCATAACCACTCACACAGACACAACGATATGTCCACACTCACTCTGATAGATAGACACGAACACAATGAAAGACACCCGATCTAAAAAACAAAAAATTAGGCACAATAAAACCCTAAACTGCTATTGCTGCCATACTATTTTAAAATTGGTCAGGGTAATCAAAAGAGAAAGGAAGGAAGTGGGAGGGAAAAGGACTTACGAAAGCAGAGGAAGGATGGAAACAAGAAAAGAAATGTTGAAAAGGAACAATATTTTTTTAAGTAAACAAATTAAATAAAAGGTTAATGATTTATCAAAGGTTCCTTTGTTATTTTTTATTTTTTTTACGATTTTATAAAAAATGAGTTTTCGTTTCTGAAGAATAAATTAAATTTTCTAATGGAAAGTCTGCAATTAATTTGTCCTCATATAGGGTGGTGGTGAATAGAAAGAATCCAATGCACACAAATGAATTGATCCATCCCTGTGCACAGCTGGAGTAACACTTTAAGCGGCTCCCCGATAGTGAGTGTAACATCACCTTTTCCTAAAGCATTTGAAAACAGAAAACACTCTGCGTTGTATTTTTTATTGTTTGCAGATACAATTAATGTAAAAAAAAAAGGCTTTTAATGCTTCGTGACGATGTTTAGTGTTATTCACTTGCTATGTCCTCAACAATTCTACTGTTTGTCGATTTATGACAGTTGTGTTTGATTTTCTGTATTGAAAACCCAATAAACACTTTAAATTGGAAAAAAAAGGAAAAAAAGCCTTTCGTGAAAATAGCTTTGCATATTACCTTTTACGCACTTTAAATAATGCCGTTTTATTTAACTATTCTTTAAGTTGAACATTATTAACATATTCAGGAATGCTAACGTTGACTCTTAAGTGAATGGGAGCAAGATGATACGAGGGTATCCCCTTAGAACAAGTGATGCCTTGTTATCTGTCAGGGCCTTTGCATCATAATGCGGAGTATATAGCGGCTGCATTATGCTTGAGAATGAGTCTGTATTACATTTCTGTGAAAAGCAGATACCCTGCAGATCCTGCCGCACCGGGAATATTACCCCAGCAACAAATGTGGATAACTGAGGGAGTCGATCGTATCAGTTAGGTTGGCTTTCTGCGGTTTTATATTTTTATTCTTCTCTAAGCCTCTTTTCAAGGTGACTAAATTGAAGTGGAAACAATAATGGACGTCAAGGTGAAAGCGGTGTACGCTTGTTCCCGGGAATTGAATAGAGTGGGTAGGTCACAGGCCAGCGGGACTGCACTGAAATAATTAGCTGTGTGTGGACAAGTGTATGGCAGGGATTAACCCTTTCCTTGCTCAGTCTCTCTGGGTACATTATGTCCTTAGTAGTTAGAAATTATTAGGTATATATATATATATATATATTACACATAAAAAATAGAAGAATGTTGCAACGAAATAGAAGAAACATTTCAGAGAAGGAATGAAATATCAGTATTTTTACATACTTATAATAATTAACAATAAGGGTTATTCAGAGAAAGTTGAAAGCCAGGAGAACTGGCAGGAGAAGAGAACAATCTAGGCCAAATAGCCGATGTGGAAAGTGAGAAAAATTGGAGAATTTTTCTGGTTTGGCTATTTTGACCTAGAATTTTCAGTTCTCCAATCATTCTCCTGAGTTTCACCTTTCTTCAAACCAGATAAATAAGTGAGAAAAGCTTATTTATTGTATTTGTAAAGTATTTTACCAGGAAGGATACATTGAGATTTCTCTCATTTTCAAGTATGTTCTGGGAAGCATGTTATGGGGATCTGCAACATGTCTCTGAATTTCTGTAGCAAAAGCATAGAAATGGTAGAATATATGTGATAACATGAACAAATTCAAATAAAGAACATTTATAAAAGGCGGCATGGACTACGAATACAGGACTTTGACACAATATTTATTTAAGCAAACAAAACATTCAATAAATTTAAATGAATTCAATAAATAATAACAAATATAGGCTGTATTAATTCCGTATCACAAACTAATACTTAGATTCTATCGCTATAGCAAAGTTTGAAATGAGTACAACAAAGAAAGCAGAGAAAGTGCAATATATTGAAGAGTTCCTCCATCCCCAAAACAAAAAATCCCCATCAATTTCACAAACCACACGCACAAACACTAATGTAAATGTCAGCGTCGGGCCTATGGATAAAGCTAGTGCCCCCATCTCCTGTGTACACACTGGTACAATCTGGATGCTGTGCGTGATAAAACGCTGCACGGATGGGGGTGTGTCAGTTCGTTCAGCAATATGAATGGCTGACATGCTCTGCCTGTTTTATAATGGTTTAAATTCAGGCTGCGTGGTGCTCTGAGTCATTCCATTTTATAGCTGCCAGCAGATTATCTGTTCATATGTCTCACTTCATATCCTCTGAAAATGTACCTTCACGGCAATAAGTGCAAATATTGCGGGAAGAATCCTTCCACTCACGTTTACTGAGATGATTTCCTTTGAACCACTGTTTACTAACACACCGCTGCCTATCAATGAGGTGAGTGAGAGGTTGTTGTGCTCCATGAGTAAAAAAAACAAAACATAATCTGCGTACAGTTACTGTCAGAAAAACAATATAGATTATAATACAAAATTAAAAGCACACAAATGGATAGGGAATTATGTATGTGTTTTTTTTTAAAAAAAAAAAAAATATATATATATATATATATATATATTAGGCTTGTGCACCGATTTTTTTTTCGATTCGATTCGGTTCGGTTCGTTCAGATTTTGTAAATTTTCGTTTCGACTCGTTTCGGACGATTTTCGTTTCGGTTCGTTTCGTGTTTTCGTATCGACTTTTTTTTCGTGATTTCGGAAATTTTCGTGTTTTTCGGAACGTCTGTTCTCCTCGTTTCAAAGTGTCTATTCGTTTTGACATAAACTAATGGTTTTTTGGATACGATACGATAATTCTGCCGATACGATAATTCTGCCATTGAGATTTCTCATGTTTTACAAGAAGGATACATTGAGATTTCTCATGTTTTACAAGTAGGATACATTGAGATTTCTCAGGATACATTGAGATTTCTCATGTTTTACAAGGATACATTGAGATTTCTCTGGATTTCCAGGAAGGATACATTGAGATTTCTCATGTTTTACAAGAAGGATACATTGAGATTTCTCATGTTTTACAAGAAAGATACATTGAGATTTCTCATTTTTTACAAAAAGGATACATTGAGATTTCTCAATTTTTACAAGAAGGATACATTGAGATTTCTCTGGTTTCCCGGGAAGGATACATTGAGATTTCTCATTTTTTACAAAAAGAATACATTTATTTATTTATTTATAAAGGATTTTACCAGGAAGGATACATTGAGATTTCTCATGTTTTACAAGAAGGATACATTGAGATTTCTCATGTTTTACAAGGATACATTGAGATTTCTCTGGTTTTCCAGGAAGGAAACATTGAGATGGGAATGATACAAAATTTAATTACAGAATCAGCGATATAAATACGATGTCCGAAATTACTGAAATGGAACCGAAGTCAGGAATGGAGCTGAAATCACGAATGGAACGAAAATTTATTTTGATTTTACAAATTTCTAGTCCATTCGAAAAGTTTTCGTTTCGGCACGAAAATTTGTTCGGATCTGCCGTTTTCGGATCTGAAAATGTTCGGAAATTCGGCCGAATCCGAATGCACGAATCGGGAAATTTCGTGAAAATTACGAAACGCACATTCCTATATATATATACAGGAGCATGTTTTTTGTACCATGCTACCCCGCTGTGCCCTTCAAATCGTAAGAAAGAAACTTCATGTGTTAATGTGCCTTTTCAAACGTTTATTTAATTTTTTTGGTGTTGGAAGCAAATAATAATAAACAAACATACAAACTAAATACTTTTAAGTGGACGTGATACCCTTATATCAGATTTTTTTTTTTTTTTGGAGAAAGGATTTTACCAGGAAGGATACATTGAGATTTCTCTCGTTTTCAAGTATGTCCTGGGTGGCGAGTATGTACTGTTAGGTGTCTTGCCCAAGGACACTTACTGGAGAGGTGCTCTGGCTGGGATCAAACCTGTGTCTCAACGTCTCTCCACGGTTATAGAGCAGTAATGTTACCTCTACTCCAGATTTAGGCGATTGTTGAGGAATCCATTGTGCAGGTGGTTCATTGTGTTAGCCAAACCTTGGACCTTCAGCGTTGTCATGTTGGGGCCCGCAGCACTCCCTCTGTGTCCCTGTAAGCTGCCTGGCCCCAGTGCCACCCCTCGTCAGTCAGACGCAGTGGTACATGGAGCATGGTGGTTGGTGTTTGCTTTGGGGCGTGGCCTTTAGTGCAGGGGCCGGCAGTAGCCAGGGGTTATGTGTCTTCCACTGAGGAGCATGTCTTACATTGGTGCCTAGCTGGGAGAGGTTTCCAAGGAATTAACTCTCTTTTTGCCTACAGCAGCAGTGTCAAATAGGTTCCAGGTAAAGTGCACCCTTCCAGGGGAGGAGGCCCCAACAACCTAAACCCACACCACCGGGGGGGGGGGGGTACGATGCTCGCTCGCCCTCATTGTTCCTGGTTACTGTGCTTTTCTACTCAGTGTGAATTATTGGTATTCGACCCTTGGCTTTGTCTACTAAATTGAGCGCGAACTCTGCCTGACCTGACATTTGGCTTCACTTTTACCCCGATTCCTGGATTTTAATATGGCTTGTACGCTTTGGACATGTCTACTACATGCAAAGACCATCTATGTCTAGTGTTATACAAAGCAGAAAATAGAAACTCACACCATGTGTGTGACCATATAAACGCTTTGGTCACTTGAATCATAATGTGCCGAGTACTCAATCTAGAAGCTAAATCTAAACCAAAATACAAAGGGTTTGGAAATATCCTTCCACATTTGAAGGAACAATATATTCAAAACTTTGGTTAGAAAAGCCTTTGTACATGAGCTGCTGGGGTTAGTGTTTATTGGACGTCCTTTTGACAATATTTAGCAGGAATTCTTGCAATGATGGCTAAGGTTTAGCATGTGGCTTGTGATATAGCCACCTCAGAGACCATTTGAGTTTTTACAGGCTTGCTTTATTGATCCCAGCAATTGCTTAGAGACCAGAATGTCCAAATGACAATAAAGTATAAATCAAATCCTACTCCAACCTGGGTTTAACCAAACAGTAGGTTCTCTTACTAGCAATACTGGGCAGCTAAGCTGCGCACCAGTCAAAACAGACCATTTAAAAAAAATCATTTAACAAAAAAAATAAAGAGCTTGTACTTCCCTCAACACTCAGGGTCATGCTCCTCTGCCGGTCCCACCCAAATACTGACTTCCTAGGGAGAGCAACAGCCCAATATAAGGGCTGAGAAGTCACAATCAGGAGGCAGCTGAGGATTAACCTTATACCGAGGGGAACATGGCTTTCTCCATCCGCCTACTGATAAAACTGTTCTATCACCCTGCCCCTAATCACCCTTTCACAGGCTGTATTCTAGAACTAGCTCCCTATAGTAGATTTATAAGAGTGATAAATATGTACAAAGGAACTCAAAGGACGAGTGCCCCCTCCCTCCCCCCCCCGTGCTCCCTGTTTTGCCTAAAAGGCTGGGTGAAGTGGAGGAATTTGCGCCACCCCACCCTGCATTACCAGCAGCTGGGGAATGTCAATTACCTGGCTGCCGGTTACTAGTGACGTCCGCACCCAGGTAGCATGCTGTCACGTGTAGGCTGTGTACTCTATGCAGCGGGTGTTTTTTGTGAGCCCAAGATGCAGTGAAGGGATAGATAGGCAGGTTGCGGGGTAACAACTGAGTTTATTGAAATAACACAGGAACATAAACAGGAGATCAGAAGAACTAGACAATGGAGGAGACTGGGCAAGATGGGGAATAGATTAGAGAAGAGAGGAGATGCAGGAAAAGGAGGTAGAGGTAATAGAGGGATGGCTGATAGTAGTGGGAAGGGAGGTTGGGGAGAACTGAATATGGGAGCGGTTAGGAAACAGGAGAAACAAGGAATAGCAAGGTGAGAATACTAGAGAGGTGAAAGGAGAAATAGACACAAGGGGAAACTAACAGTACATGGGGCAGACACTGTATAAACAATAACACAATAAACAGATAACATAGATATTCAGGCAATGGTACAGTTAAAGGATCATGCAATAGAATAGTCGGTAGAATAATGCAGGGGTCTAGGCAAGGCGGCAGGCAGGGTGGTCAAGAGTCCAAGCAAGGGGTCTGCTATATGGGGATCCAAGATGGGGGGGCACAGGGATCGAAGGGGGTACCGGTATGAAGGTTGAAATGTCCAGATAATGCAACGGAGGGTTCAGCAATGTGGATACAAGGAATCGTCTGGAATTCAGGAGGGTCTGAGAATGCAGCTCTGCTCAGAGAAACAGCCAGGAACTTCAATGTGGAAGCATTCTAAGGAGGGCGTAGCTTCATTAAATGCAGGCCTCCTTAGCAGGATGTAGTTCAGGTGAGGCTGCAGGGCTTGAAAGCAATTCTGTCAAGACAGTCGAGGAACATGTATAGTTCATAATTGCAGGGTTTAACGGGGGTACCAGGGGCCAGAGCGTGGTGACAGTGACACATGCGGACATTACTGTCTCTGAGACCAATCCAGCTAGTGATCGGTCTCAGAGAGGCCGCGATGGAGAGCTGCAATCCATCGTTTTGCACAGGCTCTAAGGGATTTACGTATGTAAAGTTCGCAAGTCACGTTGAGTTACGCAAGTAGTAGGGAGCACAAATTGTGCAGAAAAGCTTCAACAGCTTCAGGGTTTGGGAGTCCCTGAGCCGAAGAGGAGGAGCTGCACCCGGCGAGGGACAAATGGTGAGTAAAATGGGGAAGAATAAAAAAAAATTAAAAATAACACTGGGGACCAGCATTTTCATTGAGTTAGATTTGACACTTGTTTTTGACTATCTGGTGGCATCTGAATACAAAAATGACCACAGTTTTTCCTCTATTACGTCAATTTTTTAAGGTACAGGAGACCCTCCCTTTGTCTCAAAAAACATATAAAATGTGCACACAATAAAATAATGAAAAAATTACCTCAATGTCAAATTCAACCTAAAAGTCCAATTGGGTGCAAGTACCGGCTGGGTGGAGTAGAGGTAACATCACTGCTCTGCATGGAGAGAGCCTGTGGAGACATGGGTTCAATCCCGACGAGCACCTCTCCAGTAAGTGTCCTTGGGCAAGACACATACTCGCCACCCAGGACATATTTGAAAACGAGAGAAATCTCAATGTATCCTTCCTGGTAAAATACTTTCTCAAAGTAGTCAAGTTAGGTAACACTTAAGGTACAAATTTACGCTTATAGCTTTTCCTGGTGTTCAATCTGTGTTCAATCTCGTCTGTTGCTCCAACAATAGTCAGCATCATATGTTCTTCCCATCTACCCTGATACCGTTCCTCTATGACCTTCAAATCTTGGTGGAATCGTAGAGAAGTAACAGTCACTGGAATGATCTGTGGGCTCTCACCAAACCAAAGGTATAACGACTGTAAAATTTCAATGTTCTTGAACCCAGGACATACTTGAAAACGAGAGAACTCTCAATGTATCCTTCCTGGTAAAATCCTTTGCAAATAAATAAATATCAAATGGCAGCTTATCACATGTTCCCTTCGTCCACATCCATAAACTCTCGACTCACTGCTTGCACACCTTGTGAGGGGCCCAAGACTTATCTTGATCACCAAGTTTTACTTTGAAATCTGCAACATAGGCTCGCCTGACAAATGCGCTGATGTTCACCCTTTGACTGGCAACGGTGAAACTGCCACAGATATAACAAAAGGAATCAGGGCTGTTTCGGCACTTACGACGAGAAGCAGCAGAGGCCGACATGATCTGAAGGAAATACATATGCAAATAACTAAATAAATCCTGCTTACTCCTTGCATACAGACTTTCAGAATACAGTTACAGTTACAAGTATTTATAAAGCGCCAATAAATTCCTTAGCGCTGTACAATGGGAGAGACAGAATAACAAATATACATACACGTTACACACACAGAACAGAAGGATGGAGGACCCGGCTCAAGAGCTTACAATCTAAGAATACGATTCACTGCAGTTATACACACCCTCTCACCACACTGTCTCACGTGTAACTGAAATGCAGGAGACAAGTAACAACCGGTCGCCAAGGTCGCCCCCCACCCATCCCCACTCGAGGGAGGTCCACTCTCAGCCAATAGGAAAGCACTCATGCTCCCATACATCTGGATGGGAATAATCTCATTCTGATAAACTGTAGAGAAATAATCCGACGTGATAGAAGAAAACTAACTGCAGTTTTGAAATCAGCGCCTAATTTAGTCTGAAACAGCTGAAATATCGAACTCAACAGAAAATATGTTCCAAATTGTTCACCAGTGGGACAGCAGCCTCTGCCCAATTATTTAAGGGCAAAAAAAGGGGACACTACTTTTCAGTGGAGCGTTCCTTTAAATATATGCGTAGGAACTCCAAATTTCTGCCTCCGTCCAATTAACAATTCCATCTTGCACATCATCTTTGTGCATATACATATACACTATAAGGACTAATGTATTGGGACACAACTCTTAATTATTGAATTCAGGTTTTACAATCAGGCCCTTTGGCACAGGTGTATAAAATCACGCACCTAGCCATGCAGTCTGCATTTACAAACAATTGTGAAAAACATGGGTCGCTCTGAAATGCTCAGTGAAATGACACGGGGCGCTGTGATAGGATGTCACCTCTGCAACAAGTCAGTTTGTGAAATTTCATCCCAGCTAGATATTAAAAAGTCACCAGGAAGTGGATTTATTAGGAAGTGGAAGCGTTTAGGAACAGCAGCAACTCAGCCTGATGAACTCAGGATTGGATCAAAATTCCAGTTGGGATTAAAATGTTAATGTTGCAATTGAAAAATGGTATAAATCAAAACCACTTAAAAGATCTGAGTGATCTCCCTTTTTTAAATAAATAATATTATTGATTATACTTGATAATGGCTTGGATTTGAGCCGAAACGTCGGTTTATTTTAATTCTGATTCAATAAAATTTATTATTTTATCCACACGTGTGCGACCCTCATCAAGTTGGATATACATACGAAGCTTTGGGAGTAAGCACCGTGGTTTTTAACATCTACCAGATTGGAGATACGAAAGGTCGTTGCTGTGACTCAGGCTGGTATATATATATATAAATATATATACTGTATATATACACACAGTATTTATGTACCGTATTTTTCGCTCCATAAGACGCACCTGACCATAAGACGCACCTAGTTTTTAGAGGAGGAAAACAGGAAAATAAATATTCTGAAATCAAATAGTGTAATAATGGATATTGCCCCAGCTCCTCTCATGGATATACTGCCCCAGCTCATGGATACTGCCCCCAGCTCATGGATACTGCCCCCCAGCTCATGGAAACTGTACCCCAGCTCATGGATACTGTCCCCCAGCTCATGGATACTGCCCCCAGCTCATGGATACTGTCCCCCAGCTCATGGATACTGTCCCCCAGCTCATGGATATGCCCCCCAGCTTATGGATATGCCCCCCAGTTTATGGATATGCCCCCCAGCTAATGGATATGTCCCAGCACATGGATTTGCCCCCCAATTTATGGATATGCCCCCCAACTTATGGATATGCCTCAGCACATGGATACTGCCCCAGCACATGGATATTGCCCCAACACATGGATATGCCCCAGCACATGGATATGCCCCAGCTCACTCATGGATTTGCCCCAGCTCACTCATGGATTTGCCCCAGCTCACTCATGGATATGCCCCAGCTCACACATGGATATGCCCCAGCTCGCTCATTTATTTGCCCCAGCTCACACATGGATATGCCCCAGCTCGCTCATGGATATGCCCCAGCTCGCTCATGGATATGCCCCAGCTCACTCATGGATATGCCCCAGCTCACACATGGATATGCCCCAGCACGCTCATGGATATGCCCCAGCTCCCACATGGATATGCCCCAGCTCACACATGGATATGCCCGAGCTCACAAATGGATATGCCAAAGCTCGCTCATGGATATGCCCCAGCTCGCTCATGGATATGCCCCAGCTCGCTCATGGATATGCCCCAGCAGCTCATGGATATGCCCCAGCAGCTCATGGATATGCCCCAGCAGCTCATGGATATGCCCCAGCTCGCTCATGGATATGCCCCAGCTCGCTCATGGATATGCCCCAGCAGCTCATGGATATGCCTCAGCTCACCTGCCGCCGCCGCGTTAGGCTCCCTCTGAGCGTGCGTCCGGCGGCAGGAAGCTTGGGCACTCGCCTGGGGGAGCCACGCGACCGCGATCTCGCGGTCACGTGGCTCCCCCAGGCGAGTGCCCAAGCTCCTTGCCGCCGGACGCAAGCTCAGAGGGACCCGAACGCGGCGGCGGCAGGTGAGCTGGGGCATATCATGGGGCATTCGCTCCATAAGACGTACCCACTTTTCCCCCCACTTTTTGGGGGGAGAAAAGTACGTCTTATGGAGCGAAAAATACGGTATATATATTTAAGTTGTAATGGAGGGCAAAAAATTCGATTAAAAGCTTCCACACTGCAAATAATAATAACTGTGATGCAGTTCTTTGAATTGCTGTTATGTGTAAATGGCCTCCGCAATAATAAACTTTAATATATATATATTTCTTCCAGATATCCCACAACACAGAGACTGATATAAGTAGAAAAATTCTTCTTGATAAAAGTCCCTGTGAGGACTGAAATGTTGATCTAATAAAGAAGTGTGTGTATATAAATATATAGTTTGTTTATTATTGCAGAAGCCACTTGCACATCACAGCAATTCAAAGAATTGCATCCCAGAGCTCCTGTGCCACATTCCCCATATGCAGCAAGGAACTCTGGGTAGGGTATGCAAATGACCCCTGTCTCGCTTTTATGCATCCTGGATCTGTTATTACACAGAACCCTAAAATCAATGCTATGTCACACTGTGGCTTTCTAGCAGAGATAAGGTTTATGCAACTGGTCAAAATCACTCCTAGGACAGCGCTGTTTCGGGTTTATTGGACCCTCATCAGCTAGGAGCTAGGCATGATGACCAGTTGCAGTGGATGCTTGGACCTATATATACAGTTGTGTTCAAAATTATTCAACCCCCAATGCTGTAAAGGGTTTTAGGGAATTTAGTGTACATTTGTAATTGTATTCAGAATGAAATCCTACAAGGACTTTTTAAAGAACCATATGCAACTAAAATGACATCAATTGGTTTTGTAATACAGTAGTAAATGTTTATTTTGTGAATTATTCATTGACACAATTATTCAACCCCTTAAAGACTACCACTCTGAAGAACAGAGGTTCATTCAAGTGTTTTCAATCAGGTATTGAAAACACCTGTGGATGTCACGGAGCAGCAATAAAGCATAATAAGCACCAATTAGGCAGCTTTAAAATGACTGTGATACTCAGCTCCTTCTAGACATTTACTGGTGTGGTTACAAACATGGTGAAGTCAAGAGAATGGTCCAGGAAGACAAGAGAAGAGGTGATTACTCTTCA
Organism: Leptobrachium leishanense; assembly: GCA_009667805.1. Lineage (NCBI taxonomy): Eukaryota > Metazoa > Chordata > Amphibia > Anura > Megophryidae > Leptobrachium > Leptobrachium leishanense. Next base: position 63,933,483 of record CM019071.1, on the reverse strand, counting down.
CAGGAAGGGCAATGGCTATAAGAAGTTTGCAAAGATGTTAAACATACCAAGAGAGACCAAAGGAAGCTTCATTCGCAAATTCAAGGCAAAGGGCACTGTTGAAACGCTACCTGGTCGTGGCAGAAAGAAGATGCTGACTTCGACTGCTGTGCGCTACCTGAAGTGTAGAGTGGAGAAAAGTCCCAGTGTGACTGCTGAGGAACTGAGAAAAGATTTGTCAGATGTGGGTACTGAAGTTTCAGCTCAGACAATACAGCGCACACTGCGTAATGAAGGCCTCCATGCCAGAACTCCCAGGCGCACCCCCTTGCTGTCTCCAAAGAATAAGAAGAGTCGACTGCAGTATGCCAAAAGTCATGTGGACAAACCACAGAAGTTTTGGGATAGTGTTCTGTGGACTGATGAAACAAAATTAGAACTGTTTGGGCCCATGGATCAACGCTATGTTTGGAGGAGGAAGAACAAGGCCTATGAAGAAACGAACACCTTGCCTACTGTGAAGCATGGCGGGGGGTCAATCATGCTTTGGGGCTGTTTTGCTTCTGCAGGTACAGGGAAGCTTCAGCGTGTGCAAGGTACCATGAATTCTCTTCAGTACCAGGAGATATTGGATGACAATGTGATGCAGTCCGTCACAAACCTGAGGCTTGGGAGACGTTGGACCTTTCAACAGGACAATGATCCCAAGCATACCTCCAAGTCCACTAGAGCATGGTTGCAGATTAAAGGCTGGAACATTTTGGAGTGGCCATCGCAGTCACCTGACTTAAATCCGATTGAGAACCTCTGGTGGGACTTAAAGAAAGCAGTTGCAGTGCACAAGCCTAAGAATGTGACTGAACTGGAGGCTTTTGCCCATGACGAATTGGCGAAGATAACCGTAGATCGCTGCAAGACACTTGTGTCAAGCTATGCTTCACGTTTAAAAGCTGTTATAACTGTAAAAGGATGTTGTACTAAGTACTAAGATTGAATGTCACTTGGGGGTTGAATAAAACTGATAATGATGTGAGCACAGAAAAGACATTTGTGGTTATTTCATTATAAATGTTATGTTATATTTGTCTGACCTACACGTGCCTCTTTGATTTAATTGTAAGCAAGATGACTGAATGATCAAAATCAATGTCAAACTGGCCAAAACACTCAATTTCAGTGGGGGTTGAATAATTTTGAACACAACTGTATACACACACACACACACACACTACTTACATACATACCCACACAGAGTTGGGATTTATTGAATCATTATGATAATCACATATAAATAATATAATACATTTGCTGTTTAAATGTATTAAGTGACAGATGTTTTACATTGTGTTTGCTGAATAGGAACTCGATTGCCCCTGGAAAAATAGTGGTGGAAGAACATTTCCGAGCATTCTTTAATCATTTGATCCTGGTACCAAGTGATACATCAACAAAGTCTTGCAAGTGATTTCATCAATAGATAAATCATGTGGACAAAGGGCTTCTTTACTCCAGGTAAGGGAAAGCCATGTCAAGCATCTCTTCCCCCAATGCTGGGTTCACAGTTCTCCAGTGTTTATTTTTTTACACTTTTTTTTTTCTTTCTTTGCTCAAAATTGGCAAATAATGTGCCCATGAGGTCCCTATTTCCTTTCTGAGCTGAACTGAATACCTACCAATAATGTCAAGGGAAAGATGAAAAGCAAAGAAAATTGCTTTTTCTTCAAAGACACAAGTTTTCAGAGACCTGAGAAAAAATATACTCACAAATATGACATTCCCACAACTGAATGCTCTACTTCAATTCAAGGTGAAGCAGATTCTATAGGTAAATAATACAATAAACAGCCTACAACAAAGGAGGCATGTCACGATTGAAAGCCAGGAAACCATAGGCGCAAGGGATGTACGACTACGGATATGAACAAACTGGAGCCAAGCCAGTTCTGTAATGCTGCAAATGTGCCTATGCAAGGTCAATTATACATGTAATAAAAAGATCATGAGCTCATCAAGGAAATTTTGTCGGACAAAAGAAAAGTAATAATGCGCCAGGAAACAACAATGTCATGGCATGTTGTAAGAAGCTATCCGGCAGCTCACATATATATCGACTTCATCTGCACAATTAAAGAAAAAAAATAATAATCGTGCACAGGGGATTGTACAGTTTATGATATTATCCATGTCTGGAATCCGATTATCAACTCCTTCAATACCAATGACATGGAAAACCGTCCCCTGGGGATTGTGACACGTCTGGCATGTCTCTATAACCTGTTTGCATATCCACCACAATATATACGACCCTAACTGACCTTGCAGGCACATCCTTCATGTGATTAGCAGGCCTTGGTTATATTGAAGCAATCCTAACTGTATGGAATTAAAAGGAAGGCTCCAACGGACAGGAGAACTGAATGCAGGGTGGATCTCCCTTTCTAAACTCCCTTTCGTCGGCATAGAAGACGGCTCAGACAAATGTGTGACAGGGTGTTTGGATTTGTTTTCAAATAAGGTTGTAGGTATTGCTATGTGAGGAGTTCAGTGCGAAGCCTACTAGCGTGGTTTTGTTACTCGAGTACAATGGATACCAGAGTGATGAATTCTCCACTGGAAACTCAAGATTCTGAAGACCTGCATGTCACATGGTGTGAAATTGTCCCATTAATGATGGCAGTTTGAGATCTCTGCTGGATAAAATCATAGAGCACATGTTTTGCAGTAGACTAAACATTGGATTCAGCTCCATGACGTGTATGGTAATGCATAACGAGGTTTCTGCCAGTTCTGAAGAAATACGGCCTTAAGATTTTGAGTTAATTGCTGGTCTCGCTTAGTTAGCTATGGAGTCTCCCACCCTGGATTCTGCACTCTTGGATGCATTCCTACATGTAACTGGCCCTGTGGACTCCTCTTCCCTATCAAAGCAGCACACCGATGGCTGGAGCCAGGCAAGTAGCAGCTGCGATCTCTCACCAAGGTACGAGATATGGCTTCGATCTTTAAAACCAATGCAATATCCATCAGCTGACAGGACATATAAGCAAAAGTGCATTTGGGCCTTACAGGCGCACATAAATAAAAAAAGAGGGGTTAATCACAGATCCAAACTAGACGCAGGAGGTTTCTAGGAAAGAATATCATTGATATGTTTTGGTATTTTGCTGGATAAACATCTCAACCAATGATCATTTGCTCTGCTCCCAGGCGCTGGTTCTTTTGATGTTCACCTTTCCAACCTGGTGTTTAAGAGCTTTTCTGGGAAGCTACCACCCTACCTGAATAGGCTGCTTCCCCTAGCAGTTCCCTCATCCTATAACCTCCGATCCAGGACCTGCACCTTACTTGCAATATCACGATACAAAAAAAAGTGTCTCGATCCTCATTTTCCTACAGAGCACCGCAGTTATGGAATAACCTTCCAGAGTCACCATCAAATCTCCCCCCAGTCTAAAGTCCCTTAACCACTTCGCTGCGGTGGACGTGCTCAGCGCGTCCAACCGCATGTCACGTTCCATGCGGTGGACGCCCTGAGCGCGTCCAGCCTTTGGG